>JAHHUM010002922.1:33420-650677 GCA_036173005.1 Crenichthys baileyi | reverse complement strand
AACTCATGTTGGACAGTAGCATTTCTTTTATTGAAAATCATAATCTTTTTTTCCATAACAGAATCCTGGTTTTCTTTAAATCCATTGTTCTCAAGCAGTGGTACAAGTGGCAATGGTTGTATTTAGGTTGCTTTTAGAGGTATTCACAATGAATAGTAATAATCATCATGTGCAAGTTCAACTCAATCCTTTGTAGCATAACCTTTGTTGGCAATGACAGAGGACAAACGTTTCCTGTAAGTCTTCACCAGGTTTGCACACACTGTAGCTGGTATTTTGGCTCATTCCTCCGTGCAGATCTCCTTTAAAGCAGTTATGTTCTGGGCTGTCGCTGGGCAACACAGACTTTCAACTCCCTCCACAAATTCTCTATGGGGTTGAGATCTGGAGACTGGCTAGGCTACTCCAGGACCTTGAAATGCTTTTTACGGAGGCTCACCTTCGTTGCGCGAGCAGTGTGTTTGGGATCATTGTCATGCTGGAAGACCCAGCCAAGTTCCATCTTCAATACTCTCACTGATGGTAGGAGGTTTGGCTTTAAATCCACGATACATGGCCCATTCTTTTCCCCTTAACATGGATCAACGTCCTGTCCCCTTTGCAGAAACACCCCAAAAGTATGATGTTTCCCCCCCATGCTTCACAGTAGGATGGTGTTTTGGGGATGCTTCAGCTTTCCTCTTCCTCCAAAATGCCCGATTTGAGTTTTGTGCCAAAAAGTTAATTATGGTTCATCTACCACATAAATTTCCCCCAATCCTCCTCGGGTCCTCCATATGCCCCGGGGAAAATTCAGAGGGTCTAGACATGAAAAGGCTTAAGCAGGGGGACACATTTGGGGCACTGCAGAATTTGAGCCCCCCTCGGGTAGTGTGTTTACTGATGGTAGTCTTTTTTACTTAGTCCCAGCTTCTGCGGGCCCATTATCAAGTCCCCATGAGTTTGGGATTTTGCCATTTCCAGATCATTTTGACCCCACGGGATGAGATCTTGCGTGGGGCCACAGATCGAGGGAGATTATCAATGGTCTTGTATGTCTTCCATTTTATTACATTTGTTCCCGCAGTTAATTTATTCACACCAACCTGCTTGCCTATTGTAGATTCACTCTTCCCAGCCTGGTGCAGGTCTACAATTTTCTTCCTGGAGCCCTTCGACAGCTCTTTGGTCTTAGGCATGGTTGAGTTTGGAGTTTGACTGTTTGAGGTTGTGGACAGGTGTCTTTCATACAGATAACGAGTTTAAACAGGTGCCATTAATACAGGTAACGAGTGGAGGACAGAAGAGTTTCTTAAAGAAGAAGTTACAGGTCTGTGAGGGCCAGACATCTTGCTTGTTTTTGGGTGACCAAATACTTATTTTCCAACAATCCTACAATGTGATTTCCAGGATTTTTTTTCTCATTTTGTCTCTCATAGTTGAAGTGTACCTATGATGAAACTTACAGACTCTTTCTCATCTTTCTAAGTAGGAGAACTTGCACAGTCAGTGGCTGATTAAATACTTTTTGCCCCCAATGTAGCTGTGATGCCGGACTACTAAGCACCAACAGTTCAAAAGAGGAATTGTTCAAGGACTTTCCTTCATCAGAAATTACTCCATAGAGAAGTTCAGTAGCAAAACATACTGAATTCCCGACAAAAACTAAAGTGGACAACAGAATGACCAGGAATAGCTTAACTGTGTTCCAGTTTTAAGTTGAAAAATCAGTGGGAGTGTTATGCTCAGCTGCTGAAAACTCCAGGTTCTGTTGTATAACTGTTTTAGAATCTCTGTAACAATAGCAGTATTTGTAATGCAAACGTAGTAGTTACTGAGGTACCAATTGTAAAAAGATTGAGAACCAGTGGTTTAAATGAATGATTTCATCAGCTTCTGACCCAAATAATGGTGAAAGAGGATCATCAGTTCTACTAATTCAGTAAAACAGGACTATAGTGACAGCATCGATCTATTTATAGTTATTGCTTTTATGTATATATATCTTCTAATATGTATGCCATAAATATGCTTCACCATGATCATTTTTATTTATTTTGATTTCTGAAGAGTATCTCAAGACCTTGTTAGCATTGTGGCACCAACTCTCTGACATCCACTAAACACTTCATCCACCAAAGGTGCAAGATTTCGCTCACTTATAGGTGCAACATTGAGGACTACCTCATGCTTTACATGTGGATTTAGTACTTTGAAAAGTTAATTTCAGCTTCACTATTTAACTGTGTATATATTTTTTTCTTTTTGCCCTTTGCTTTATATATTATTACTAATTGCTATTTATTGTTAGATTTAGCTTTGTATGTTATAAGTAGTTTTCTTTCTACTTAGATATTAGACTTCTTAGCTGGGGCCGAAGTCCGAATTTCGTACCTTAACATGTAAATGTGAGCTGGTATGACAAAAAAAAAAATCCTTGAACTTTGGGATGATTGTAAAGCTTCAGTAGCAGGTCAACTGACGAGCTGTAAGGTTGATATTTGAAAAACTATTAGGCCTATTAAATAGAAAACTTCTATACCTATTTAATTTAAACAGGCCATAAAATATTTCTGACAGATAACGTTATATTGCTTGTAAATTACTACCATTACTGTATACTGATAAGCATAGTAATGTCTACCAGTTAATTTCTCATCATATTTAAACCCACGCTGTGGTACATGGAAACGAGGTCAACCCACAGTCTAACCATTAACCTACAGCTTGTGTTTACCTTTAACTCCCCCAGGTAAACACATCTGCGTAGCTGTTGACATTAAGCAACACTGAAGTAATCCATCACTGTCAAACATCTTGAGTCAGAACAACAGCAGCCAGTCATCCCTACCCCCTAATTGAAATTCATCCAAGGAGGAGTTTTATAATTTACCCCTTCTGTTAAGGCAAAGCCTCAAAATGGTTCTGCTTGCGCTGATGTGAGGCAAGAGCACTTCTCTCAGTTGGCAGGTCGATGTGTCAATTCTCCTACAGCGCTATCTCTATTTTTTGGGGGAGGGGAGGGGAGGGGGAGCTGGGAAACCTTCGGGCATGCACATGATAGCCAAAGCTCAGGGAAATGGGAATCAAACACAAAACTGTGACAGTCTTACCGTACCAAATTTCCCAGCAGCATCCTGTTCCAAACAGCGGATCCACCTTTGGCATTCCAGAAGATCTTAAAAACTCAGAAGTCCGCGCCCAGGGTCTGATAGAGGATCCTCGGTGCACCTCTGCAGATCGATGGAGCAGAGCGCAGGGGTCCAGCTCTTTCTCTCCCCCCCTTCCCTCGTTGTTTGCCTTTGCTCAGCCTCTGCCTCTCTCCGTTTTGAGCCAATAAGCATGAAGTAATGGTGACAGCTGCGCTGTGGTACAAGAGTGCGTCAGGTCGGACAGACGCTTCGGAGTCCAACACAGTCAGCAGCACTGAGTTGATCATACAGAGAGAGGGGGAAAGAGAGGCACTAACAGGGAAAGAGACGGTTTGTGTAATCTCCCTTCGATTGTTTCCAGGCTGAACTAATGGAAAAAGAACGAAGCTTTGATCTTTTGCACAATTTTAGTAACATCATAAGAGCAAAACAATATGGTTTTGATGAATCCATAAGTTCATGATAAAAACCTAAGTTGTCTACAGTTAAAAAGACAGAATATTACCAGTGTACTGTAATGTTTCAAAGCACAGTTCTTCAAAATTTGAACAGTTCTTTTTCATGGGTTGAATGATGAAGGACTCACTTGATTGACTTGTGATAAGTGGGCGCCCAAGTTTTAATTGATTAAATATTTTTTTCATTCACAGACAAATTCATATATTCACCTACATATTTTAGAGGTGTTACTAAGTGTTCAAACTGCATTTTAGCTCTACAAGGCCAAGACCTGGTAAGTGATCATGATTGAGCGCAGCTTTTAGTTTGAATGGCTGCACAGCAGCGCAGTTGGTAGCTCTTTTGCCTTGCAGCAAAAAGGGCCTGGGTCCGCTGGCCTAGGGTCCATCTGCATGTATGTTCTCTCTGAGCATGCATAAGTTCTCTCTGGGTACTCCAGCTTCCTCCCACAGTCCAAATTAATGATTGATAAACTATATTGCCAAAGGTTTTGGGTCACACCACCAAATCAATGAATTCCAGTATTACAATCACTGCCATGGCTGCAGGTGTAGAAAATTTGGTGTGGAGAAACTTGACTGGCCGGTGCAGAGTCCTGACCTTAACCTTCCTGAACACCTTTTGGATGAATTAGTTGAAAGGCTGCAATTCTGGTATTCCTCATCTAACTATGAACACACTCTTTTACCTTGTGGAAGATTTTTACTGATTGATTAAAGTTGCTATTGCTGGCAACTGTGGCTCCATCAACAAACTGGACCTCATAGAGTAAAGACAGACGAATACTTTTGGCAATATAATGTAGGTTAATTGGCCTTGCATGAGCTAGAAAAGTTTTAATGAGTTTTTGAATTAAACCTTAATGCAAGCAAGAGGGAGATAGAAGCAGTTTTGGAGCAGATAGAAATCAGATGGTAAAATATTTACACAAAACAGCAGTAGGCCTAAAGGAAGCCAACAAGCCAAAAGGTGGAACATGGGAATGACAACAACAGGATGTGTCAAAAACTGAGTGCAAATCTGCAGATTAATACAGAGGAGGTCAATTCATGGGAGAAGGAATCATGTAGTCTAATTACACAGATTTAGTAGCTGTGAGGAGAGCAGGAAAGTGAGGTACTGACTGAGAATGGCTTGTAAATACTACAAGTGGAATACAGTGGAAAACAACTGATCAAAACAGATCATGAAAACATGGGAAAACTGCAGATGGAATCAACACCTTAAACCTCAACTGAAATGAAAGGCTAATCAATTTATGTTCTGTATTAGCTTTATTTAACGAAGTAAAGTCCAAGTGAGAGCAAGATCTGACTAAAAGGTCAGCAAGCTCCTTCATAATAATTTAATGTACAAAAGACAGATTACAGAAACCTACAGAAACTGTCGATAAATGGTCAATAATTTGGCATTCTACATTGTTTAGCAGTTGCAAAGTGCACAAATAAAAAAAAAAAACAGACACAGATTCACATTGTCTAATATTTAAGATGGAATGAAACACCTCAAGTAAGATGAGTTTAGATATTTTAGTTCAATTTGTAAAGTATATCAAGCCGAGGGGCAAAACTCAATGCTTATTTCCCCATTTCCCTTTGAACGCTGGTAACAACTTTTAAGTACCATAGGAGCACAAAGCATTGTGGCTGTTTCCTGCCATGATAACATATGGTTAACAGAGAAAATTAATGTTTCTTCCAGGTTCGGGAGCAGGTTACAGAACTGCACAGAGGAGAGGCAAGTGGTATTGTATGAAATGATGTTTGACAATATGCTGAGTTGTTGGAGAGTCTGTATGCACAATGATGACATGGATTAAAGTATTTGTTTAATAAAGTGAAACCCAAGCACCTAAATCTTATTTTTCTGCAAAAAATATTGGTAACTATTGATGACTATTGCAAATTCATTCCAGAGATCACCGCAGTTAAGCTATTGAACAGCTCATCATACTCTCCTGTTATTTTAGTACTGCAAGCTTAACCTTTTGTGAACTTTTTTAATGAAATAACCACAAAACACCACACAGACATGTATGCGTAGGTATACCTCTAATGCCTGTTGGTGTATTTTCAGCACATACCAACTATTTTACACAGAAAGCACTTTACTGCCACCTAGTTACATTGTATTATGCCCAATTTTGCAAAGGGGCAGAGTAAATACCTGAATTTTTATGTGTGTACTAAGTTCAAATTACATATCCATACCTAATTTAATATCTGACAGATGGCAAAAACACAAATAATTTATTTTTATATAATTGAAAAATACAGTCTTAAAGTGAGGGGTTTAAAATAAAATCTGTGGTTTTTTCTCAAATAATTAACTCATATAATTCATGATTTCTTTATTTTTATTTCACAGGAAATAGAAAAACACCTAAGGGCAGGAGTAAGTACAGCATTCTGATGAGGGTGACTCAACCTTCTTGTTCTTGTTTTTATTAATTTGCTCCTATAGTTCTCTGTCTCTTGCTTTTCACACCATTCAACCTTTTGGTAAGAGTTATCCAGGAGATTTTCTTTTGTTTACTGCTAAAGTATAACAAGGTTATATGCAAGGCATCATTGACTGTGCCAAACCCATATGTATTAACCCTGGGTGCAACATTGGTTCATTGTATCCAATGTTTAGCTAGGCGAATCTGGCCAGTGTACAAACTAAGTTTGGCTTCACGTGTAACATAATCAAAGTTTCTGTTTATTTTAGGTCTAGAAACAGGATATTTCAATTCCATAAAAAAGTATTTTATTTTTTCTTTGCAAGCTCCTGGATTTTACATAACATCAAACATCAGATTTCATCTGAGCTATTATTACATTATAGGAACAAATGCCTAAATAGTGTTCCACAATCTTTTATAACTGCACGGATAAGGGGAGCACTACCAGATGCCTTATGTGTCCTCATTTCAATATCAGTGGTTTTCATTGACGTCAGCTCCCCAAATTGAAAAAAGGAAAATATGAATAAGCAAAGTCGGATCAAGAACAATTTTATTCAATTTCGTTGTTTCCTGCTGATATCAGAGAAAAATATCTATAGCCTACGGCGAGCAAATAGCATGTACTGTGACAGAGATGTAAACATCTTTTTTTTATTTTCAATTGATGTGACAAATGTTATTACTAAAGTTCATCTTTGTTTGCAAGACTTTGTTCCAAATACTTCCAAAAGAGCTTATTCAAAGAGAATGAGCCTACATAGGAAATTTATCTGCTCTTTGATTTTTAGGGAAAAAGCACATGGAGCCATAGCATTTGCTTCTATTCACAGCAGCAAGCACATCAGGACTTTTGATGTGGAAAAGCTCTGCTTTCGCTGACGGCCTGCTCTCTGCTGGGAACATTTTGTTCACTGGGGGAACCAAATCTTTGCTCTTTGAAAGTGATCTGTACATCCATCACCACAGGGGGAGAAACTCCTTGTCTTACAAAGACCACACACAGGCATAAACACTCACATATGCATGGGCGTGGATACGTACAGAGGCATGCCAAAACAGCTCTCAAACACACAAAGGTTTCAACAGATGAACTCAGAAAGGCTGCATCTAAAGCAGTTGATTTGATTTGAAAATTTATGACAAAGCACAATCACCTACACACCAGCATCCCCCCAGTACAGATTACAATCAACAGGCGTATTGCCAGCATGCCTGTTTGGCCTGAGGGCATGTTTTGTGAGTAAGAAGAAAGTCTGCAGCTCAAGTTTCAATGCACCTGGACTCTGAACATGTTGAAGAAACTATCAGTGAGACATGAACAGGTACATCAACAGGCTGGGGAATACAACCACACTCTCTGAAATAAATGTGGTATGCAAGATTTACTTGCAAGATTTACGTTTATTTTACATAATCTTATTGCCTATCACATACCATCTTACCCATAACAATGCGTAAAGAACAAGAGAAATTACGAAAAAGCAGATTTAAAAACACATGTTTTTAGCTGGCTTTGAACAGACACCACAGAATCCATAGTGCTGAAGTCCAAAGGATGAGTCTGGAGCCCACTGAAAAGAACATTCTGTCTCCTTTTGGTTTCATCTTAGTATGGGGAACAATCAACAGGCCTTGGTCACAGGACCTCAGGGGCCTGCCAAGGACACGTGGGTGCAGAAGCCCTCTGATGTAACCTGGTGCCTGTCCATGAAGAGCTCTCTAAATCGATAAAAGAATCTTATAATTGCATTCTAAAAAAAAACAGGAGTCATTATAGTTGCATCAAGTCCAGCTCTTATCATTAAGACAAATTGCCAAAGACACACCATTTAATTCAGGGAATCATTTTGACATATTAATTTGAGCTTTGATTACGACCTGTTTAGATTACTGCAATGCTGGGCTGAGCCAGTCATTAGTTAATTGACTTCAGCTGGTTCAAAATAGTGCTGAACACCTTTTAACTGATTTCAAACAACAAGAACACATTGCTCCTGTTTTAGCATCACTACGTCGACTTCCAGTTTGTTTTGTGATTTGTTTTTAAATGTTTACATAGTGCATACTGCACGGTGGCGCAGTTGGTAGCACTGTTGCCTTGCAGCACGAAGGTCCTGGGTTCGATTCCCGGCCCATTCCCATGGAGTTTGTATGTTCTCCCCGTGCATGCGTGGGTTCTCACCTGGTATTCTGGCTTCCTCCCACAGTCCAAAGACATGCCTGTTAGGTTAATTGGTCACTCTAAATTGCCCTTAGGTGTATGAATGAGTATGTGCATGGTTGTTTGTGTGTTGCCCTGCGATGAGCTGGCGACCTGTCCAGGGTGTACCTCTCGCCCATAGACTGCTGGAGATAGGCACCAGCTCCCCCGTGACCCACTATGGAATAAGCGGTAGAAAATGACTGACTGACTGTTTACATAGTCTCGCCCCTCAGTATCTATCTGACCAGATCCAGCTGTATGCTCCCTCACGCTAACTCAGGTCAGCAGAGCAGTTACTGTTGGTGGTTGAGAGGTGGTCGTGCATTTCCAGACGCTGTCCCAAACTGTGGAATGAGCTGCCTTTGCAAATTAGACAGGCATACACACTATAAATGACTACATTTCTATGTATAAATTCAATCAATCATTAAATCAAGCTTCATTTATAGAATGCTTTACACACCTAAAGTGACCAAAGTGCTGTACAGGTCCATAGAAATAACAGGTCCAGAAAGAAATAAAAACATAAAATGAGACATAAAATAAAATATTTACAGTAAAACTAAAAAACGCAGCCTGATGCTTCCGTTCAGCTGGAGTTAAAAGCCAAATTAAAAAGATGAGTCTTCAAAAGATATTTAAAATCATTCCCAGTACTGGCCATCCTTACAGTGAGTGGAAGATTATTCCACAGCTTGGGAGCTGCAACAGAGGAAAAGTTCAGTGTCCTCGGCTCACAAGGCAAGTCCTAATAAGATCTAAAAGCAGCAGGTTACCTGACCTCAGAGGTCTACTGGGGACATGGTTGTGTAACAGCTCTGATAAGTAAAGAGGTAGCTGAATGTTTAAACATTTAAAAACCCAAAATTAAAATATTAAAAGCAACCCTGAAATGTACAGCCAGCCAGTGCAGGGAGGACAATATAGGAGTAATATGTTCATGTCACATTTTTCCAATCAGCTGATGGGCAGCAGTGTCTGGACCAGCTGCAGGCCAGAAGACAGTTGTCCATCCCATTAAAGAGTGAGTTGCTGTTGTCCAGTCTAAACATAACAAAAGAATGAAACACATTTTTAAGGGCACTATGAGGTGGATAGGGATTGATTTTAGTGATTAACCTCAGATGGTAGAAGCTAAACTGGACTACTGCACCACCCTGTTTATCAAATTTAAAATCATTATTTAAAAAAAACTAAATAAAAACTAGGGTCTATTTGTTTCTTAGAGTGCTCTGAGCTTTTTTTTTGGTGAATTCACACTACATTAATAAAGTTAATTAAATTGATTTGTGGGTTCAAGAAAATGTTTTTGCATCTTCCACATTTTATTTTTGCCACACTTTTGTAGCAAAAGCGAAGAAGGTCATATATTTTTTTACCATGTGATACTGACTTAACAAAATGAGGATTCAGTCATTGTGGTTAAAGGAGGAATGTACCTATGCTAAGCAGTCCTGTTCTGGTGTAAATATTCACTATAAACAGCCTAAACTTGAATCCCGTATGCCTAGGAAGCTGTTTCACTTTTAAATTAAAAATACCTGCTAGAGGAAACAACCTAATGTCCTTTTAGCAATCTGAAATTATAGTTTTTTTAATTCATTGTTTAACTACATTTTATTTGTGAAATAATTCTGCTTGAAAATTTCTAAAATCTAAAAAATTCTTTGTTGGACAAACATGGATACATACATACATAACTTTTCTAAAAAATGTCCTGAAAGTAAATGAAGAACTTAACTAAGCAAAAAATAATTTTATGATTGCTGAAATATTTTTTTGCATTTTCTCTGTCACAAGTATTTAATCTATTTAATATATTTTTTATTTTATTCATTTATTTTATTTTTATGCATTTTATTTACTTTATTGTTTTATTTTTATTTATTTATTCAAATCCACTATGCACATGCAGAGCTACATGACATCAAAACTGGCCTATTTCACAATAATGTAAAAGACACTTTCTAACAGAAATGAAGTTGTCTTGCTGTTTTTTTTTTACCTTTATGTTGTCCTCGGTCCATCTTGACTTGTATTTGCTCTTATTTTTCAATAACAAAAATCCAAATAAATAAAATAAACATGTTAATGCAAAAAGCCTTTACCACTATTTGGAATATTCTGCACACAACTGCAGTTTGATGCCCACCCAAGACCATAAATTAACTCCCCCAAAAACTAAATTAAATGCACAAACATTTAGACATAATTATGTTGCGTATTGTATGTTTTGTTGCATTTTTTTTTTCTAGGCTTTTTCTCCGATGGACATAAATGTTTTATTGCTGCTATTTGCAAAGGTTTTATGGAATTGATATAATAAATATATAAATATGCGTTATATATAACTAATTTTTTCTCTTCAGATTTAAATATAACATATTACTGAAATTAATATTACTTAATAACAAACACAATAAAGCTCCTATTCTCTAAATCATGAGTTTGGGTGCATAGGAGTAAAAGTGAATTATTAAACCAAACCAACTTGAATCATTTGAAGAACATTTAAAAGCAAGGAGTTTTTCAAACACAATTCCCTGCAATGACAAATAAGCGTTATCATCCACTCTGTCAGACAGTTATCTGTCTTCTGGAGCAGAAGCAGTAATGACTCACAGCAGAGGGAGATGCTGAGCTATTAGCTCCTTTTACAGGAAACATCAATATATTTAGCTTACTTGTAACTTTGGACTTCATACTGTTACATTACAACATAGTGGGACATTAGTTCATGAAACTGCCATGTATTGATTTGTGTCCTGGTACATGACTCTTTATTTTCTTGTATGTGTCTACATAGACATGGAACTGCCTTCATGTTGAGAAATAAACTAATTTTACGAAACTCATTATAATGGGGCTGCTGACCTTTTCCAAAAATGTAACTCACAAATATCCATTTTAATTTGCTGAAAAAATTATGTGGAAGCTAACAAAAGAGTTTATATTCCCAGCAACTGGAACAATATGGGCTATTAGTTTTCCATTTTCCTGTATATTTAAAAGCGTATACAGTATGGCCCTTAAAAACCTTCTACAGAGATTGTATTTCAGGAACAACATACTTTGTACTTTATCATTTGCTTTACTATATTTGAACGCAAACAAATACTCAAACACACCTACAAACCTGCAATTAAATGTCCACATTTCTCTTCAAACTGAACATGTTATGTCACATCTCAAAAAAATCATTTTAGAAGTGAATGATTTTAACACAAGTTTCTCAGATTTTTCTTCCCCAAAATAAAGAAAGTATAAGTGAAAAATGAAACAAACCAGGCTTGAAACTCGGAGGATACGGAATCCATGACAGATGAGTGGAACCATGAACTGAGGAGCTGAGGAAATATGACTGATCAACATATTGTTGAGAGAAAAGTAAAAAATATTACACAAGAAAGCACTTAGGAAACAGAGCAAGAACTCAGGCACATAACTAAACTTAAACAGTCTTCAGGATCAGGGCAATGATGCAAAAGGAGTTTTTCTGGACACTGTGAGACAATTTTGGACAAGATATATTGAGTAAAACCTTTTATGCTAACACTTTAGTAAAAAATTTGACAATGTTTTTGTTCTTTATTTAAAATATGAGCTTGTACAGCAATAATTAAACCTTAAACGTATTCACATTTTCTCACATAATGACACGCGTTAGTGCTTTATTGGATTTTTGTAATCGGTGCAGTGCTGTGAAGTGAAAGTAAAAGGCTATATGGTTTCTTTGCAAACAAAAGCTGAGAGGTATGGTGTAAACGCACACATATTCAGCTCCTTTTACTTGTTTACCTCAAACTACAATTCAGATAAACCAATTGCCTCCAGTAGTGATATGATTAGTAAATACAGTCCATCTGTATGTGATTTAATCTCAGTATTAACGCAGCTGCTCTGTGAAGACTTATGGTTTGTTAGAGAAAGTGAGCATTATGATGACCAAATGGCACACCAGTCAGGCCTGGAATTAAGTTGTGGAGAAATTTAAAATAAGGTTAGGTCATAAAACAACATCCCAATCTTTATGTTGGAGAACTGTTATAGAAGTATGGCTCAGCTGCAAACCTCCCAGAACACACCAACCCATCTAAACAGAACATCAGGCTTTCCTCAAATGTCTAGTGTGTCAAGATTTTTTAATTAATTGAAAGACAAAAAAAAACAATCAGATTGTCTTTATGCTAGTTTGCAAACAGAAGACTTGCAGCTGCAATTTTTATAGGAAAGGTAGGGACAACTGTTTTAATGCTTGCACACTTGTTCGCCCTGTTAAAAACCGAGTAACTGAATAAAGCTTATTGCACTCCAGGCAGTTTTACTTGGATGATACTTTCATGTTATTTTTCTGTTTTTCTTTGTTTTCTTTCTACCATTTCAGCCTACTATCTTTCTGTTTATTTGTTAAAATGCATCTTTTTTAAATTCTTTGTGCCAATCTATGCAGCACCTATACTTTAAGAATCACTATGTTTAACATATATGAAAATAAATAATTTAATTTGGAAGCTGTATAATGGCCTTACAATCTTTCCCTTAAGGGGTTTTCTTTGCTTTGTTTTTTCTTTTCCTTTTCCATTCCTGTGCAGTTTATCTCTTCTCAGGGATCAAAGGCCTTTAAACTGAAAAAAGAATAATGAAATTGATGAGGTTTTTTTTTTTATTATTTTAAAAGCTTTAATGGAACAGACAATAAGTCAAATGTTGAAAGAAAAACAACATTATTGGATTTCTGTGTATAAGAAATCTTACCATAACTGTGAGAAAGGCTTTCATCCACCAGAGGGCAATATAGTATCATATTACTGTAGGTTTTAGGCACATGACAGATGAAAGGGAAATGATCAGTGTTGGTTGACTGTAACACCCACCTGTAAATTAATATGTATTTATGTTCCTTATTGAATGGCAGTTTTATCAACTTTAGTAAAAAACAAACATGTTTTAGAAAATGTGACATTTGTTTTCTGGTGTTGTTTTCCCAAATTAGCAAACATTTTTTCCTCAAACTGTGACATCGAGCAAAAAACAGTCATTTAAGTTCCTGCAGAGTACCTCAAAATAGTATGAGACACACTGCCTCGTACCTCGTAAAATAAACCAAATGACAATTCTACAAGCCTACCCAAGGGTTTGCAAGATTTTCAAAATCTCAGTGGAAAAAAATCACTTGGAGATTTCTATCTGCATGTGCAAACACCGGAAAACGATAAGATGTCTTTCTTTATGCATGACCTTTCCAACAGTGGGGAATTTCTACAGTGAAAAGTGCAATTTACATTTAAACCAACCCAATCAGTCAATGATGAAACAACACGTTAAGTCTCTCTAACATTCTGTACATTGATTGTGGTGTTCTCAGCGCTGAACTCAATGATCTTATTGATCAAAGAAATCAATGGAGCACAGCAGCATTAGATCACCAAGTGTTTGAGTTTATGAGGACAGTCCCAGAAGGACATGTCACAGAATGTCCCAAGAATAGATTTTTGAGGACAAACATTTACATTAAGCATCTGTTTCAAAGCACTTATTAGATTAAGTCTTGGTTATCAATTAAAAAAGGGAAATTATTCTGTTCTTTTCAGCTTCATTTAAAGATCAAATATCCGGCATTTTAAACCTAACACCTATTTATTTTACACCAGAAAGCTCAGATTATTCCCTTCTATGTTCTTTGAATACTACAACAATCTAGCTTTATTCCTAAAATAGTGACCAATGATGCCCTATTGTTGTAATCTGCCTGTGAATTTGGATATGCAGAATACCACACCCCAAACACCTTAAAAGCTTGGAACTGCTGCCTCCCAAGCTTTAAACCAAGAGAGTCCTGCGAATGAAGAGCAAAACGTCTTTAACTACATGAACTGCAGTCTAGTTGGTTTGTTTTTGTTAACCTTTTTTTTGGATTTGTTTCTCAGGTTAGTAAACAAATAAGTCAGCAGACACATACATGCGCTAGATGTGTGATCAAATGATCTTTAGAGGTGTGGGGTCACTGTGTCACAGATATATGAGAGCTTGTTTTGGTTGTCTGCCGGTTAGATGAAGAGTTCCTAACCTATTTGCAATATTGACATACCATGAAGGCCAAGAAATCCTGGTAAATGATCTGTTTGCCATTGATTAACAGAGATAAAGTAACTATTTTACAGCAGGTAGAAAAAGCATGGGCTGGACTGTGGTGCAGCAAAAAGGTCCTGGCTTCGAATACCTGCCTGGGTTCTTCGTGCATGGAGTTTGCATGTTCTCCCCATGCATGCGTGGGCTCTCTCTGGGTACTCCAGCTTCCTCTCACATTCCAAAAGCATGACTCTAAGGTTAACTGGCCGGCTTAGATTGCTCTTAGGTATGAGTATGTATGTGCATGGTTGTATGTCCTGTATGTCTCTGTGTTGCCTTGTAATTTACTGGCAAACTGTCCAGGCTGTGCCCTGCCTCTCACCCAATGACCGCTGGAGCTAGGCACCAACCCCTCATGACCCTGCAAGAACAAGCAGGTATAGACAATGGATGGATGGATAAAAGCATCAGGTTAATTTAATCTCTTCTACAAACAGTAGTTTCAATTTATGTATGAAAACCAAATGTGTATTAAATAGTGAAATTAACATTTTTGGGATAAAAAGAAAGTCCACGACCTTCAGCAATAATCCAGAAATTCAAGAAATTTCAATAATGTAGATGACCTTTGGAACAGCAACAATTATTGATTTCTACATTTAAAAGCAAAAAGTTGAGTCATCAAAGTACAAAAGACAATAACTTGAAGTTGGCAGTGAGTTAGAATAGTGGAGGAAGATGGGCTTCATAATACTTATAATGCTGTGCAACCAAAAAACACATAGCAGATAGTCTTTTAAATAACCGTCGTTTTTTGACCCTCCTTCTTTTAAATGTACAATTTAAGTGTCAAAACAAGAAAAATAGTTTCAGTGTACATGAGAAAATACTGTATAATCATTTGTACAGCTCCGGTCTAGTTACTGGGAATATATAAATTTTTAACTATTACTGTGAAGTACAGGGGTTGGACAATGAAACTGAAACACCTGATTTTAGACCACAATAATTTATTAGTATGGTGTAGGGCCTCCTTTTGCGGCCAAGACAGCGTCAGTTCGTCCTGGGAATAACATATACAAGTCCTGCATATTGGTCAAAGGGATTTTAAGCCATTCTTCTTGCAGGATAGTGGGCAGGTCACTATGTGATACTGGTGGAGGAAAACATTTCCTGACTCGCTCCTCCAAAACACCCCAAAGTGGCTCAATAATATTTAGATCTGGTGACTGTGCAGGTCATGGGAGATGTTCAACTTCACTTTCATGTTCATCAAACCAATCTTTCACCAGTCTTGCTGTGTGTATTGGTGCATTGTCATCCTGATACACGGCACCGCCTTCAGGATACAATGTTTGAACCATTGGATGCACATGGTCCTCAAGAATGGTTCGGTAGTCCTTGGCAGTGACGCGCCCATCTAGCACAAGTATTGGGCCAAGGGAATGCCATGATATAGCAGCCCAAACCATCACTAATCCACCCCCATGCTTCACTCTGGACATGCAACAGTCTGGGTGGTACGCTTCTTTGGGGCTTCTCCACACCGTAACTCTCCTGAATGTGGGGAAAACAGTAAAGGTGGACTCATCAGAGAACATTACATGTTTCACATTGTCCACAGCCCAAGATTTGCGCTCCTTGCACCATTGAAACCGACGTTTGGCATTGGCATGAGTGACCAAAGGTTTGGCTATAGCAGCCCGGCCGTGTATATTGACCCTGTGGAGCTCCCGACGGACAGTTCTGGTGGAAGCAGGAGAGTTGAGGTGCACATTTAATCCTGCCGTGATTTGGGCAGCCGTGGTTTTATGTTTTTTGAATACAATCCGGGTTAGCACCCGAACATCCCTTTTAGACAGCTTCCCTTGCGTCCACAGTTAATCCTGTTGGATGTGGTTCGTCCTTCTTGGTGGTATGCTGACATTACCCTGGATACCGTGGCTCTTGATACATCACAAAGACTTGCTGTCTTGGTCACAGATGCGCCAGCAAGACGTGCACCAACAATTTGTCCTCCTTTGAACTCTGGTATGTCACCCATAATGTTGTGTGCATTTCAATATTTTGAGCAAAACTGTGCTCTTACCCTGCTAATTGAACCTTCACACTCTGCTCTTACTGGTGCAATGTGCAATCAATGAAGACTGGCTACCAGGCTGGTCCAATTTAGCCATGAAACCTCCCACACTAAAATGACAGGTGTTTCAGTTTCATTGTCCAACCCCTGTAAATACATAATTTTAATTTTGCACTTTAGTAAACTTTGATCACCCAAGCACAAAATCTTGGTCTTTGTATTACATAATCCTTTCACCTTCATGCTGTCTCGAGATTCGAAAGAATTTCTCTTGTTTTGTTGTGAATTCCTATCTCTGTGTTGATTTCTTTAGTCATGCTGTTTAACACATGATCAGTCTCTGAAATAGCAACACTGATTGACCAAGAGAGTAAGGAATGTTCCTCATGTAGACAGAATAGAATGCAGAGTTATCAGGGGCGTGTTTATTCTGTCTGCAACATGTTGTTGATGTTGTTGATGATGGTGATCCAGGCAGCAAGTTTCCTTATTGATGTCATTCTCGGCCACGTTTTCTAATTGACTCAGCTGAAGGCTGAAAGGGATCATAGCAACACAAACATATTCATTAGTTATTTGTCACTTTACAAACTTATAAATGCTATCATGGATGATTTTTATACACCATACAATAAGATTTTTTTTTATTACTGTGTGACATTAAATCCGGCAAACCCCTGTTTTTGCTTGGTTAGAAATAACAACCTAGATTTTGCTAAGTGCAAGAATATTGAGGAAAATATTTTTCTTTAAATTTAGAAGTTTACATGAATTTATTTAGCATTTGATAGAATTCCCTTTTAAACTATACAACTTCGGTCACTTGGATTTCCTTCCACAATCTTCTCAAAATAGTTTGCCGGAATTTTGGCCTATTTGTTCCTGACAGAACGTATTTAACTCGGTCAGGTTTGAAGGCTGCCCTGCGTTTTCAGCTCTACCCACACATTTTGAAAATGATTAAAATTAGGGCTTTGTGATGGCCTTTCCACAAAACTGACTTTGTTTTCTTTAAGCCTATTTGTAACTAATCCAGCAGTATGTTTATGGTCGTAGTCCATCTACAAGAGCAATTTTTGCTCAAGATAACTCTGGTTGATTTCTTGAGATGATGCTTCAATATTTTTACATGCTGTTCTTTTCTCATGATGCAATCCATGCAGCAACACCCACAAAACATGATGATACTAATCCTAAACTTTACAGCTGGTATGGTGTTCTCAGGCTTAAAAGCATCTCCCTTTGCCCTTCAAATGTAATGATGGCCATTTTGGAGAAAACTTGGAATTTTTTGTTTCATCAGACCACTGAACATGTCTACAAAATTAAAAGTATTTGTCCCTGAGTGCAGTTGCAAACTGTAATCTGGCTTCTGGTCCTTCTGGAGTAATTACTTCTTCTTCTCTGACTGGCTTTCCAGCTCATGTCCTTAAAGGACTTACAGGGGTTGGACAATGAAACTGAAACACCTGGTTTTAGACCACAATAATTTATTAGTATGGTGTAGGGCCTCCTTTTGCAGCCAATACAGCGTCAATTCGTCTTGGGAATGACATATACAAGTCCTGCACAGTGGTCAGAGGGATTTTAAGCCATTCTTCTTGCAGGATAGTGGCCAGGTCACTACGTGATACTGGTGGAGGAAAACGTTTCCTGACTCGCTCCTCCAAAACACTCCAAAGTGGCTCAATAATATTTAGATCTGGTGACTGTGCAGGCCATGGGAGATGTTCAACTTCACTTTCATGTTCATCAAACCAATCTTTCACCAGTCTTGCTGTGTGTATTGGTGCATTGTCATCCTGATACACGGCACCGCCTTCAGGAAACAATGTTTGAACCATTGGACAAACATGGTCCTCAAGAATGGTTCGGTAGTCCTTGGCAGTGACGTGCCCATCTAGCACAAGTATTGGGCCAAGGGAATGCCATGATATGGCAGCCCAAACCATCACTGATCCACCCCCATGCTTCACTCTGGGCATGCAACAGTCTGGGTGGTACACTTCTTTGGGGCTTCTCCACATCGTAACTCTCCTGGATGTGGGGAAAACAGTAAAAGTGGACTCATCAGAGAACAATACATGTTTCACATTGTCCACAGCCCAAGATTTGCGCTCCTTGCACCATTGAAACCGATGTTTGGCATTGGCATGAGTGACCAAAGGTTTGGATATAGCAGCCCGGCCGTGTATATTGACCCTGTGGAGCTCCCGACGTACAGTTCTGGTGGGAACAGGAGAGTTGAGGTGCACATTTAATTCTGCCGTGATTTGGGCAGCCATGGTTTTATGTTTTTTGGATACAATCCGGGTTAGCACCTGAACATCCCTTTCAGACAGCTTCCTCTTGCGTTCACAGTTAATCCTGTTGGATGTGGTTCGTCCTTCTTGATGGTATGCTGACATTACCCTGGATACCGTGGCTCTTGATACATCACAAAGACTTGCTGTCTTGGTCACAGATGCGCCAGCAAGACGTGCACCAACAATTTGTCCTCCTTTGAACTCTGGTATGTCACCCATAATGTTGTGTGCATTTCAATATTTTGAGCAAAACTGTGCTCTTACCCTGCTAATTGAACCTTCACACTCTGCTCTTACTGGTGCAATGTGCAATCAATGAAGACTGGCTACCAGGCTGGTCCAATTTAGCCATGAAACCTCCCACACTAAAATGACAGGTGTTTCAGTTTCATTGTCCAACCCCTGTATTTCACTGTTAATGACAAAACTCTCACCAGTTTCAGCTGTTTACTTCCTGAACCGTATGATGGCTGGACTTCGGACAAAGTTTTCTACTTACATTTAATCCTTTAAACAGATTATGTGTTATGAGTTTAAAGAAATTAATGAAAAACCTCTAAAAAGATTTTCTTCTCCATTATTCCAGCATTTAGCAAATAAAGACAAATTTTGTTTTGCTAGGAATTAATGGAAACAGGAAAAGTTTAGTCAGATTTAATGTAAGACAATGAGAAAAGAAAGGTTTTGTGTATTTTTTGTAAACATTACTAATCTCTGTACTCTACATGCAAAATATTTGGGTTGACCATTAAAATGTCTGAATCAAACTGATGTATTTCTTTAAAACTGACACATTGCTCTGTTTATTGTTCTGTATCCATCTCATCCACTGGAGCTTGAATAATTTGACTTTTTTCCCCTTTCCCCTCTCCACCTGCACCCTCCTATGCTCTTCATGGCAACCAAGCTGCAGTCCATGTCTGGTACATTGCTTCAAGAATGCATGCAGTGTTGCTCCTTGTACTTTTTTATGCTAAAATGTGCCATTTTATCAATGAAAATCCCCAACTAGCTTGCAGGAGTCTGTGGAGCAAAAGTGGATATTATTTATATGCCATTACCTTTATGTCTTTCTGAAAAAGAGCAAATTGTAAAACAAAAAAAAACTCAATAAACACTTGACAGTTTGGTGCTGGGGAACTGATTTTGGAAGGTTACTTTTGCTACAAATCAACAACTTGAACAACCCTGTCTTCAGCAGGTTGTTTCTAAACTTGAATGCTTAACTTAAATCACAACGATATTTATTACTCAATGCATTGATTAATTTATTTAAATAATCTTGTTCATGTCATGATTAATTGAAAATTATCTGAGTCATCCTTAAGCCTGAAATCAGAACAATATTTTTTTTAGATTTTAAATGTTGGTGTAATGAACAAAAAACTTTACATTAAAGGTGTCTCCTCCCACCTCCTGCAGACAGCCGGCTTGTTTGCTCTGGGGTTTAATATTTAGCTCACCCACAAGCATTTTTCCAACCAGTTCACTAGCTGTGCTTTCAGATCTGTAAACACGAAGAACATTCAAAGTAAAGGCTTAGTTAAGAACACTTTGCTGTTGAGGTCTTGAAGAAAATTTCTTTAACAAACTGATTACTGTTCCATCAGAGTTTTTGTATGTGTGGAAGAATTGAGAAAGTTCGTCCTTCACCACATTTATCCATAGTTAATCAATTTGATGAACATCTGAAAAGAGATGGGTCCCCGTACAGCAGGTAAGAACTGTTCAACTTATGTTATAATTCAATGTAGAGATTATTTGCCAACAGCTATAACCAAAGAAAATGATCATCTGCAAAAGCACGAATGTTTTATTTAGCAGGGGATTTACTTTTTTGTTTTCTAATTTCTATTAACAGATGCTTCAAGTTTTGGGCTCTTTATCCTAGGTGCTACAGCCACAAATATGAGTTCAACATATTTAAATGAGTTCAAAATATGTATGTATAATAGAATGAAAGAGTTAGAAGAAAATAATAACCAATGCTAATGTTGAAACTGCTACTTCTAATAATTAAGTATAATACGCCAACTTTAGTTAAACATTGAAAATCAAAATGTGATGTGGATATGCACAAAAACCCACAGACAATCAAAGACCAAAGCTAGTATAAAATACCACTAGGCAACAGAATTGCTTATGTAAAGGGAAAACAAACCACAAATTGAAAACACAAGGATGAAATAAACAATTTGAAGTTTTATTAGAGCTCATTGGTTCACACACAAAAACAGGGCAAACTGCCCTTATTCAACTCAAACATGTCCTTGTGAGAGAACAACCTGGATATCTCAGTCTCACACACAGGAAATGTTGCTGGGGTAATAAGCTCTACTCCACATAAATATTTATCAAGCATTAAACAAACAAACTTTATTATTTTATCGTCATATCAGTATCCAAAGCATCATTGTGTTCCTATCCAAAGAGACAGGGAAGGAATGGGGGCGGGAACCATGACATTCAATATGTTTTTACTACCGTCATTCTGTAAATCTTGTGTTTTTTTTATTATTCAAATGTATTTCTAATCATATTTAGTATGTTGCAAACAACTTAATTAATTATCCGTGAAACTTTACAAATGTATTTAATTAAAAAAAAAATACTTTTGAACTCACCTGACATCAAAATCTCTCACCACAAATTGCAAATCTGTAAAGGTTGTATTGACTGAAAAGAAATGAGCAATGGACATTGAGTGTATCAAATACAGCATGTCAAGAATACACAGATAAGACATATTAGCAATGTTAGACCTAATTAAAAAGTTGTGACACAAGTGTTTTTTTTCAGCACTGACTGATTATTGTTAGTTTCCTTTTTAAAGCCAATTGTTATCCAAGTTTCATAAATCTATCGCAGTAAATAAAGCAAATTTAAAATTAATATCTTTTGGAAACTGTAACAGTGCCACTTCTCCATGTTTAAATTTACCTGGTCATTTCATTAAAGCACTTAAAGAAGGATTAAACATGTTTCCTCATCACTACAGCAGTCAACATTTGACTGCTGTTTGTCCTTCTTATCCCCATAATTCATAACAACACCCTCTTTGTTAAAGTAGACTCAAACTGAGTTATGGGTGATGGATTGAGCAGGTTTACAAAGAACTGGGTCAATATAAATACACGTTACACAAATTATGTTCATGTCCAACTGATTGCACCTTGGTTTACAATTAGACTGTGCCTTTATATATTTTTTACCATTTAAATACAACACATGTTGTTTGTACACAAAACAAAGCCTAATTTATGACAAGCCTTTCAATATACATATTTATACATATTTATTCAAGCCCTCAAATAGGTCCTGTAGGGACTTTATCTGAAGTTGCACCACAAAGCATTAGCAGACATTGAACATCAGGACCAGAAAGAAAAATACAATGAATGTTTCCTTTTTGAAGGGAAGAACAGTACAACAACCTTGCTTCTTTAACTGCTTTAGCTTTTGAGAATTCAGCTCCAAAATATTATGGAAACAGTTGCACTACAAAACGCTGCCCCTGAACTTAGGGTTTACGTTTTGATAGTTGCTATGTATTTTCTGGAACTCAACATGTCCTTCCATGGAACGTTAGCAGAAATTAATAGCTACCTACTGGAACTTACAAGGCACTGTCCTGGAAATGTAGATTTACTTTCTGGAGCTCATAGTGCTTTCAAGAACTTTCCCTTTCTGGATGGGAGTCACACTTATCACTGACCCAGCAGATGACACTGTAATTACAGAAGTGAAAATTTAAAAGCGATTGTGATGTGTGACCAGAAAGTACTATGAAAGTTCCAGGAAATTGCCTAGTAAGTTCTAAAAATTCTGGGGAATTGGGAAAGTAACCTCAATGAAACATACCTGGTAAGTTCTGGGGAAGTACCTGGCAAGTTCTGTAAAATTAGCCAGTTAACTTTCATGAAGGTTCCAGAAAATTCCCTGTTAGTTCTATCTAGTAAATTCCTTAAAGCTGTAAAAGTAACCCTAAAACTCTAGAAAAGTACTTGGTACATAATGTGCACATCTGTCTCGTTAGACAATGCTTCTAAGAATGAAAAGGCCACCACGGGTAGTTGTGTCGGTCCAGCAAAACCCCGGCTGAGAAGCAGCAGCGATGGAAACATTTACACTAGAAGGACAGTTGGTAGCCGCAGTTCATCCTGCTCCTTGACACTCTCAAGCCCTAAATCAGGTAATGTAAAGTATTTTCAGTGCAGGCACTATGTTTTATTAGAGTTCATGTATCTGCAGTATCCAAAGCAAATAACAGCAAAGGAGTATTGTTAATCTAGTGGGCTGTAGGAAGATAAAGGGTAATTTGACAAGGTAGGCTGACAATCTATCATCAAAATGTTATTTCTTATTACTATTTCTTTCTCCTATATAGTTATCTCGTTGAAAACGGAAAACCACAGTTTTCCATTTTTGTCTTACAGTCACTCCTTTTTTTTGTATGTGCTTAGTCCTGAAAAGACCAGTGAGCACGGAGGAGCTCATAACGCCAGGAGGCCCCTACATCAAGAAAACATTTACAGTATGTTTTACATTTGCCCAAATCAAAAGCCTTTTCCATTAACCCGGATGGAGATAAGATAATACTTGAAATCTTTCTGTCACTATTAGAAGAAATAAGTATTTGTGTTTTTATGAAATGCGATATGAGTGAGCAACATCTGTCCTTAAACAAGTGCAGATGCGCAGTGCAGATTCACTGAGTATTTCAGGTTTAAATACAGTTTTCTCTTTGATGTGTGCATAAATATCCGTACCATAAAAGTTAGAATCGCTGTCTGTGCTTCACTGCAGATTGTGGGTGATGCAGTAGGCTGGGGGTTTGTGGTCAGAGGACAGCAGCCATGTTACATTCAGGCTGTGGAGCCTTTTGGTCCAGCTGCTGCTGCTGGAATGAAGGTAAAAAAAAAAACATGTTTACCTAAAGAGGTTTTTATGTTAATGGAACTATAAATCAAACCGTCTTCTCTGTGTTTTTGCAGCTAAATAATGCTTGAAAACCTTCAATATTTACAGGTACGGCAGTTTGTGGTATCTGTGAATGGTCTTAATGTTCTCGATCTGGACTACCGGACAGTCAGCCACCTGATCCTGACCGGACCCAAAACTGTAGTGATGGAGGTGATGGAGGAAATGGACCACTGAGGAGCAAAAGAAACACAATTTACGCAAGAGTCAGAATAGAGAATTGTTTTTTAAAGATTTCTTGTGATGACTTGTACACACCCACTCTTCACATTCTGAAATGGACTCTGTTTAGTTTACTGTTCATTTCACTTTTGGGGCAGGTTAGTTTATTTGGTCTGGGCTATTTTCAAACAGCATTTTCGATTCAACTTGGTAGTACAGAGACCAATTGGGTCATGCATTCTGAGAATTATAAGATTCAGTTGTGGCGGGTCATGTTTTTAGTACTGGAGCCAGTAAGGTGCAAGAAGATGCCAATCATGGTCCAGTTATTCCAATTAATTTAGAAGTCCATTTAGTCTTACAGGAACACATTGGCCATTTTAACACTGATCAACAACCTGTTCAAAAACAAGATTTCTAGAGTTCCCAAAGATTGTTAAATTTAGAGAAAAACAAAATCAACACAAAGGACTAAAAGACTGAAGTGAATGGGTGTCATGCTTAAAACCAAGAGCCCAATCCTTGTCATTCATGGTGGCAAGAATTGGTACAAGTTGTAAACTCAAGCCTTTAAATGGTTGGAAAAGGATCTCCAGGGGAAGTGAAATGCATTGCATTCAGCTGTAATAACTGCCTTTTTATTACTTGTTGATTGCAGCTCAAAAGGATCATTGCCATGAAGTGTAAAACGAAATCGCTTAGATATCTTTAAATAGGAATGAAATAATCCTCCGTTTTAAGAGAATTTTTCACATTATCAATTGAATCTGACAAAAAGGGTTGCAGCATGACCCACAAATATAAATATCTATGAAGGACTCTGCAAAACATGCTGTTTTAAAACTGAAAGTGTTCTAAGTAGCTGTTAGAAATTGGCTAATTACAATACATGAAATTGTAAAGCGCTTTAAAAATGTTTTCAATATCAAAGTTTAAGTAGGGTGCTTTCTGTTGTGTCATGTTTTAAGGATGTATTTATTATGCTCAAGCTAATTTGTATCATTAATTGTTAACCCCTAACTTCAGGGTGATGTATTGGAAACAGGTTGTGGAACTAATCAAGCTGCTGACGTCCCTTTTCCGAGGTTAGCTGGACTTTAAACTCTCTGCCACTTCACAACCTGTCTGCTCACAAACACAGTATCAACAGCAGGGGCATTTCCACTGACCTGCTCACAAGCATACATGTCTGGCAGCAAAAACCACCCTTCTAGGTTCTCCTGTGTGTTTACCTTTCCACCCACTCCATTCTGGTTCACCAAATAAGGAACTAGCAGGTGTGTTGTAGAGGTGTGATGCAGATCAACAACCCAACAAAGAAACAGATTGTAGCTCAACTGTTTTGTTTAGAAATATTTTTGTACAGTCTAATATTCCATTAACGTTTTATACCTTTATATCCGTTTTGTTTTGTGGTTTTATTTTGTGGCATTTTTCTGTTTTACGGTAAAAGCTTTATCAGCATTTGATTCAACTGCCTCTGTGAATATCTTGCCTCCACTTGTGTCTCTTATCATGAAGACAGTGTAAATAAAAATAGTTTTGAAGGTTTCTAAGATAATTAATTGTCTTCATGAAATGATGTTATTCTACATAAATATAATGTGCTAAATATAGTTTCTATCTTTTCTCTTGTTCTTAAAATGCTAAATAAAAAGGCATTGTGGCAAACAACTTATATTTATTATTATTTCCCATGTAAAAACATTTTTTCTATTTTCCTTCTTTTTCTAACCTATTGTGTTGAAAGAATAAGAAAACCTAAAACAATTTATACTAATCAGTTTCACACAGACATTTTCCTCATTCAAGGACAATATACACAAATCCAGGAGATTAACATGAATTCATTAGAGTCATAGTGTCCAATTAAAGTAGTTTTCAATATTTATTTGTAGCAAGTGAAGTTGTATGTGCTGTACTGCCAGAAGGTGACACAATGGCCTAAAATGGGAATGTTGAGTCACATAATTTTCATCTTTGCCACACAAATGTTCATCCACTATTCTTTAAAACAGATGTGTTCCTCGGGTAAGCTTATAAATGTAAGCACAAACTATTATTAACATTTTTATTATTATTAATAATAATAAAATACACAAGTTACATTTTGTTACATCAGCCTCAACATTAATAGGAACAAGGATTTTTCTTTCATAAATCTTACAGGTCCCATCAATGTATAGCTTTAACGACAAAGAAACTGCATCCCATCGTTGTGTCACATTTATAATATTGCGATTCTACTGTTTGTTAATGTATGTATTTGTTTATTTATGTTCCTCACGTCTGGCAGAACCATAAAACGTGAACATATGTGTTCCTTTTAACCATGCTTGCCCTGTGAACCAAGAGCACATCATGTACACAACAAAATCCTTTTTGTTTTTTTTTAACCAAAAAGTCAACAGAAGGGAACAAGGGACAGCAAAATCTTAATCTCTGACATTTTCGAATGTGCCATTCACTTACTCAAGGTGTCATAAATATGTGAAACCAGCAGCTTGTTGGGAAATTAGTGTAAATGTTGACCTTGCTGCTGAACTGTTGAACTCTCTTCAGAAGCTCTAAGTGCTTGAAAGGATAACAGAAAAAGAGCAAAATTACTGTCATTACTTACATTCTCTACTGTCAGCAGGGAATCCACTCAGTGATTGATGAATATCCATAAAGGTTAAAAGGTTCATGAGTAAAAGGAGTGTAAAGGGTTGAAGAAAGTACATAAAATATTATAGAAGAAGAAAGAAGAAAAACCCAAGTTTTGATCAGTAAACATTCTGAAAGCATGTCTCTTTTGGAGTCTTCTTTTTCATTCAAACAACACCTCTGCCCTGCAGAAAAGTTGCAGATCACACTTTCTTCCGTGTCAAAATCACAATTCCACAGTTTCTGCTGTGTCAGAATCACATCATATCTGTGATTTTCATCAAAGCTTAGGGTTTTTATTGGAGATCCCAGGTGAGTGGCTCTGACTTCCAACTTGTACAGGCACGTTCCACAACAACAGGAAGGTTACCAAATGTAAGGCTTAGGATTTGCAGCAGATTTCAGACCAACATTCTCACTCAGAAAATGAAATGATAGTTTGTTGTATTGTTTTTTTTTTTTTTTGCTCAAATGAAAAGGACAAATTATTTTAATCTATTTTCTAAAATTTCTTTACTGTCTCCAGTTATTGCAGATCTCTCCCTGTTTTCTGCTTCTGCACTCTTTTCTGTCATCACTATGTTGAGTTATATTTTTTTTATACAATTCTTCTCTCTGGATCTTGCTAGCCTAGTTAAATAAAATAGTTTCATCTTGAGCTAGAGTGCTTTCTGGATTTCAGATTTTTTTTTGTGCCAACATAGTCCCAGTATGTTTCAAATCCAGTCTCACAAAAGTGTTTTCTTTGCTACCTCCAACCCAAAGTCACTGCTTACCTTTTGCACGTGCTCTTTCTGCTATAGCATATGCTTACTCCAACTTGCAATTTTGTGAGAGGACAAAAGGTTATAATAGATTAAATATAAGTTTTGCATATTATTTCTGTTTACACGTAGCACAGCTGTTACTGTCTAAACCAGCTAATTGCATAAATAAAAAAGATGCATAACCATTCTGTCTCTCTGTATAATAGGTTGAAACTAAACTTTTTATGTTTTAGGTCTGTTTGGATTACATAAATTCTTTCTACTGTCTAAATGCCAGAATACAGGGAAATGTATATGTTTGAATTTCTTTAGATGCAGTTTATAAACACTAAGATTACTTGGATTTTAATTTTGGAAACCTAGATGATTAAGGCACTGCTTCCTAAGCTTTTAATTCACAATAATATTTCTAGATGTATTTGAAGACACACCTTAAAAACACCGCAACTTGTGTCACATCATGAAAAATCAAAATAAATCTGGCAAGATATCAAGAAGATAATTCTAGACCTAACATTTGTAGATAAAAATTAGAGTTAGTTTTACATTTAAATGAACAAAGGGGGAAGTTCACAAGCCTGAGAACATCACCTAACTGTGGGGCTCTGAGAACATCACCTAACTGTGGGGCTCGGGTGGCTCAGGTGGTAGGGGTTTGTCCTTTTGCCGATTGTATGGCAGCCCTACTTCTTTCAGTCCGCTACAATGTAGCCTACCACCTTCAATGACAGTGTGAATGTGTGGATCACTGATTGTAGTGTAAAGCACTTTGGACTTGATAAAGCGCTATGCAAGCGCTGGCCATTTAACTGTGAAGTACAGGAGTGGAAGCGCAATGCTATGAAGATGTTTTGCTAGGAAGGGCAAATAGACAATGACCCTGACCATTTCATATTAGTTACAGTGGTTTATGTGGTTTAAGGACAATAGATTAAATGTTTTGATCACAAAGCCCTGATCTTACCCCCACAGAAAATCTATCAGTAGATCTAAAAAGGCCTGTGCAAGCAGCTTACAACACTGACTCAGTTACACTAGAAGGAATGGGCCACAATACAAGTAAATTGTTGGAAAGCTTCAAGGAAAAATGTTTGCTGTCTAAAAGGCAATTTGACCAAGGAAATGAATTTAAACTTCTGAATTCGAAGAACGTTTGAGAGCAAAATAAAAAAAAATAAAAATCTCAGAGAGATTATCTCACTTATTATTCTGGCATTTAGCGGATTGATATAATTTTGTTAACCTTAACTGTACGAAACAGGAATAATTTAGTCTGATTTAATGTTAGCCAGTGAGAAAAAAAAACTTTAGGTGTCAGTGTATGTAATTGATTTGTGTTAGCACATCTTAGGTGCTTTAGGACAAAATGTGTTTAAAGTTGACGACTGTGTTTATTTTAATGCTCCTGCCATAAATACTCTTCATGGAGGCCTATATAACTATATAACTAAATAAGTAACCTCAGACAAGGCAGAAAAATTTAAAACCTGAGACATCTTGACATGAAAATTTGTTTAAAGAATCACAGAATATAATTGAAACCTTGCTAAACAAATAGCAAATCACTGAAATATATTAGCTGTTGTGAATGAAAATAAAATAAAATAATTTGCTGGTGTCACACATAACCATAATAATAACACAGAAATACATGGTGAGCAATGAATAGCCTCCAGTCTATATCATAAGCTTATCTTTGATCAGCATGTTATCCTAATGAATTATTTGTAATGGTTTTTAATTTAATGGAAATCATTTTTCCCTGCTCCTTTTTGGAAAGGTGGAGCTTTGATCTAATATTGATTTTACTTAATAAATTCACTGTTGTAATGAAAAGGAAATGCAAATGAAAGGACAGAGGAAGGTCAATGGAAGATTTTCTTTAGGACTTGACACAGATGAGACATAATCATGCAAATCAGGTCAGTATCTTTCAAAACACTGCATTGGATTGTACTAAGAAATTGACAGTTTCATTGTATTTGCATAGATACTTAATATAAATACCCAATGAGCATAAATGATTGTGAAAAATTGCCCAAAACAAAAATAAATACATTGCAGAAACCAAATATGGTATTTAAAATGAAAAGATTAAAAATGACACAAAATAATAATTTCTTGGCCCACTACTCAGATCCTGACAAAAGTGTTGACAGGTCATCATAACAGAGTCAAAATCACACCTAGCACTGTGGTTACAGCTTTATAAATATGTTTCACGAGTGATTTGGGTCACTGTGGCTAAACACCACTCACCTTGGGGTGCGTGATTGCTGGAAGCTAATAAATAAAATGTAAAAAATCACTGCGTACTCGTGCAGGTAATTAGAAAAAACGAGGTTTTTTGACCCCGAAAAACATTTAAAAGGGACAATGAGTGAAAGTTCCAGTTTGGCTGATGATGTGAGGACGCTCGGTTATAAAAATACCTTCTGTAGTGGTACTTCCAAGGGTGGGCCAGTAGGGACAATAGTCCCACATCACTTTGATTATGTTCACATTTTATTTTGTTTATGAATATGAAGTTAAACAAAGACAGGACTTGTTTTGTTGAGTTGTAAAACTTTTAAAATTTATTTATTGATATTCATTATATGGTAGACTTGCTAAAGTATTAGATATCTTATGTTATTTACATAAAAATGTTTTTACCTTGTACCAAAAGTGATTTGCTGACCTGCTCATGCTGGACATGACATCAACCTTTGATTCTGTTGACCATTGTTTCTTGTTCAATAGACTGAGGTAGTGGGCTGATGTATCAGGATCTCCTTTGAATTGTTTTCTTTATATCTATCAAACAATATTGTCAGCTTTAAATTTTGGTGTAACCCGGGGTTTGTTTGGGAGCAATTGCATTTTCTGATGTACATACTCCCTCTTCAGCCCATTTTGAGACATGTCCAACCAGTCAGTCAGTCATTTTCTACCGCTTATTCCATAGTAGGTCGCGGGGAAGCTGGTGCCTATCTCCAGCAGTCTATGGGCGAGAGGCGGGGTACACCCTGGACAGTCGCCGCCTTATTATTATAATTGTTTTTTTGCCCCATAATGTGGCACGGTTTCTTGATTCTCAAACTAGCAAAAAAAAAAAAATTAAATTCTTGCTTGTGCTCCAGATAAAACTGTACTTCTGTTCATTTAAACTTTTGGTCCTCTTGCCTCTTTCATCAGGAACCCTTGGGTATACTTTATACCCTTGGGTGTTCATCATTCAATTCAATTCAATTCAAAAATACTTTATTGCTCCCAAAGGGGAATTAAATGTTGTTGTAGCTCATATTCTGCAGGTTTCTTCAAAGAGCCGTTGTAGATGTTGATGGCTGTGGGCAGGAAGGATCTCCTGTAGCGCTTCGTCTTACATCACATCTGAAGAAGCCTCTGACTGAAGACAGTCAGAGGCTTTTGTCCAATGTTTGTTTCTGCTCATGTTTTACCACTTAAGAAATATGCAAAAATGATTAGTGTGTGCATTTAAAATCTCAAATTTTATTGATGCTTAAAACTACTTGGAAGCATTGTAGTATTTTAGTGGGTATTGATACTCAAGAGTGACAGAGTAAAAAGTGTTCAAAGTCCGGTCTTATTCAGCTTTAATAACACTATGAAAACAGATGAATGTCTTACATTCTCACCTTGTACACTGTTTGCTACAAGAGGTCCTCAAATCCTTCAGTGTTTCTAAAAACACTCATTCAAAATCAATCAAAGAGAGATCAAGGAGAGAAGCTTCCAGCATTATTCATGAGTTGGTGAGTGTGATGTGACGTGATGTGGAAAACAAGACTTGCACTGGGCATGTACTTGGACTGTTGCACCAGTCCAGTTTCACATTCTCATTTTTTAAAACCATGCAATGCCACATTTTGTACAAAAAACACTAAGTAGTTCATTGTGTAAGATATTATGTGTGGCTCACATTTTGTTAAAAATAGATTATAAAAATCCAGCTGCTGTTAATGCTACCTACATAACAGTTTTGTACTGCCCCCTACTGGATAAAACATGTTCTAAGCCCAAGACAAATCACAATAAATAGTTAAATGGAAAATAGAATATAAATCAGCATGACTTGGCCCCAAATGGTATAGAAACAACTTTAATACAACCTGGCATTAATTCTTCAAGGGTGTGGAGCTGTGCTTGAGGAGAAGAAAGGTGCACCTCCATCATTCTTTCAATGATTTAGTCATTTAATGGTGGCATTAAGATCCAGTAAAAACACTGAACCCCATACATTTCTGTGTTGATCTAGAGTAAGTGTAACCATCCTGTTATTTAAACTTTAACTTATAAACTATAAAATGGTCTACAAAGCTGAATGGGTAGAGCACCCAAAAACATAGCTTTCACTCCAAATTCTTTATATAATAAAATTATAAAACAGGGGTTGGACAATAAAACTGAAACACGTCATTTTGTGTGGGGGTTTCTGGCAAATTGGAGCAGCCTGGTAGGTCTTCATTGATTCACATTGCACCATAAGAGCAGAGGTGAGGTTCAATTAGCAGGTAAAGCCATTTTTTGTCAAAATATTGAAATGCCCAAAAAATTAGGGGTGACTCCCAATTTAAAAAGGGGTAAAATTGTTGGTGCACGTCTTGCGGCGCATCGGACCAAGACAGCAAATCTTTGTGATGTTCAAGAGCCCCGGTATCCAGGGGAATTCCATACCACCAAGAAAGGGCGAAACCACCCCCCAACAGGGTTAACTGTGGGCGCAAGGAACGTCTGAAAGGGGTGTTCGTGTGCTAACCTGGATTGTATCCAAAAACAAAAACCCCGGGTCCCCCAAAACACGGCAGAATTTTAAATGTGCCCTCAACTCTCCTGTTCCACCAAACGGGCCGTCGGAGCCCCAGGGCAATATCACGGCCGGGTGTATAGCCAAAAATTGGGCACTAAAACCAAAACCAAACGTCGGTTTCAATTGTACAAAAAGGGGCAAACTGGGCGGGACAAAAATTTAAACACGTATTGTTCTCTGATGATCCCTTTAATGTTTTTCCCCACATCCGGGAGTTACGGAGTGGAGAAGCTCCAAGAAACTACCACCCAGACTGTTTTCATGCCCCCGAGTAAACATGGGGGGGGATCAGTGTGGTTGGGCTCCATATCATGGCATTCCCTTGCCCCAATACTTGTGCTAGATGGGCGAAAATCACTACCAAGGACTACCGAACCATTCTTGAGGACCATGTACATCCAATGGTTCAAACATTGTATCCTGAAGGCGGTGCCCGTGTATCAGGATGACAATGCACCAATACACACAGCAAGACTGGTTTAAAGAATATAATATATATAATATATATATATATATATATATATATATATATTATAATATATATATATTTTATATATATATATATATATATATATATAAACACTTGGACAAAAATTGTTGGTTACCACTCGGTTAATGAAAGAAAAACCCCCAATGGTCACAGAAATAACTTGAATCTGACAAAGGTAATAATGAATAAAAATTCTGTGAAAATGAAAAAATGAAAGTCATAAAATTGCTTTTCAAACATGCTTCACGAGAATTATTTAAAAAAATAAACTCATGAAACAGGCCTGAAAAAAATGATGGTACCCCTAAAAATAATTGACCAAAGGGGCCTGTTAAAATTTAAAGTTTCCATTAATTAGCATCGCAGGGGGCCCACATTCTTGTAATCATCAGTGGGCCATATATAGGGCTACAGGTAGTCATGTGCTTTTTGGTGACAGGTGTGTCCACACTCTCCCTGGACCAGAGGAAGTAAAGGGAAAAAGGGTTTTGTTTCAGGAGTTTAGAAAAAAAATTACAGACAAGCATGTTAAAGGAAAAGGGTTTAAAAACCATCTCCAATCAGCTCTGTTCCCTGTGACTCAGTTGCACATTTTATTCAAAAATTTTTAAGTCCTGGGACGTGTAACCTCCCTGGACGGGGCCGCAAAAGGAAATTTGACAAAACAAAAAACGGAAAACACGCACAAAAAAAGAGCCCGGGTTAAAGAGTTTAAGGGAACTTCAAGCTAAAGGAACTCAATCAAATCGCACCATCAGATGTTGTTTGAGGCAAGTGATTTAAATGGAACCCAAAGGGAGAACACCTTTGGGTTTTTTTGAAAAAAAAAAATTTAAAAATTGCCAATGGAATTTGCCAAACTCATGCTGACAACCCCACAAAGCTTCTGGGAATGTCCTAGGACAGAGAGAAAAAAAACTAAACTTTTTTGGGGGCAAGGCACATCCTCTATTTTTTGCAGACAAAAAAATAAAGAAAATTAAGAAAAGAAAAATGTCCCCTCTGTAAAACATGGAGGAGGCTCTTTTTTGTTTTCCGTGCAGGCATGGGTCCGGGGCAACAGGTTGAAAAAACCCAGCTAAAAAACACCCAAGAAGGCTAAGAGGAAAACATGCTTTCTGAGGTGGCCTTCCAAGGCCCTGCCAAAATCCTATTGAGCATCTTTGGGGGATTTAAAAACATGCCGTCTGGAAAAGGCACCCTCAAACCTGAGAAACGCATCTGTTTCTGATGGGAAGGAGTTGTGCCAAAATATCTCGGAGAGGGCGAAGTCTCTTTGACAGTTATAGGAACGTTTGATGGCAGTGATTGCCTCAAAAGGTTGTCAACAAAATATTAAGTTAAGGGTACATTTTTTTTTGTCCAGGCCTGTTTCTGAGTTTATTTTTTTAAAAAATCATTCTGTTTGAACACGTTTGAAAAACCAATGCCCCTTTTGGTAGCACTTTGTTTTTGCAGAAAGAAGGTCCTGGTTGATTCCGTCTGAGGTCTTTCTGCAGGGATTTTCAGTTCCCCCCGTGCATGGGGGGTTCTCACAGGTACCCCGGTTCCCCTCCCACAGTCAAAGACATGCCTTTTTGGGTTTAATTGGTCACTCTAAATTGCCCTTAAGTGTATAAATGTGTTGTGCATGTTTGTTTGGTGTTCCCCCTCGAGGGACTGGCGCCCTTTGCCCCGGGGTGTCCCCGCTCTGGTCCGTAGACTGCGGGAGATAGGCACCACTCCCCCTGTAAAAATGACTGACTGATTGGAATGACTTTGTTCTGTATGTAAACTGAATTAAACTGAGTTTTTTTCACACATTGTGATTTTTTTTTTCAAGATCTGACCTTGTCAGAAAGTTATTTCTGTGACCATTGTGGGATTTTTTCTTTCTTTAACCAAGGGGTACCAAAAATTTTTCGACGGTGTTTATTTATTGTGTATTATAAAAGTATTATGTATGTATATATAACTGCTCAAAAAAAATTAAGGAATGAAAAAATTCTCATTGATACTTTGTTCTGACAAATTGAATGTGCTGACAAAAAATCACACAAAAATCTCAAAGGAAATCAAATTTTTAACAATGGGGTTGGATTTGGTGTCACAACAAAAATAAAAAAAAAACAACTACAGGCTGATCCCAAATTTTTGTAAGTTTCCCTTTAAAAAAGTCAAAAAAGGTCAGGGTATTGTGTGTGGGGTCCACATGCCTGTTGACCTCCCTACAGCCGTGAGCACAACCCCCATTTTGGACGTGGGCCCTCATCCATCCTCATGGAGTCTTTTTTTCCCAACCCTTTGTGCAGAACATGCCTTTTTGGCCTGCTGGAGGTCATTTTTGCAGGGCTTGGCCCGTGCCCCCTCCTGTTCCTCCTTTCACAAAAGGGGAGATAGCGGTCCCTGCTTGGGGTTGTTGCCCCCCTACGGCCCTCCCCCCGTTCCGGTGTTACTTTGGCCGTCTCCTGGTCGCCTCCAGGCCGGGCATAGCTGACAACACAGCAAAGCTTCTTGCCCCCGCCGCATTGAGTGCCATCCTGGGGGAGCTGCACTACCTGACCCCTTGTGCGGGTTGTAGAGTCCTCTCATGCTACCACGAGTGTGAAAGCACCACCAACATTCAAAGGTCCAAAACATCAGCCAAAAGCATAGGTACTGAAAGGTGGTCTGTGGTCCCCACGAGAACCCTTTTTTTTTTGAGTTGTCTTGCAATTGCCAAAGATTTCCCCCTGTTTCTTTTTCCCTTTGCACAACAGCATGTGAAAATTGATAGTAATCAGTGTTGCTTCCAATTTTCAGTTTGATTTCACAGACGTTTGATTTACTTGGGGTCATATTGTGTTTTTAAGTGTTTTTCCCTTTTAAATTTTTTTAGCATGTAATTTTTATGATTCCCTATATTTATATATATATATTATTATATATATAATTTTATATAAATAAAAACAGAAAAACAGAATAAACACAGGAAATAATTCCAGATTTAATTTCATGAATGCCTGAAGTCAAATACAAAAGGACATTGCTGGATCATTGTTTCTGCCTGCATGACTGCTTCCAGACAGAACCTATAGGATGAATTGATCTATATTTAACAAAACCTATGTTCTCCTTTTGAATAAGATGAAGCACATTTTACAAGCTAAACATTGTTGATGAGTGATATCTTTAACATTCATAGCATGTGATTCGATTCTATGCAAGAAGTTACAAACTCTCCCAATGCATAGCCTAGTTTTTGTTTAGTTCATTTTTTTTTGTTATTTTGTTTGTTAAGCTAATTAATCTTTAATTGTTGTTTCGTTCAGCAAACTGATCTCAAAAGTAGAAATCTAAAGATTTTTCATTGCTTCTGTAATATATATGTATTTACCAGTAAATGTTCTTACAGCTTTTGCTTTAGAATCTATATCATCTTTAGTCTCCTCCACTGTGCATTACACAATAAATGTACCCAGTTTGGACATAAGCTACTGCTAAAGACAACTAAGGAAGGCGTGATGTGCATTTAAGTTGCATTTTGGGAGTTGTGCAACTCAGCATTTGAAGGGAACACTAAATTTCCTGTTAAATATGTATGAATAAGATAATGCAAGAGACTTCTGGGACCCTGATTTCTCCTGTTAAAGACAACATGCACAGCAAACAAACCCATAATGACTAAGGCAAAGATAGGCTTAACCCTCACCCTTAGCAGACACAGGCCTATTATGCTTTCAGGGCTCTGTAGTATCTTAAAGATAAGAACACCTGCACATCCAGAGCTGCAGCTCTTTGTGGTCTCTGCTCTGTTGCCATAAAATATCAAAAGGAATTTAACTCATGTAATACAGGAGGAATCATCTGTCTTTGAAGATGATAGTTGACCTTTTGTGTAAAAAAATATAGCATGAAACACCATCATTAAACAGCTGCCAATAAAATAAATACAGGGAAAAAACATTTTGCACCTGCTAAATCACAAGGCAAAAACTGTGGTATTAATTTAGTTTGCTATGTAAAATAAATATCAGCATGCCTAGGTATGCAACCTAGACTTCGTATAACATCAGTTACAAAAAGAGTGTTTTTATGCTGAGTTCAAATTGTCCTTAAATGCTTAACTTGGATATGGGAAAGAAGTCACATTGGAATTGAGCATATTCTGGTATATGGTTGCTTGTCAGATTAAAAGTACCTTTTGAAAATAACCTTTAAGCAGGTATTAAACATAATAATTTATGTGTGAAAATGTTCTTTATTGGTCTGATGTAATATTTTAGTCTTAAATGTTGTTTTCATTGGCTGTAGCAGAAAATCATCATAATTAACAGAAAAAAGAAAAAAGGGCTTGAAAACATCAGTCTGTCAACTGTAATATGAGAGAGTGGTTAGCTGAAGTAAAGTCCAAATGAGGTGCAGTAAGTTATTTAATTTTTAAATAACAATAAATTTTTGCTGCAGTGACCTGATTGTGAGTTGATTTATTGTAATATGAGAAACAGCTCATAAAGTTAAACCTCTCATTTTGATTTATTAACTACAATTCTTTCTACCGTGACCGTTTCTATATTTCTCAAAGGCTTGAGGCAAATCTAAAAACAATTAAATGTCATCGTCTCTCTATACTATGAAAGAAGTATGATTTGCAACAAGCACCTGCCCAGAACTAGGAGAGAGAGGCGTATTAACTGGCGCCCCTGAAGAGTCTTACAGCATTCACGGCCAGGGGTCGGAGAAATACACATTATATACCTGCAGCCGCTCAACCCGCCTGCCACTCAAACACATTTTTCTGAAGCCGCGCCTTGCATTAAACAGAGGAAAAAGAATGAGTAGCTGGAGGGGTGAATGGTAAATGACGCGAGAAACACCCATCAGCATGCTGCAAGTCTCAACTGAGTGGAGACTCAAGATAAGGTGACCGAGAAAAACATAGTAAGAAGAGGGAAATCTTCAAATCTACCCTTCAAATTAAAAGAAAAGCTTGGCAAATAAATTGGAGAACGATAATCCTTGGAAAATTAAGTTATGCTTGTGGGGCAATCTAACAGCCCTTGATGCATTCGCAGGGACAAGTAGAAAGTGACAGCTTAAAAGTATGAATGTGTTTATTTTTCCAAAAAAAAAAAAAAATACAGGGACGTTGCTATAAAGCTTACACTGAACACCCGTTAAGTGAATCAGTTTGGTCTATTTCAAAGTAAAAGTACTAAACAATGTTCATTATTGATGGCTCTTAACAGTGGAACAATCTCACCTAACATCACAAAAAGGCTAGCAGTTATTTTGCATATCTGCATAGAAATTCAGCAACAGAAGATTCTATTTCTTTTCAGTGCAATCTTTAGTTTGGGATACAACAATTCCAATAATTATGTGTTTGACTGTTTCTCTCCTGGACAGAGAAATTGAAGAAGCCACTTCTTGAATCAACTATTTATGCAATCTTTGTTTTTATCCTATAGATGTACTGACTTAGTAATTCTTTGCAGCAGATGGCTGCTCAAACTGTGCCTGGTTCTGCTGGAATAATCCTTCTGTTAAAAGGGAGTTGTTCCTTTCCACTCATGATACTTTCTTGCTCTCATAAAGGTATTGCTGTAAAGTCAATCACTCCATAAAATTGGTTTGGGTTCCTTGGACAAATTTTGACCAATTGGCAATCTTAGTTAAACTGTCTTGTGTTAAAGATTTTGTTTCATTTGTTCTAATTTGTCTATAATACTGGGTGGTATTATTAGGAATTTATTTAAAAAAATAAAAAACATTTCTTTATTTTTTTATGTCTTTCTGTATAATTGGAAATTAATCAGGCCTGTTTTTCTAGTAATGTATCTTGAGAGTGAGAGTGGTAATCTAGTGGTTAGAGCAGCACAATTGCCTTCTGAGAAATCTCCAGGTGCCCGGTTTGAATCCCACAGTCTGCCACTTTGGCAGTTTCCTGAGCAAGACCCTTAACCCCAAAATGCTCCCTATAGGATGGGTTAAATACAGAGAACAAATGTCATTGGAAAGTACAATTGCAATGACAAATATAATAAATATTATTATAATACGAATGAGGAGCTGCACTCCGGTAGCGGAGTTGGTAGCACTGTTGCCTTGCAGCAAGAAGGTCCATGATTGAGTTCTCTCCGGGTACTCCGGTTTCCTCTCCCAGTCCAAACACATGACTGTTAGGTTGATTAGTCTCTTTACATTACCCTTAGGTGTAAATGAATGTGTGCATGGGTGTTTGTCTGTGTTGCCCTGTGATGGACTGGCGACCTGTCCAGGGTGTACCCTGCCTCTCGCCCATAGATTGCTGGAGATAGGCACCACCTTCTCCGCAACCCACTATGGAAGAAGTGGTAGAAAATGACTGACTGATTGGAATGACATTTGTTCTGTATGTAAACTGACTTCAACTGAGTTTATTTCGCACATGGTGCAATTTATTTTTCCAAGTATCTTTGTAGATACAGAATGGAGTTAACTGGTGAAGCACCATATCACAAACACACTTCCCTTTAGGAAGTTGGAGCCACCATAATAAAAAGAACAACAACAACAATAATACTAATACTAATAATAATAATAATAGCGATCTAGAGATGTTTGGGTTTTTATTTTCCTTTGTGTGTATTTATATGATCTCTTTGTTGGCATGTTAATTTGTCTGTGTTCATTATAGTGGGGTCTTCATATTAGTTTATTCATCTGTGTTTAGCTTCCTAGTTTAGTCTTGTGTTGTATGTATTTTGAATTATGATCTGTTAGATCTCTTTTAGATTTTTCCCTGGGTTTCTTTGTATCTCTGTTCAGGTCCTTTCAGATTAATTAGTCTCCCTCCCTCAGCTGCCTGCTTTCACTCTGCCTCAGCTGTTCCACATTTTACCCTGATTACGCACATCTGCATTCAATGCCATTTTCCACCTGTCGTTCAGTATATTTATACTCATCTGTTCTCATTTTCTTTACACTGGATCTTTTGTTGTTTTTGCTCTTCATCCTATGAATCTGACAATATTTGTGGAGACAAGTGGCTTTAAGCTGAATTGATAAATCTCATGACATCTTTTAAATATGCCTACAACTTTAAAAGCACCCAACATCAAACAGATTAACATGATTTTTAACTCTTAGCTCTGCAGTAGGATTAGGGGCAGCAGAAGGAGGGGCTTGCCCAGGACTTGAAACGCCAATAAATGAGTCCAGTATAGGCCGTTGGATAGTAAATGCTGGATTTGGTACTCTTTGGTACGAGTTTTATTTTGAAAAATATCACCGGACGTTCTGTTTGTTATTCATTCTAACTTGACTCTAGGTCGGCAGCCGAGAGTTCTTGAACGGACTGAATCTGGGAGTCGGTGTGGGACCAACGAGCCTGTCACTGAGCTGTCCGGAGGGAAGCGGGAGAACCTGGAAGCTTATGATCTGAGGAGGTAAAACTGATCTCCATTCACGCTGCACATACCTACAAAATCAGCTCTCAGAACGCAACCTGGGAACCTTTTTATTCCACCTCAAAGCGCTGCTTAGTTGCGCTGCTGATGGCGAGACGAGCAGATCTCACCTTCGCTCAGATCAATTAAGGACAACTTCCGTTGCTTTTATCCATCTGAAACAAAACAGAGTCGGGGACCAGATGTCTTATTACAGTTCTTCCAGATGCTCTACTTGCTTTCCTTGCGAAATAACTAATACTGATTGATCTTTTAGATACAATGAACTCGGTAAAATATATCATTAGTGATGCCAAAACGTAAATTAAAACTATGTAAGCTAATAATGTAAACGTGTATGCCATGAGGGATTCATTTGAAAGTTTTTTTTTGTTCCTTTCTCTTTCTAATGAAGGTGCTCTCAGTGGTAAAGATATTTTAAATCGTAATTCTGCGTTTATTGCCACCAGTAGCTTGTGGTAATGTTTACACAGAGAAATACGGAGTATTCTGAATCACGTAGGTGCACTGAGGTTTTACTTCTGGAGAATACTTGTTTCCCCTGTGCATTGTTAGTGGTATTAATCAAAGTGAAAAGGCAGCTCTTACAGGTGACAGCTGTGTCTGCTGCTGCGCCTCTATCCCCCTGGAGTAACATGTTTCATGCTTGATGCAGCTTGAAAGACTCGCATGAAGCTCATTCCATGCCAGATCACCTAACCCTCCTCAGTTAATGTCAAGAATTTTCTTGACTAAAAAGTAATACTAATTGGAGGAAAACCGCTATTAAGATCACAGGACCTTGTAAAATCCTAAAGCTTGCATACTTCTCTGTGGTTCTTGCAGTTAAATTTCATCATGTTTCAAATCCAAACTGGTTGCTAACTTTTTACTGGATTTGATTAAAATGTGTGCTTGGCACAAATAAGCATTTGATAATAAAGAGAAGTTTATAAATGCTTTACATATTAATAATATTTTTCTGCCAAAGTGAACATACGTTTTACATATAATTTGAGTTATTTTTAGTAACCAAATCTTGAATATATCTTGAATTAGTTTAGTTTGTTGCCCCCCAGCTCAGCCGTCTAGTGTTGGGGTTTACCCCGGTGGATGAGAGGGTCGCATCCCTGCGCCTTCGGGTCGGGGATAGGTCTCTGACTGTCGTTTCGGCCTACGGGCCGAGCGGTAGTGCGGACTACCCGGCCTTCTTGGGGTCCCTGTCGGTGGTGTTGGATAGTGCCCCTCCCGGGGACTCCATTATTCTGCTGGGGGACTTCAACGCCCACGTGGGAAACGACAGTGACACCTGGAGAGGCGTGATCGGGAGGAATGGCCTCCCCGATCTGAATCGAGTGGTGTTTTTGTTATTGGACTTCTGTGCTAGTCACGGATTGTCCATAATGAACACCATGTTCAAGCATAAGGGTGTTCATCAGTGCACTTGGCACCAGGACACCCTAGGCAGGAGGTCAATGATCGACTTTGTTGTTTGTATCATCAGACCTTCGGCCGCATGTTTTGGACACTGGGGTGAAGAGGGGGGCTGAGCTGTCCACTGATCACCACCTGGTGGTGAGTTGGATCGCTGGAGGAGGGAGAAAGCTGGACAGGATTTGGCAGCCCAAAGCGATAGTGAGGGTCTGCTGGAACGCCTGGCGGAGCCCTCGGCCAGGGATGTATTAAAAACTCCCCCTCCGGGAGAGCTTGACCAGATCCGGGGGATTGGAGACATAGAGCCCGGGTGGACCAGTTCTCGCATCTATTGTCGATGTGGCCCGTAGCTGGGGCCTAAGTCTGCGGTGCCTGTCGCGGGGCAACCCCCGACCCGGTGGTGGACACGGCAGTAAGGGATGCTGTCAAGCTGAAGAAGGAGTCCTATCGGCTGTGGTTGGCTTGTGGGACTCCTGAGGCGGCTGACGGGTACCGTGAGGCCAAGCGTGCTGCGGCCCGAGCTGTGGTAGAGGCAAAAACTCGGGCCTAGGAGGAGTTCGGTGAGGCCATGGAGAAGGACTACCGGTCGGCCTCGAAGCGATTCTGGCAAACCGTCCGGCGCCTCAGGAGGGGGCCAACACTGTTTATAGTGGGGGTGGGAGGCTGCTGACATCGACTGGGGACATTATCGGGCGGTGGAAGGAGTACTTCGAGGATCTCCTCAATCCTGCCATTACGCATTCCCTGGTGGAAACAGAGGCTGGGGACTCGGGGTTGGACTCTTTCATCACCCAGGCTGAAGTCACCGAGGTGGTTAAAAAGCTCCGGGGTGGCAAGGCTTCGGGGGTGGATGAGATCCACCCTGAGTACTTCAAATCTCTGGATGTTGTGGGGCTGTCATGGTTGACACGTCTCTTCAACATTGCATGGCGGTCGGGGACAGTACCTCTGGACTGGCAGACCGGGGTGGTGGTCTCCCTTCATAAGAAGGGGGACCGGAGGGTGTGTTCCAACTACAGGGGGATCACACTCCTCAGCCTCCCTGGTAAGGCCTACGCCAGGGTATTGGAGAGGAGAGTCCGGCCGATAGTCGAACCTCGGCTTCAGGAGGAGCAGTGTGGTTTTCGTCCCGGCCGTGGAACACTGGACCAGCTCTATACCCTCTACAGGGTACTTGAGGGCTTAATGGGAGTTTGCCCAACCAGTTCACATGTGTTTTGTGGACCTGTAGAAGGCATTCGACTGTGTCCCTCGTGATGCCCTGAGGGGGGTGCTCCAGGAGTATGGAATCGGGGTCCCTTTATTAGGGGCCATCCGGCCCTGTACGAGCGGAGGAGGAGTTTGGCCCGCATTCCCGGCACAAAGTCGGACCTTTTCCCGGGCATGTTGGAGTGGCAGGGCTCCCCTTTTGTACCGGTCCTTTTAAAAACTTTTAGGACAGGTTTTCTAGACACAGCAAGGGGCCCTGGGGGGGTTTGGGTTTGGGGACCAGTGGATTTCGCTTTCTTTGTGCAGAGAGGGGCCCTGTGGCCCCCTTAGCCAAGCCCTAAGCATGGGGGCGGGGGGTTTCGCAGCGAGTGTGAAGCGGCGGGGATGAAGATCAGCTCCTCAAGTCAGAGGCCATGGTACTCGACCGGAAAAGGGGGCTTTCCTTTCGGGTTGGGGGGGGTTTCCTCCCCAAGTGGGGGATTCAAGTATCTCGGGGTCTTGTTCACGAGTGGGGGGAAAAAATGGAGCAGGAGTCGACAAGGATCGGTGCGAATGCCGCGTAAGGGGGGCGCTGTGCCAGTCCGTTTGGGAAGAGAGATGAGCCAAAAAACCGAAGCTCTCGATTTACCACGGTCTATTTTCCTCCCCTACCTAGGAAAAACTTTGGTCATGACCGAAAGAACGAGATCCCGGATACAAGCGGCTGAAAGAGCTTCTCTGTAGGGTGGCCGGGGACTTGGTCTGCTGCCCCGCACCCGGTTTCCCGGGAAAACGGAAGACGACGAGTACGAGTACGGTAGAGTACGATAGTTTTGTTTTTCATATTAGGAGGTTTTTTTTAAGGCCACATGGTTTTTAAAATAATGGGGAATCTATTCCATTTGATATATACTTTTATAGATATATACAATATATATATTATATATATATATATATATATATTTTATTATTATATATTATATATATATATAAAATGCATTGTAAAAGTATTTACACCCCCGGATTTTCACACTTTGTCATGATACAACCACAACCTCTATGTATTTATGGGGTTCCTGCGCAGTCAGGTGAAATATAAATTGAACTTTTAAATTTATTTGCAAAATGCTAATGAGTGACAGAAATCTTACACTGGTCCTCCCCCTAAAAACACAATTTCCACAAAAGATATGTCAGTGGTGGCATCATGCTGTGAGGACCCTTTGGTGGAAAAAAAGATGGAGCTGCAGGGCAATCCTAGAAGAAAACCCATTAGAGGTTGCAAAAGACTTGGTACTGGTGCAGAGTTTCACCTTCCATCAAATCCCAAGCATACAAGCAGCGCCTCACTGGAATGGTTTAGATCAAAACATATTCATATGTTGTATAATGGCCCAAGATTCTCTCGAGTCAATCTGATGCAGAGAAGAATGGGTAAAAGCTTTAGTAGTTAGGTATCAAACCTAGTAGAGATTCATCGTAGGAGACTTGAAGATGTAACTGCTACAAAATGGAACTCTACAAAAGAAAGTGTGCAACACTCTTCAAATATTTAATTGTTATAAAAATGAAAACATGTCTACTTTTTTCCACTTTACAATTATCCAGTACTTTATGAGGTTCTGTCAGTCATGTTTGGGTAGGTTTGCTGTTGTGCCTTACTTTTTGAATTTTTAGATGGACTGAACACTGAACTATAATCCTGCTTGAAACCTAACCATACATTTATCCTTGACCTGTTTGGTGTGTTCGTTGGTCTTCCTGATGCTGTTTATTTACAAATGTTTTCTTGCAAATTTCTAAGGCCTTCACAAAACGACTATATATTCACCCAGTTTAGGTGATTACTGAAGGGAATTATTGCACTGAATTTCTTTTTTTTTAAAGATTTTTGTTTTTAAAACCAAAATTAAAAACTCTATTCTCCCCCTAATTCACATTTAATTTGTGTTGGTCTATCACATTTAAATTTCAATAAAAGCAAGTTTTAAATTTTAATAAAAGTTTCTCATTGTAACATAAGAAAATCTGAAAATGTTCATGGGTTATAATTACTTTTAGAAGAGGCTTTATACTTTAAAATGACTTATATTTTTCATTGCTAACTGGAAATTCAGTGCTTAAATGAAATGAGTGGTAAACTGAACCCTTTTTCCTTCCCTCTAAATTTTTAAGAACTTTTTTCAGAAAGTTTAGTAATTTAGTTTTTTTATTAAGAGATAGATGTTGTACTAATTTGCAGTGCATTTAAAAGAATTGTGACTGACTTGGTTCACCACTAAATAGATTAAAGAACATGAACAGCCCCCCCAAAAATCTTGATGGGGACACTCAATTTGGGGTGTAAAAGGGGGAAAAAAAATAGTTCCCCCTCCCTCCTGTTTCTAATAATTTTCTGTTTTCTATCCTTCCTTCCTGTCTTCTTTTGTTACTCCCCTTCTTCCTCCTACACCCCGCTTAAACTCAGGTGTTTTGTGTCCTCGGGCAAATGGGAAAAAGGATTTCCGTTCTCAGTCCAAAATTGAGTTTTTCCTGCTGGGCTTTTTTCTCCCTCGCAGTTTTTACCTCACACGCCCAAAAAGGCCAAAGGGATAAATAACCCGCCTTTCTACTCATCCCGTTTTCGCAAGGCCCGGGAAAAAGTTTTTACAGCATAGGACAAACAGACTAGGGGGTTTTAAAAAAAAGGATAAAACGGATAAATAGGGCGTTTAAAATTTGCAAGACAGTGACAACCCTTTTCAAAAAAAAAAAGACATTGTCACTTTTCTTTTTTCCCCTCCCAAAATTTAAAAATTTTATTTTTGGGGGAATTATTCCTTCCCCCCGTTTCTCCATCTCTCTGTTTTTGTTAAAAAGGGAAAAAACCCTTTATTTCCATAGTCCCTTAAAAAAAAGGTTGTTAACCCTTTTAAAGGGTTGGTTTAAATTTTGCTTTCTTTTTAAACCCCCAACTCTTTAACTCCACCCCTTTTAACGGCTGATTTATGTTTAAAAAAAAGTGTGTAAAAAGGGGAATCCGGGGTTTCAGGGTTTTTGAATTTAGGTTTCAAAAACGGAACTGTTATTTTAAAAACCCAAACTTGAAGCCAAACTTTTTTTTTTTTGTGGGTTTTAACTCTTAAAATTTTTGTTTTTTAAAATTTCCCTTTTTTTTTAAATCTATGGCTCACACTTTTCCCTTGTCCCTTTAGCTCATTTAACATTTTAAAAAAATTAAATTTAAACCCATTCATTACCTGATTAGGACCAAATGAGTTTCCTCATCATCATTATAATAATGACCTATTATAAACATAAACTTTTTAAAAGGCTTTTGTTCCTGGAAAGACAGCAATGGATTGGTGTTCCAGTTTAATTAGCTATGCTTGTTTTCCATCATTTTCAGATAAAAAGAAAATTTGGAGCCGGAAAAAAGTTTTCGGTTTAAAAAAGCCGGATTCAAGTGGGTTTTGTGAGGCCCCAAAAAAAACAAACTTTTTGCCTTGAGGGGTTTTGCAGGGAGTTTTTTTTGCACTCTAACCTCCCCCGGGTTTGGAGCTCTCCCAAAGGTTTTTGGAATTGGTGAACCTAAAACAGGACTGAACTGAAACCGATTTTAAATTGACGCTTGCTTCTTAACCACACTCAGATTACATATGCTGATGGTTTGCCACGTCATAAACCCTTTACAAAGGGAAAAAAGGTCATTGTGAGATATAATTCGTTTAAAGAGATTTATGTTATAGTAATTTCTTTCGGTATTCCAAAGAAAGGGAACCTGGCGAACCTCGTTGCCACAGCTTATTTCAGACTATAGGCAGCTGCATTTTCTGTGTGCTGTGTGTTGAGTGGTTGTAATTAAGCCATTTTTTTACTGCCTTATTGAATGTGTTGTATCTTTGCCAAGCTACTTTTGCTTATTTATGCACAGATTTATAGCAGCCTCCACAAATATTGCTAGGCCTGTGAAAGACATGTACAAAAGCCTTAAAATGTGTTCCTTGTGCAAGGCTTCGTGATTCCAAAACGTCTAACTTCACTTCAGTTCTGTAAAAGTGAAATTTTTCTTTACTTTTCACCTCCCTTGCCATCCTTCTCACTGTGCATTGAGGCAAGACAAACTTGGGTCTTCATCCAGATACAGTTTTAATCTTTTTAAACAGTCCTCTAGCTACAGATGTGAGGAAGATTGGGTGGGTAGTGACTTTTTTGCCATCTAAAATTCAAGTTAGTTTATTTTTATTTCATAGTGTTTAACAAAATGACTCAGCATTCTCAGAGATCGTCTCATCTTTCCAGTTTTGAGGATCGGCTATGGGAAACAGGTTTCGGTGCAACGTCATGTTTATATACCAGGGAAGCAAGAAGTCACCAATTACTAATTCAAAAAATCATAGACACAAGTGAAGTAAAAATAACAAAATGCTGCAGTCACGTTTACTTTAAAAAGAATGATTTGGGGTGTCAATAATGGTGGCATCTGTGATTTTTGATTGTTGTTTAAAACAGTTCTTAATGTGGTTTTTTTTTTCTTCACACTGAAAAAATGATTTCCCAATAAAGGTTGTAACTTTCTAAAATTTTCAGTTTCAGTTTTTAGTTATGGTTTAGCCAAAAAATATGAATTTATTTCAAGACTTTTTACACATCTTCTTTTAACCATGGATGCTAATAAAACAATATGTTTACTTTATATTTGTATCAGATAAAACAAAAGGTCAAGCTTATTACCATTTAGGAGAATTTACATCTGTTCATTGAGTCTGCAAAATAAACAGGAGTTAATTGTTCTAGCTTTGAATGTTGGTATGCTTACTTCTGGATAATTTGTGCACCGGTCAGTCTGGACAGATAATTGGCTCAGTGAATCTTTGCAACAGAGAAAGTCTTGCACAGCATGGACAGTTGCTAGGTTTTGGGCTGAATATGAGAAAACTGAAAACAACCAGAACATTCCTCAACTAAAGGCATTGTGTGCTAGCCTGGGCTACAGCGGCGACCCGGGAGGAGCCGAGACTTACGAGTTGCTGAGAAACCCCTCCTTTCCTGTGAACCTTTGTTTTCATATGGGTCAGACAAGGTGAGAGGCCTTTTCAGCTGAACTGACATGTATTATAAAAAGGTTACTGATTGTTAATATACAGTAGAAAACATTTGACTTAAATTATTGCATGAAAATATTGCCAGTTGTCTTTGTTAGGGTCATCCTGTTTATCCAGTTTTCTTATGTCTCAGTAAGGGCTGTCATTAAGTAATTACTTAGTCTGCCTTAAATCACTTTCTAACATCTGACAGAAAATCCCAATTTCAGGGGTTAAAGGTGGAATTTCAGTGGCTCAGTGAAGGATTTACAGAGACTTCTCATGTTTTCCATCCCCTCTATAGAAAGACTAGAGGAAGTATCCTCAGGTATATGCGTCTGGAAGGAAAACAGGCAAGGGGGATGTGATCAAATGTCAGCACTGCACTGTTAATTTTTTGGTCACATGTAAATTGTTAACATATTAATTTAATCTGAATAGTAGAAAAAAGTCCAAAATCAGAACATTTTAAGCACTTAAGTTAAAAGTAATCCAAGTCTCTTATATTTACATATTTAAAGGCTTTAAAGCAGTTATTTCTTCTGATTCCATGTTGTCAGGTGTGGATTAAAAATACAGATTGTACATTTTTAATTAATCTGCTTTCTCTTGATTTATTGATGATGAAATCCACACGGTCGCAGCTCTTAGATAGGTCAGTCTTTGCAATGGCAATGTAGATCATGGGTTCTTTTCTAAAACACACGTCAAGGGTCCCTCGCTTACAGATGAGTTTTCTTGTTATCTGTACTCAGCTCACTGCTGTTCTCTCCCCTGATACCACAGCCCACCTCAAAACACTCTACCACTTCATTTAAAATGCAGTCAAATCAGCATTTTCGACTTGCTGCACAACTCACGTCGGGTGTGACGGACACTTGGCCCCTGCTGTTTGCATGAGATCCTCGATGAAAAATAGATGAGAATTAAGTTGCCATCTCTGCTCGTAAGGCCTTTTGTCTGTCTTCACTGGGCTATTTCTACACCGTTCAATACTTCTCTCTGTGTGAGAATCCAATCTCACCGAGAAGAAGATCCAAAGCTTTCTCTGAGTGTGTGTATCTATCTATCTATCTATCTATCTATCTATCTATCTATCTATCTATCTATCTATCTATCTATCTATCTATCTATCTATCTATCTATCTATCTATCTATCTATCTATCTATCTATCTATCTATCTATCTATCTATCTATCTATCTATCTATCTATCTATCTATTTAGTTATGACTGTGTGTGTGTCTGAAATGCTGCAAAGGAACCGGCAGGATTTTTAAGAGGCATTTTTAAGAGGCATTGTGTGTGTGTGTGAATGTGTGTGTGTGTGTGTGTGTGTGTGTGTGTGTGTATACGTGTGAACATCAGAATACACGTGCTTCCAGCTGTGGACAAACATACATAATTTATGAACATACATGCAGATACGAAGCCACAGTAGTTGAGCGACACTGCAAACAGCGAGGTGCGAATTCTGCATCCTGAATCATTTGGGATTTGTGCAGCTCTCTTCAGACAAGAAAGTTAAGCCCTGAGCTGAAATCTCATGCAGCCCTCATTCTCATCCCCAGGTTGGTGAGATAATTGGTACTGTATTTTATTTTTTCCTGTGTTTCCATATAAGCATAGATTTGCCTGAATGCACGGGCTTTTCATTTTCTTCACTGGAGTCAGAATTATCCTTCCTGTGCTGAACTGTGCTGAAGTTTCTTTGCATACCTACATAAGTGGTTTTCTGTCATTGATCTATAGCATAAAAGAGGTGGTTCGCTCAAAACCCTTCAGGGCTTTGTGGGTATTATCAGTGTTACTCAACCCAGGGTTGCATAGAAAGATGCTAAAAGAAACTAAAATAGACCACTAAAGTCTCTTCAAATTGATGCGAAAGGACAGGGAACAAAAAGTTAGAACCACTTTTTATGATGATTTTTTTTTTAAACTAAGTCACGCTTTTATCAATAATGAATGTGTGAGGGGGTGAATACAAAAGTGCATTCCTAGCTTTTCACATTGTTTTGTTAAAATGTAATTTAAGACCATGTATTATTTTCTTTCCATTTCACATTTCATTTCACTACCTTTTGTTTATCACACAAAATCCTTTTGACACTGTGCAACAGTTTGCATTTTAGGACTTTTATAAAATGTATCTATCTGTTTAAATAACAAAGTAGATCATAGGGAGTGGTGGAGACATTGTGTAATCATAAAGAACTAAAGTGTCAGAAAAATGTGGGCTTATGGATATTGTCATCACAGCTTTCAACAATAGTATGTAGCCCTAAGCATATTGTACATTCATTGGTTGGCATGAGATTCTGACAGATAACCCTGAACAAAAGTAACACAGCTGGACAGTACTGCATTTCTAAAACAAGAATTTAAACCAAAAATTTCAGACTGTATTCCATGATATAATTGTTTTATTTGAAAAAAAATGTATGCACTGTTGCTACTCATTCCTTTTCACTTAGCATTAATGTAAGTAATTTGAAATTAAAACTCTTTAGCACATAAGTAATCCAAGTGGTTGAAGGTCATACAAACATAGGTTACTATTACAGCAATGCCGCCTGTCCATGGTCGAATGCATGTTTGATTTAATAAAGTCAATGACGCAATTAGGAGAACACCTTGAGATATCCTCTTTGCAGAGCAAATCTGCCTTGGCTTCTCTATATGGTATGCCTGAAATGCCAAGAGAGGACACGTGGAAAAAGAATAATAAATAAATAAAAGTTAAAATTATGTACATTTTTGCTTTTTCACTTTTGTAATGTAAAATTGGGAGCCTGATTATCTTCTGATTATGTATCAGTTTATGTATCATATTTTCTGCTCTTTAGGTAGCTTTAGAAAGTTTGTTTTTTTCTTTTTTCCTATTTATGATATACCTCATAACCGAAAACTGGCCAGTGTTTATTTTCATGTTACGTTTGAAGGCAGCATATGTGCATATTGTTCCAAACAGATATGCAACATCAAAAAATATTTTAAATGGAGATTTTTTAATTCCCATTTGGTTGTTTTGAGTGAACCACTCTTAAAAGCCTCTTGTGTATTTTGCTTCAGAGCATCAAAGCTTCATGAGGCGTCAGTCATTGTGTAGGTATTTAAAGAAGTTGGCAGCAGCAGACTGTTCACCTCATAATGAAGGCACAAACACAGAAACTAGTTTGTGGGTTTTATATCTTATTTTCCGCCCCCTGGGTTTTCTTTTTTTTTTTCTTTGTAGTCAATTAAATTGAACAGGGGAATGTGCTCCGTCTAGATGCATTTTTGTTGTGCGGGATTTGACTCCTGTGGTGTGGAAATGATAGGGTGGTTGTTGACCTGGTTTTGTGGTTCCTTTCATTGTTTTTCTTTACAATAGCCATATTCCAGAGTTTTAACCTGTGTCCTTTATGAAAACTTAACAACACTGTGCAGAAAACCAGTCAAAAGTGGTTATACCCTCAAATGTTTGTATAAAAACTCCACCTACAGTGTTGTTGACTTTTCTGTAGGTCTCTACACAGGTGAAGGCAATTGTAAAAAGTTTTGGGTTTGGTGGAGTTCATTTGATCATGTTATTCTGGGATTTACATCTGAATTATCCTGGCTTGGACAGGAGAGGAATAGCACTGGCATGCTATTCCAGTGCATTTCCCTTTGGTACCTTTTGTTCTTTAAAGTCACATTCTCTACTTTTCATTGTCCTTCTCTCCTCTCTCCTCTCTCATGGATTTCAAAGCGAAAAGACGTCCTGAGATCAGTAAAGCTACGGATCAGTCATATGAAAAATGGCAGGGGGACAGATGAGGAAATGCTAAGAGAGTGCACGCTGGTGAAAAGAAATAAATATAAAAATAGTTGGGTGAAAAGTGGGGATATAGGCCTCTAGACATCTAAAAGGGCCAACAACTAATCAGGATAAGAGGCAGGAACGTCACTTTGATATCGATAGTAAGAAGAGCACAACCAAGACCTGTCATACCCCACAGAGACAAGCACAATTAAGGAAGGCAAGAAAGAGGAGGAGAATGGGACTTTGGGGCTTTTTAATGTGACATCTGTTCTATCTAATCTCTTTGATGTGTATCCTCCACATGGATGAGATACAGTATATCCTGTTTTTTCCATTTACAAAAAACAGAGTGATTGTCTCAAAGGCACCATAACTCTGGAGGGAGTTCAATCTCACGTACTGTAACTCTTTTACAATTTTGTGCTCGGTTTGACTGTGTTTGAGTGAAAATTGATGGAGGGCACATTCTGTAACTCATGCAGCGTAATGATTAACAGTGTCTTTCAAAAGTATTCACACCCCTTGTTTTTCATATGGAGGCCAGTAGTGGAAGAAAACTGAAACCTAGTGTAGAGGTTTACCTTCTAGTAGGACAACAATACATATCAAAGCATATCCATGTTAGAGCTATTCTGCAAAGAAAAAAGGAAAGATCTCTACAATTCTACATCTTATCTCTACACTAAAGCTGGTAAAGAAAAACTCCAAATTCTAAACCATGTATAATTTTCCAGTTTACATTTATGCAATATTAAAATATGTATATATTTCAAATTGTGAGTAAACTTTTGCAAGGCACTGGTTGAAAACTAGTAATGATCATCAGGGTTTTTTAAAAACTTGTGAGCAAAAAGTTGAACTCCCGTCAATGTTATGGTACAGACATTGATGACAACTGAAGTTTTCCAGTATTAACCAAAAATATGTAAATTATCTGATGCATGAGACTGTTTTATTGAAATTTGCCTTGGATTCATATTCTTACATAATATTTCTAATCGTGTAGTAATTTAATACAGCTTATTTCATTTTTTCTGTGACCAGTCTCATCACCTCGGAGATTCCGTGTAAAAGTCCTGGGACAGGACAAGCTTGAGGTATCGTGGAAAGAACCAAAAGGAGATTTCGAAGGCTACAAGGTCATTTACACCACACGTCCAGGTAAGATTAAGGATAGAGATTCAATCTTGTTTTCATCTTGAAAGATGTGTATGTTTCCCATGATCCTTTTCTTGGTGTTTGAGCCAAGTATTTTCACAAGCATGTGTTTATAACATACACTTAAAACAAGACAAACAACAGAATATGCTCTATCAATGATTCACTTGCAGCTGTCTGATAAAGAAAGCCTCAGCAAACCCAGCCACAATTTTTTTTCTACATTTAAAGCCTTCCTGTTTCAACTTGATCATTTCAAAGAAATATTACAAAGAATTTTTAAATAATATTCCTCTCCTGTCCGGTCCTGTCAGTTGTTCACACTGTTAACCCCACTTCATACCCAGTAACCTGGCAATAATTTCTCAGACAGCTGGATTGGCTAATGCTATATTTAAGGGCCCCTCCATTGTAATTGTTGCATAAAGGGATATTTTGTTTAATGAAAATTAAAATATTAATACAGTATAGTAACAGATTAATTAAATGTTTGTCTTTTTGTGGTTCTTATAAATGTTGTTATGCAACAGTAAAATGCAAAAGTAAAGCGCCATTCCCTCAGGGAAAATTAATCAGCATTTTATCTGTGTGTGAGTTCATAACTCATTTTGCAGAAAAAGTGACACCTTAAAGCTGACAGGGTGGAATATATTTGATACTCCAGTTACATTGGCTGCCATGGTACAAACCTGTGACCAGCCTGAGTGAATGACAATGCAAATGTATTAATGTAGCCTTCAAGCGGTTTGTTTTCAAATTTGTGAAATACTCAACAGTTAATCATCCAATGAAGATTTGTCTGAATACTTTTTTTAGTCTTGAGAGGCTGCAGTCAATACAGGCTTTTCCTCACAAGAAGCAGTTTAATTACAGTTAAATCTAATACAATCAAATGTATTAAAGCTTGAAATCAGTGATGGGTTTTCTGTTTTAAAACCAACAATTAGAAGAATTAATATTTGATTCATATTAATAAGTGCTGAGCAATAAAACAAAAACAGTATTTTTTGTACTTATTGCCCTTCGTAATCTTTTGAAAGATTGATTAGATCATCAAAAAAATGCTTCTTCCCCCCTTGTTAAGTGTAATTTTCTAAATTGACTGTGCCAGACGAAAAAAAATACAAATGTTCTGCCCCAACATTCATTTATTATGAATACTCATCACAGTTCTTCAGGATCTATGGGTCTGTATGTTGTAGATGTTTTCCTGCTCCAACATTCAAAATGCAAGGCTTGGCTTGTCTGCTTGTCAAGCTCTGCAGCCATCTAATAATGACTCATTCTCTTGTTCTTATCCTCACTGCCATATTATGCATTAAGCTACAGACTAATTTGGCTCATTTTGTTGGGATTTTTATTAAGATCTTGGCATTCTAATATAATAGAATAGAATAGAATATTCTTTATTGACATCTTCAGAAAAACAATAACATTGAAAAAATACTATTTGGTCAGTGCATACAAAATTTATAATTTTTGTTAATAGAAAAATAGAAGTAATTGGTGTAAAACATAAAATAAAAACACAAATACACATATTTATACTGATTGTACTATTACTATTATTGGATTTCCCTTTGGATTCTGGCTGTACTGAGTTTAGCTATTGCTGTTGGAAAGAAACTGTTTTTGAATCTCCTGTGGGGTGAAGGCAGTCAACGATCTTTTTGAGCCGCGTTAATGACCCTTACCTCTGTGCCATTGTACAGCTAGTGTACCACACACAGATTCAGTAGGTCATTATGTTCTCAACAGAGCACAGATAATAGGACACCAGCGGTCTCTGTGATGTTATTTTTTCTAAGCAGCCTCAAGAAGTACAATCTCAGCTGGATCTTTTTCAGCAGCTCAGAGGTGTTCACACATCAGGTCATGTCCTCCTCGATGTGCACTTCCAGAAAGCGGAACTCAGCCACCCTCTCTGTGGGGATGATGGTATTGAAGTCCACAAAAGCTGCAGCTGCACGTAACTTGACTGCTGCTCTAGATGGGACAGTGCAGCATGGAGGGCTGTGGCTACTGCATCCTCAGTGGATTTATTAGCCCTGTGGGCAGAGTAGTGGCGGTCAAAACCTTTGAGGACGAGTCATATGATGTGGGCCCTGACCAGATGTTCAAAGCATTTCATGACCACTGTTTGAGTCAGTGCAACTGGCTGCAAGTCATTAAGGCTGGCAGGCCCGGGACAGCCATCTGCCTGGACTGCATTCAACAGTCATATACTTCAGGTCTGAGGAGCAGTGACCGTCTACAGTCATTGCTAGTACACCAGCTGTTATTAATGTCCACACAGAACCCCCCTCCTCTGCTCTTACTGGAGTCCTGCGTCCTGTTCTGGCACTGTGCAGCGTAGCTTGCTAGCTCAGTCGCAGAACCCGCGATGGATGAGTGTAACCAGGTCTCCGAAGTAAAGGGGCAAATAGAAACATGGTTTTTAAATTTTATCACTAGCTTTTAAGCTCCTGCAGAAGAAGAGGATCCCCACAGCATAGTACTGCTGCTACCTTGTTTTACTGTTGAGATGGTGCTTTCAGGGTGCTGTGCAGTGTCACTGAAGCATCTGCCTCACTAACCTAAGCCTAAACCTAAGTGTTCCAAAAACCAATCATTATGCATTTTCATTTGGCTTACTAGCACATGTGGGAGGCACATGTGATTAAACGCTGGTCTTTTTCAAAGGTATCACAGCCTAAGAAGCTGGTTTCTACTACATGTTTCCTTGATTGATGCCTCTATGTTGTCTATTTTTCATTCCTCGCTGCCAATGCCAAACCCTGTGCTTGATTCCTTGGCGAGGTGTGGGGATGAGTTAAGCTTACATTCATGTGTTGTGTCTGTGCCTCTGCTTCATGCTTCATGCTTCTCAAGTGGCTCTATGAAAACACATTTTCTACACTGTTCTGAACAATAATACTGAGCACATAGTGTGTAGCTCTTAGCTAGGTCTAATTATGCTTTTCAAAGAAGAGTGCATTATACCAAACATAAATAATATGCATTGGCATAAATGAACAAAAGCCCATGCATCAGAGTCATTAAATAATTTAAATCTAATAATTTGAATTTATTGAAAAGAATAATTTAGCAGTGATAGAGCATCTTGAGACGTTGAGATAGTCTTTATTTGTCTTAAATGTTGACTTATTGATTTTTACCGTTGCGATGTAAACCTTAAGAACAACATTTGTAATTAAATAAACTTTTTGAAAACAGCCCAGAACACCTAAGCAAAGCAGACCCTTACCATGATGCTACCTGAACCATGTTTGACAGTTGGTCCATTGTTCCTAGAGTTAAAAGCCTCTCTTTGAGTATCCCAAAATAAACTTCCTGCTATTGTTACCAAATAGCTCAAGCTTTGTCATCTATAAAACTCTACGGTAGAATGTATTTGGCTTGTCTCTGTGGTTAGCTGTAGATTTTAGTAATACTTGAAGTTGTCAGTTTTGTACTGGGGATTTCTTTCTTGGTCAGGACCCTCATGTTCTGTAGAAAACCAGCTTTGCTGTCTGCAACATCACTGGGCTTCCAGCAGTTTCCGGTTTAGGGCAGGAATGATACTTGTTGTGGGTTCTGGATTTCTTTGGAGCATTCTAACCTTTCATCAGTTTGGACCAGATGCTAAAACGTCTTGTTCTGGTGTGGCTTTCCCAAAGCTCAGTCCCGAACTGGTCAAAATCCAGCCAAAATTGGGCCAAAAAACCTTTTCATAACAATAAAAACCCTGTGGCTGAGGTTCTAAAGAACATTTAACCAAATATTATTTGTATGTGTATGTATGTTTATGATTTGACCCTTTGTGGATTAAACAAAATCACAATAGTAATTCAAATGTATCACATTGAAAACAGAGCCATATTAAAATATACTAAACTGTGTTGGAATGAAAAATGCAGAAAGTAGTTTTTTGTCTATGTGATAAATTACATCTGTTAGTCATCATGTCAATGTTTAAACAGTTTTTTTTTCTGCAAAGTTAGCTGCAGTTACAGACTTGCTGGATATCAGTAACTTTCCCTGTTTACCTCACCACTGGAAGTAATCCAATGTCACCTGTTTTTTTAGGGTGCATGTCATCCTCTATGTTATTATTTTCGCTGTCAGCCAGCAGCAGAGTAAACCTGTAGCTTCTGGTGTTGCTTGGTCTGTCTGCTTGATGACATTAATGGAGAAAATGTCAGATAAGGTGCAGTAAGCCCAGGTAGTTGTCCCCTGAGACCACAGGGATGACTCGGTTAAATAAAGGAGTGTCATAGGAGTGTAAAATGATGGAGATGCTAGAGGGCAGGAAGAAGGATGGAGCTGTAGAGGCATCAAGGCAAGATAAATGAAACGAAAAAAAAAAAGACAGAACAATTTTTGGACCTGAAAACAAAAAAGTTAATGTTTATGGGAAGAAACTTGTGCCATCAGAAACTGATTTTGAATTTCTCACACTGAATCTGTATTTGTGTAATTTGAAATTAAACGCATTGGTTTGAAAATGAATTTCACTAAACTGAAACAGAATTTTATTGTTTGAAACTGAATTCATTTGCTTTTAAAAATTTGTTGTATTAAAAATTCAGTTCGACTACTTTCACTTTCAAGTCTGTAATTCAATTTCAGTTCCAAAATTCAGTTTTTTGTGTCACCCATCCGGGTTCTTGAAGCCACAGATTAATCAAACACAGATTTACTGATTCATGGATTCACACAACTACATTCTCGTCTAAAAACATTGTAAAAGTTCAGCTGTTTCACAGAATGCGCAATATATCCAATTTTATTCACAACTTTTCTCTGTCCTCCGGCCTTTGCTACTTCCGTTTTAACAATTTACTTCGACCCGCAATGAATCATGGGATAGGGTGGGCCACGGAAGATACGCCGGAAAAATCCTTCAAATCTGGGGATAAGAAGGACGCATTTGTTGGAACCTTGGAGATTGGACAGCATTCGTCGCCTCATCCAGGACGTTATCGGCCTACAAATCCATACTTCAAAGGATGCAGTCCTGAATTTGACATCCGTGAATCAGTAAATCTGTGTTTGATTAATCTGTGGCTATCCTCAAGGACCCGGATGTGTGACACAAAAAACAGAATTTTGGAACTGAAATTGAATTACAGACCTGAAAGTGAATGTAGTCTAACTGAAGTTATAATACAACTAAATACATTTTAAAAGCAAATGAATTCAGTTTCAAACCATAAAATTCAGTTTCAGATTAGTGAAATTCATTTTCAAACCAATGCATTTAATTTCAAAATGCACAAATACAAATTCAGTCAGAGCAATTTAAATTCAGTTTCTGATGGCACAAGTTTCTTCCCATAAATGTTTTATTTCCATGTTGCCTTGTATGTTTAGCCTGCGGACATCTGGTTGTTAAATTGAAGCCTTGCTTCAGTGTTTGTCACAATTTTAAAAGCCTCTACTACTGTAACTTTGCATGTAAAAGCTGAAATATAATTTCTTGTAATATTTTTAATATTGATTGATTGTAGAAATGTACCAATTAAAATTTGGCAGCCCATTTTTAGTCTCTGCGTTTTGTAAAGTTTTCACCGGCCAATACTGATTTTAGACAGTTCCAATTTCTTTTTAGAACTATATTACAAGAAATTACTGTATAAGAGCGGCTTTCATTTTTTTCTCTTTATCTTTTTTTATCTTTACTTTAATAGGTTTCTCTCTCAAATATTTGCAAATACACCAAGAAAGGCCTGTGCTGCTCATTTAACAAAGAAATATTGCTTAGTACAGAGACATTATTTAAAGAAAAACATTTAAAAACAAGAAATTTTAACCGCAAGCTTTTATTAGCTTTGCTTTAGCTTTTTATTTATTTATTTATTCAGTGAGTCAATCATTAAATAATTAATTATCGACACTACAGACAATATTTTCCCACTTTTAATTTTTTTAAAAACCAATAATGAATTACACGTTTGTAAATCCATACTTGCGTCCTTCCATAATTTAACTCTAATAACACAAATACACCTCTTTTTAATCTCTTTTCTAGATTGTTTAGTCAATTTACAAACAAATTTAATGGACAAGGCAAACATTTATTTTCCTGACAATGAAAGAGGCTAATTACTGGGTATAAAGTGTTACTGTTTATCAGACGTAGGTTTGTGTATTTTATGTTGTCATAGTTAAAAAGGAAACAGGACAATATTACTTCCAGAAATTCAGGCCAAAGTGATTATTCTAATTTTATTTAAATGCCTCAGTTTTAAGAAATCTTATTTTAAGGATATGTCTTCTTCTCAAAAAAGTGCTGAAGCAAGTTGGTCTTTACTGTCAGTCATTTTACAGGAGTAGCAGCTGGAAATTAGATTCTTGAAGAAATTGGCTTTGGTAGCTGTCAGTTCACGAAGATTTATTGATCCAACCTGGGATGTTTTGTTCTATGGCAACTGAATCAAGCAGCAGACTAAATGACAAATTGAATTTAATCACATATAAAGCTAAGAAAGAATGGGGACTTCTCTTTCATCACAAACTTAACTAAACAGCTTTGTTACTCCCAGGCTTTTCAGTTAATGTGTTTTGGATGTAATCTCTTTAAGTCAGGAAGCAGAAGCGTTTGCTAAAGTCAAACTGCTGACTTGTGCATCTTCCATACCAGCAAAGCCAATTTTGCTAGCTTAGATGTGGAATACATATTTCTTTTATTTGATCTTTATTTGCGGTTGTTATTGCTTTCTTTGTGCATTGGGTATTTGTTTATCAATTTCCCTGTTTGTTCATATTTCCATCTGTTGTACTCTTTGCTGCTAGTGTAAGCTGTCATTCCCCCAGGTACTAATAAAACCAAACATTGCACTCCTTAGTTTTGTGATGCCACAGGGCTTCAAAATGTCAAAGATCACATCACTGTCAAATAAACCAACCAAAGTGAGCTTTTTTTTCCTTATTAGGTGATAGTTTCAAAGTTTTGAGGAATGCAAAAGGGTATGAAGTGGGTTTGTAAACTGTGCTTCATGGTCGCTTAAGAAACAGCCCTAAACTAGAATTTTATGTTAAAACTTTCATTGTAGCGTCTTTGAAGGAAACAAGCCTAACTGGCCAACATGCTGCTGTGTCAAAGATCTATTGAACCACATACATTTATAAAGTATTTGGTAAAATTATATAACCATTAGTATAACAGTTTAGTTTTAGGTATCTAAGGAAATTCTGCCTCAGAGTAAAATGTCAGGATTACACCATCTCTTGTAAACTTGAGCTGCAGTTTCTTCTGCTTAAATCTTGCCGCTCTGTCTGCAGTCTTTGTTTGCCTATATACTGAGAGAGCTGATTAGAGGGGTGTTTGCAATGCTGTGCAAGTGAACCTTTCACTTGGACAAATTCAAAGTAGTTAAAATCACACATATTAAACCCAGATGTTTCTCATTCAAAATTTTAAACACAATTTCATCCCAACATAAATTAGTTTATGATGTTATGTCATGAGATGTATTCTGATTCATCCAAGTCCTTATAAATCTGATCTTATTTACTTAATAGTTTTGTTGTCATAAAATATACCCGATATATTTAAAATCAGGCTTTTCATTAATACATTAAATATGTTTGGGATAAACATCAGTCCCAAAATCTGTCTGGTTACAACTTAGCTCACAGTTTCATATTACCTAATTTCGTAGATTTTGTATTGAATCCTCAACCCCCCATTACTCTGTCTTTTAGTAATAATTAGGATGAAATCCCCCTTCCATATTCTCTGCTTTATTTTCAAAGTAGGCATTTGCGTCTGAATACAACATTGTCAAATATTACCTGGTTGAGATAGCCCTACTTCATGTTATATTTTAAAAGAATCCTCAATAATCTCAAAATTCACCAAATTCTAAAGAATACCAGTACTATGCTCATTTAAACCTGCTGGTGCAGATTGTGTTTTTATGTTAGTCAAACTTAACTAAACAATATGTGCAAATTAAAAATGTTGCTCATGTTAAATTATGCCCTGATAGAATATAAAATTGTTCAACTACTTTATCCTACTTTACTTTACCACCACTTTAATGAAGGCTGCATTCATGGGCCAGTATGTCCCCATATGAGTGCATAGTGACCAACTGCCCTACACAAAGTGTGGACCAGGGACCATTTGTGGCTTTTGAAATAGTTCTGTGCAGCACCCGATTGCAATTCAATAACAGAACAAATTCTGCAAAAAAATTAAATCTGCTTACAGTGGAAAAAGTACAACACAAAGTATTGGTTTTTTATCAACCATATATTTTTTTTATTTTAATTTAACAGCAGATAGGAATTCAAACATACAGTAACTTTTATTCAAAGGCAGACCTGGTCAAAAGCATTCATTAGATGTGGCTACACAGTGTTTTTGAAGACGTTCGGACTCATATCCCATCCTTCTTGTTGAGAATAGACTAAATGTTTTGTGGGTCAAGAAAGTAGAAATGATGAGAAAATTCAATCCCTTTTTTATAAGGCAAACATGTCAGACCCTTTTTATATTTTGGATATACGGTGATTTACACCCCTGTTTCTATGAAATTTACACTACTTAGTTTATTTCATAAAAATACTGCATGTTTAGTTTATTGTTGAGCAGGTACAAATTTAAAATGAATTTTTATTTTAGAATTAACAAAAAAACTGTGGCCCTCAAGTACTTTCAACTTGATGACTTTGGCCCATGTGGTAAAAGGCTTGGACACAACAGTTTTAAAGTGATCTGAAACAAATTAGGCTTGTTTAAAAAAAATAAAATAAATACTTTTCCATAATTCTGTAAAAGTGGCATCTCGAATTTTTTTCTTTATCTAACTCCATTTGTCTGCTTTTCTTCATAATTCATCTTTTTTCACTTGACTCTTTTTAATTCAATAAGACAGATTGTTATGATCCACTAATGTTCATTAAGGACATTCCTATTGAAATGACCTACACTTCACTGTGCAGATGTCTCAAAATCCGATTTTCTTATCTATGTAATGCAAGAAGACATGCATGCTGCATTGTGAAGAAGTCCTGTTTAGAAGGATGTAAATAGTTGGCTCTCAGGTTTAATTACTGTTTGAGAGATAAGAAGATTTTCGATCAAAGATTTTTCTTCTTTCTTTAGATCTTTGTTAGAAAAACAGGTGCTGAGAGTGTCTGTTCTGATTTTGAATCTATATAATTACATGTAGATTACTAAAGTGAACTCTGTAAAGCTGTGGTCACATTTACAGCAACATCAGACAGTAATTTATTCTGAAAATGATTTTAATAGCAAGGAGAGGGAGAATGGAAGCAGAAAAAAGAGAACAAATTGAGCCTCATCTCAGTAATTTGTCTCAAATATTACAAGGTGGTGATACACAGAAACGTGTTTCTGAAGACAGTAAAAGCAGAAGCGTGTTGTTCATTTGATCTTGTGTCATTTTTTATGATGAGCATGAACAATGAATGATGTAATTACAAGCTAAAACTGTTTCATTGAAAGCTTTGTTTACTAAAGATATAAAACATTGACAAATTTCTCCTTTTCAATAACAGATTTAAATTACCAGTGCTACCACCTTCATTTGCATGTAAATGTATTAATTTGGATATCTTTCATACTTTTTTTTTCCGACTGCTGTAAACTGAGGTTTGAAATTCAGGATCTGTCATGTTCTTGGATGAACCGGGTCAAATCATTATGAATGCAGCCTGAACAGTTGAACATGTCAAAGGGCCTTCGTGAATATTGTTGATTTGTTTTCAGTCTTTTTGAAATGAAAGTTTAGGATTGTGTAGGGGAAAGATTTGCAAAGAAGGATGTTTTTAAACCCCCACTGTCCAAGATGATGGGTAATAAACGTTTTTTTTTTTCACTTTTTGTCACATTACAACCACAAACTTCCATGTTTTTTATGGGTTTCGATTTGGTAGTCGATTTGGTAATAGAAAGTAGTGCATATCCGTGAAGTCAAACGAAAATGATACATCCTTTTATAAAGTTTTAGAAATAAAAATCTGAAAGAGAATCCCCTTTACTCTAACTCAAAATAAAACCCAGCACAACCAGTTGCTTTCAGAATTCACCTTAGTAATAGAATGAGTCTGTTAAAATAAAGTCTCAAGTCTTGCTGCAGACTTTTAATTGGATTTACATCTGAACTTGGATGTGACTGCTTTAACACATGACTAAACTTCAATCTGAACTATTCTGTTGTAGCTTTGGCTGTATGTTCAGGGTCCCTAAGCATGTAGCTAGACCTACTGGAGGATTGCTGAAGAAAATCATCACCACAACATGATGCCGCCACTATCATGTTTCCCTGTGGGGATGGTGTGTTCAGTGTTAGATTTGCTTACCTCCCACATAGCTCAATGGATGGGACCAACAAACGTAAGGCCTTCACAGATCAATTGTATTTTTACTGAGACTGAATTACAAACAAATAGACTCTGTTTACTAATTAGCAGACTTTTAAAGGCTGAGTGAAGGGGTAAAACAAATGCATGCTACACTTTTCTGATTTTTATTTGTTTATATAATTATTATTTTCCTTCCACTTAAAAAAAACACTCCTTCCTTGGACTACCAATTATTGGTCTATTTTATATATAAAATCCTAAAAAAATGTAGTGAGTTTTGTGTTGCCATGTTACATTGCAACCATAAGGTGCATAACTACTTTTGCACAATACTGTAAAGGACCCTCATGATAGATGTTTGGGACCTTGATTCTGGTTATGTAACATTTTTCCTCCTGTTTTGCTTTTCTCGCCCTGAAACAGGTGGACAACAGAAGGTGGTTGAACTAGCAAAGCAGGAAACAAATCTGGTTATCAAAGATTTTGACCCCTCAAAAGAATACAACTTTAAGATCTTCACTGTGAACAAGGGGAAGGAGAGCAAACCTCTTCAAGGAAAACATGAAGGTATGACACTTTAACAAACTCTGATCCCAAACCCTGAGTGCTACAGAAGCTGAGAGCTTCGAAAAGGTGAAACAATACTTCAGCTAATGTGGCTTGTGTTGAAAACTCGCCAGATAAATGCTAATATTCCCTTTTTTGGGGTTTATGTGAATGTAAAGTTTAAGGAAAATTGACCAAGTGAAAATGTTTAAAATGTGACAGAAAACAGCCAACTGCACTTGATGTGACTCAGCTTAGCTCAGCACCAGTCAGTAAAGGCACAGATGGCATTCTCCATCAGCTGTGATTAGCAGAGTACCTGCTGTCTGATTGGTGTGTGACTACTAGACCTGTAGGCCTAACAGTTTGAAACTGTACGCCAAGAGCACACAGTGGGGGCTTGTCATCAAAATACAGCACAGTTGTTTCTTTGCTCATTTGCGTCTCAACCTTTGTTTCCTCAGTTTAAGCTCCATCACATGTCCCCACTACCCACTTTGTAGAATCTCATCGAAGTGTTTCAAACACTGTAAAATACTCTGAGTTTCATTTATGTCGTGCTGTATCTCTTATGAGCAAATTCCCCCTTGATGAATGTAATGCTCCAAGGGCAATATGCCAAATACCCTGCTAAACAGAGGCATCCTTTAATAAAGACCTCTTTATAAAAAAAATAAAAGAACACAAATAAATTAAAACACCCTTTTTTGTGTTTTTTAGAAGATCTTTTCATCATGGTGTTAAGTGTATTTGTCCCAGGAGACATTAGATCTGCATTTTACCCATATAAAAAAAATAGGCACCATTGTGTGGGCACAAAAAAACAGTTAAGTTAAAGTTTCTAAGAGAACATTATCTAACATTAGCCGATATATAAGTGTAGGGTGTTCTGAAAAACGAAAATCAGAGTACACCTGCTTGTTTCCTTTTGACAATCTTCCCAATTTGTTTTGAATGACCTCAAATTTGACACGCATCTGCCTGGGAGAAGCCAACCTCTTTTGCCACCCCATGCATTGATTTACCCTCTGGAAGGAGGACTGCAATCATTTTTACTGTTCCATCTGCAAGCTCTATTTTGTTGGGACCATGTTTTCTGTCAATCCGCCAGCTGCAACAGCTCACTGAGGTCATTAAGCTTATGCTTATTTAACTGCAAACTCATTTGCATCATTAGACTTAGAAATGTACTTTACAGAGTGATTCTATTTTGTCTGCTTGTGCAAGGAGGCATTTTCTGTTAATTGTATTTTTTATCTGCTTTTCTAGAAAAACGTGTGCCTTTTAAATACAATGTCATTTATTTGTTTGATATATGTTTTACAAAGCTTCAATTTTAAGCTGGTGATCTTGCTATGTGTTTGTGATTTTTGTGGTACAAAGTGAAATAACATCCTCTAAGAATATTGATTTGCTATTTTTTTCCAGTTTTGGGTTGCAGAGACATAACAACAGCATGCCTGAGCTTACTGTGGGTTTTGGGAAATATGCAGAAATAGGCCAAGTGTTTGCTTTGTTTCGGACACTGACATTCATAGACTTGCTGGTATTTACTTGCTGTGCTAGAAAACAGAAATCAGGACACGCTGAGCTTCTAAACTGTCTGTTTCATGCATAAAACCACAGGTGCAAAGGGGTGGCTTTATAGAGCTTTGATTTAGCCCTAAATAATCTTATGCTGATGGAGAGTAGACAAACAGCATTGCATAGCTGTGCATTTGTTGATCTCACCTACTTACTCGTCTATTTATTTAGTGCAGTGCCTTAGAAAATGTATTATTCCTCAACTTTATAACATTTTAAATGCACTGAATTCATATTTTGTGCGATAAGCCAACACAATGTAACATACAGTTGCAAAGTAAAAGTAAAATATTTTTACAAATCAAAATCTGAAAAATGGCGTATGCATTTGTATTCAGTCCTCATCAGTCTGATAGCCAGAGTATCCAATTGCATTCAGAATTCATCTTAATACAAATAGATTCCTCCTGTGTGTAACGTAATCTCATTGTAAATACAGTTGTTCTGTGAATGCCTCATAGGTTTGTTACAGAACATTAGTGAACAATTAGCATAATGGAAACCAAGGAAAACTCTGCGCAGGTCAAGGTTAAAGTTGTAAATAGGTTTAAAGTATTCAAACTAAACACACCATCCACATGCTAAAACACGGTGGTGACAGCATTATGCTGTAGGGATACTTCTCTACAGCAGGTTACAGCTGATAGGAAGATGGATTAAGCTAGATTCATAACAATTTTGGGAGAGAAGCTGTAAACGCTGTGAAAGACTTGACACTGGGGCAGACGTTCATCTTCCAGCAGAAAAAGAAAATTGGCCTACAGCCAGAGATCCAATTGACTGGTTTGGATCTAATCATTTGTCTGTGTTGGAATGGCCCAGTCAAAGTCTAGATTGCAGTGAAATTGAGAATCTGTGACCATCTGGGTATATCAGTTTTCACAGGTGCTCTCTGGCTAATCTATTTGAACTATTTTGCTAAGCATTTTGCTAAATAATCTCAGTCTTTGATGTGCAAAGCTGGTGGAGGCATGCCCCATACTACTGGAGCTGTAGCTGCAGATAGAGTTGGTTCTGCAAAGTAATGGCTCGGGGATATGCATGCCTCACTTTGTCAAATTTTTATTTGTAAAAACATTAAAAGTAAGTTTGTATTCCACTTTACTGATTCGCACTACTTTGTGTTGGAATATCATTAACAGAACACATTAAGGTTTTTAGATGTAATGTGACAAAATGTAAAAATGTAGGTTCTTCTTTGGTGTGCGATGCTAGCCTAAATTAATTAAGACATGTTATGTTATGTATTTTAGTTGTGCTAATTTCAGAGAAATATTTAAGTTTTTTGGGCCATTGTTTTTCTCTAAAATATGATTTAGTTTAATAAATTCAGTCTAGCCAAGGACTGAACATTACTTTTTTTGTCTTGTCTCCTAGTTTATTTGATCTCCTTCCATTCATTAACATAGATTTTATTTTCATTGTGTATTCTTTTTTCCAGCTCAGCAATTAGGCTCTCAAACAGCTCAGACCCTAGGGGGAAAAAAGAGCGATGTCACACGAGAAAACAACGAGATCTCGGAAGGTAAGATGCTCAGCGGGAAGCAGAAGGCAAACCGAGTGAAGTGACACACTGAAATGAAAAAAAGATTGACGCGTCCGTCTGCTTTAAGTTTCCTATCATCTCGATTGCTGAATTCTGTTTTGAAAGGAGCAAAGTGGAAGCTTTCGTACATTGTCCCTGAAATAGATGCTGCTAGTGTGAAAGTTAAAATGTACTCTGTTACCAGAAATACAGCTTGGATCCTTACCCATTTTTTTAAGATGAAACTTTGCCAGAAGACATAGAAATAGAGTTATTCAATAAAATGAGGCAAGTGGAAACTAAAGTTTGGAAATGTTTTTTGACTTTTTGCCATCATTTCATGATGACTTTTCATTATCATTATTACTCATTTATCACAAACCACTGCTCACAAATTCACTGCTCCTGCACTTATACAGTCAGTGCATCTCGGTCCAAGAAAATAAAAATTATGGAAATGAAATTAGGCAAAAAAAGAATAATAATAATATTTTAGAAACCAAATTGAGAGAAGAGCGTAAACAAGTCATTTATAGCTTTGAGAGTGATGGTAAGGACCGCCTGCTGAGGCGAACAGCCAAACGCCACGGGGAGCGGTAGAAAGAAGGAAAAAAGAAAGAGGTAAGTTCTACTTTTTTCTAACCACAGTAGAACTACGTTGAAGTATCTACTAGAGTTTGCTTGAAATTTCTTAATTTCTTATCAACAGCTATCTGCACCCCTGATAAAGGTGTGTTATTGCAGTAGCATTGAAGAAAAACAAATCCAGTCTTTAATTTGATTTCATATTTTGAGTGTGGAAAAAAAAGACATGTCAACAATTTTTATTTTTTTATTAAATCACTTGTGCCACATTTATTGGCGCCCCTAAAAATTCCTATACTTATAACTGATGATTTTTTTTCTTTTTTAATAACGATAAGGGTTTAAGCACTTTAATTTCCTGATCCACGACTTCCTGTTTTACTTAGGTATGAACATGATTTCTTAGCCACTCAACAAAATAGGAAAGACAAGAGAACAAGTTTTGTAAATACATGTGTTGATCTTTTTATACGAAGAAATGGCTAAAAAAATTGTGATACACGGCTGGACGGGGACCTTTGTTTCACACTGCAAGGCAGATCTTGGGGTAACCAAGTCTCAATAACAGCCATTAGACAGCGTTTACCAGCCAGTAAATGCCCTGCCACTATAAAGGTAAATTTGTCAAATAATAATTGGGATTTTTTGAAATTCTGTTTTGGTTACATGAAACTAAGGTTGTGCTTTTCGGGAACAAACAGTCTAGATAGATTTGACGTAAAACAAATTATAAATATATAGAAAAACATCAAATGTACAATGTTGTGTATGGTGTAGGATCAACTTTACATGGCTGTCTCCGTCTCTTGACCTAATTTCTATAAAGAATAATCTTGAGTATGCTACAAGGAAGACTGCATTTGAGAGGACCTAGAACTCTAGATGATTCAAATTGTGCCAATCAAAATGGTCAAAGATCTGCTCCAACTGTGTGAGACATTACAGGAGAACATTAATTGCTGTCCTTATGGCAAAAAAACCTTTACAAAGTATCAACAGCTGGAATGGTCATTTTGCAGCATTTTTTAAATCAATAAAGTAAGTTTACATTGAACGTTATGATTTACTAGTTTTTTAGTAGGAGATTACTGCAATAAAAGATGCATTTTTAAAAGATTTTTATGGAGCTGGGGCAATAACTTTCAAGGTTGCTGTATTCATATTTCACTTTGAAACAATGTTTCAAAGTTCTTACAAACTTTAACAATAGAAGTATAGAAATTGTTTCTTGACCATATTTAGGTGATAATTTGCTTTTTTGTCCATCATTTTGTTGGTTGCTTATCTGTTGGGATGATATTCATGTTTTCTATATTTCTGTGACTTTATCTAATTGTGCATGAAATGATTATATTTTCATTTAAGTTCAATAAATATTTAGTGTATAAAAATGTTCAGCAATATAACTATAGGATAGTTGCCTCTCCTTGTTTTTTTAGGTAAAATGTGTTCCTTTGCAGCATTTGAAAATGCAGTTTCTGTGTGTGTGTGTGTGCGTGTGTGTTTGTACATTTGAAATGGAGGAATGGTGTTGTTGAAGGTGCAGATTAAGACATTTGGCAAACACTTCACCACAGATTCAAGCCTAAATTGCGGCTTCTGCTACCAAAACCAACATGATGAAATGATTTGTGTTTGTTTTTCTACACATAATTCTGCAAACTGTTGCATCACTATCAGTGCAAACATTAAACTGCTTCCATGTTTCAGCGATTTGGATTCCCTTTTGGTGAAACTATACTTCAGAATGAGAGAAATACTTTTTTCACCCAGATGGTTGAAACTTTACAAGCCCATTGAAACTTTTTTTGCCTTTCCTTTAAATTACACACCACAGTTGACTTTCATGCACAGAGTCATTTAATCCTGTCTGAGGTTTAAGACGAATATACACTTAGGAACATGGAATGTGACTCTGTAACCAGTGCTGCTGTTTAACAAGATAAGTCATGGAGACTAAGTGTCAGTCAGAGAACACAATGTGCACTGTGTACATTGTGTAGTTGAAGTATGTGTGTGTGTGTGTACATATATATATAATATATATATTATATAATATATATATATATATATATAATATATATATATATATATATATATATATATATATATATATATATATACATATCATATATATACACATATATATATATATATATAAGTAGGATGTCAATGCTTTGTATGTGTTTATCTCTTGGGGCTTATTGAAATTAAAGGCTTAATTCTGTGGATTTTATCATTTGGTAAGGAAAGACAAGTTAAAACCACTGTAGTTTTGTTTTAATTGTTTCCATTGATCATTGTTTTTCTTTCATTTATTACATGTTGAATAAAATAAAGGAACATTGAGACTTGTTTCACTGAGGAACAGAAATTAAGAGAACAGAGGACACTTGTTTCTGTACATAATTTATCGGATGTTTTATGTGTTTTTATGCAAATATAACATAAAAGGTGCCAAAACCTTCTAATTGGATAGATGTTTTACAATAAGTGGCACTATTTGCTGTGTTTGTTGCATAAGACAAGTCAAAGCAGCATGATGACAAACAGAAATGAGGGGGAAAAAGTGAACAGTGAAAAGTGAACAGAGTCCAAAGGAACCTGATCCAAAGGGCTCACATAATTGCAGTTTGGATTTACCATAAATGCTCTTTTTCTGTCTTATTACAACTTGTCGGGTTCTGGAAGATTACAAATCGGTGGCAGTCTTCTTTCTTTCCATTCCTTCTTTCTGAAACTTTCACTTTTGAAGCTTGCTGGACGAGTTTTCTTTTCCAACTAAAGACCTTACACAAACAAACTCAAGGAGGATTAGATATGAAAATGAAAAGTTCAAAGTAATTTCTTGGTTTGTTTGAAATCTTTTTTGCATGCTCCAAATGCTGTCTATAGCACCAGCTCACAAAAAAGTAATCTGAAGGCACTTAACACAACAAACAGATCCATATACAGAAATACATATAGTCAGTCCAATCCAGCCATAAACTAATTCTAATTTAAATTGCAAACATTCCAGTTTGAGTTTACAATTCTGTGAGGCTCAGCCCAGTTGGTGGAAAAAATAATAGTTTTTTATTTAAGTAAACCCAGATGACTGTATTGAGCCACTGCTTTTGCAGCAGTCCTGAGCAACCATGTGGCGACAATGAAAAGCAAAGACTCTCTTTTAACAGGAAGAAACCTCCAGCAGAACCTGTTTCAGTGTTAGCAGCCATCTTCCATGACCACCTGTTAGTTTTAGAAGACCGAACAGATTTTGCTGGCTCAGAGTGTATATGTCTATGGGATAAGAAACAGAGTGTGTGTAGTCAGTGGCAGCAGCAGCCTCTTCAATGGCTTTATGCAGATGAGAGACAAGGTTAAACACTGAAAGACGGGGACCAATGCATCTGCTATAGAGAGAAAACGACATGTTATTAGCAGCTATAGCTCATTCAATAGAGCCTCGAGGAAAGCGGCTAATGACAGAAACGCCAGGTTACTTTATGAAAATAAAAACAAAACAAAAGAAGTGAATTGAAGGGAAGTTGTCATTATGTCATCCAGCAACCTAAGCCTACAAAACATCTATCTATGAGAACAAAAATTAAATAAATACAACAGACAGGCCATAATTACCCAAAGGCTAGCGAACAATTTAGGCTTCAACAATTGTTGTGTATTGCTCATGGTTCAAGTTTGTTTGTGTTTGGTGCTTTTGGGATTTTGGCAGCTAAGCCTGCTGTAAATATTGTGTATCAGGCTTGAGATTATGAAATAATCTTTTAAACAAAAAAAAAAATAACACTAAATACATGCATCAGCCACCAAAACCAGTTATGTGCATCTTTATTAACTAAAAGAGTATTTGTTTTATACTAGATAATTGTCTGTCAGAGACATCTGTCTCTTTGTGTAATATAAAACATTCTGTTGTCAGTTTAAAAAACCAAAGTCAAATTATGTTTCTCCTCATTAAAGCTACATCAATCCTATCAATCCTCCTTAAAATGGCGTTGATGTAACTCCCCAAATGTGTGTCATTATTAATATCCAGCATATATTGAGGAAAAATTGCTTTTAAGTCTATGCCAGAAACCACCAGTGTACCTATAAGGACTATCCTTTCATTATGCCTCTACTCTCTCTACTTCGTAAGTGGTCTCCTCTAACTGTAGCAGCACAAGTGCTTTCTGAAGTGGGAAAAAAGGTGTGAAATCTAACTAGGAGGAACATATTTGAAGTGTTGTGGCCAAATATGTCACAGTGTGCTCTGCTGGGTGACCTCTGCCTCAGCTCAGGTGAGAGGAGTCTCTATTTGGCTAGTGGGACAAAAAGCCAAAAATATTTAAGGGGATCTAAGGAAAGCAGAAAGGGTATAAGAAATTTAGATTTTCACTTTACTGATGGAATTAGTTCCACTTTGATTTATCTTTAGTTTTTATTTAAAAGAACTGCCACTTTTCTTATTAAAAATCTTGTCTGAATTTTTTTAAAGGAAATATATTATTTAATTACATTAAAATGCCTTACAAAATGAATATTGGGTTATCCGAAATGTATGCCTTCACAAATGTTTCTAAAATGTAAGGCCTTATTTAAGGTCACATAACAATTTGATAAATAAAAATTAGTTATGAAAAATGTATTTACTAAGTTAGAACTTGACTGAATCGCACTTATTACACCAATGATGCCTGCTGTGATCATGTTTGCAACTTTACCCTGCAGTTATAAATGCAAATAAGTCTGGCCTGCAATATCTTTCCACACCTCATACACACCGATTTAAGATAACACTCAGAATCTGGAGGTTCCCTGTGATAAAAATGAAATGCTACAGGATTTATGTTCACCCAGTATATCATATCTAAGGTTGGTGTTAGGGATTATGGTAAACATACAGAATTTCATCACAGTTCAGAGTTACTATGCTAAAAATGCTTTTCTGTGATATGAGAGGAAGCCATTTTCGGTGAAATAAGTCTTTGCCCTTTAGCATTAGATTAATTTGCTGAAACTCAAAAACTATGGCATTTTATACGAATTTGTGTTTTGATGACATTTTTTGTAATTTGAAAGTTGTTTGAATAACTATTCAGACTTTGTGTTTACTAATTCTTAGCATCTCATTAGGTACTTCCTACAACAAGCTGCTATCTCCACTGTTTACATTCCTGTGTTCTTGTTATCTTCAGTTTCAAGTATTTGTAAGAAAGAAAATTTTTTTTTATTTCTAAATGCTGCTAATTATCCCATTTTAACAATTTTTAATACAGTGTTTTTTTCTTTTTCTGCTTTAATAGCTTACCAGCGTATATGTAAATCTCATAATTGGTATTACATTTTTTTTGGTCATATCAAAGACTGAAATCAGTTGTCATCACCAAATGCTAAGGCTCTTCCTTCTAAAGCTTTGATTTGCTTTTAAAGCAGCTTCCTGTGTCTTCAGATATGTTTCCAATGACTCGTGGTTTCACCCTCAAAAGTTTAGGTCATATAAGGAACCTCAATGTTCAAGAATATCAGCGAAATCAGTTTTATTTAGCTTTAAAGTTGAGCTTGAACTACATATTTAGAATTTATGCTCATAGTTATCAAATACAACTTTAACACATGGAATGAGCTCGATGGTCTCATCCCCTTCATTTATTGTAACATGAGTGCACATTGTTGGGGTCATCCATTTTGGTCGTTGAGTTCGACAAGCAGCTCAACAGTTGTCGCAGCTCTGACGTCACCCAGGATTATAAAACCTGCGGAAAATAAACTTTTGTTGACATTTCCAGCGTGTCTCATGGGACGGCGCAACAGAGGCACATATCTGGAGAGACAAAAGCTCGCAGGCGCATTTTTGCTCCACACGGCCTTTCCCGGAAGAGCTTGAAAGCTGGAAATCTGTCTGATACAAGAAGGTCAGAAGACTCATATATTGATCAAAGACCACGCCAACAGCCGGCGCAGGTGAAAACCCACAGAGGTTTTATTTCCAAGGAGAGGAGTTTCCTCCTTGTTGATTCAATCGACTAACAGTTCTTCATATTTTCCCCTTTTGGACAGATGAGAAGTTTACCATTTTTCTTTTGAGTGGATCACGGATGCGTGATCCCCCCTCGTTTTTCTTCAGACCTGACCCATCCTCAACCGGTGGAGAGAAAAAATCAACGTCAAAGTAATTTCATTCTTTTTTTATATTAAATTCGATAGGTGCATTTAGAAGTCTGGGCAGGATGAGGCATAGTTAAGACTATTTAGAATCACCAGTAGTTAATCCAAGGTATCAACTTGTTGCATGCAATACTGAAGTGTTTTATACTGAATGTTTGATTTGCTGTGCAAGGTGCGTGTTCATGTTTTGTCCAGTTGATCCCAAATCAGCCAGGAGTTAGAAGTTGGACTTTTAAATTTTTTCCTTTCAAAGCAGCTGCGGTCTGGGCCTCGCCTGACCACTCCTTTGTTCCAGTTTTATTACTGGAGTTTTTCCACTGAGTTCCCGCCTTAGAGTTTTATGACTCTTTGTTCGAGATTCGGGGCAATCAGCTGCTTGTGGCTTAGGGCACAGCCCACCGTCTACCAGCTGATCGCCGCATCGAGACATCAGCACACCAAGAGGGCTCCACTTTCTAAGTTAACCCAAATTGCACATTTTGTCCATGAAACTGCTTGTTTCATCTTCATAGACACTCAGTGCGCATACATTTTCTTTTATTATTATTGTTAGGTAGTAATTTTTATCCTTTTTATGTAGAATAGTGCTTGTTAGTTAGGTGAAGGTTTTTGGACCAGAATGGTGGTATATCAGAATTTTATGGCTTTAAAAAATCTTCATATATATAAGTAAGAGAAGCGTTTGTGTTTATTTCGGTGCAGCGGTTGATTAAACAGTTACAAGGTTTTTAGGTTAATAATTATCAATAAACATAAATCTGAGCAAATAAAGACTAAGCTGAAAAAATTAATCCTAAACTACCAAGTACAACAATGCCAAAAATTCGGATTCAGGGTTCGGCAAACAAAGGTGGATTAGATTTGTCTGAATTTATTTTAACATTTTCTTGTATTTCCTTCTTTAATTCATCCTCTTAACAATTAGATCCTGAATAGTCAGTTGTAATCTCTGAATATATTCATTTTATTGAAGCAACCACATGCTTATGTGTCCAGCTTTAATATGCACACTCTTGTGTGTGAGTCGGCTGTGTTTCTTCAGTCTGATGTAACTGCCTGAAGGCTAAAGGGGACAGATGGGGGACTTAGGTGCCAACCATTGATAGAAGGCTTTGTTTTTCATTTCTGCTGCCCACATGCAGCTTCAACATTTCCCATTCTGAACTCCCAAAAATGCTCCCTCCTACAAAACAGGACCTCACTAATATTCACTTTAACAATTTATTTTATATTATGATTTCTTAGTCTTTCCGTCACGTTTTGTTATTATTCTTCAATCTCTGCCACTGTTTGACTTCATTCCTGCAGCCACAATTGCTTTTATCTCTCATGTTTGCTACTGAAATTTTAATAATTCACAAATATTAAGCATGGTTTAAAGAATATATCACCTAATTTTTGGCCAGCTCTGACGAAATTCAGACCAGATGTTTTTTTTTTTTTTCCACAGAAGTAATTTTGAGAACTTAAAGCAGATCAAAAACTGGGAGATTTAATCTATTTTTGTCTACTACCCACTTTAACAAGCCATCCACACCTGAAAGTAATGCTAATTCAAACTGCTTATTAAATTTTCAGGCGCTGAGTATATTTCTGTTAAAGCATAATGCAATTTCCCACATTCTACCGGAATGAATTTTATTTATTTTATTTATTTATTTTTTTTTCTTCTCTTTTTTTTTTGTTTCTCTTCTTTTTATTTTTAAGTTGGGTTATAAGGCTATGCCACTACCACACATGGGCCAGTCAGATCACCTGTCCCTGTTTTTAATTCCTGATTATGCCCCCCTTCAGAAAACCACTCCACACAAAAACTGCAGGACTGCTTTGACAAAACCAACTGGGAGATTTTTGAAGACCCAGACCCGGAGGTGTTCACAGGCAGTGTTCTATGTTATGTCAAGATCTGCATAGACACTGTTACTGTGGAAAACGTGCCCGGGTCTACCCCAACAAGAATCCCTGTATGACCAAAGAGGTCCAGCAGCTCCTGACGGAGAGAAACAACACCTTCAGGACAGGAAATAAGGTTCTCTACAGCACAGCTTGAGCCAACCTGAAGAGAGACATCAGATAGGCCAATTTGGACTATAGGAGGAGGATTAGGGACCCTCTGGACAGCAACAACAGCAGGCAGGTGCGGCAGTGGATTCAGCAGCCCACCAACTGTGACCAGCCTAAGTGTTGATGATTGTGACACCTTGCAGGCAGAGGAGTTGACCCTGTTCTTAGCTCGATCTGAGGTGGTGCTACCACAGGAAGTTGCACTACACGCTATAGCCCACAGCAGCTTCACCCTCGCTGTGGAGGAGCATTAGGTGAGGCGCACCCTGCAGGCTGTAAGGCTGAGGAAGGCTGCTGGACCCGGTGGTATCACAGGACAGGTGCTGAGGGACTGCACTGACCAGCTGGCAAGAGTTCTCACCAGGATTTTAACCGTTTCCCCTGTCCCAGTCCACTGCCACCCTGTCTGAAATCCTCCATCATTGTCCCCCTGCCCAAGAAACCCCACATTTCCAGTCTTATTGACTACTGGCCAGTTGCACGACCCCAGTGGTCATGAAAGTTTTTGAACTTTTGGTAAAGGCCACACACTCTGCCCAAAGTTTGAGCCCACCATTTTGCCTACAGGACTAAAAAAATGAGTAGCCACACCCCTCCATGCTGACTGTCCCATCTGTACAGCGGGTGAGCTAAAATGTGCTGTTTTTTGTGAACTATAGTCACCATTTAACACCATCACCCCCCACAGCCCCCGGGAAAAAAAACTGAGAGCATTGGACTCCCACATTTACCGCATGTGGATCCACAGTCCCTGTCGGTCACAGCCCGGGGGTCAACTGGGTCAGCATACACGTGGGCCCGCAGCCTCAGACCGATCTTACAGTGTTGGGGCTGGCCTCCTGCTCTACCCCACTAACCTATGATGCACCCCTGCAAAAATTCACAGATGACACCAAGTAGAGGGGCTTCAGTCTAGGGGGAGGTCCCCCTATAGGGACGAGGTGGAGTGGGACAGTTGGGGCACAGAGAGTACTTGTTTCTCAACATCTCCAAGACCAAGGAGAAATAGTGTACTTAGGAAAAAGAGAGGACTTTCCCCATGATCCATGGGTCCCGTGTGTAGAGGGGGCGACCTGGGCTGAACACCCTGAGATGCTAAAAAAGGCCCAGCAGATACTTTACTTCCTGAAGATTTTTAGAAAAACAATGACCTACTGTCTCTGTGTGTGGTACCCCAGCTGTACAGTGGCTCAGAGAAAAGCGCTCCAGAGGGTCATTAACGCAGCCCAAAAGGTGAATGGCTGGCCTCTTTCCACACCGGAAGAACTTCACAGTTTTCACTGTCTCCAAAAAGCCCAGAACATCATAAAGGACACTTTTTTTTTTTTTTTTTTTTTTTTTTAAACCCGGTCCTGTCCGGAGAGTAGGCTAGAATTTTTTGTCGAGGCCAAGAAATTGCCCAAAATTACTTTCAAAGTGGACCAAAAGCTATTTTTTAAAGGGTTTGCTTGAAAATTTATAAAAAAAACCTTTTTATAAACTTCTTTGGGAATATTTAAATTGTTACGGACAGGGAGACTGAAAGAAAAAAAAAGAAGTTGACAAAGAGAGAGGGGGGGGAAAAAAGGGGAAAAAAAGGGGAAAAAAGGAGGAGAGAGTGGAGGAGAGAAAAAAGGATGAATAGAATAAAAGATTACACCCTGCTTGCTTATACACAAAAAACAACGGTTTTAGAATGAAAATGTACAGGAGAAGTGCAGCCCAATATAGACATTGTGTATCTATCAAACCTGTGTGGATGCGCTTTGTATACAAGGTTTCCCCGAAATAAGAAATAGCGATTTTGGAGGACCACCGGACCTCCCCCGGGCCCCCGGGCGGAACTGAGGAGACCGAGAAAAGGGACACCCAAAGGGCCCCCCCAAACACAGGAACCCCGGGAGAACCACCGCTGGGACACCGAACCCCCCCGAGAAGAGCAGTGGAGAGCCCCCGGGGGAGCCAAACCAGCGGGGACAGTGCAGAAGCCCCAGGGAACCGCAGCGACGAGCCCACAGGCCCCCGGGGCACCCGCCCCACTCCCGAGCAGATCCACCCATGGCCCCAGAGCCCCAAAAGACCCCGGGACACGCCCCCCCAAGACAGAGGCCCACAGAGCCCAGGGGTCAGGCCCCGGCAGGCACCCACCGGGAGGGGCCAGCACCACCCAAGCATCCCCCCCGGACCCCCGAGAACCAAAGTACACCGCGGGCAGAGCCCCAAACCAAACCGGCGGGCAGGGTGGGCTCCTTCCTGGATCGCTAAGCTGATCCAGGAGAGGGAAAGCAGTCCAAGACCCAACTGTCACAAGTCCCCGAACCCAAACCCCACGAATCCCCCCCCCCCCCCGCCCTCCACGGGGCACACCCCCCAGGGAACCTATAGCTGAGGGGCCGATGAGTCCCCCCCCACCAGCGCAAGTTTTACATACCCCCTCGTTTTGAGACCCCCCCGCACCCTGCTCCCCCACCACACCATGCACCGCAGCAACAACAAGGGCAAGGGCCCCGCAACACCACCCCCCCCACCGGGCGAAAAGGGGCAGACCCCGCCGAGCCCACCCCCACAACAGGACCCCCGACCCCGAGCATGACGGGACAGACTCACCCCCCGATCCCGGGGCCCCGTGCCCCCCACCACCCCCCCACAATGCCCCACCAGCCACAGAAAAAAATAAAAACAAAAAAATTCCCCCCCAATGAAAATGCCAAGGGGGGAAACACTACCCGCTCAGCTCCCCATCGCCACCCAGCCGATAAAAAACCCCCGGCGACTCCAATCCCAGAAGGGGATACCCCCCCTTTCCACCCCAACCGGCTGCGCCCCCCACAAACCCCCCCCACCACCGCCCCCCCCCCCCCCCCAACTAAAGCCAGCAGAGCAGCCCAGAACCAAAAGCCCCCCCAAATCCCCACAGACAGCGCCGCACCCCAGCCCCCAGTCAGAGAGGGATAAATGCACTGCCGAGTACCTGGGCCATGCAGGCCAACCGCTCCAAGCCAACACACCCCCCAGCCGCCCCGGTGCAGTCGCGGGGGACGCGCTCCGCCGCCCCCCCCCCACCCGACCGGCAACGCACCCCGGCGCCCCAACCATGGGCCGAACCCAGAAGCAGTGGAAAAAGGGCCCCACGGCCGCCCGTTTTCCCGGGCCCCCCCCAACCCACCCCCAAACCCCAGGAGTCCCCCCACCCCCGCCGGCCACCCCCCACCCCGCATGGCGCATACGGCCCACCAAGATTTTCCAGCCGGCCAGCCCCCCATCGGAGGGGGGCCCCAATCCCAATCAATGCCGGCAAATCCCCCCCCCCGCCCCGGCCCCCCCCCCCCCCCCCCCCCGCAGCCCCCCCAGGGCCCCAAAAGCCAGGGGCCGAGACCCAAGGGAACCCAAGCGATCCCCGAGAGAGAGACCCGAAACGCCAGCCCCACCCCACCAGACAGTCCCCAAGCCCGCCCCCCACTCCCCTCCCGGCCTCCGACCACAGATGGGAAAATACGAACCCGGGGGGGGTGGAAAAGACCCCCAAGCCTGCCTCCGCCCGCTCAAATGTGGTGGTAATGCGTGTTGTGTAGTGTGCGTTTTTAAAAAAAGAACGGGGTGGGGGAAGAGGGTCTGCACCCCCCCCCCCCCCCCCCCCCCCCCACTCTGAACCCTCAATGTCTAAATGCAATTAAAGCCTTAGAGGTGAGCGCAGGACCAGAGGTTAGGATACGAGGATTTTACTCCCTCTTGATGCCATGGAGTGCGGGCACCCCCAAGCCGCCCACATGTGAATGTCGTGAAAATGTTATAAATGAGAGTGTCTAAGTTTAAAAGTAAAATTGGGGCACAGGCTGCCATGGGACCGCAGAGATGGAAAAACCCCTTTGGGGACTCCAATGGCGCACCTGCACCCCAAGGCCCCCCAGAGTGGTAATGTGATGGAGCTGGCGGAGGGAGGGTCCGGGATGGGGAGGGAAGGACTGGGGGGCAAAATGCTCTCCCATGGAGCCAGCTCCCCGGCTGACCCCAATAGGCCCCCCCCTTTGCCAAGTCCCAAACAAAGGACGGAGGAATAGGCGCATCCACCCCGGGCAAAAGGCTAGGGACAGGTTACAGGCCCCGAGAACCAAAATAAAAACGGGGTCAACGTCAAGAGCACACCCCCCCCCCCCCCACCCCGGAACCACCCAGACCCCTGGGCCCGATCCCCGCCCCGTTACCCATTCCGCCGCCCAAAGTAGCCACCGACCTCCAACAGAAAAGGAGCCAGCCAAAAGCGCCCAAGCGGCCCAAGAGTGCGGCCCCCCCCAAACCAAGGAGCAGACCCCGCCAGCCCCCGTGCAACCAGAATACGCCACACAAAGGAGCGCCCATGACCAGACCCCCCGCCACCCCCGAACCAAGGGGCACAGCCAAAAAAGGCGCCCAGTCCCCATGTTCCCGGGCACCAGACCCCAGCCAAAACCAGGCAAGCAGGGGGAACAAAACACATCCCACTCCAAAACCGAGGCCGCCACCAAGCCGAGCCCGATCCCCAAAACAGCAGCCCACCCAAAAAAAGCTCCAGGCCAGGATAGGTACATGCACTCTCCCCCCCCCCTAGTCAGGCGAACCGAGACCACCGGGCCAGCCAGGCAGTCAAGCAGACCCCACGATGGACCACCCCCCCCACTACCATGCCCAAGGAAAAACACCGGCCCAGCAAGCAGAAGGGTGCCACAGCGCACGCAGCAAGGAGGGCCCCACCCCCCTCCAGAGATGCAGACCCCCCAACATCCAAGTCAACAAGAAAAAAAAATAGAGCCGAGCCGGACCGGAGATCCCCCCAGGCCAGCGCCACATCATCACCACACATCCTTCTGTGCACTCATAGGGGCATGGCGAAGGGCGCTAACCCGAGACACAGAACCTACCAGGAAACATCCAGCAAACGGCAAAAACCCACCCCAGTATGAGGCCCCCGAAGCCCGACACAAGCGCAGAGCCCAGTGACGCCCGCCCTGCCGCACCCACGCCGGAGGTCAGAGCCGCCAACGCACAGGACCACCGCCCCAACACCACAGGACGCAATACAGCGGAGGACGGAATGCAGCAAAGAGCCCCAGAGAAAAATGCACACAAAAAATCACACTCTGCAAGTGCACCCCCACCAAAACCCCCCAAAAAAAAAAAGCCCCCGTGAAAGCGCACCCCCCCCGAAAAGAAGATCCCCAGCATCCAGGTCCCAGAACATGCCCGACACCCATACCCCTGCCAGTAGCAGCCCCGCAAGAAGGCCCACCCCGAGGCCCACAGAAGGCAAGAGAGCGCACAGAGCCAAAAAACCAAATCCCATCCGGAAGCCCAAGACCAGTCCACCCCGAGACCAACCCCGGCCCGCCCCGTCAACCTGAACCATGCAGACCCTCCCAACCCCTCCCCCCCGACAGAAAAGGGACGGCATCAGTAACCGGAACCAAGAAAGGAACCCGAAAGAGCCGGAACCCCCAGGACCAAAAAAAACGCCGACACCCATCCAAGGCCAACCACCCATCCCCCCCCCAGAAAGGAAACCCACCCCACCCCGACATTCAAACAACTCCCAGAGCACGTAAGACGTTGGACACCCGGTTGAAAACCCGCCCCACCCCCTCCCGCAGATCCTCCCCCCCGCCAGCAGAATGTGCTCCTTGAAGAAAAGGCACCCCGCCATGAGATGGGACCTACCCCCCAGTTTCGAAGGCCCTTATGCCCCCGATGCACCAAAAAGGCCCCCCCAAGCCAGGGGCCGGGCGGCCCCGGGTATGCACCAGCCCCAAAACCCCGACGACATACCCGCCAGGACCCAAGACCCCCCCAAGGCCCAGCCAGACCCCTGCCCAGGGGGCGACACGCCCCGGGAAAACCCCGAGCCCCCAAGCCCACCCCAGACCCACCCAGGAGGAGCACGACCACCAGGCCAGTGACCTATGTCGTTGGCGCAGGCACCCTGAGAGCACCGCATGCAGCTACCAGATGTCGCCCCCGAGAGACACCAAAAACCCCTCACCCGGGGGCCACACCCCCCGCGCCAGCCCCCCCCGCGATCCCCCCCAGGGACACCCAAAATGCCCCAACCCCCGATACCCCCCTGAATCCGCCACAAAGCCCCACAGGACGAAGCAAAAGGGGGCCCCCACCCCCACTAGGTGATGGAGCCGATTAAAGGAGCCCAGAGAGATCGATCTGACGTGGAGGCAGAGGCTGTCTCAAGGCTTATATAATCTAATAGAAAATTTCTATACTGATTGATATTAAGAAGGTTTTTATTTTTCCAGTTCATGAGGATACCTGAATGAATTTTAGTTAGTTTTTATCACCTTCTCTTTTCTTTATCTGTCGCTCCTCCATTTTGCTTTGATTTTAAGCTAAATTTTGTAGTTTCCTTGAGCTACTTTCTTTTCTTTGCTTTGCTTTTAAGCTCTCACCTTTTTTTCTTTCAGAGTTTTAAAGCTGAAAGCTGACAGTCTGCCCATTGCCCACACTTGCTGAATACCACAGCTTTAGCTGTGCAGGCCTGTTCCTAGTCTGCTACCTGCTACTTATGAGACCTTTAGCAAGTGCCTGCTTGATAGGCTGTCATTCTGAAGGTTTGGCTGCTTGCTTGTCTGCTTGTGACAGACTTTATTCACGCCTGTGTTTGCAGGTCACCTAGATGCTTACCGGACTTGTGCAGCTGGTGATACTTCCTTGGATCTGTTTATCTGAGTATCACAATTTAGAATGTAATAGCTGGAGGTGAAAGATGGCAGTTGTAACTAAGTGCACAAAGGTTATACTGGAGCCTGCTTCTACACTGCTCCAAAAAATGAAAGGAACACTTTGAAAACACGTCAGCTCTCACTTCATGCCGGATATCCATACTGATATGGAATGTGTTAGGAAGGAAAAAGAACGTTAAACCCTTTTCAAGTTTACTCTGTGGCGTTGTACTTGATCCTTCATCCTTCAGGAACTACCTGCATACTCTTGCTACATGTTTAGGATATTTCCTTATGCAATATCATACACCAGGAGGAGCCCAGGACCCACTACACCAGCAAAGCGTCTATGGATCTAGGGATTTTATCCCAATACCGAATTGCAGTCAGGGTGGCACCGTTTATCCTGTACAGGTCTGTGCGTCCCTCCATGGAAATGCCTCCCCAGACCACTGAACCAACGTTTTCGCAGCTTCTTCAGACCCTTTCGCGTTTGTCACATGAGCTCAGTGTGAGCCTGCGCTTATCTGCGAAAAGAACTAGACGCCAGTGCCGAACCTTCTAATTCTGGTGTTCTCTGGAAAATGCCAGTGAAACTCAATGTAGCTGGGCAGTGAGCACAGGGCCAAACCATGGTTTGGTCAGAGATGTTCTCACCAGTGGCCTGCCGCGTGTCACTTTGTAGGGCTCTGGCAGTACTCATCTGTTCTTCCTTGCACAAAGGAGCAGATACCATTCCTGCTGATGACTTAAGGACCTCCGAAGGTCCTGCCTGGACCCCCTTTACTACTTAATTGACCAAATAAATATTTGAGAAGTTTAACTGATCTGCACACTTATTTGTAGATTGTAGATTGTGGAAAAACTGTGATAACTGAATAAGGATGATGGTGAGGAAAAGTTAGTGAGTAAAGTTTTTCCTCGATACAAAATCAAAACCTCAGTCATGATCGTTTAGGATGGAAAAACTAAACTTTTCTTTATTAAGCTTTCATCTGACTTCAGACCATATGCAATCAGGTAATCAAAAGGCAGTAAAACAGAGTGAGACACAACATGAACAAGCTGGAGTCCATTAAAGTATTCATCACTGCAGATGTCTTGACTTGAAATTTCCTCTATAATTGCCTAGATAAATTTTGTTCTTCTTGTCTTTGAGCCATTACTGAGGGATTTTATGAAAGTGATACCCTACCCCCTATAGAGTTTTATCATCAACAAAATGTTTGCTTATTGATCCCCTGTGGGTATTGTATTAGAGGACACAATCTTTTACCATATGCTGACTTCAGGGAAACCTCATTGAAGGCACGTTTTTTAAAAAAAAGGAAAAATATACTGGTCCCAGTTCTTTGCTGTTTTCGTCTGTTCACTCTTTAACACTTTCAATAACTTCTTCAAATCATTTGTATGTAGACTCAGCCTGGCTAGTTAGTCAATGGGTTATTGCAGATTTTTTTCAAATTGTTCAGTTTCTAACCTACAAAACATGTGTGGCAAAGACTTGTGACCACAACCATTTCTCTTGAAACAACACAAACGTTGCTAAGAATTCAAACTCGGACTGTTATAAAACCAACAGTTTTTTTATGTGAGATGGCCATTTTAGATTTGGGAAATTGGACTTTGATAATGCTTCTTTTGATTTTACTGACTGCGCTTGGAGCTTCTAACTTATAAAACAAGGGCATAATGATAACAAAAATACCTAAAACCATCTGTAACAAGTAACTGTCATGAAATGTATTGCCATTTCATTTATATCCTAAATAGAAAATTTGATGAAGTACATTAGTCCATCAGATTTTACAAGATCTAGCTGCATTGGAAGGGGATTAGCACCTGTCACATTTCTTATATGAGGGACCTTTGTTAGAAAATGAAAGGAACTCTTTAGTCATCAGTGATGTCTATTCACGAGTCTGCATTCAGTCCCCATGGTAACCAGGTGCCGTACCAGCTGATGGTTGGTTTCTCCATAAATTACATTACTGCTTCGGTTTTAAATCATGCGTTCACAACAGCATGCCAGCTGTCATACCTGCTTGTGTTTTGAGTTCTTGAGTTTGAGTTTTTATTCTATTATCTGGTCTAGTCCTTTGTTTTTTCTGTCTCCCTGCACCCCAAGCCCACACCTGTTCTGTGTTTCCCCCTGATTGTCTGGTCATGTGTGTCATTGGTTCCCCCTGCTGTTCAGTTATGTATTTAAGCCCATTTGTTTTCTTTGTTCCCCACTGGTTCCTTGTGTTTCCTTGTAAGTGTTACTACCCTGTCTGTTCGTGCCATGAATATTAAAGACTCGTCATACCTGTAAACCTCGAGCTTCTGGGGTTCTTCCCCGCATATTGGTCCAACAAAACCCCCATTATGACACCAGCATACTCTCTGCTTTGTGGTCTGGATAGAAAGATATTATCTGTTAGTCCACCATTATGTCCACCTGGATTCAGATATTTGGGCTGGAAGATGGTCATAAATAAAAAAAGGCAATCTTATACTTGCGGGTGTCAATGCTGAGTGTGTACTTGAGGCTGTAAATAATCCATTCTGTTATCCAAAGGGTGAACAATTAGCTATGAAAAGCAGGTTAGGAATTGTTTCCCTAAGGCCAGCTTTAAGCCTTTCCAGGTTGTCCAACCTCTGTCTCCGACCAACTTAATTTCCGACATCTTTACATGCACTATTTGGCCAGGCCCGTCGTCCCTCAGCAGTTGGCAATGCAGCCCGTCACCCTGAACAAGTCGTTCATCGTGTCATTGATGTTGAGCGCAAGATTACATAAGAGCACTATAACTCATCTAATCTGTCTTTGCTCTTAGACCTTTTTACTTCAGGTCAGCGCATACATCTGCCTGCTGATCTGTTCCTCTGGTGGAACTTTCACAAATACTATTATTTTGTCACTGAATGGTCTAAAACAAACAACCTTTTTTTGTCTATGTAATGACACATATGAATGCATTCACCTTATTCACATCACCATTCTGCAGTTAGGTATAAAAAAAGGAAAACTTGAGAAGTATTTTCAAATACAATATGGCAGTAAATGTGTAGCAATCACTGTGCAATGTTATTGAACCTGTCTCTGCGTTAGCTCCAGCAGGAGCTGGAAAGATGACTCACAACACAATTTGCCATAATTGTAATCATAATACTTGGTGGTTTCTTCAATCTAAATGTAAAAGAATCAGAAACTTTGAAAACTGTTTGTGATGTGTCTATAATAAACATCTAGAATGGTATTGTTGATTCCGGAGATATCTTGTGCATTAATCGTAAAGTGGATTCAGCTACTGGAGCACACAATTTTATCTGATTAACAGCATGTGTTAAAAGGATAGTCACATATTTTTTTATTCATTTGCTTTATTTATATATGTGCCTATTTTATTTCATGTTTTAACAGGATGAAATCTCCAAACATAACAGAGAATAACATATCCCATCATCATAAACAGTTCATGACATAGCGCTGTGTTGTAAAAGCAGATTGTTATCTGAAGGATGTTATCTGAAGGATGTTAATGCCTCATTAATGGTATTTACATTAAAATGTACATTTCATAAATTCCAAACCTTGTCAGCTTTTCATCTGCAGTTGTTCACACACCGTGCCTCTTAGTCACTTGCAGAGTTTTATTGTGATGCAGTTTAGAACATTTATTTAGATCACTTCTTTTGTTACACTGAAATGCGTTAGTCATCTGCCTACAGGACCCTCTTTGTGCAATAGGCATGAAATGAGGTTAGCTTTCTCTTAATGCTTTTTTGCATTCACATGCATGTATTTTTCCGAAATGTATGCATGCCTGTACCACTTTCAGCAGCTCCTTACCAATATCTTCACATATTATTTTCCTTGAAACAAGGGACCTGGTTGTATCTGACCATGTAGAGCATGTCAAGGATTGTTACATGAGGATAAAAACTGCACTATAAAAATAGGTTTAACTTTTTTTATAGTTTACTAAGGAGTTTTAACAGATGATCATAATTGCTGTAGCAAGCTCCAAAACACAGCTGTCACGATTTGTTTCCATAGCTCCATGTGTTGTTTTAGGGGCCTTGAGTTTCTCTTTTTCCTATGGGTTGTCTTTGAGCTTTAAGGCGTGAGTGATACATTGTTCTGGAATGATAAAGAACATCCACTTGGTATTTGTGCTTCAGTGTGTAGTGGATGCTTGTGAAATGCTTTGATATTGAACTTTAGCTTCTCATTCTTCAACAGGAGGCAAGTGTGGACTTGTGATATAGACATAAAAATGTGTTGAGCTGGTTAAAGAAAAGGAATCCACACTGTTCAAACACATACACCAGCGATCCAACTGATCTTTCGTTTACTTTATATTTGTTTGAATTGCTCCTAAGGATGTTGGTGGGAGTTAAATCTGTTGTTTTAGTCTTCTCACCTGAGTTCAGAAGTGGGAGTTGGGTGTGTTGTTACATCACTGAACCTACAGAATGTAAAGCACACATGGTTATTAAGAGACCAAAAAGGTGAGCATAAGCTGAGGCTTTACTTATTCATGTTGTAAGCTTTGTCACAATTCTAATGATCAAAACATATTCTCAATAGTTACGAAATGTAACCAAAGTCTGGGGAGTTTGTAGACATTTATGCTTTCATGACTATGCTTTTAGGAACATTTACTCGTGTAGGTATGTGAAAAAATACCCTTATTGGTTGCATGTTTGTATTCATACCCATAAAAATAGTGTTGCTAATTTCTGAAAATTCTTTCTTCCTATTTCTGCTTGACAGGTCTGTGCAGAATGACACTTGCAAGCTTATTTTTGAAATTTATAAATCAGCATTGCTATGGTGACAACATGCAACAAGCTGCAAGAGCACCTAAAGGCAGATAGAGACATCGACTGGATCTCTCCTGGAAGGCTTTCTTAGTGTGTAATAATCTGGTGTAGGGCTGCAACTAATGAATAGTTAGACTGTCTATTAATTCCTGATTAGTCGACTAATCAACAGTTATTTTTACCCATGCTTTCTGTAGGAGCATCTACATTATCATAGTTAAAGTTAAAATAGTTAAAATATTAACTTGTGAAACAGGAAATAGTATATTTTCAGTATTTGATCAGCTTTAATTCAAAATCTAAAATCGTGAAGTCAAATGTGCTGTTAAAAGTTTTTACAATTTTTATAATTTTTGTTAACAATCTACTGCATTTTATTGTTATAGCAAAGTGCATTTTCTGCTTGTTTTTTGAATAAAAAAAACACAAAGAACATAAAAACTAGTTCATAATTTTTTTAAACATGGAGAAAATAACTGATTTATGTCTTTTAAAATGTTTTTGTAACTGAGTTATTTCTAAATGACTCTTAACAGAAGTGATAAAATAATTTTGTCAGCGATGACCTGAACACCACAATTTAATTACAAAAAGGAATTTTGCCATTTGAGATGCATAATGGGTCAGAACAGTTCTAAGGAGTTGCCTTCTGCCCAGGGAGAAAACATGGGCCTTAAAGCATTGCGTGCGTCCAATTTTTATTTTTCTTTCCTTTCCTTTATCATGCCACTGTAATGTACTTCTTTAATCCTTTAAAGCACTTTGAATTGTCTTGTTGCTGAAGTGTGCTATTCAGATAAACTTGCTTTGCTCACAATAGAACAAAATCCAAACTTGGAAAATTAAATAGTTTCTTTTTTTGTATCTAATTGAAAATTAAATGTCAAAAATGAACTTGAGCTTAAGACATTTCAATTACTGAGCACATAGACTAATTCTTGCTACATGGCCACTTTGTAGACTTGACACAACTCATATATTGAGGTCTAATTCCTGGACTATTTGTTCAGGCTTACATTAGTTAGACCTTGCCTGGAGAGGATAGGCTGAAGTAATGAAATCACAGTGTCAACTGTTCCACACATCATGGGTGTGTTTTGTGTGCGTAAGAATGTCCATCTGTGAGTGTGTGCATGTGTGTGTGTAGATGCATTGCAAAAAGAGGCACACTAAGCAGACGTCGTAAATCAGAACATTCCTTTAGCCCATTCCACAAGTATCCAGAAATCGAACTGTTTCTAACTCAGCAGTAATTTGTTGAGTAGGACTTTCCACCGGTCTCTGTAAGTATGAATTAGCCAGACAACTTACATTTAAAAACATTTAAAAAGCAGACCTCTTTTTTAATAATGGCTGTTGATCTGAATACCAATAGGGCACCAGCAGCTGATAAAACTCCTCAGTTTGACGCAGATATAGAAGTTTAGAGAAATAAAGGTGCATGTGGATTCATTTTTTTCATTTCAAAATTTTATTGAACGTAACAGCAAATAATAAGAGTAATATTTACCTATAAACTATATTCACATGCTCAAAGGAGTGGACGGAAGTCAAAAACCTACTAACCCACCCCTTTTCCTGCTACCTTATTCCCATTGCACTTCTTATTCATCACGTAAAACATCCCTAATTTCATACCAAATGTGTTCAGAACAACAAAAAAGTGTGAGAGAGAATAAATGATAAATAAATAATAAAGTGCATTCCAAAAACCCCCGTGACAATCATCTGAAGACAATAATACAATGAACAGCAATATAAAGGGTATAAAAATGATAATAATGATAGCAATAATACTAATAATTATTCAAGTCTGATATTCATGTATAATCATCTATTTATATCATGTTTTAAACTGTTTCATCTTTGGACATTACTTAGGCTCCATATTCAGGCTGTTCAAAGGATTCAGCCCACCAACAGACATACAGAAACATTTCGTTGTTGTTCTAATCATCTGTGTTTTATACTGACATACCTCTTAACGCCTAAACTCCTTCCCTTTTCCTGAATAATTTTTAAATATTTTTCGGCAGTTGGTTATTTTAGCTTTATTCATTAACACAGCAGTTTGTAGTTTAACAATGTCAGTAAGTTTTATCTTAATGATTTTGTAAATAGGGGTTTTTAGTATGATCCAAGCCCTGTTAATAAATCTTAATGCTCTTTTTTAGAAGTGTGATTAATGACTGTAGTGTTGTTTTGTAGTTAGTTCCTCAACCTCTCCACAGTAACCTAAATATGGTAAAACTAAGCAACAGTACAGAATGCGAAGTGCTTTTTCATTTGACACGTTTAGCATTGTGCGGTATAGTAATAATTTACATAAATTATAAAGAATGTAGTACCCAAAACTGAGCTTTACACTGAGAACTCACATCTGCCAGTTTCACATACTGCGTTCTGCCACCAAAATAACTTTTAACCCATTTGACACAAGTCCTCTGATCTGAACAGTAAATCATGATTTATTGTGTCAAAATCTTTTTAAATCTGAAAATACATTTTCTTTTTATCAACAGGAGTTGTTATGTCTTCTAATGCTTCCAGTAATTCAATTCAATTCAGTTTTATTTATATAGCGCCAATTCACAACACATGTTGTCTCAAGGCACTTCACAAAAGTCATGTACATACATTCCAATTAGTCCTAACCATTGAACAGTGCAGTCAGAGTTAGTTATTTATTCAAATTGGATAAAAAGTTTTTCTGTCTAAGGAAACCCAACAGATTACATCCAGTCAGTGACACTGATCCAGGAACTGATCCAGGAGTACTTTCTATGGGAAGGAAAAGTAAATGTTAATGGATGTAGCTCCTTTAGTCAGTTCACCTAGAAAGAAAGAACAGATAAACTCTGAGCCAGTTTTCAAGGTTAGAGTCTGAAAGAGAGTACATATAATTAGTTACAGTAAAAGCTCAGTCAATTGCCATGTCTAGGAGAGAGAAAGGGTTAAACACTAAAAGACAGGGCCATGTGGGTCATCGGTAGAGGGTAAGCATTAAGTTGTTGCCAGCAGAAGCTTGGAGGATTCCCCTCTCCAGAAAGGTGTTACAGGTAGACACAGAGTCAGGCCAGGTGTAGCTTCTAGGAAGAGAAAAAAGAGAGAACAAAGTTAAAAGCTGAAATAACAGCAAATAATGCAAAATTGGACAGTAGTGTGAGAATGTAGCAAAGAGGGTGAAAGTGGTCATTATGTCCTCCAGCAGCCTAAGCCTATAGCAACATAACGAGACAGAAAGTTTCAGTTCAGATTATATAGTTAAACGGCGCTTATTTTCAACAATGTCGTTTCAAGGCACCCCACAAAGGGTCCCACTGATGGTCATTGTTATACTAAAAACCACAAGGATTGGGATACCTCTCTCTGTCAGACTGATTATAACCATTGGAAAAGAGAGGGGGTCATACAGGTAGCAGAAAGGGAGGGTGTGTTTGCACCTCAACCATAACTGAGCCGGTTTAGGCTAAACCTGACTCCCCCTTACTCCATCCAACAGGGAGGGAGGAAGGCTCCCTCCCTGATAAACTAAGCCACTCTAACTATAAGCTTTATCAAAAAGGAAAGTTTTAAGCCTAGCCTTAAAAGTAGACAGGGTGTCTGCCTCACGGACCAACACTGGGAGCTGGTTCCACAGGAGAGGAGCCTGATAACTAAAGGATCTGCCTCCCATTCTACTTCTAGAGACTCTAGGAACCACCAGTAAACCTGCAGTCTGAGAACGAAGTGCCCTGTTAGGAACATATGGAACAATCAGATCTCTGATGTATGATGGAGCTAAATCATTAAGGGTTTTATATGTGAGGAGGAGAATTATAGTATAACTAGTTTTGTTGATTGTTTTGATCTAAAACCATATTGACTTTCACTAATTATTTAGGTTTTTCTAAAAATGTATCCAGTCAACTATTAAACAGTTTTGCTTAAAATTTCGGAGAATTTTGTAAAAAGAGATATGGGTCTATAGTTGGAATATTGATGTTTATCTCCATTTTTGTATATTGGGATTATTTTTTTGTCTTTAGTTTTCTGTTTATGAACCTGAGGACGACAGCAGGTCTCTCCCTCTCTCTCCTTCTGGACAATGAATTAGTGTTCTTTAGCTTTAGATTTACATTTTATATGATAAAATATTTTACTAAAAAGGCACATATTTGTTTTGAAAAACATTTTCATTTGAGTTGAGAAAATTTCTAAAAATAAATTAAAACAATTAAAGTTTTATGTACCTATGCCGACAGTGTGGAATAGAAAGAAAAGTTGGGGTTTTGTGCTGTTCTCAAAACTGAACTTTGAGTCAGCTGTCTGAATAATCTGGATATGCATTTGTAAATACAACGGTGTTAAGTCTAGTATTTGATACTGGCATATAAAGCCTAAAATTATTCACACCTCTAAATAGATAATAAATTGTTTTCCTGCAACTAAAAATTTTGTTTGTGATAGAAAAAGAGATGGGCATCTCTAAAATATAATAGAACCATTTAAAAGGATAATAACTGTGGACAAAAACTATTCTTATTTACATCCTAATACAATGAACTTAAAATTATTTATACTCTTTTGAATATTGACTAGAAAAATCTTTATTGGAACTTCAACAACCAAGACCTTCTTATAAATGCTGGAGCAGCTTTTTGCATGTTTCCACTGGCATTTTGATGATTTATGTTTAGGAAATCATCAACATCATCAAAAAGAGCTCCAGGGCTTTGACGTTGGAAGGCATCCTTGCCATCACCCTAATCTTTAACTCCCTTTACAGATTATCTAGCAGATTCAAGTTGGGACTCTGGCTGGACCACTGCAAAACATTAATATTTTTTCCAGTCAGAACAAACATGTTGGTAAAATTAAATGAGCTAAATCTTGCAGGGGTAGATTTAAATTTGGGCTTAACTGTATAGTTGTACATAAGCAGAACTGTGTATTTGAAATAATTTCTAAAAGCCTTTTATAGTTTAATATAGGGCTGCACGGTGGTGCAGTTGGTAGCACTGTTGCCTTGCAGCAAGAAGGTCCTGGTTCGATTCCCGGCCGAGGGCCTTTTGCATGGAGTTTGCATGTTCTCCCCGCGCATGCGTCGGTTCTCACTGGGTACTCCGGCTTCCTCCCAGAGTCCAAAGACATGCCTGTTAGCTTAATTGGTCACTCCAAATTGCCCTTAAGTGTATGAATGAGTGTGTGCATGGTTGTTTGTGTGTTGCACTGCGATGGACTGGCGACCTGTTGAGGGTGTACCCTGCCTCTCACCCGTAGACTGCTGGAGATAGGCACCAGCACCCCCGCGACCCACTATGGAATAAGCGGTAGAAAATGACTGACTGACTGAGTTTAATATCAGCCTTTAATTTGTGACAAAATTGTATCTGTTTTAAAAATCACTGAACTTTGAGCTAGCTAAAGTCTGTATTGTTCAATTATAATCTGAGCATGGAATGAAGTTTGGTATGAATGAAAATGATATCTTCAGTATGTTGCTGAATTTAGCTTGAGTTTGGGACAATAAAGCAGGATAAAGGTTTGAAATGCTAACTGTTTCCAGACTGCCAATTTAACATTATCAGTTCCATCCACATAAAACCACATAAAACTGATATATATATATATATATATATATTATATATATATATAGAGAGAGAGAGAGAGTTTTATATATATATATATATATATATATATATATATATATATATATACAAGCAATGTAAATTACACTAGCTTGACTTTTTGGGGGAAATGTGATAAATTAGACAGGCCGCATGTTTAACAAAGATAGGCTATCCAAGTGATTACACCACATGGGCAATGCAGTAATTAATGCACAGACATAGTTGAGTCTGGAATTGACTGGAAACATGGCAAAGCTACTGGAACGCTTTCAACATGCACGGTCCATCAACGGCAGGCAACACATTAGAAAGACGGACACAGCAGGATTTGCCAGCTGAAGGAATGTCTATCTGCTACACTACAGATAAAGATGAATGATGAACAAATAAATCATCTGTGTAGGGCACTTGGAAGGCCAGGGAAGGAGGGGAAGTTGATTTAGTGAAACTGAAACAGGAGCAAGGCAGTCTGTAGCTAGGGTGGGCGGTTTCAACAATGCTGGCAAAGCAGTGAGGTTCCAGAGCAACTGAGGTCCATCATCTTCTATTTGACACTGTGACAACCTCATTTAGATTTGAAAGAGAAATGAGGGAAGTCAGATGGTACCAAGAAGGAGACAGAGCAGCAAATGGTTTCTGTATGAAACCAACCAACTGGCCAATGCTCAGTACACACTTTGACACCCGGTAGCCAGAAAACAGCAGAAAGACAACATTTTTAATCTTTATAATATGCAAACCATGGAGATTCTTTAGACAATTTAACCTACAGGAAATATGTTTCTTAGACTTTAGTGAAAATAAAAATGTAAACTCACATGAAAAAAGTAAAAGGAAGTTTTTGTTTTTGACCAATGCAAAAAAACAAAACATACAATTGTCAAACCTAAACATGAGCAGGCCCACATCTTTACAAAGCAACAGACAAAGGATAAAACCTGGAGCACAAAGTGCATCTCTTCTAAGGCAGAAATACAGTGGAAAATGTTCTGCACATTTCATTGAAACTCCTTGAAATGTGAGCTATTTTCCGGGGATTTGTGTTGGCTGCAACAAACTGCTTATTTACAAGTTTATTATGTAATGTTTAATAGTTTATTTAACAAGTGTTTCAATTATTGAGACAGATGACCTCAAAATGTTCCGTTTTATCCTTTTCTTTTTGTCTGCCTTGAAGTGCAGCATTTTCTGCACTTTACCCATTTTGGGAAAACAATTTGTGTTTCTGTTTATTGGTGTAGGAAGTTTTTAGTTTTTCCTTTTTTGTTTGTTTCAGGCTTTGTTTGTGTGTCCTGATTATCACTCCAGAGAGCTTTTCCCTGAAGGTTTTTTAGCACAGAATGACAGTTTGTTATTTGGCAGAGTTCTCTCATGCCTGTAGATCTTTCTTCTTTCTTTTTTATTTTGGTTTTCTATCCATCCTGATTTTTTTTTCCCTTTTTACCCCTTAATGTCGGATTTCCCAACATCTGAACCTCATATTAAAGCACTGACTTTTATTCTTTCAGTATTTCTATATTTTTTTCCATCTTTATTCTTCTATTTTTAAATTTTATTTTGCCTAAACCTCACTCCTACTATCAATCTTTTATAAAACATTTTTTACTTGATCACAGACTTTTTTGCTCCTTTCTTAACTTTCTTATTTTGCTTTTAGATCACATTTTCACTCTTCACTCTATTTGGTTTAGCACTCCAAAATATTAATCATATCTTTTCTTGCATTGTGCCATTGTGCCAACCTCAGATCAAAGTTCCTGTGCCTCTTATCGTGTCACAAAGAATCTAATTTCCTTATTTTATGTGTGCAATGCTTATGTCTTTAGTTGCATCTCACTTCTCTTTATTAACAGGATGTTGAAAGAGTGAATATGTTCCATAGAGATCCAGGACGAAAGTCCTTTTGCTGCTAAGAAGAACCCCAAATCATTGAACATATTTATTCTTTTTGATTTAGTGAGGAGTATTTGCTTTGTTAAAAGAAAATGGAATTTACATATGCAATTTAATTACCTAAGTGCATACTGCAAGATAAGGAAGTATCTGTTTCTAGCAGATTGCTTCTATTTAGACTGTAGATATTTTTCAGAAAAAAAGAAAAATGGAAGATGGCAAACTGTCATTTTACAACCAAGTAAGACATGGAAATATGTTTGATCTTTATAGTATTGATGGGGAATCATGGAAGGAGTTTTTTGATTTCTGTATTTTGTGTGAAAAAGACAAGATTATCTGTCAGAATTATGTGTTTATATCATTTCTTTCATACACATGGAAATGCTTGCTCACAGTTAACAGTTGTATTCACCTTAAATACGTAAAGGTGGTGCTGTAAGATTTGACCTGATGCTTCATAAATATAATGCATGATATTTTCTGAGTATGAAGTTAAAGTTTCAGTGAAAGTAACAGTAACTTGGCTTTCTTTTTCTCCTGAAATCTTTTCTTTGTGTCGCACACTCACGAAGCTCACACGCAGACCGCAGCTTGATCTCACCCCTGCTGTTTTCTTTGTGATTGTAGACCTGGTGGGATTTCCCGTGACTTAATTTTTTCCCCCCTCATATTAGACTGTTTTCTCTTTACAGATTTATGGAAATAAAGCAAAAAATCGCCCCATGAGTACAAAACCTTTCTGATGAAAATGTTTAAAGAGTTCTTGTAGCAGAAAATTTGTGACAAAAGTGTTCTAGCATTTAAAGAAAGGGTTAGCGTAGTACATCATCCTTTAAACAGCACTGTAACTACATGATTTGCACATCGTGCATTGCTGACACAATCTGTTGTGAACCAATACATTGTTAAAAATACTCTAAGCACGATTACCATCTATATACTCAACTGAGTAAAATAACTTGTACAGTGTTATTTAGCATGATTTGAAGGATTTTAACCATCAATGAGGATTGTGGAGCATTTTCTCTTTCTGCTATACGTGGTGTGTTTTTTGGTACTTTATTGAGCAGATAAAAGGAAAACGTCCATCAAGGTAAAGTTTCTCTTGTAAAATTCAGCCACTTTTATAGCCTTCTGACATGGCAGATTTCACCAAAGTGATGGATGGTGGTTTCTAAGCAAGCAATGCCTCCCAAAGGGTTTTTGAAGTTGATGAAGTTGGTAATGTTTGGTATTAGAAGAATCAACATCAAATGTGTTGGCAGTGCTAATTATTCTAAACTGAGCATGTTTATAAGTCAGACATTAATTACAATACTGGGATTATTAATGGTTTGTTTTAAATTTTCATGGCTTGTGTTCTATACTCCCATTTACTCCAAAATATTCTATTTGCTTTATGAACATGTAACTGTTAAAAAGCTGTGTTAAACTATGAACGACATACAGTATTTGCTTGGATTACTTGGTGGATTTTAATACTTCGAGACAAAAACGTTTCAGAGGAAAAAATGTGCTAAAGCATTTAGTGTTTTAACGTAATGGGACATTTCATCATTTCACTGATGATTTTGAAATGCATCCTTTGCCTTGTTTTATGGATTACCCTGTGAAGGTCTGGTGATGCACGAGGTAAACAGTTTCTGCTGACTAAATTGTTCTCCTCAACATTGATGTAATCTTTCTTTTTAATGATGCTGGTAACAAAGTTTCTTGGTTCATAACGATCCAGATGAAAAGGTAAATCCATACTATTTCAACCATGCGGACGATGATAGCACACTTCCTTTGAAAAGTGTGCTTCTGAGATGGCCATGTAAGCATTTCTGTGCCTGCATCGAAGATGTTGAGTCATCACCATTTACTAGTCCAGGTGTTGTCTGTCCTTGATATTGTGATGCATAACATCCTCAGATTTATTGAACCTGCTAAAGAATCTTGGACATTACAAAGGGTGCACGTGGATTCCAGATTCTGAGGAAATAAAAAAGCAGAAGGATCTACCTTTGGCTGTCTTTAAACCTGCAACAGGATATTTTTTAAGGGATCCATCCAATGTGGTTGAGAAAGATTAAGTGTAGTTAAGAATGATATATAAAATTTTTCTGGATACCAAAGAGATGGTTGACAGGCTGAAAAAAAGTCTTGCTAAAGGTAGTTAATATCGATTATCAATTTTTGTAATATGTAATGCCATGTGGAGAAAAACATGTGGATGCCAATGTTTACATGAAAGTAATGCTTTCAGCCACACTATTATGGTTCTAAACAAATTGAACAATAGAACACAAAAAGAACACATAATCATCTGATGTGTATTTTTGGTTGTGTTTTTTAATTCTGGGGTAACTGAATTTGAGATGGTTCAGTGGTCGGATCTCCCCTGACTGTATGTTGGAGTGTCTTAATTCTCTCTATGACTAATGAACTTTGAAAACAACTGTCTGATAAATAAATGCAATCCTGTTTATATTTTTCTTTGTTAAGAAAAAGGATTTTCCAGGTGCTTATGAATTTATATTAAGTGTCAATGAACACATTTCTTTGGCTAATTAATGACAATTATAATAATAATAATAAAAATTGTATTATTTAACAAGAGTAATTGGTCTGATCACATATCATCAGCTTCATATAATAATTGCCTAAGTCATATTTTCCTAAATATGAGGCAAATCACATCAAGCTCTGCTGCTCAAATCCCTTTTTTAGCAACTTTATGGCTTTTCCTAAGAATGTGGACCCAGCTCTTGCTTTGGTTAGATACTGACCAGATAGCCCTTAAAACACACATTACATAATGTCATTATTTATCCAACAAGAACAATGCCAAAATAATGGGTTTGTGCAAAAGTAACCGCACCAAAAGTTCCAAATAAATACAGAATGTTTTAAACCATTGCATTTAAAGGGGCTGTGTTTTGTTTTAACTAAACAGAGTTGATGAGAAATAATTAATAATTTGGATTTGGGCTAGTAAATTTACCAGTAATTGCTTTTGTACAGAGTTAGATTTAGAAGTGGGAATATTTTATCTTTACATTTTATCTAAATGTATTTATGTGTAGTCATTCCAAAATAACTACACATACACTTTCTGTCTTTTTCAGACATCTGCATAAGCATCCATGTATTGCAACCAGGTCATCGCTCTGAAGCATGGAAGCAAATGTTACAAACTATATTTCTGTAAAATACTGTAGCATTAAGGAATAAATAAAAACCCAACAATGTGGCTTATTTAGACTATTTGTTTTTATCTGCTGTTCTGGTTATATCCATTTTATTATTTGGTTTAAAAAAAGACATTTGCAAATTATCTTTCACCAGTCCCTTGTGATGAATATTCCATCTGTTTATGTGCCAAAGTAAACAGCGTTGCTGTGTTCATGGGTAAAAAGGTGAAAACAGATTAGCTTAGATATGCAATTTCTTACTTTTGCTTTATCACCATTGTGGAGTGATGGAAACCGAAGCAGCTGACCTTTTGTCTTCATAGCATGTAAATCATCTTGTGTCTTCATAAATATTTTGGAACAGGCCTAAAGGAACTATATGTGACCTTTGACATTGAAGCTATTAACTTTGCAATTACGCCACTTCCGGTCTGCCCATACCTTTTATAGTGTATGTTATATATATTATAGTTTTAAGTGTATACGTTTTTCTCTTTCCCAGTGCCTGAAAAAAGTATTCACACCAGTTGATTTCTTTTTTGGGATCTAGGGGCGGCCTCACTTCTGTCAGTGTGCTCCAGGGCAGCTGTGGCTACATTGTTGCTCACCACTGTCAGCGTGTGAATGTGTGTATGAAAGGGTGAATGACTGATTGTAGAGTGAAGGTCTCTGGGGTCTTGATAAAGCCCTATACAAGTTCAGACAATTTACAATTTACTATCTTTTGTGGTAGACCAACACAAAGTAATGCATAACAAGAAAATACAATACAATCAAACTGTATGCAATTAATTCTCAGTATAAATTTGAAGGTTCTATTGCCTATAGAACATGAGTTAACAAACAGCATCATGAAGAGGCATGAATACTTTTGCAATGGGCTGCATGCATGGAGATTCCTTGAAGCATACAGTATGCCTTATGGGTTAAGCTAAAATAATACCAGTAATGTGAAACGTGGATACAAACAATATTGAAATCATAGCTACTGAGAATAGAAATATAACTTTTTAGCTGTTTTTTGTCAATTACCTACAGAGATAATTGAACACTGGCTGCTTTTCAGGACATTAATATGTATAAGAATGCCAGTAAACACAAAGCACTCATTAAAATACTGTTTATACTTTGGTGACTAAGGTCACCTCCTCTGCCTTATACACCTGACATCCACTGTCTAAGGTTGTGCCTCAAACTTTGACTTTTTAACCTGTGAAGAAGCAGCTTTAGATACCTTTCTGCTAATGGCTGTCTTGTTAAGAATCTGTGAGTAAATTTGCTGTCTTAGTTTTCTTTTCTCTTATAGTTCATTGGCTTATACATTTCATACGTTCTTTTTCTTGCTAAAGCTTTCTCTGTTGACATGTAAAGTCAATCTTCGGTTTATATGTGTCTTCATATAAACTGACGATACTAGTTTGCACGCACACATTTTAATGTCAGAATGTTTCCAAAATGGAGGTAAACAACATAGCTGCCAGCATAATAATTATTGACCTTGCACAACTACCTCATTGATTGTGGTGCAAAACTGTCTTTATCAAACTCTCAGAATTGACCAGATTTTTCCAACATTTATGTTTGTCTTTCATATAAATCTCATTGTAAGTAAACACTAATTTCGTAAACAAATCAATAAAATATTTCTACAAGACCTTGTTGAAGGCTGTGACCTTTAACAGGATAGCTCTAATGTAGGTGATCAAACATGGTGGTTAAATGGTGGTCAGGATGTTAGACTAATCAAGGAATTTTTCTTCATTAAGACAGTTTAATCTTTTTATTATAGCAGCTTGGTTGTTAGCTGGACCAAGCTTTGAGTTGGAACCGAATTACTGCCCCAGACAGAGCAACGTAAGTATTGCAGGGTTTGATGACAAGTTGGGGTAGAATGCAGCAGAAAATACGGACAGTGTGCTGTTCTGTCATGGTGAGGTGAGAGTTGAGCTGATAGTGAAACTGTCAATTTACAATTAGATCCATGTCCCAGACAGACCAAAAGTCATTAGCTTTTGGCAGTGACTAAGAGGATCTTTCATGAATTCAATCAGCTGATAGAGCTTTCTCAGCAAATGGCTGGACACTCCTATTGAAGTGACAGTTTGAGGTACTTGGCTATTTGCCTTAAATTCTGTGTTGGATTGCTGTTCTCCTGCATCCAAAGGAACTGGTTGACGTTTTGTGAGAATCTGGTAAGGATGTGTTCTGAATACCTGCTTTGGTATTCTGTACATGTCCTAATGGGAAGAGACCTGAGGGCAGACCTAGTTCTATCTGCAGAGATAAAATCTCACTGGTGGATAGGGAATGCTTTGCTCCCCCCAGATGAGCTGGAGAGATAACAGGGAATAGGAAGACTTGGGAGTAGGTGGCTGGATGACTGGTCAACCTTTCAGTCCATATCTTCCATCATTCTTTCCATATTCATGGACAAAACCCCAACATGGTTTGACGTCTGAAGCAGCACACTATAAAAGTCAGCTGAGGTATACTAGCCAAAAGATCCTTCTGTTACTCTTTGTGTTTTAGTGGATTTTTAACAACAATTAACAAAAATTTTACATCTTTTTCTGCATCTTCTGCACTTGTAAAGATATTTTTGGGTTCAGAAGCCAAAAGCTTACATTGTTTGGTTCGACATTTTAATTCTTATCGAAATTAGTGTGGCTGCGATGGACTGGCGACCTGTCCAGGGTGTACCCCACCTCCCGCCCATAGACTCCTGGAGATAGGCACGAGCTTTCTGGCGACCCACTATGGAAAAAGCGGTGCAAAATGACTGACTGACTAACTGAAATTAGTGTACATATACCAACATAAATAGTTCTTAACATTAACCTTTCTGAAAATAAATCAACCAAACATGAATGGATTGACACAACGCTTTGTGACAAAGGAATTACATGATTGAAATTGACAGCCAACCAGTGTCTGGTTATATTACACAATTAATTCAGTAAAATGCAACTATAAAATATTCCTTAGCGATATGTTGGTCTCCGACCAAAATGAAAATAGCTTCCTAGCTCCTCAAACTGTTTGGTCCCAAAGATCCTATGAAGATATTCGTTCTCTTTCCAGCAGCTTCACACTTTTTTTTTAGTTAGCCGGAAATGAGGACTCTTACCAAGACAGCACTTGTAACACAACAGACTAGGCCTAATTATGGTGTTACTGTAGGAGTGTTGGTTGAGCATTCTCCCAGACAATAGGAAATAATAAATGGGTAGGAGTTGGAAATGAAGCCAAAGGAAACAGCATTGTTATTTACCACAGATATACTTTAGCAGTTTCAGCCTGTAATATTGAATCATGGCTCTTCCTTTTGTTTCCTCCTCTTTCTTTTTCCTTTTCACCATCGGTCCAGGTGCCAGTCTTTTACAGTCTTGGCTTCTAAAGGAAGCCTTGTTGGTTAAAGCTTTAAAGCCCCGTTTGGCTTCTCGGTTTTACTTCCTGCACTGACTGAGATTCATCCTTCCGTTCTTGCATTAAACTGATTTAAATCCTTCCTCTTTACGTGTTTCATCCAGGGATTGCCATGTGTATTTCCATGTTATATTACTTTATTTTCTGATAAAGTCCAACAGGAAACAAGGACTAGCATTTGAGTCCAAAATGGAATGAATGTAAACATTTAGTGTTTTTGTCAGTTTGATATTTTAGAAAAGCGGATATTGTTTGAAATGTTTGAGTGTTTTTAAAGACAGTCTAGTGATGTAGACACAAGGATTTCCTTCATTCCTTATTCAACAGAGCCGATGAGCCAATACTTTTAGTCACACTGTTTCTTTTACTGGTCGAATTCAGGGGTGTTCTGTCAGAAAGAAATAAAGGACAAAAGTTAAATTCGTTAACTGTTTAAAATTGGAGTCAAAACTGGTGTATTTTCTTTTTGGTCTGCCCTGACCTATGACCGGCCAGTTGTAAATTTAAAAATTGTGTATGTTATGGATAATTGAACACATGTGCTACCATGTTGTGGCAATAGCCCTCTTTGATAGGAAAGCTGGGATTGAAGGATGTCAGCTCAATATTAACTATTTTCAGTATCAGTGAGGTGTTTAACAGTGAAGGTAAAGGATGCACAGAGTCATAAGAAGCTGTTTAAAAGGAAAATATATTTATCAGTTTTAACAGTTCCCCTATATAAATGACAAAAAATACCATAAGGCCTCAAATGTTCTTTCTGGCACAGTTAATTAATTCTGTCTCTTATGTGTCAAGAGAGCAAGACAGAACAATATTTTCAGCAGATAAAAAGATTGAATAGATTACAGCAAAGTTTCTCTGATTCATCTTTTTGAGCTTTTAAACTTTGCCTGACAACATTTGGAAATGTTGACAGCCTTATAAAATCTAAAGGCTCTCCACTTTCTATAGAATACACACACAGAGACTGCTGTTGAAGTGATACAAAAGACACTTTCAAATGTTATCTTTGTAATTATGCTACTCGTAGCATGAAGGCCAGAAGAAAATAGGTTTTTGCTTCATGTGTAAAGTTCTTAAAGTAAAATTAAAAATGAATAAAATCAGTATTAAAGTTCAAAATTCACAAAAAAAAAAAAAAAATTAGGGCATCAGAAATTTTTAATGTCACTGTGTGCATACAAAACTAAAACTGTATTTAAATTAGACTTAAAAAGAAAGTAACATTTCTTAAATTTTTCTGAAAACTTTACTGGAATCTTGGGATTAGTCCAAATGAGTTCCTTTACAGGGGAATTTTTTTGGAATCAATTTAAAATTAGGAAAGTTTAAGCAAACTTAATCATAGACAGACACGTGATATATGAACATTTAAAATTAATCATACACTCGTTAAAATATATTAAATCTGTGATCAAATTATGTAGTTTACGGACTCAGATGTGTGGCCTCAATGGTTCTGGGTTCCAGAAATCATTTTATGTGATTGAGGAATGCACAGTGCATGTAACCATGCAGTAAGCAGTGTGCTATGTGCATGTGCTTGACAAATAGCATAGATTTACCGAAGTGGACTTGCTTGAAACTTTGTTGTCTTTGTTGAGGTTATGGAAAGTTTTATTTCTCAGAATATATTTAAAATCCCTAATAGGGACCAACCGCCAGCAGTCAAAATACCAAGTTTATTCCCATAAATTCCCATTCATTTCCACTGAATATTTTTCTCAGAATTTTGCAGCCCTCATTTAAACTAATCAAATATTATCAATGGAAACAGCAAAAACTGATCCCAACACTTAAATTAGTTTGCTAAACCATCCCAAAAAGAGGTTGATTTCCTGTTCCTCCAACAAACCAATATCAAACATCATAAAGCCTCAAATTTTGTCCTTTCAACTGTACCTTCCTAATTGTGTCTCCTGTGTCACAGCTTCCATCTACCCACCGAATATACACTGCTCAAAAAAATAAAGGGAACACTTAAACAACACAATATAGCTCTAAGTAAACCAAACTTCTGTGAAATCAAACTGTCCACTTAGGAAGCAACACTGATTGACAATCAATTTCACATGCTGTTGTGCAAATGGAATAGACAACAGGGGGAAATCTTTGGCGATTAGCAAGACACACTCAATAAAGGAGTGGTTCTGCAGGTGGGGAACACAGACCACTTCTCAGTACCTATGCTTTCTGGCTGATGTTTTGGTCACTTTTGAATGTAGGTGGTGCTTTCACACTCGTGGTAGCATGAGACGGACTCTACAACCCGCACAAGTGGCTCAGGTAGTGCAGCTCATCCAGGATGGCACATCAATGTGAGCTGTGGCAAGGTTTGCTGTGTCTGTCAGCGTAGTGTCCAGAGCCTGGAGGCGCTACAGGAGACAGGCCAGTACACCAGGAGACGTGGAGGAGGCCGTAGGAGGGCAAACAACCCAGCAGCAGGACTGCTACCTCCGCCTTTGTGCAAGGAGGAACAGGAGGAGCAATGCCAGAGCCCTGCAAAATGACCTCCAGCAGGCCACATGTGTATGCACAAACGGTTAGAAACCGACTCCATGAGGATGGTATGAGGGCCCGACGTCCACAAATGGGGGTTGTGCTCACAGCCCAACACTGTGCAGGACGTTTGGCATTTGCCAGAGAACACCAGGATTGGAAAATTCGCCACTGGCGCCCTGTGCTCTTCACAGATGAAAGCAGGTTCACACTGAGCACATGTGACAGACGTGACAGAGTCTGGAGACACCGTGGAGAGCGATCTGCTGCCTGCAACATCCTTCAGCATGACCGGTTTGGCAGTGGGTCAGTAATGGTGTGGGGTGGCATTTCTTTGGAGGGCCGCATGGCTCTCCATGTGCTCGCCAGAGGTAGCCTGACTGCCATTAGGTACCGAGATGAGATCCTCAGACCCCTTGTGAGACAATATGCTGGTGCGGTTGGCCCTGGGTTCCTCTTAATGCAGGACAAAGCTAGACCTCATGTGGCTGGAGTGTGTCAGCAGTTCCTGCAAGATGAAGACATTGAAGCTATGGACTGGCCCGCCCGTTCCCCAGACCTGAATCTGATTGAGCACATCTGGGACATCATGTCTCGCTCCATCCAACAATGTCACGTTGCACCACAGACTGTCCAGGAGTTGGCGGATGCTTTAGAGATCCCTCAGGAGACCATCCGTCGTCTCATCAGGAGCATGCCCAGGCGTTGTAGGGAGGTCTTACAGGCATGTGGAGGCCACACACAATACTGAGCCTCATTTTGACTTATTTTAAGGACATTACATCAAAGTTGGATCAGCCTGTAGTGTGTTTTTCCACTTTCATTTTGTGTGTGACTCCAAATCCAGGCCTCCATTGGTTAATAAATTTGATTTCCATTGATGATTTTTGTGTGATTTTGTTGTCAGCACATTCAACTTTGTACAGAACAAAGTATTCAATGAGAATATTTCATTCATTCAGATCTAGGATGTGTTATTTGAGAGTTCCCTTTATTTTTTTGAGCAGTGTATATTTAATCGATGCACAGACTCTTGAAGCAAACCAGGGTGGAGGCTCACATTCCAACAGTGCAGAGACTTGCCAGAAGTGATATCCCTCTAAGTTCCTGTCATCGATGAATGAAATGACTGCTGAAGAATGCCCCTGCCAGCTCTCCGATCACTCACTCTTAAAACTCGCTCCACTCCTGTGAAAGTTTAAAACATGCTGTGACCTGAAAAAAATATTCTCCAAAATCTTTAGGATAATAAATTATGTGCCAGCAGCTACAGAAGGTTACCATAAGTTTCACATATACTTACACACACACATATATATACATACATTATATATATATATATATATATATATATATATATATATATATATATATATATATTATAATATAAACACATATATATACATATATAAACAGTCATTCCACTGTGACCTCAGCTCAGGGGTTTCCAGAACTGCTCTGTTGAAATAGAGCCGTTTCCCAGTTCTGCTGGCCTTCAACTCACTTTGTTTGCTGTACGAGCGTTTGTAAATGAACTGCTGTTGCCTCATTAGAGCCTGGTCTGCTTTATCACCCAGTAAACTATTGAGACAAACAACAGAGTGAGCCGTTATTGCTGAAACTAAGAGCCTTGCCCCTCTGGGGTTTAATTATACTGTGTTGAAGAGAATTAGAATTAATGAAACACTTTGTAATACTTTAGGACAGAAGCTGCAGATCTAATTGCTGGACATTAAGTCTTTTTGGGTTTAGTTTGACATTTTTCTCTTTTAGAAATATACATTTTCTTTTCATTGTCCTTTTCTTTTTTTACTTTGTCAGCTGAAGATGGATTCATGTGTAAGACTCCTGCCATAGCCGACATTGTGATTCTGGTGGATGGCTCTTGGAGTATCGGTCGCATTAACTTCAGACTAGTTCGAGCCTTTCTGGAAAACCTGGTCAATGCTTTCTCTGTGGAATTTGACAAGACGAGGATAGGTAAGGAGTTTTGTTTTAGATTTTCTTTTACATTTGAGCAACATCTTATATTCTACTATCCCATGCAGGACTTGCTCAGTACAGTGGAGACCCCAGGATCGAGTGGCATCTGAATGCTCACACCACCAAAGAGGCTGTGATAGAGGCTGTGAAAAACCTGCCCTATAAAGGAGGAAACACACTGACAGGTATGGCGCCAAGCAAATTCCCACCCTACTTTCCAGTTATTATAGCCTTCCAAACACAGATGAGCAAACAGATGACACTCAGATGTGGAACTGGAATTAAGCCAGTTCGCAACCCCTGTTTATTAAATTCACTCCGGTGCAGTAAATTTCAAGTCGGTATTTATAGACTCAATAACAACCTTTGCTGATCAGATGAGACTGTGAATCAGAAGGTCAGGATGACAAAAAAGGACTTTTGCAGAGTATCAATGCTGGTTTGATACTCTGCAGAAGAAAATTGCTAAATAGTATCTTTGAGCATAAAAGTGTTGCATACACTATACTAACAAGAGGGATGACATGTGAATTTTTTATTTTAAGGAAATTGTCTTTATCTATTGATCGTTGACTCTGAATCACCTGCAGGTCATTGTGATGTTATGTGCATAGCATAAGATATTATGTGGTTAGACAGGTTGCATTTCTTATAAATGTCCCTCTTAGAAATGTGCATTATTATTTCAACCAATCCAAGATTGGATTCTTTCAGTTCCTTTTTTTTTTAAATCTTGGGTTAACTCTTATTTACATATAGCTTCAAAAAATGGTAGGTGCATTGTCTGGTTTTCACAAAGGCAAACTAAAACTAAGCAAACTTCTGATGTTTAGTATTAGTTGCACAATAATAATTCAATAGTATAAGTGAAATTCTTGTCTTTTGCTGTAGTTCTTCTTACATTATTTTAAAATTACAATGGCTGCTTGGAACACGAAAAATGTTGAAATTTGTTAAAACGTAATTATTTTGAAATGGTGTTTTTTCTCAACCTCTCCTACTCCTCCAAGGCATTTTGTCTTCTGTCTCTTATTTCCAATCTCAATCCTTCTTTTCACTTCTCCTTTTCAGTTATTTAGCTCACAGAATAATGCAATCATATAACAACCAATTATCTATCCACTTTTTGACAAAGGGAAAAAACATTACCTACTTAATTAAGTTATTATTTGATTAAATAATAACACTTAAAGTATATGTGAATTTTTTTGTAATTAAGCAGTATAATATCTGCTTATTGGCCCAATTTTGCTGTTAATCAACTTTTACATGTCTTTTGAGGCATTTTACTAATTATTATCTATTATTTTATTGCATTTGTTTTGTTCATTGTATTTTTTTTGGGAGGGGTTTAGTAGGCTTATAATCTTTTCCTTACTGCTTCTATTTAATATTGTCAATAGTATTGGTTTTCACTTTGCTTTTTTGAGGAGCTCCTGGCTAGCTAAAAACAGCCTTGTTTTTTACCATTCTAAACCTATAAAGCAGTCACTTCCTGTCATTGTAACCTGCTAGTGCCATCTCTTCTTAAAGCTTCACTTACTGTTTGGGAGATTTATTGTTTTATTTAATAGGAAAGAATGTCTACTTGCAGTGTTATCTACTGTGTTCCTAGGCTTCTACACCTGAAGTGTTTGAAAAGATAGGTTTAGACTATGTTCACACTGCAGGTATTTATGTGTCATTCTGATTTGTTTTGCATTGTCGTACACGTTACCTTTAACATTTTCCCTATATCTGACTCCAATGTGAACTGTTTGTGGTTCCAAATTGACACGCATGTGCAAATGATGTCACAAACAGCACACTGTGGTCCAGCAAACATGTAAGACATAGGTGTGACTGCTTTTGTAAAGTGCCTGTCTGGTGGAAGCCATTTAATGTGTCAGCAGGTGCTGAAGAGGAAACACACAAATAAAGCAGAAGTGAAACTCTGGCATTTTACAGAGCTTTTTTTCCCAATTTATCAGAGAGGTCTGTTTGGATGTGGGGATGATCCAAATCCCAATTTGGCTTGAAAAAAGGTGTCAGTCCATGTATTAATGAGGTCTAACATCTTGCTGTCCTTCTAGCACCATTGCAGCTCTAATCCATCTGCTATCATTTCCCGCTGGTGTAAAGTTGTGACATCAAAGTCACATCAAATCTGCCTTGGTTGTTCCCACTGGAGTCACATTCAAAACGATTAGATATTAGTCATATTCAGGACCACATATAGAAGTGGTTCAAATCTAACTTGGAAAAAAATCACATATGGGGCAGATCTGAATGTTCACACTTGTTCGAAAAAGTCTGACCTGGTCAATTAACCTCCAAAAAATCTGATTCTGGCCACATTTGCCTGCAGTGTGAATGGGGCCTTAGTTTGCTTAACCTTTTGTTAATAATTTTCTATTTTTCTATTAAAAATGAAAAAAAGAAAAAAACAAATAATGTGTTCTGTTTCATGTTAGGAAATCCCTTTTACAGTCCCATTAATACAAACCCAAAGTGGTTGGGTTTGTATTAATGGTTTTACGTGTGTTGTTAAATGAACTAGATTCTGACTTTGTGCTATTTTCAACAATGCAGGTCTGGCTCTCACATTTATTTTGGAAAACAGTTTCAAAGCAGAATCTGGGTCCCGGCCTGGTGTTCCAAAAATAGGAATCCTCATCACTGATGGGAAGTCCCAAGACGATGTGATTCCTCCTGCTCGAAGCCTTAAGGATGCTGGGATAGAACTGTTTGCTATTGGTATGTCTTATCTATATTAACACAAATCTTTTTTTCATACTTATTAATCAATTTATGGGATGAGAGTTCAGTGTTTTGTACAGTCTATTAGTGACCCAAGTAGTCAAATAACTGTTAGCTAAATAAATCAGAAACAACAAATCAGAACAAAGGTTTGGTATGCTTAAAGATTAAATCTTCATCAGTGCAGACTGAGTGTCTGCATAGCGTAGCATGAGATCATCTATTGGGTTACTGCTGCAGCATTTAAGAAGTGCTTGCAAAAATTCTGTTGCAGTGGCACATATGTTCAATGTTCAATTCATTAAAATACTATTGATAATTCCATTTATTTTAGTAACTCAATTCATTAAGTGAAACACTTATAGATATAACGATATATAGATTAATTACAAACAGGCTGATGTTTTCAAGTCTATTTTTGTCAATTATGATGATTTTCCACTTACTACAAGACATTTAGAATTAGAATAATACATCAGACCGCTTAAAAAAAAAAAACATTATTATAGAAATGTGGGCTTAATTAAAAGTATGTTTAAAACCTGCTTAAAGGTTGGTATTTTGAAAAGGTACTTTCAAAGGTAAACTAAGCCCCAATGGAACCCATGTTCTAATTTATGCATATGCATAACTGCATATGCTGTAATATCAGATCTCATAGAAAGCTGAAACTTTAATCAAGCGTTATTTTTAAAGCAACTTGATTTACAACATTAAAATGCAGAATTATCAGTTTTAAATTCAGACTTTCACCAGTTGTTCAAATTAGAGTTAGGATAGAGTTGTTGCTGAAAACAACAGCATAAATAAAAAGTTTTATACAATCTGCAACGCAAGCTTAAGCCAAATTTTCTTACAAATTATTTCAAGCTGCCACAATTTAGTTGGAAGATGGAATCATGGTCTCTAAGAAAATGTGAGAAATGGTCTTTTTTTCTCCATAAAAGGTTAAACAAAGTTATTAATGTTCAGGTTTATACAAAAGAAAAGTTGAGTAATATGGTATCTTTTATTTGGCTTGTTTTACACAAACAAACAAAAGTGGAGGGAAAAAAGCTGTCAGCAATTAAGTAAAAAACAAAATTTTTCAGTAATCTCCAAAGTATAAAAAAAAATGCATGAGTTAGTTTCCAGCGCCACACCTTCATAAATCTGAAATTTTCCCAGACAGATGCTTCTCAGTATGACAAACAATTTCGTGTCCTTGTTGCATCATCAGAAACCCATCCGCAACACCTTTAATGTGTTTTCTGCCTCACAGTCTAAATTTTCCACTCTCAATTTCTGCTTTCCTCTCCTTTCAGGTGTTAAAAACGCAGATGAAAACGAGCTGAAAGCAATTGCATCTCCTCCTGAGGAGACTCACGTCTACAACGTGGCAGACTTCAGTGTGATGAGCGACATTGTGGAAGGTCTCACCAAGGCACTCTGTGACCGTGTGGATCAGCTCGACAAGAAAATAAAAGGTTCAGCTCAGGCAATAAAAATGCAGTGCCTATCAGTTATATATTGGCCTGAATGAACAGTTTTATTATTTGTTTTGTGCCATTTTTGTTTATATTATTTTTGTGAATTGAACATTGCATTTAGCATTTTCAGTTTCATCTTTATATTCTGCAGGGGGAGGAGAGCCATCTCCACCCGTCACCTCCATTGCACCCCCTCGTGATCTTGTGACATCGGAGATAACAGCTCGGAGTTTCCGGGTGAGGTGGACTCACGCACCAGGCCAAGTGGAGAAATATCGAGTGGTTTACTATCCCGCCAGTGGAGGACAACCAGAAGAAAAAGTACCTGGGCTCTACTATATTTTTATTTCAACTATAAATGTGCATTTCTTCCATATTTACATAATTGTGAAATTTCCTACACTGTGTTTTACATGTATTATCCAAATTTTTAATAGTATATTTACTACTACTACTACTACTACTACTACTACTACATTGTGTATTCAACTTAGCTAGAAATTATCCATCTGAATAACTAGAAGTTATCAGTTGTGAGCAACTAATCAAATTTGTTTTTATTTTGACACTGACTCCGAGGATCCAAGGACAAAAACAAAATAATCAACAGCAGCAAGAAAAAGAAAATGGCTTGAAATGTTACATCACATAAAATTCTACAACTGCTCTCTAAATTTGTTCATTATAATGTCATATTTTGTTACAAAGGACTCGGAGGCAGAGCAGAGTTGAAGTAAAGAAGTTTGTTTTAGTAAATAAAAATGGAAAGAACTTAGATAAATGGTCTTGCATGAAGACAAACTAACACAAAATTCAGGAAATGGACCGGTCATAAAAAAGCAGTTTAAACGAGCAGTGGGAGTATTAAGTAAACGGAAGGAACCAGTAAGAAATAATGACAGCGAGCAAGCCTAAATACAGGGGGAAAGAGACGAGCAGGCATGGAGACACAGGTGAGAGAGATCAAGGAAATTGGCAGACACAGGTGGATAGAATGAGCTTAATTGCCAAGGTGACAGTGCAGAGGGAAGGCTGAGCAACCGAGGGAAGAGACTAAGACTATACAGACATATGCAGAACACAAAATAAAGAAGAAAAATATAAACCAAAGGAAAAAACTACATTACACATGGAATAAACTAAGAACAAAGAATATATATGAAAACACCCAACTGAAGATAAACATTGATCATAGCAAAGAATATAAAACATAATAAGAATTACAAATAGGAACCAAAACCTAACACTCAAAGATTATTATATATAGTGCTTTTACTACAATGTGTTTCTAAACTCATTAAGTAAGGTTCCCTTCACACCAGATCAGGACCACCTCTCAGTCTCCAAGAGTGTCATGGCTGTGCAAATGTGCCTAGAAAAATCTTATTTCAGAAGGAAAACAATAATCTATTTGCTGTACTGCACAGTAATTCTGTGTAAAGTGCACACTTTTTATCAAAAGCATTGGATCACTATGCTTGGCTCACGCAGGAAGACACATAAACTTTACTGACATCTCTTCCCTAATAGAAACACTTTGGTATGGCGTTGGCTCGCCCTCCTCAGCTAAAACAACTTCCAGTGGTCTAGGAAGGCTACTGTCAAGGTTTAGAAGTGTGTTTAAGTGAATATTTGATCATTCCCACTGGAGAGCATGTGTGGGACACAGCTATTGGATTCAACAATATTTTGTCAAATAAGTCTGATTTTACTTTCTTTTTTTTACTTTATGAATTGCATTGCAAACTGTTTATACATAGCATTAGGTGTCCTCATGTCCTTTTCATCACCAAATATCATGCAAGGACTTCTCTTTGATTGAATAAGAAAAATAATGACAATTAAATTGCTGCAAAACACAACTTCGCTCAGTCTATCAGCATTGAGCCTATGTGCAGTTTGGAGTTGTGGGCACTTCTCCGCATCTGGCACTTCTATTCCATTGGAAGTCTAATACCAGCCCAGTGTGGTTGCCTTAAGGTTGTAGACTTAGTCTGACCCTACAACCTTATGGCCTGTCCTGTTTCAACTTCTCTGATGACAATTCTATGTTGATGCACCTGGGCCATGCTTTGTGAATAACTGGTCACTGCTGCTACCAGGTTACTCATTGCCTCACCTGGGACCCTGATATATTGCCACCATCATAAAAAAAACCATCACAACCTCCCTACCGAAGTTTAATGAACTTTCAAAACCGTTGGGGAATTCTCGCGATCCATCATGTATGATGGGAAGGATCTCTGATTACTTCTAAAGATCTCTACAAGACCCTACTAAGGCGATGTGACCGATTTTAAATTATTTTAATTCTCGTGTCTCTGTTGTGAAGGGGCCTAACTGTGCTAAATATTTGCAATTTCAGATTAGACCAAAATAATTTTGATCACAATATCTCCCATGTTTGAGCAGCCCTAGGTGTCATCTAGTCTTGAGTCTCTGAGTGTTTTCTTTTGACACCATAATTGATATAAGTTTGTTGCTGATTTCCCAGCACAAGCCAAATAAAAGACCTAAGTGCTGATTTAATGATGGCATTTTTAATTAAAGCTGCTCTGCTAATCCTTTCAGGGTCACCTTAACAATTTAATTTCTTAGAGTGATCTGCATAATAAATGGGGACTGTTCTGTGGAATTTGCCATTAGGGAATCATAAAATCAAGTGCTTTTTAATACTGAGGTAAACTAGATTTTATCCACCTTAATGTTCCAGCTGTTAGAGAGGTCGGAACATTGAAAACATTATATCCTAAAAAACAAGGTGATAAAAAGAAAATGTACTGTTGCTCCAGAGCTGATTTGAGGTATTAGTCAACACACATTTAAACCTCTTTATTGTTGTCATTGGGACAGTTTTTACCAGTTACTTTATGTGCTCAATATTACCGTCATGTAGTAAGAGTTGATTTAACCAAACCTAATTCTCTCTTAATTTTTTCTGGTTGTTTCTTAATTGCAGTGTGGGATTTCATCGCAGCTAATCTTTTCAATTCTGATCTTTTTAAGGAAATAAAATTTACAGCTGATCTTTTTAAGGAAATAAAATTTACAGCGGCAGGTGGTGTGTTTTCAACCGAGGACATCTTGCTAGAAATTCATTTGAATAATACAGAAAGCAAAGAAAACCAGAGCAATTTGAAACTGGGATCGTAATCTTTCACGTTTCCAGCATTCTCCACATTTATTAGCACTCCTGGTAAAGATGTGTTACAATGTTTAAAACAAGTTAATCTTACTAACAGTTACCCCTAAGAGTTCCTAATAAAGAAGTGTTACTGAAGTATTTTTATCATTTTAAATGTTAGGTTTTGATCAGAGTATCTTGGCAGTTTTATTAGTAATCCAAGACTTCCTGGTCTATAAATATGACCTGACACAAAACGGCACATTTCTCATGGTTACTCTTCAAAACGGGAAAGATAAGATAATGGCATCCAAGTAAAGCTATTTTTTGTTCATCTGTATGAATTAGAAAGTGAAAAATAGAACACAGCTACTCACCTAAACCTGCCCATATTTATAGTCAGAAATGGCAAAAAATCTGGAGGTTGCCATGCTTTGTATGAAACAGTTTTTTTTTGAGTGACTGTAAAGCAGCACTGCAAGATCCATGCTGATTTTAAGGGTGTCTTTCAGGTGGTTGTGGGGACAGAAAACAGCGTGGAGCTGACCTATCTGAACTCCCTCACAGAGTACCAGGTGGCTGTTTTTGCTGTCTACCGCAGCTCTGCCAGCGAGGCCCTGAGAGGAAGTGCCACCACATGTAAGCTTCTCTTGTTACAATGTCATAAAAACAAGCTATTAAAGACTCGACTAGAGTTAAACTTATATTTAGTTGATTGACATAAAAAAATCAGTTTTTCTCCTCATTTTGTTAAGGAGCTCTTTAATTTTCAGACATACACATGGGTTTAATCTTAATGTAATTTTTTTTTGTTGCCACTCTTCAGTCTTGATTTTTGGACTCACTCATTCCATCAAGTACAAATTAGTGTCGCCATGTAAAATTATATAATATATATTTTACTTTTTAGGAAAGAGATGTCTTAAATTTGTCAACCTATTCTAAATTTTTGTTATTCATAGTTTGCTGTTGACTCAAGAACTCCAGAACAACTCTAATGGGTTAGTTCATTAAACCCGTTTTTTAAATACCATTCTTATGAATGTGGCATACCACTGGACACTTGCTGCATTGAGGGGTATTAGCAACAAAACTAAGGCCACCATTGAACTTAAAATTATTTTAATTCAGCAAATTTAAACATTTTTTTGTGGATAACCATCTCTGCTCTAAGACAAGTTAGGACTGATAAGAGATTCTCTATATATAAGAACCTTGGGTCACAGATTTATATTATTATGTGTTTAACATATTCTAACTGTGTTTATTTAAAACAAAAAAGCGACATTTGTTCATTTTTATAATTGCAATTATAATTCCATCTACAACATTGATTCCTCATTTTATAATAATTAACTTATTTCACATAGACTTGAGATAAACACAAAAAAAAATGAACACCTATGAAATCTAGTAGTTGAATGTGCCTATAGCACAAATTTTATACCTTTTTGCCATTCTGCAAAGAATGGCAAAAAGAGTGTATGATGGATGATGGAAATTATTAGCAGTTTTGAAACCTTTTTAGAATATTTGTATTGTATATCTCCAAAATAATAACTGACCCCTGCTTACTAGAGGAATATCATTTTTTAACTTAATTTGATCATTACCATTAAGTCTGTTATACAAATACCACCTGCATGTGTCATGCAACAACATTGAACATTAAGTGTGAGTCATATGGACAATGCAGGAGTTCCATTAGAAGTCTGATCCTAAATATTCACAGGTAGCTTTTGCTTCTCTCAAATTCTAAAACTTGCCTGAGGCCTTACCCTGACACAAATCATAGGAAGGTGGGATTGTCTGTCCTCCGTAATTGCTGTTCACTGATCAATGATGGGGAATTCCTTCCTGTTGGTCAAGGAAGAAAACTTAGCAACAGGTCGACCTTGCAACAAAGTTAATGGCTTTTGGATATTGCTATGCGTGGCCAGTACTGTTTTTTATATATAAATAAATATATATATATATATATATATATATATAATATATTGGATACTATTTTGATCAACACATTCAATGTACATTAGAACATGGTTAATACTTCAGTGTGGTAAACTCACCAGTGTAACATGAGGTTTTGTCTTGCAGTGGCACTGCCCACAGTGAACGACCTAGAGTTGTTCGATATCACTCACAGCACCATGAGGGTCCGCTGGAAGATCGCCCCTGGGGCTTCGGGGTATATGATCCTGTATGCCCCACTGACAGAGCAAGAAGCTGCAGATGAGAAGGAGGTAAATAGTGTGTGTATGTCCACAAAATGTGAAAACGAGGAATTGAGTTAATTTAGAAAACAAACAATGCAATGGTTACAGCAAATTTACTAGTCAATGCTACATTTTTCTTGCCTCATTTACTCATAATCTTCTGAAAGCGAGCTGGTACACGTTGCTTTTCAGGTCTCATAAAGATTATTTTGTCAGATGTCTTTTTATAACAACTGCATAGTCTCCACCTTTTGTACCACTGGTAAAAAACTACTAGATATGACCATCAAAGAGAAGAAATTATTCAGATGTGGTCTAAATGTGTAGGTTAGGGAGGTACACAGGATTATGCATCAGCTGGTTGAACAAATAACCCTCTGCCAATCAGTTAGCTCTCTAGTGAGGACATGCCGTCATACTAAGAGACAAAGAAGAAAAGAAAATAAGTTGTAAAAATATACAAAAACACTTTGAAAATAAATATGACATTAAATGTTACAATGAAATATACCGTTTGCCATAAACCTTTATTGTTTTTCTATATAAATTGAAAGAAGTCTATTTTACCCTAAGCCCAAGAAACAAATTCTGATACCATGTTAGAAAATAACCTAAAAACACTGCAAATGTAATCGCTCAGCAATCACTGACTGATTGTGTGATTCTATCGGTAAATCAAACATCATTTTAAAATTTTGATTAAAACGTTGTCTGCAGTTATGGAAGATGAGTCATATATGACAGAGGAGGATAAGCGGTGAAAAAGGCACAGCCAGTGGGACACATCCTTTCCCATTAGACCTCATTATTCCTGCCTTCCCTTTCCCTTACGGGTCGATGGCAATAAAACATGTCATGAAGGAGTTAAGGGTAGGAATGGATGTGTTCCAGAAGCAAGGGTGAGGTTCTAACGTCATAGCCCAAAATTTGGCAGACTTCAGTTAATATGAGTTTCACTCGCATACCATTCTGGAATATCAGTCGAGAGCAGTTTGTTGAGACCGAGATGAAAGTAAGATTTGATTCAGAATGAAACAAAACGGGGAGTGGGGAAGAGCATACACAGAGAAATTTACTATTTTTATCTCATCAAAATAGACAAATTGCAGTGATTATGTCAGCTTTACTTAATGACTTTCATGCCTCCCATTAAACTGCTGTGGGATTTCATTTGGGATTTCATTTTTCATTTGAACTAAACCAGAAAAGAAATAACATCTGAGAGGTGTTTTTTTTTCTGGTCAAATTTGGTCTAAAAGTTTTTTTTCCCTCTAATTAACTTACATATTGATTGTGTTATAATAAAATAGAGGTAAATAATCATCACCATCTATAAAAAAAGTCCAATAAATATGTGGTGATAGTGTTAATTTCCATAAAATAGACCATGATATTAATTCAACAGCCTTATAATTATTTGTATTGATTAATAACAAATTTAGTCATTTGAATTTTCATGTTTTGAGTTTGAAAAGACTGTACAGTGTTCTTATTGCACTTGCATGTTTAAAAATGAAAGCTATTTTAAGTACTTTAATTACTTTTGTGATTGTTTGTAGGAGATAGACAAAAAAGGGGCAATTCAGCCTTTTGTGATCCGTATTTGACTGATTTATTTTTGTTGAAAATTTTGTTTTCTTTTTAAGAATATTGATTTCATCACTCAGGGCTTGTTGCAATATTGAATTGTCTGCCTTGAAAGTGTCTTTGAAAAGCCAGAGGGCCTGTGTGACATGACAGGGTGTCTGTGTTGAAAAGGTTGCAGTTCTCAACCTATTTATCGAGGCTTTATAATTTGCATTCATGTCTCAATTTACCTTGAGTTTTCTAAAGATTTTCTGACTGAGCTGTGGATCTGAAATTGTTGCACTCAGAAAAAAATGATCTTGTTCACAGCTTGATCCTCTGCTTGTTTGAATTATGCAGGTGGATGAATAGAGACAATAGAATGACAGATCTATAACAGGAAGAATTTAAGTTGGTGTCGAAACATGTTGAAGTGAGAAACATTGCATTTTATTTCAAAAAGAGGCATTCATACTGTTCTGCCCTGTATCTGTGTGTGCTTTTGTGCCTGTGTGCGTGTGTACAGGTGAAGGTGGGCAATTCTGTAAATGAGGTGGAGCTGGAAGGATTGACTCCAGCCAATGAATACACAGTAACAGTTTACGCCATGTATGGAGAGGAGGCCAGTGATCCCATGACCAGCCAGCAGACCACATGTAAGTCTTAACCATGCCATGCAGAAGTCTACATACTCCTCTTGTTTATGTTGCAACTACAAACTAAAAAATCCAATGCAGCAAACTTGCTTCAAAAGTTCCCTAATGTGACTAAATGCAAAAGTTGAAGTGTGTGTTGCTAAGTCAACAAACTGTTAACGATTTCATCTGCACACATGCCCTAGAAATTAAAGGATGAAATAAAACAAATCACTTTAATAACTTGTATTGTTAACTTTATGCAATTTTAGAACGCAGTTTTAAAGGGATGTCTTTCACACATATTTTTAATCTAAGGGTATCCCTGTGTATACAGTGTCTTTAATCAGGAGGGTTGGTGGTGATTCTTTAAAAAGATTTTGGAATAACCTTTCTGCAAAGCCCTCAGGCAAAATCATGTGAAAGACAGAAATATTAGACTTTAAGTAATAAGCTATATAAACTTTTCTTACAGCTTTTTATCCCCTTCAGCTTAATTTGCTTTAATGCTCTTTGGAAATCCCATTCTACTCAAGTTATTTGAAATTTCATGCAGCTGCTTGCTGTTCATTTGGAAGAAACCAAATCCCTTATTGAACAGACTTTAGTTTTATGCATGAAGAACACTTAGATTCACAACTATTAGCTTGTTTTTAGATCTGTATAAATATCTGAAGTGTAAGACTGAGAAGAAACTGTTTTTTACCCCAAACACTCCAACAGATGTTTTTCTGACTAGCCTTAAGTTTCGACTTTAGTTTCAAACTTTAGTTTAGACTAATCAATGGAATTAGCTGTTGTAATTATATTTATTTTTGATTTACACCATCTTGACTTACACCATCTTTGACTCATGGAGTTTAAACGAAAATTCAACATGGAAGACTCACCATCACCTCCAGCTTCATCTAATTACCCCTCTATGTGGCTCTGCTCCACCAATCAGCGTCAAGTCTGCATTTCTCCCCGGCCAATTATCCTTCAAGGCTCCACTTTAAAAGATCTTCATCCATGGAACCCTCCGTTCTGCAGCTGAATTTTGACCCTCCTCCACCCCATCTCCACCATTTGGCTTCCAAACTCTTTCCAAATCTCCTCAGGCCTCCACCCGACCACCAGGATCGGATCCCAGGGGGGGAAGACATCTTTAAATCTAACCCTCAGATGTTCATTCAAGTGCATGTCATTCTCAGCATTCACGTCTTCCACTGGGGTCCGAGCGCCAAAGAAATAAACATTCACTAATAAACTTTTCTAATTGCATCCCTGTCTTCATTTAGCTTTGACAGTGCAACTGCAGCATATTCAAGTCACGTTCCTCACACTTTTTTAACCACCATACCAAACTATCAGCCTTCCATGCCAAAATCTAATTCCAGCTCCCTCTCTCACAGCTATTTTCTGCATGTCATTCTCTTTCTTAAGTGTTTCAAAACCTTGATTAGAGACCGTTCTTGTTTAAGTGTTTCCAAATCCTCACCATTGCTACTAATTTGTGTTTTTTGGCATCTCCATAAGGGAGTGAGGGAATCCTAATGTCTATGGAATAGCTTTAAAACTTTTAATGTTAGTTGGTTAAAGTCAGCAGTAGCACTTTTTTTTTTCTTTTTTTTTCTTTGACAGGGGATTTAGGGCTTTCTCAGTTGACTTTTCACACAATAATGTTTCAGGCATGGCACATGTGTTCTGCAAAAACTGAATTTTTTGTTTATTTTTTTTTACATTTTTTTATTTTTCATCAAGCTTTCTTTCCAGTCTTTCATTTTGTTCTGTCACATAGTTTTATCTCCCTATAGGTTTTGCACAATTACGTCCTTGCGTATATCAACATAATGATCCAAAAACTAGCGTTATTGTCAGCTGCCAAGCCTCATGATGTAGCTGGACAATGTATGATGGAGGTTTAATCTGCACTCATTTATTATTTTTTATTCAGATCCTACAGCTCTCTGAAGCCTCACATCCCTCATTTTGTAAACAGACCTGACAAAATGAGGGACTGTTACTTCTTCCATTGTTAAGATATGATGCACATATGATGGCAAATGACCTTGATGAAAAATGCACCATAACAAAGGATAAACACCATCGTGATTCAAAACATGATCCCATGCTGGATGTGATGAAAGTATGAGGATAGCATCTTGGGTTTTTTCCAGTATAACACATACTCCATACTGAATGCATCAAACCATAGACAAAAAGTGTCCCTTTATCACCAATCAAGAGGGATTTTAATTATTTGCACCTAATATGGTAATACATATCAAATCTACCCCATCTCTGCACCATATTTACTATACAGATTGCAATATCTAAGTGCTGTATTAAAGCCATCTCCCCCCTTGTGAAAGTATGAGTTAATTGTGTGTTGGAAAAGTTTCTTAGATTCTAAATTCAATTTACACTAGTCACAACCAAGCCTGAATAATGTCAGACCTGTAGTATCCAAAAATCACTTCAATAGAACTTGTCTGACAACATGAAGTAGGCAACAACAAAAAACAACAAATCATAGGTTGCTTTAAAGAAAATATGAGAAGAGAAACAACGTCATTAACATCTATCAGTCTAAGACGGCTTACAGAGGCATTTCCAAGGCTTCCATCGAACCACAGTGTGAGTAATTTTCCGTAAATGGAGAAAACATGAAACGGTCGTGAACCTTCCCAAGAGTGACTGATATACCAAAAGTACTCCAATGACACATTGAAGACTCATCCAGGAGGTCTTGAAAGCACCCAGATAAACATCATGTTAAGCTATGCAGCACGACAATGATCTAAAACACGACTCTGAATGGTTAAAAGAATGAACTTTCGAATGGCCTAGTCCAGACCAAGTCCTGACCTAAATTAAATTTAGATGCTGTGGTGTGACCTTAAACAGTTGCTTAAAAAACCCTTGAGTCTGGTGGAATGAAAGCCGTTTGGCAAATAAGAGTGGGTCAAAACTTCTCAGTGCAATGTAAAAGATTGACACAACCTATTAGGTTTAAAGCAGTTGCTATTTTACACAGGGCTGTGTTGGTTTGGATTGCTTTTTTGCCCATTCTAAAATTAAATCCTCATTTGAAAATATTTTTATTTTTTTCTATTTACTCAAGGCATCTCTTTTTCTGATTTCAATATTATTTTTGTTGATTTTAAATGTAACAGAAATGTGAAAAAGAAAGAAATCTTTAAGGGAGGGGATACTACACTGCTGACCGATGCAAGCAAGTCCTTCAAGTTTAGAAGGTGTGAACAATTTGCACCTGTAGCAGTTGACCGTTCTTCAGCTTTAATTGATTTAACAAGCTCATAACGCTATTTTTTTTTTTTGGAAGGTTGCCAGTTTGATTTCAGCTTCTTTGGGAAGACATTAAACCCTTACATGAATTTGTGAATGATGTAAATGCAGATGGGTGAATCTGACCTATTCCATATGACCAGGAAAATGTTATTTAAGCTCAGTCTATTTACAAGTACTTTGTCAAGTGAAGAAACATGTAAACTCATGTTTGCACTAACTTAGTACATGCTAAGAAAAGTGTGAATTTGTCTAAGAGTCCAAATTTAGGGATATAAAGGTTCAGGATTGTTAGTTACGTTTTCTGGATTCATCTTATTACTCATATCTGGAAATAAATTTTATGCCACTTGTTAAAGAGAAAATCAGTTTATCATTTATTTCATTTTATCCCTTCCTTTCTTCTGGGTCTGACACTGGATTTAGATCTCAATTCCTAAAGCATTTGGGGTATGATTCATGGATTTAGATTTATCTGTACTTTTATGAAAGTATAAAAAGTCCTATTACTGAAAAATAAGCCATCTTAAAAAATAAAAATAATTCGCAAGTAATAATGCAAAGAAAAAGCAAGCTTCTGTGACATTTAGGGACACCTTTGCAAGCTCTGGCATCATATAAATGAACTGTTTAATGTATATTGTTCACAGATTTATGCATTATGAAACTTTCCTATCTTTTAACTTTTTTAATTTTCCATCCTGCTGACCGAGGCACAGCTTACAGTAAAAGCAGTGGCAGTATGTCCTCCCATGCCTCACTTTATCTCTCAGCTGGTTTGTCTTTGCTGTGACCCTCATTATAATTGAGGTGAAGGAATGCAGAGAACAATCAGGATTTTTCTCTTCCCCTTATTTTAAAGAAACCAGAACAGAAATTTGAAGCAGAAAAGTTTGTATGCATCAGAGTATGTCAGGTTTCCAGGCTGAATTTAAAACTACAGAGGAGAGGACGTTTCTTTAAACCTTTGCAGGTACACGGAGAGAAGAAGGAAAGAATCAAAGCAGGAGAGGAAGCTGGAGCAGAGCTTCAGGGAGTTGGAGTGATGTAATGAGGTTCTGTCCACTTTATAATTAAAATAGTGGATTCCAAAAACTCTTGTTTTAAACCTGATGAGAGTGTGAGAGAGACAGAGAAAGGAAAATGGTGCTCATTTTGTGTTAATTGTGGCAATTATATTTGTGTTTCTGCTCCTGACATCTTAATTAATGTGATGATTGATAGGCGAGCGTATATCTTTTTTTCTGGATTTTTTCTCTCTTACTAGTGTGGAGCTATTTTTTTTTAAATCTTCTTGCGCTTACTTCCCATCTAGTTGTTGCCTACCATTTGTTTCAAAAGCAAATATAGTTCTTACTTACAAATGACCCATCTATTTTGTTCTTAGTACACTCGCTCCAGCAAGGAACCTACGTTTCTCAGATGTGAACCACAGCTCTGTTCGCACACTGGGAACTCCCTTCAGTATGAGATCTCGAGGCTACCGCATCATGCTGAACGATAAGACCCCCCCCCCCCAACGGAGCCTCAAAACTAAAGAGGTGAGCCAGTCCTCCAAACCTCAGCTGCTCAAGCCTTTTTAAACTTTTAACCTGTTGCTCAAGTCAAACAACAACAAAAAAAACCTTCTGTGGATCTTTTTACATTAAACAAGATGTTTCGTTTTATGTTGCACAGGTGGACCTTGGTGCTGTGACAAGCTATTTGCTCAAAAACCTCACCTCCCTGACCGAGTACACAGTAGGGGTCTTTGCTGTCTACAAAGAAGGAGAAGCTCGCCAGCCCCCTAATGGACGCAAGCTATTCACCACAAGTAGAGGATCGAAAATTAATAAAGACTTTTTAAAATGTTCCATTCTTCATCCACAAGAACAGACAAAAAATCTTGAAATTTAAAGAGATTGTTCAGCTAATTGTTTGTTGTTATGTAGAGGGGGTCCCAGACCCGCTGGATCTGAGGAGCAGCGATGTCTCCTCAGACAGCTTCAAGGTATCATGGCAGCACCCCGCCTCTGATGTAGTGCTGTATCGACTCATCTGGACACCTACCGATGGGGGTGACAGTGAGGAGGTTTGTTAAACATTTTGATGGTTACTCAAATTTACAGAATCTGTATTGAGTCAGCAAGTTACAAGAGTAATGTGTTAGTTTTTATTTTATTCGTTATAAATTACAACAAATGATATTCTGTGTATATCTTATTTCATTTATCCTCTTTCTTTCGTATTGTAAATTCTTTATATATATTAAGCCATTATTAGTCAATTCGCAATTATTTTATTGAACTTAATATGGGTGCATTCTAATCATGTTAATAAAAAACTATCAACTGTGGTCTCTCCCCCCCCCCTTCCTTTATTCTATAGATTCGACCCTCCGTCCTCTGCGCTCTCTCTCTGTCCCCCCCACTCTCCCTTCCTTCTTTCTCCTCAACGCCCCCCCTCCTCCCGCCCTTCCTCTCGCTCCCCTCTGTTCTCGATTCTTTTGGAGTGTTTTTTTTGATTGTGTGCCCTCCCCCCCCCAGATCTTTGGGTGTGTGTAAGATTTTTCAAGCATTTTGAAACAATAAACAAATTATGGAGATAAAATATATAAAGCTTGCATAAGTAATTATTCTTATAATTTATGATATCAAGTACTGATCTATGCCTCTCGTTGTCCAAGTGTTACTATTATTTCTATGCGTCAAGGCCTGTTCTTTATTCCTGGTGTGAATGACAATCTTATTGATGAAGAAGAAGGAGTTACCAGACATTAAGGAACACAGATAAATGCCAGACCCCATTTATAAGTGCCTTGATTAATCGATATGCTCATGACTGAGCCAGATTTTATTAATAACTAAGCCCCACACGTAAAATAGTCTCAGAAGAAAAGTTGCGTTTTTAAAAAAAAAATGTTTTATACATCCAGTCTGTTCATTGAAATCAAGCTAATCTCAAGATGTAATTTCAGATCCAGATGTAATGAGCACTTTTAAGCCCAGTACCTAACCAAGCAATCTGTGTTGGAAGCTAATGACTAAAACTGGCAGTGTCGGCAAGGCGTTTGCTTTTTTTAGTGAGGTTAGTGATCCACATCATTTTCAACTCAGCTGTGTTGCTTTGGTTGCATCAGAAATTATCTGCCTCTTTGCATCCATTTGATTAAATGGATAGTTCAATATGATCGATCAGATGCAATTAACAATTTCTCGTGTTACGATCTGCTTTGATTTGTTGGACGATATTCCTTTAGGTTTGTCAGAATAAATAACTAGCAGCAGCACATATTTTTATGAATTTCAAACATAAACAAATTATCAAAGTGGTGAAAATACTTTTATTAGCCGCTTTCATGTGTTTTCAAAGTGCTATAAATTCACTGACGCAAATAAGCTAGAGATCATGTTTCAAAGAACCTCACCCAGCAGGTTCCATGAAATTAAAGTATTTTTTTATTTTTGGCTCTTCTATAAAGTCCTTTAAAATATGTTTTAATCCTTTCCCATTGTAGAAGAAATAAGATCTGAGGCTTTTTCAAGGAAGTTTTCCGTGTTTTTTTTCTTCACCTGTCCTTAAAGACGAAAACAATAACCTACTTTTTGTATATATATATATATATATATATGTTAAAAGTCCATGTATTTTAAAAACTAGACTTTTGAAGTATAGATCTCACGATCCGAATCCTAACTCATACCTCTAAAAACAAAGCAACGGAAAGTACCGCAAATTGTTACAGACTCAATATTCAATAACCCATAAAATCCTCGGGGGATGAGGATATAATGAGCATAAAAGATGTTGAATATGGACCAGCAAAAGATTGATCTATATCTGAAACAGCGATCTGCCAAAGCGCGAGGTTTTGAAAGGAATCAAGCGTGAAGTACAGGACCTCGGCAAAATATTTGAACTCAGTAAGATGTGACCAAATCAGGCAAAAGATCATATCCATTTCTTCTTAACAATATATTTAAATATATATTTAATACCATCTCCATTTAATTTTACTCTATACATAGTTGTTGTTTCGTTCTGAAAAAATCCTCCAGTCCCTCAGTTCCTTCTTGGTGGCCAATGTACTCTGAAAAGTCACCTTAGCCGCTTCAGTGATGATTGAATTTATCTTACAAATGTAAAAACTAATTGGTAGTCATAAAATTAGCCAGCTTAAGTAGTCTGTTTTGTTTTTAATTATACACTTTTCTAGTACATTAGATTAATTTACTTAGAAGATTTATTTTCATTTCTTGCACTTAACTTTTTTAAATTAATTATTCATGGTACTGTATCATTGCTGTATTTTCAGTGGATTTTACAATTACATTATTATGTTATTATATGATTACTGCTCTGTCTTTGATCCAAATCATATATAAATGAATTGAGAAAAAAATCATAGCGACATGAACAATAAATCAAATAGGAATTGAGAAAATATAATCATTATTAGCAAGTGCGCGGAGGTATTCAATTAAAGCGCATTGTTTAAGAATATGGATCTGAAAAAAGGGGAAACGGGCATGATAGCGGTTACCAGTAAAGTATAGAGAAGACCCCTTTATTTTTTCTGTGTCTGTTTTTTACCTCTGAAAAATGGCTAGCACATTATCAAAAATTCACGAGTTATCATTGCCAAGTACATCAGCTGGCGAGCCAAATGTACAAGATCGCCTGAAATGCAAACCTATTCTATTCAACAACTACATTTGCTATAAGTACCATTCATGAAAGCGCGCTGTACCGCCTGATATTATATTGACGTCCGCATAGAAACTCACACTAAGTCCATGCGCCACATTCCTTTTCATGGCTATAGCATATTAGTCGACTCTCAAGAGTAGATGAAATAACACTTCGTGATGACATAACAAAGGACTAGACAACATGAAGCATCATGGATTTAATTTGTAACTAAAGGTACCATCACAGTAACTATACAATAAATATACACATTATGCCTTTTTCACTATGCTTGTTCTGTACAATAATTACATCCCTGTATTTCCTGAATAGTACATGTATAAACCTTTTGGTAAGATTTAACACTTTTCATTTCTGGACATTTTAGCTGCCCTATCAATTTTGCCCACTACTAAACTTGAAACTCTCACTCTTTTCACTTTTGCCCTTTTCCCTCGAACTTTCAGTTCTAGGTGATGCCGAACCAAGTACACTATCTGATCAAAGGCACTAGCGCCTGCTCTAGAATATAGAAGTCCTCCTGGCTGCTGTCTATGCAAACGAGGTTGAAAATGTGATGATGTGTCATTCTATGAGAAACACACGAGTAAAGCTAAGATGCTTCTCCCATAAAATACTTACTGTTTTTTAAAAACTAAGCGCCTAATCCAGACATTTCTCAGACTAAGATAACTTGATCAAGCCTGCAAATACAGTATATTCACTTAATTTCCTTCAATTTTCAGCTAAGTAGACAACTGACAGTTATTGGACCCTACACAACCAGCAACGACAATAAGTAAGCATTTCAGCCACATAGTAGTCGAATTTTCACTTTCTCTCCTTCACATCTCCCCGGCCTTTTATAAGTTCCCCCTAAAATTTACTTTAGCCCCAGATACTTCCCTTTATCCATTTATAATTGATTGTGATACCATTACACTTTCCTCATTTCATATCGCTGAATAATTTAACAATATTGTACATATAACATGCATTGTGTAGATACATGCTCTTTCATGGTGAGCAAAACTAAACAACTCGCAACATCACCAATTCCAGTGAGTCAAACCATAATATTGAGGATCATCAAAGCCCTGAGAAGTTAATGCGAAAATACAAATGCATAGAACATACACTGTAAATACTTTTATCTACATATAAAATATTAATATAAGTAGATATTGTGTAAAAGCGGAAGCAGGTATTAAACTTAACCCAAGGGACTTTATACTCTATTAATGTCACTCGCACGGATTCATAGTTTTAAACACATGACAGTTTGTATATATAACAAAGATCATATGGGCGAAAAATAGGCAAGACGCTATCAGATAGAAGTTTAGGTCATTTCAGTTTCAGTCATCTTTAGCAGGGGGCTGTATCTCCCTATGTCCCCTGAAGTTGAAACAGCTGCAAGCGAAAGGCCATTCTGATATCAGCCAAAGACACAACACAATATGAATTTGAAGTAAATTAAATGCTCAAAGATTTGAACTATCCATCATCTCTTGTTCATGACTCCACAGTGGACAGTTTGTGCTTCACTGAGTTTCTCTGACTCTGATCTGCTGAGCGATTTAATTTATTTATTCATTTTTCTCTTTTCTCTGTCTGTGATTCTCTAGCTCCTCGTTATGCAGTGAAGAATCTGAGGATCGATGAAGAAACCACATTTAGCATGCGGGTGTCATGGCAGGCTGTGGACTCCAGAAATGTCCGCCATTATCGACTGACCTACATCAGTGCCAAGGGAGACAGAGCAGAGGAGACGGTAAGGAAGAGAGCTCTTGCTTAATTTGATTCTGTTTTCTTTTTAGAAAATGTTTGAAGAAATAATCCACAGAATGTGTTGCGAAAAGAAGAGGTGAATTTTGTTTCTATTAAGTGGCTTTAAAATAATGTGGGGTTCATACTGAGTTGTGTCAGGAAGTATGAATGTGTCTAGACAGAGGAGCAATCAATGGCTGCATAAAAATATTTATTATCATGAAAGTTTTATTCTTCTTTGTCGGAATAATTTAGGATTTTTATTTTTTTTATTTACGTCAAGTGCTATAAAAATAGGGTCCAATATGATGGATTTAATCCAATCCGGTTATTTGGTCTTTGATAAATATGATGGAGGTTATCTTTTGGAAGATTTCATGTTTTACTATGGTGTTTAATTTTATGAAGTTGGGTCCCCGAGTATCAGTGCTCAGGGTGCTGGAGCCTATGGGTTTTTGATGGTGTTAATAGTTATGGGGTGGCATTAAATGCTCTTTTTGTAACTTCAGTGGATTGTTTGAAGCCCATCTGTTCAAACTGTAACCCTGGAGACATGTGAATATGTGCTGTATGTGTACATGGATGGATGGCTGGATGCGGTCATTCACTTAATGCGTGACCAGGATTTTTAGGGAAATGTTAATTTCTGTAGTTTACAAAGGTGAAATACAGTTTGAAGCGACAAAGTTTAACCCAGATTATTTGGCAGTTTGAAAGTATTTTTTGGCTGACATTATTAGGGCAGCACGATGGTGCAGTTGATAGCACTGTTGCCTTGCAGCAAGAAGGTCCTTAGTTTGCCCCTGGCCGGGGGTCTTTTTGCATGGAGTTTGCATGTTTCCCCATGCATGCATGAGTTCTCGCCGGGTACTCTGGCTTCCTCCCACAGCCCCAAAACATGACTGTCAGGTTAATTGGTCTCTCTAAATTGCCCCTAGGTGTGAATGGGTGTATGGATTGTTGGTTGTCTTGTGTATTGCCCTGCGATGGACTGGCAACCTGTCCAGGGTGTACCCCGCATCTCGCCTGTAGACTGCTGGAGATAGGCACCAGCTCCACCCACAACCCTGTGTGGAAGAAGCAGGAATAATGGATAGATGGATGGGATGGCTGACGTTATAGATTCATGTGGCAGTGAGATGTGATCCTGCCATTATCCTTAAAGAAATCTTGAAGTTAAAGATAAGATAGTGTTTTCGAAGCTTAAGGAATTAGTATGTTTGTGAATTAGAAACATATGATGTGAAGATTCCTAATCAGTAATGATTTGACCTGATCTCACAATTTTTTTCAGTCCCTTTAAATGATCAGCTGATGAGCAGCTGTAGAGTACATACGCCCACCATAATTTTTTGTGTCCCTGGTGAAGATTTAGACAAAATCCTTAGAATTAACTGGTTTACTGCATTCCTCCAAGAGTTACCAAGAGTTTTTTCCTTCCAAAGGAAGAGCATGCTGGCTGCTAAGTAGCTTAAGATTTAATGCTTGTAATAAACAGAACATTTTTATTGTTTATCATTCACTGTTATTGTACATTAACTGAGCACTAAAAGCTGTAGAAGGGACTGAGAAAAACTCAGTCCCCAATGCATGGCAGGCCTTCAGATTAATAGACATTTTATGAGAAAAAAAGTGGAAGGGGAGATGTTGCTGTTGCTGTTCAAGGCAGTTCTTCGCAGAGTTTTGTGATAAAGAAGAGGATAATGATGAAAACAGTGTCAGATCATCAAAGACTGATTAGATGTTGAGAAAAATGGAGAGAGTGACTGGATTAACTCTAACGAGCCACAAGAGACAAAGCATAGCAGGAAAACTTAGAGAAAACAAACTGATGCAGTAACACTGTTCTGCCATGTGGATGCATTAGATTCCTTTATGTCAGCAGGTTTAACAGGTATACTTAACAACAGCTAACGGATGCTGATATCAGCATATAATGTCAACAAATGCATTATTTGACTTTTAACCCAGGAGAAATTGAAAGAATTAACAATAAGAACAAGAGATGATGATTGCAGGTCTTGTGGTTTTGACTACAATAAAATTGTTGTTTCCATCTCTTAAGATGAATAGAAGCTAAGTTTAAATGTAAAGTTGCCACTTGTGTCCTCAGGTTAGGAAACAGAATTTGTACTAGAACAAGGTTTTATTAGTCATAGGATTTATGACAAGAAATGCTTAAAAAACAGCAACCAACTTTTTGCTTGCCAGATTTTCTGTCGGACTATGTCCAAAATGAAGTCATCAAATAAAGAAACCCCAATTTATAATACTCATGCTTAGGCGAAGATTAATTTTAGTTTAAAGCAATCTTTGGTGAACACTGAAGACACATATTGTATTAGAAATTATCGGATGCAAGCATAAATTCAAAAGGAAGTATAAAAAAAACACTAGTGCTGAGCAATTACAAGGGAAGACTTTAAAATTCAATGAGAAAGACAACAAATATGGCCTAATAGGCAGTGCCACATTATTTAAGCATTTTTACAAGATGGAAAAAAAGATTGCAAACAATAGTGTGAACTTGATTCGCATTATTTCTGGTTTGCACTATTTTTACATCATTTGATTGCTAACGGACATATTGTCATTATTAATCCCTAAAGTCCTGGAATTCTTCAGGGAACTTGGTGTTTAGTTTATTAGAATTTTCGAAAACAAATCTCATTAGTTAATATTTATGCTTTATTGGATATTTTAACCGAAGCAGCAAGAAGGTCCTGGGTTCGACTCCCGGCCGAGGGTCTTTCTGCATGGAGTTTGCATGTTCTCCCCGTGCATGCGTGGGTTCTCACCGGGCACTCCGGCTTCCTCCCACAGTCCAAAGACATGCCTGTTAGGTTAACTGGTCTCTCTAAATTGCCCTTAGGTGTTTCAATGAGTGTGTGCATGGTTGTTTGTGTGTTGCCCTGCGATGGACTGGCGACCTGTCCAGGGTGTACCCCGCCTCTCGCCCATAGACTGCTGGAGATAGGCACCAGCTTCCCTGCGACCCACTATGGAAGAAGCGGTATAGAAAATGCCTGACTGGCTGTTTTTCATTGATAAGTTTGCTGTCCATATTACTCAGCTCTACACAGAGCACCCTTTACCTGTATTGGCACCCTTATTTATGACATCTGAAGTTGTTTTACATTTTTTAAATTATTGCTGTCACTGTAGATGTTGCTGCCACTTCCTGACATATGAAGCTAAACATATCTGGTGTATTTTAATTCTATGTTCTCTTGTTTTTCCTGTTTTAAAGAGTGGCTAATTCAAGTTAAGTCATGGATTAATCATTAAAGGGTCATAGACATACTGACATACCCAAAAAAGGTTGAATTAATATAGGTTGGGTTAGGATTATTGGAAAGGCATTGTTACAAGTCCTTGTGATTTTCTAAAAAAAAAAAAATTCTCATAAATTTCATATCTTGTTAATTGTTGATATTTTTGGATTGTTTTCATAACTATAAAATGCTGTGTGCATGATGTATGATGTGTAAAGCGCCCAGGCGCAGGTAGGCAGGCACATGGGTGCAAGAAACAGAATCAAGCACTGGTGGAGTAAATCCAAATCGTGGTAACACAGAAAGGACAACTGGGAGCAAAGCAAGCATGAATTCAGAAGCAAACAGGAAAATTCTACCATCAGTGGCTAAAGCAGGGAGTATAAGTACTGATTTGTAAAAACAGGTGACTAATTAGACCGATGGAAAACTGCTGTAAACAGGCTCCTAAAACTTAACTTAGGAGAAATTAAAAGCAAGTAAGCAAGATGAATATAGGAAAAGACAGGAATTACGGAAATCATAACAAACTGAACATAACTAAGTAATCAGAAATACAAAACAGAAGAAATAACACAAAGCTGAAAGCCAGTGTGGCTAACCCAACAGAAAATCCTTACACTCATGCCACGTGGAGGCATTTATTAGTCTTAGTAACTAAGTGTTCAAATTCCTTCATGCATTTTGTGCTGCCTTCATATTTAAGTGTGCACTCCATATCATGTTGACAATTGTCAAATATCTCTACAGCCTATCATATTTTAATGAGTGTGAGCTTGAGGGTGAGTATTTGTTAGTGTTGATTTGTGGCATCACCCCAGCAGAGGCTGCGGTACCTCGGTGGTCCGCTCTGGACACAGGTCCCTGAGCAGCTTTTCATCCTGACAATAAAGAGCTGCCAGCTGCTTGCACCACCAGCTTGTTAAATGAGATCTCTTATCAAGGGGCGAGCAGCTGGGAGCTCCATTTGGCAGTCCGGACAGGTTATGAATCGCCAAGTGATGCACTCAATAGACATTGTCTAATAAGCTGGGGAAAACAACTGCACAGCTTCCTCTGCTTCCTGCAAGTTTTCCCTATGAGGGATAAACAAGCCACTCAACAAAAACATGTAAAACTCAATACCATGTTATTAATATTGGAGTGGCAGTTTGTGAAATTCATATTTATTGGCAGAATGTGGTTGTTCTATACTAACAGCATGAAGTTGTTTCATGTATTTTAGTGACCGAGTGTCCAGCACCAATAATGGTGCTGCACTGACCCAATATTTTTAAATATATAAAAATTTGAAGTTATAAAGGAAGATAGTTAATATTAAATATAAACATATATATATATATATATATATATATATATTATATTAATATATAATAATAATATATATAATAATATATATATATATATATATAAATATATATATATATTTAATAATCCACGTGACCACCCTGAATCCACAAACATGCGTTGCACAAAAGGTCCATATTTAAATCCTGGTTATGTCTCTGTCACTGCTTTACCAGATGCTGGTGTGTGCAGGGTAGCTGTGGGGTAACTAAACTCTGCAGCCATCTGTTCTCAGACAGCTGTGACGCTTAAGTTACCGAAGTCACTGTGCTGTTGCATTCAGTGTTCAATAAACAAAGGCTGTCAGTCATCAAACACACTTCTGTGTGTATAAACAGTTTCGGCTATTAAATTTTGTTTGAGGTGCTAAAAACTTTGGCCAAGACAAATTAAGAACTGAAGATACAATGGTTCTTATTCAGTGAAACCATGAATGGACGAAACAGTGTGTGCAGATTTAGCAGAGGTTTTGGAAATGTTCACCTTTGTACTAAAGGAAATCCCTCTTTCCCAGTTTTGTATTTATTCATTTATGTATTCCAATGAAAAAAAAACTTGCTAAGAGCTCCATCTTCTTGAACGTTTTATGCTTTTAATGTCATTTTAGAAGAAAACCAAATGGGTTTCTACCCACAGCTTGAGTCTTTAAATCCCTGTAGGACTATATTTAGTGTCATCAGCTTACCTCCTGGTTTAGCTCTTTCTTTTTATATGAAACACTTATCCAACTGTATGTCTCAAATTCCAGGCAGTCATTTTATAAACAAATATTTCTGTAGACTCAGAAGAATTAACCTTCTTTAGATATCCGGACATTAGATGTAATCCTCATTAATGTTCAACATATTGCAAGATTTTGTTTATCTTTTCAACAAATCTGCTTGAAAGTCCGGGTTTTCATTTGCTTAAAATATATTCTACCACCTAACATGAACAAAGTCACAGTACAATCAATATGTGTAGCTGGTAACTTTATAAAAAAACAAAAACTTTTCATTTCAGGCTTTGAGTTTTCTGGAGCCACACTGCAACATATTTACCATTTCACTTCAATACTCATGTAAATTATTTTTTTTAATCTTAATACTTGACAAGTTCCTCTGGTATTTAATTTTTAAATCTGGCAGTAACAATAAAAATTGTGTGTCAAACTTTAAATTTCACACGTCAACAGAAAAACACTGGGTTTAATTGAGTATTAGGATATTTATTCCTACTTAATGAAACTATGTTTTAATTTATAATGAGGTGATAAACAGTTGATTTATTTCTAACTGGGCGGCTCCTTGACAGCTTAGAGACCTTTTCCTCAGACCAGACTGGAATTGATTCGTGGAGGCTCTCAGTGTTTGTCTGAATGACACGTCTGAGAAAGACTTTTCTTTAGAGATGGAGAAAAAAAGTTTGCAGATGGAGTAAGGCCAGACTGTGCATGCCCAGAATACAAACTGGCAGATACAGGTAGGGTGAGAGAAAGACTTCTAATGGCCAGAGCAGTCAGAGAAATCTGAAAGTGAGACACAGACATATACAGGTATCTTTTTTTTATATATGGATATATCTCTCTCCTTCTTGCAAAACAATAAATGCATTTCCTCAACAATCAAAAAATGAAATTTTTCTAGACACTAAAAAATGTTGATTAATCAACTTTGTTTCATAGTTGCAAAAGTATTCATATCAGTTAAACCTTTTCACATTTTCACATCACAAATCACATCATTTCTTTTCTGAGTTGGCAGGAAGAGCAATAATCAGAGAAGCAGCCAAAAGGTAATGGTAACTGTAGAGCAACTGCAGAAATCCACAGCTCAGGTAGGAGAATCTGTTGAAATGACAACTATTAGTTGTACACTCTGACTTTTATGGATGAGTAGCTACAGAAAAGCCACTGGGGAAAGAAAACTATAAGAAATCCAATTTAAAGCTTGCAAAAAGCATGTAGGAGACACAGCAAACATCTGGAAGAAGGTGCTCTGCTTAGATAAGACAAAACTAAACCTTTTTGCCCTCCATGCTCAAGACTATGTATGGTAGAAAGCAAACAGTGCAGATCACCTTGAAACCACCCTCTCCATGGTGAAACATAGCAGCATAATTCTGTGGTAACGCTTTTCTTCAGCATGAACAGGTTGGCTAGTCAGAGAGCATTGTAAAGCTGAATGGAGCATAACAAAGGACAATACTGGAAGAAAAGCTGATATTGTCAGAATCTGCCTGTGTTGGATTTTGAGTTTTAGTTCTTTGTTGGTTGCCTGAGCTTCCCTGTCTGTGTTCTTCAGTAACTGTTCATATTGGATTAGGTTCATGATTTATTCCTGTGTTTAGACTACTGTCATAGATTCCTGTGCTAAATTAGTTACTTTGTATTCCTTTGTGGATCTGGTTCCTTCCTGTTTATGATTTTTAGTTCATTCCATTGTCTTATTATTTCCCGTTCTGTTAGATTCCCCGATCATCTGTGTAAATTGGTCTCTCTCCTTCAGTTGCCAGCATTCTGTCTTCCACCAGCTGTTTCTGATTCCTATCTTATTAGCTCCCTGCATTCATTGGCCCATTCCCCACTCTCCCTAGTATTTTTACCCTGTTTTTCATTGTTCTCCGTGCCTGTATTTCTGTTCAGTAAGTTGTTCAGTTAAGTAATATTAAACTCTTCTACTCACCATGCGACTCTTGTCCTCCTGTATGCACTTCGGTCCTGCTTCGCCTCCATACATCATGACGTTTAGAGGCTGCAAAAGACTTGAGAGTAAGGTGGAGGTGCTATGACCCTGAACCTACAGCCAGGAGTGTAATAGAACTAATTAGATCAATGTATAATTATGCCTTAAAATGCTTAAGTTAAAATCCAGACATCATTGTTATTTAGAATATTTGGGAAAACTTGATATTTTTCATGTTTTGTTGCCTCACAACCTGAAACTAAATTGGATTGTTTGAGAGTTTCATTTCAGTTCATTTACAGAACATGCCTACAACTTTGAAGATCCATTATTTTTTTATTGTGAAGCAAGCAACAAATAGGACAAAATAAATTATTTTTGGTTTATACATTTAAAAGACTGAGTTGAGGTTGTGATACAGTTTTACTTTTCTTAATATGAAAACGTAAATTTGTTTATTTTCTTCCACGTTTCCTAAATGAGAAATGCATTCCAAATATAAATGGTGGGTTTGATGTTGAATAAAAAGACAATAAGACTAAGTCTTCTATGGGTTGTTGATTCAAAGACGGAAGGTAAGATGCAGTAATAAATACCCTTAGAGAAACATAATTGAAGACCAAGAGTTGTTATAGAAAACCAGGGTGCCACAAACAATAGTTGAAAGGGTGAATGAAAAACAGAAGAAAAGAGTTTGAAGCAGAAATGGAAGAAGGCTGCAGAATAAAGAGGCAGATTAGCTCATCTGCACTACATGAAAAATGTTGAGCTTTAACAAAAGGTCAGCTTCATTGATGAGAACAAACCTAGACACAATTAACCTCTGGAGCCCCCAAAGTCTAAAAGTATACAGTAGCAATTCTCAAACGCTGTCGTTGGTTCAAAGACTAATGTGGTTTCCTTTAACTTTTTGTGTTTCCTACATGCATCCTAGAGTCTTTGTAACAAATAAGAAAAAAAAAACAACAAAGTACATTTTAAAGTAAGACATAAACATTTACAAACAGTTGTTTCCTCAAACTAGTCAGGTTTCTATTAATGTAGACACTTACCTCAATCGGATGAAGGCATAATAATAATAATGCAGACCTTTTCTCAAGTAGAAACATTTGAAACACTGATAGGGCTAAGACTGCATAAAAGAGTAAAAGAACAAAATAAATTCTGCAATGAATTTTTGATTTGTTCTACATCAGTACATATTTCAACTAGACTGGCCTTGTATATGAATATTTGTAATAAATTGTATTATTACACAGCTTTTTGAATTTTTGATGGACATTGTTACACATCAGCAGAGTGCAACAAAATATGGAACAGGATCTGGATATTTTACCAGTCAGGGACATGTTTGCAGCTTCAGTTAGATTTTAATCTTTTCTTCTCTGCTTACAGAGGACGGTGCCCTCAGGTCAAACCAGCCTGGTTCTGCAGCCTCTCCTTTCAGATACAGAGTACAAAGTCACCATCATCCCTGTTTATCCTGAGGGAGATGGCCCGGTATCCTCACAAATGGGTCGGACACGTGAGTCGTAGATTATAATTGATCATATTTTAATCTGCTCATTAAAGAAAATCAACCTCATGCCTTGTTTTAAGGAACAATACTATTGCTTACTGTTAATTATAACAATCTTTAATACTTCTTCTTTCTTTAGCTTTACACCTTTAAACAATTGTGCAGCCTTGTTCTGGGTCAGTCTGACCTCTCTCTTTGCAACAGCCATGGTCCAAACTCACAGGTCATTCCTGTGAAAAGACTATTAAAGACAAAATTATACTCCCTTTTCAGCTGCAGATGGATTTAGTTGGTGAAGGCAGTGGAGCGTGTAGAATCTAAAAGCCATAACTTTCCTTTAAGAGCTGATAAAACTATAAACTGGAATTAGACAGAATGGGAATGCGTTTTTGTCATTCATCAGCTGACTGACGTTTTTAATACATATAAATAAATATAAAAGGAAAATGTAAGAGGCATAACAAGGATAAAAAAAAGTCTAAAATAGCCTAAACTGGATCTGTAATTAGTTTAAACGTTGGAATAGTTGGTCAAACCAAAATCAAGCTAGAACTATATGATATTTCCTTTTATTTCTTTCAAAACTGTATTGACCTTATTCCATTCAGAAAGAAGCACAGTAGACTCTAATACAAGTCCTTTTTTCTAGTAAAGAGAGCATAAATTCAGATGGAAAGGATTTCTGTTGTTTCTTTTCACATGTACAAAGAGTTTAACATTGTGAATGGGGATCTCTGAAACCATATAAGGTTTTGCGGGTAAAAACTTTCCTAATCATTTGAGATGCATGATAGTGCCATGTCAATGAATGTTTCTAAAATGAAGCAATTACATACAATCTTATTTACTTGTTGATCATTTTGTGTGAGCACAAAAATACGTTTTTTGATCATTTTCTCTTATTATAAAAAACTAAGAGGGAAAACACACAACAGCTTCTGACGCTTCTTTTTTGTAAAAAAAAAAAAAAGCTTCCTTTTTATATGTTTACAGTTTATCCCTACAACTCATTAGGCTTTGCATATGTGGGGACATCCTCTTTTACACTTTAAACAAGGTAATATAATCATAGCTGGATGTTTTTCTTTCAAAGATTGGAAGGAGAACCTGAAGAAAAGGACTATAATTATCTGTAACACACACACAGCTCCACAGCTATAGACAAAAAGGTTAAACTATAAATTAATTAATGAAAATTTGTTTTTAAGGGGCACTATTTTGTTGTAGGTTAAGAATGCGTTCAATGATGGAGAGACAGGAGACAGGAGGAGAAACCGACATTTCGCCTATGGTGGTCGGTCACAGCCTAACAGCATTGGATAAGGATTTTCCTCCTATTTGGGCTTTTTGTTAATGGAGTTAAATGATCAAACATCCCTTGAAATTTAGATTCCTCAGTCATATTCATTTTGATTCCTCAGCTGCTGGTAACAGATTTAAAATAATGCACTGCTCGCAGGGATAGCCTTGTTTCACTTCGGTGCATGCTTAACACCTGCTGACATCAAAAGTTAACTACAAGCCAGTTGCTCGGAAAATACCACTCATTGCAAAAACAAAATACATACATAACAAGCTGATTTACTGCAGCTGTTATTATCTTACCAAAGGTTACTAATACACCCACTCCTACAGCACCCCTGACAGTATTAGGGTGGTTAAAAAATGCATTTATATTACTATAACCTGAACTAACTGCATCTGTCCTGAAACCACTGCCTCATGAAATGGCATTCAATGATCCCTCCCTGCACTTAACCATGTCTGAGTTCAGTAATCTGTGTTCACTATAGCCCACTCTGTGAGTTTGAGTATCTGTGCTAAACTCTTAAGAAGGAACCTTAATTCCAGATGATTTGAGGTGGCTTTTCTCCTCAGACTTGTCACTTACACAAACTACATGTTCCTTTTTTGGACATGCATGCAACACAACAGCAGAAAAGAAACAAGTGTTTGTTTGCTTAACAGCTTGTATGCTGTACAAGATGCATTGAAAAGTTTTTTTTCCTTTTAACAAAAGCTAATTAAACTTAATTATTTCTGTCATGAAGTCTGAATGTGTGGAGAAGCTAGATAGGGCCACAGGTAATTTAAAAGCTGTCTCTGCAAAGTAAGAACAATAGGACAAAATTTTCAAATTTTGTCAAAATGTTCAGGTCCATATCAGCTAATTACTCTCTAAAAATTTTCAAGGGAGTACAAAAAGGTAGCAGCCAGTGCCTGTAGCTAAATTTTTTTTCATTAATTATATTTCCTGTTGAGCTGAAGACAAAAACGTGAGATTTTTTTTTTTTTTTTTTGCAAATGTGACTTCCTGCTTTAAATATTCAATCAGGAGCTAATGATTCTTCTGCCATGTGCATAACAGAGCAAACACTTGACTTTCAGAAAGAAAGTAACTAAAAAATCCCAGTCATTTGTCTTTCCCCTTCATCCCATCATGTCTCCCTGAACGCTGCATTACACACATTAGCAGGCGTTAACGACGCTCTCCCGATTTTTAAATGACGGGTCTCCGGCACTCTGCGATGATGAATGGTTCCTGTTAGTAAGTGAGGGATGAGATGATCGCCTGAGGAAAAATGCCAGGGAATGCAGAGAGGGGGGTCCATTTGGTTTTTTTGGAGCAAAGAAAGATGATGGGACAAGGGGAGCCGGTGTAATCTGGGCATTTGAAACAGCGAGGGGTGGGGCTGACACTGAGGGAAGCATGACAGGGAATGCAGAGGGGGTGATTGGGTATTTAGAACCACACCGACGATAGATAATATGACAGCTGAGGCAGACTAATCTGAACCTCTGATCCACTGAGGAATGGGATGATTAGTTGAAGAAGTTCTGAGGTTATTCAGAGAGAGAGGCAGGTATTGCAGTCATGAGAGAAAGAGGAATGAAATACATGATGAATGATGTCACTGGTGATATAAAGTTTTTGCAAACTGGGCCAAAGATTCTCAACATTTTTAGTGCTTTTATTCGTGACAAATTCACTCTGGAAATGCTAATAATATAATATAAACTCAGGATTGTGTTTAACAATCAAGAACAAAAAGGTAACAAATCCATGCACCATTGATCCCCAGCCAAAAGTAAGTTTAAATGCTGAATTATTGCCCGAATCTCATTAAAATAGTTGTTAAATCATGAGAAAAGTTTCTGTATCCAAGAGAGTTTCATCAAACCTCAAGTTTCTCATTATTAGGGAGCACATAGTTGTATGGATGGCACAGAGCCCAGAGAATGATGGGAAATTCCTCAGGTCCAGGAAGGACATCAGAGGATAGATAACATAACACAACGCAATAGCAGGTTATAACATGAGGATTTAAACACGAGTTCGCTGCAGATACTGGTGAGGTTGTACAGTGCAGAAAAATATGATTGGATTTTTAATGCCCAACAACTGCAGAGGGAGAGGAGGAAAGGTGAGGCAGAGCTGGTGTAATTTAGAGATTTTCGTTTGTAAGAAGCCAGCTCATAGAGCAACGATGGAACATGGAGAGAGTGTTTGGAGTTTTTCAGCATCTTCAGTGTGCAGCTGAGCAGCTGGCAGATTCTCTCAGGGGTTTAAACCTGTGAGGTCTTGTGTTTTATAGTACGTAAGGAGATCTTCTGAGCTTGCAAATGTATGTGAATGCATGTATTTCCAAATCAGTCAAATATTAGGCTAAGAAAGAAAGTACTTATGTCTCTAAAAACAGTCTCTCCAGTTTTCTTCCTTGTGATAACTCTTGTTTTAATATCTTCTTGACTAAGATGTACACTGTCTAAAAAAACTTTTTTAACTCTGCTAAGTCAGGAAATGTTATTAAGCTTTATTGAACTTCTATTTTCTTGTGCTTCATTATCTGCAAGTCCCTTCAGTTTCTTCCTTTATTTTTCTCTTTGTTCCTTTCAATAACTTTGTCTAAAATACAAATTGTAATTACTTTATTTTTTCATGTCAGTAATTGCATTCATGTGATTTGATTTAATTTTTCTCTCAGTTTTAAATCTCAACATTTCTTTACTTTTCCAGGTTTATCTGAGGTTTATCCATATTTTTTCTTCTTACTTCAATCAAATTGCAGCTTATAAGAAACCACTCCTTTATACTTAGTATTAAAATACCCTGAATCAGATAATTTCTTAGTTGTGTCTGATTTTCTTCTCGCAAAGAGTATAAAGTCTATTTTCTACTCCTCAGTCCCTCTTTCAGCTCCTAAGAACCTGCGTGTCTCAGAAGAATGGTATAACCGCTTCAGGATCAGCTGGGATGTTCCTCCATCACCCACCATGGGGTACAGAGTCGTCTACCAGCCTCTTTCGGGTAAATTAACTTACACACATAAACACAAACTAAACCTTTTACCAATTTGCCTTCAGATGGTTTTTTTTTAAATCGTCACCCATATTCAAGGAGAATTAAAAAATTATTGGAAACTTTTACCAACCTAAATTCTGCTTTTAGAATGGAGATTTTAAAATCATGTGATGGTGATGCATAATCATCTGCAAAAGAAAATGCAAATTGTAGATAAAGGTCATCAAGACATAATTGGTAAAACTCATAACTTAACTTTCTTTGTTATCAGCATTCTTTAACAGTGGGTTTTCTTCAGCAGGTGTGAAGTGAAAAATGATTGAGCTAAGCAGATTTCTGGAGCCGTAAGCTACTGGCCTCAAGCCTCTTTCCCTGCAGCTAATGCCTTAAGGCTACATTAGACACTATCAAGTTAAGATGAGCCAAAATCATTAGAGGCTTGATTGAATTGAGTTGGATCTGCATGTAGAATACAGAATAAATAACACTTGTTCTCCAGTGGTCTGAAACTCCAAGCAAAAATTGTGTATTTAAATACAATAAGTACTCATAATACTGATAATAACAAGAAGGGGAGAATAATAAATTGGTCAGTGTATTCTGGTATTCATATAGTCAAAACATCAGTATGCCTTTACTTCTTGCTACACCATGGAGCTGATGATCTGCTCTGAACCTGCTCCTCTGAGCCCATGCACCCAACAGTTGCCTCCTGATATGCCTTTTAAAATTACTCTGCGCCTTTGCAGCCCCAGGACAAGCTCTGGAGACCTTTGTGGGAGAGGATGTGAACACCATGCTGATCCTAAACCTCTTGAGTGGGACAGAGTACAGTGTCAAGGTCATCGCGTCCTACACCACAGGATCCAGCGAGGCTCTTTCAGGAAAGGCCAAGACTTGTAAGTTCAGCTTTCTTTACTTTGATTTAACTTCGCAGCTTCTGTCTGGTGTTTTCCTTCTGCACAATGATCTTATACAGGGTAAACAGAAGCACTGATTGTGATTGTACTCTTCATTGCTTTTGTTTGTATAACTGCTACGGATGAAATCACTGGGCATTTCCTGTGGCTCTCAAAAGTTTACACACCCCTGGTGACATACCAATTTTTTGTGATGAAAAAATATTTTTTTATAAAAACGTTTTTTATAATTTTTTTTTAATTCAACTGAAAACAAGCAAATAAGAAATGAAAAAATAAAACCTGCAATAACATGGTTGCATAAGTGTGTACACCCTAAACGAAGACTATTGACCTTTTGATTTTCAGTATTTTTTCCTGTTTAATGCAACTGGGCAAGACATATGTCAATATATCAACTCATCGTTTGATTGATCTAAATTACTTTAATTGAAATAAATTTTGGCTTAGTGTAGTTTTTTGTACGATAAACCTATACCTTTAGTGTATACCACCAAAATGTAAATCATTTGCGTGTTAAAGTGGGAAGTGTATGTAAAGCATGGAAATAAATAAAAGAAACTCCTTTCTATGTATTTATAAATGTGCCTCAGCATTCTGAATGCCACATCTTGTGAACTGAATGTCAAATCTTGAACTGGAAATATACATAAAAAGGCTCTCATTGGAGGTGAATATGTTTTTGTTACACCCTTTACTTAAAATGTAATAATAGAAACTGTAACTTGTAAAATGATAAATGGCCTCTACTTGGGTAGCGCTTTATCAAGTCCAAGGACCAGAAAGTGCTTTACACTACAATCAGTCATTCACCCATTCAGACACACATTCACACACAGACACTGGTGAGCTACATTGCAGCCACAGCTGCCCTGAGGCACACTGACAGAAGTAAGGCTGCCATACATAGGCACCCCCAAGCTCCCTGACCACCATCAGCAGGCAAGGCAGGTGAAGTGTCTTGCCCAAGGGCACACCGACTGAGACGAATGGAGTGGAGGTTCGAACTGGCAAACCACCGAACCCCTACCACAGTCGCCACCATCGCCCCTTGTAATTGTTACTTCTCTTTTATTTGAATTTGTCTGATTTAAATGTGATTCATTTAGATATTAACACTAAACACACAATAAAATGTGATTAATTACTTAATGTAACTTCATAGTCAGCATTCAGCAGCTTAAGGCTAGCGTTGTCCTTACTTTATGCTCATCAATATCACCGGCTTCCCATGTCTTCAGCTGCTCATCATGCCTTGCCCTTGTTCTACCAAGGTACACAAATCCTCTAATAAATATCAGCTTACATGAACTACTTTCATACTTCAAATGACTTAGGCCTTTGAGAAACATGTCAATAACTCGGCTCAGTGAATTAGATACTTTATCCGTAATATTTCCTTTGAAACTATATCTCAGCTGGAGTGACCGAAGCCAAATACAACTTATGCAGAGCATACACATGCAGAGAATCACAGGTTCCTGTACAGACTGCAGCCAGAGAACTCACCGAACAGTATTGTCACTTTAACATATTTAAGGTTGATTATTTATATCAATTGTTTTTATCTAATGGTGCCTTTTTTTCAATTCAACTGAACTGAACAAACACCTTCAATTAATAATCGAAGCTGCTAATCATCTACATCTTACAGCAGTCGTTAAATGAACTGAAGATGTAATATATCAATGTTTTCTGATTGGTGATGTAGAGCCTTCCAAAAGCTCGTTGCAAGTCTGTCCTGAATTATTTAATCAGTTTCTCTTGAGTAAAATAATTTGAATTTATGTCCTTTATGTCCCTCTCCTGCGTCATAATTAACCTCTTCACAGCATTCTGGTCCGTTCGTGTTCAGCTCCTTTCAAACCTCAGATGTCACCTGTTTGATATTCATGAAAGCCAAAGCGAACAACAGGAAGCATGTGCTTTTATGGTGTCCTTGAGCCACACAGCTAAACCCAACACTCATCATCCATTTTCATTACTCTGGAGGAGGAGTGTCAGCTAAATGCAGAAACATTTACCTTTTTAATATAGCATGCATGCATTTTGTGGCAGTTTTTACCAATTGCATGATCAGAGTAGGGCCGTGGTGGTCAAATAAAGGACACATTTTGCAAGACAAACGGGGAAAGCAGAGGGGAATAAACTGAAAAAGATAGAAAGACTGGATTAAATGAAAGGAGGGAAGGATGATTAGACTATAGATATCCCAGAAGGGGAATACAGCGTCTGTAATATTGCTACGCAGCATGTTAATGAAACCCGTGAGCTGATGCGTCAATGTCAAACAATCACAAGTATCAGAGTTTTTGGATGTAAAAGGGAGAGCTTTGCTCAAGGATTTCCTTTAAGACTTTGCATTAACTGTGCATTTGATGTATTTTGAGTATATTTAAAAGGAAATGTGCATCTTTATGAAGAAGAACTTTTTAAAATTGACCTCATTAAAATTAATAAAACAAACAAATTATTGAAGATTATTCTATATAAATACTGGATTTCAAAACAAGATACTGTTATTTAATGTTTGGGTGTGAAAGAGTCATAAAATGGATTGACAAACAGTTTTGATGAAAAGCCTGAATTGTCATTTTGCTCTTTAAACCAAATTCAAAAGATCCAGATTCTGCTGGAGTACTTTTTCCTCCTTGGACTTCATCATTTTTTTTATCACATTACGACCACCTAATTTAATTTGTAAGTAAAGTCCATCTGTGTGTAAATAAATCTCCGTTATTTCCAGCTGTTCTGTGAATGCCTTAGAGGTTTGTTAGAGAACATTGATGAGCAAACACCAAAACCATGAAGCACAGCACGCATGCCTGAGATACAGTTGTGGAGAAGTTTAAAGGAGGGTTGAAGTATAAAGTAATTTCCCAAGCCATAAACATTTCACAGCTCTGTTCAATCCGTCATCTGAAAATCAAAGTATGACACAATTGGAAACCTACCAAAACATGGCTGTTCATCTAAACTAATAGGCAGGGTAAGAAGAGAATTAACCAGAGAGACAGCAAAAGGCCCCATGGTAACTCTGGAGGAGCTGCTGATACATACTGCTCGGGTGTGATAGTTTGTAAATAGGACAATCATTACCTATGCACCCACTAAATCTGGCCATTATGGAAGTGTGGCAAGAAAAAAGCTTTTGTGAATGAAAGCTGTAGAAAAGTCCTTCTTCTTACAAGCCAGATAGGAGAAATAGCATACATGTTCATAAAGGTGCTCTGTTCAGCTGAGACCAAACAATCACCTTGAACACACCATAGCTACTGTGAAGCATGGTGTTTACAGCATATTGTTGTTGGACTACGGTTCTTTAGTAGGGACAGTGAAACTGGTCAGAGTTGTTGCTTGATGGATAAAACTAAATTTATCTTAGCAGGGGCTGCAAAAGATGGCCTGATTTGAAAATTGATGTTTACAGTTTGTCCCCACCCCGTCTGACTGAGCATGAGCTATTTTGCAAAAAAAAAAAAACTCTTGACATGTAAACGTGGTGGAGTCATACCCCAAAAGTACTTGCAGCTGTAATTACAATAGAAGATGGTTCTACAAGGTATTGCCTCAGGGGAATAACTGAAAATGCACAATGAAGAATGTTTTACATTTTTCTTCGCTTTTACAATTGTGCACTGCTTTGTGTTGGTTTACCTCATAAAATCCCAATAAAACACTACACTAAGATTTGTGGCTGTTGTGACAAGAAGTGAAAAAGCTCAAGTAGTATGAATACTTTTTAAATGAAGAATTATGCAAAGAATAATTTGTAAGGAGGTCAAAAACTTTTTCCAACTTACACAAACATGCATTCTAATGTTTCTACTCAGAAAAAGTAATGCTTTCTAAAGTCAAATCTAAAAGCACATTCCAGCCATTTGCATAAATAGACTGTGTGGCTTTGTTAAGGATTGTAAAAACTGCTCCTTTTTAGCAAACTCAGTTTAGCTACATTTCTCCATATGTCTGCAAACAACTTCATGGAAATGCACTCTGGTTTCTTTGAAACTAACCAGCCATACACTTTAAGTCAGTCATCTGGAATCATGATTGCATGTGGTTTCTCTGATGCGAGTTCTGTGCGGCTTTATGTGGCGTTATTATAGCAGAGCTGAGAGACGAATGCTCATGGATCTCCTCTAAATATTTTTAGAGGCCAAAAAAAGTTTTGTGTCTCTGATCTACTTATGTTTACAACGTAGTGTCACATATGAACATTTCTACAAAGTAAGAGGAGCTAAACAACACCTTACTGTTACAGTACAGTTTTGTTGGGGGGGGGGGTGCACTAAAACTAAGACATGAATAATGTTTTCTGTGTGAAATGTAAATCTGTTTCTTAATATTTTCTCTGTCTTTCTTATAGTTTACCTTGGAGTAAGCAATTTGAGTACATATCAAGTGAGGATGACTGGTGTGTGTGCTCAGTGGGTGCCTCACCGGCATGCCAGTTCCTACAGACTGGTTATTCAATCTGTAACTGGTGAGTACTACTAATTCCTCAAATGTCCACACCCTACTGTGTAACTACTGTGTACTGTCAAAAAGAAGTGGTAAAAAGTATATACTCTTTCTCAAAATTCTAATTCTTTAAATTCAAATTGCTAAATAATTGTAGTGACACTTTATGTACAGCCCCCTCCACATTTATATATGTATAACATTATTCAAAGAAATACATACCTCGTCAAGACGTTTTTACCAGTCCCACCCTTAATGGCAATTCTAACAACTGAAGAAATATTTTACGTAGACTGTGCTGTTTTATGTTGATCACGATGGGTTTTAACTAAGTAATCCCAGAGCCACCTGTTACCCTGGGGTTTGAAAATGACTCAGAAACAATTTCTCTTCACTGCTTTTCCAAAGGGGAAAGACAAGAAAACATGCAAATAAAGTATGGCAGATATGTGCTGATCTTCCTGCATAAGGAAATTGCAAAAACGAAATGCTACTTGCCTAAATATTTAACATATCTATAATGAGAGCCCAAGTTTCTCATGCAACCATGCACAGAGATTAATCTATTGAATATTTGGTCAGCTGTGGTTTTTGTTTGGGAACTCTCTCATTGATGCCAGTTTTGCTCTGTCTGATTCTTATTGCTGCATCACTAACTTTGACCTTAAATAAGGCAAGTGAGACCAGCGGTGCTTCTCATGTGACCATCTAGGTGAGTTGTGTTCTAATGTCGATGGACCAGTCACTCCAGGGAAGGAGTTTCCCCCATTTGTTGTATGTTTTCTGCATTCATGGGTAATGGCTGTCATTGCAGTTCAATGGAACCAAATAATTGTGTGTGATTTTCTTTCTCATATATTCTTGAATTTCTCTAGGTCAGGGCATGATATGTTGCCCTTTGAGATATATTAGCCTACTTCCTGTTGTCAGACAAGTTCTATTAAGTGATTTCTTAATTCTAGGTCTGACATTAATCAGGCTGGGGTGTGGTTAATAAGAGTGAACTTAACAAATGTGGTTAATCAGAGGTAATTTCTGATATAGCAAGAGGGTCGGGGTTGATTACTTATTTCACTAAGGGCAATGTTGGTTAGGATAGCTTATTCTCTTTTTTATTTCCTTAGGTTACATTTGTCTGATACTAAAATGTGTTTGATTAACTGACATATTTAAGTGTGGCAAAAAAAGCAAAAAGAAGATGACCACAATGGGAGGAATACTTTTAACAGCACTGTAAATGAGAGCACTGATTGTACATGAATTGTACATAAATGTCAAAATGTAAACGTAGAGAATTGCAGAAAAAAAAAATTATAATTCATTTTTCATAATTTCTTAATTGTGCAGATATATTAGGAGATAATGTATGCAAACACATGCACAAGCAAAGTTTTGTGTGTTCTACGACTAAATCACTCTCAATCTCTATGGATAATCTGTCAGGTTTTAGAAGAACTCTCACATGTCTATGAAACGTGTGCGTTACTGCAGCTACATCATATGTATGTCCAGCTCTAATTCTCTTCATCTTTTCATACTGAGCTCTTGCACCAAATATCTGAGCCAGTAGCGAAGGGGCTCCTTCATACTCGCATACTTTCATGAGGAGGAGTTTGAATTCCTAATTACCCCAAGATGACAAAGGTTTTGTTGTGTCCCCCTTGAGATGTGCTGACAGTCTTAAAGGTTTTTAGCTGTACAATCAAACACTGAGCCATTCTGTAATGAAGAAAGGGCTTATGGATTACAGCTCTAGTGGCATTTACATTTCATGTGTGAAGTAAAATGGAGCGAAAAAGACAAAAAGGGGTATTATGGGTGCCAAATGAGGAGGTGTTCTGGTTATGTGATTGACAGTAATTATGCCTTGTTGAGTCCGTTCTGGGTGGTATGCGTTAAAGATGAAAAACATTTTATGGAATTGTTCTCAAGTTTTCTCTAAACATTTAGTAGCACCTGGAGTCGGCTTTATTATTGTAGGAAAATTGTTTTTCTGAAACAATAAAAAACAAACAATTCCTTATGTCTGAAGCTCCCTGTAGTGAGATGTGGGCGTTTTGGAAAGCAGTGAAACCTGCTCAAGTGAGTCCCTGCAGATACAAATGACTGACAGAAGCGAGTTCTGAGGTACTTTTGAAATGTTTCAAATGTTTACTGCAGCGACCCTTTTTATATAATTAAATGTTTTGTTTTTTTTGCAAATAGAAAATTGTTTTGTGTTTTTTTATAATAAACATATAATAACATTTAAGTTCTCTGTCAGGGCATAAAATATAAGTTTCAAACACGCAAGAGTTTTTCTTAGATTTTTTAGTTATTAGTTATTTATTTTATCATTATTTATATATTAACTCCCTGCCATTATTGTGTTGCAGGTAATTCTTTTATAATATTATAATTAATTAACCATTAAGCTCTTAGATATGGTGTAGTATCTGGTCAGGTCTTCATCTATCTATCAGTCAGTCATTCAGTCAAACTCTCCTAGTAGTTCTGCCACGAAACAAAGCATGAATATCTTGAAAAGCACCCGATGCACACTATTAAGCATGATGAAGGGAGCCCGTTTCTCTTCCAAGGTCCCCAAAGACAGCTTCTAAGAGTGCATGTATTCCCAAACCTTTTGAAATACCACAGCATTTTAGGTCAAAATCTGGTGACTTCTGTCATCAAACAAACGGCTAAACTAATAGAAACAGTTATTCTGACACAAAAACCTATTCCATGGCCACCTCAGTCTACAGTCCTATAAAGGTGTGCTAAAGGGAAGAGTTAATGATATGATGCCTCACTCTAGATGGCCTTTAGAAATGTTTTAGGAGAATTGCTCCCCTAGTCTGGTTTTAAAAAGTAGGGGTGCCAAGAAGTTTGCTTAAAATGTTTCTCGCTGTGTCATTTTCCCCCCACTAAATAAATATGCTCCAGGATTTTGCTGTGTCACATTATGCTAGTGCAGTAAAAGATCCAGGTATGTGGGGCTTTTTGCACGTCTTTAACAAGGTTTTTCTATAAATGTGGAGGACACTGTCCAAACTTGCAATCTGACCCCTATCAAACAAATTTAGAATTTTTTTTCATCTATCGCAGCATTTACCACCACAAAAGAGAGAAGACACATGGAAAAGGATGTAAAAAGAATGGCAATCTCTTGTAGTTTTAATTTATTTCAGAAGTTATGTAAGATGTTATACAAACAATTGCCTCAAAAGTCTTGTTATGAGATTTTCTGATCCAAAATGCTGAAAGCTCTCGAAAATGTTGACATGCCTCTACAATGTTGCATGGAGGACTAGCAGAACGAGTACAATGCCTGAGGACCTCCATGAGGTTCCAGGTTTTATGAAAGGGGACCAGACAGTGTGAAAAACTTACTTTAGAGTGTTGTAAATGAGGCTCCAACTCACTGTTAAACTTCCGATTCATGAGAAGCAGTGTGGTTTCCATCCTGGGTATGGTACAATGGACCAGATTGTTACCCTGATGGAATTGCTGAGGTGTTCATGGGAGTTTAGTTGTTGGGTAAACACATTTTGTTGAGGTTCAGAAGGCTTCAGACTATGACCCACTACATGTTTTGTAGAGGCTGCTACAGGAATGTGGGGTGCCTGTGCTGCTTTATGGGCTGCCCAGTCCTTGTATACCCAAGACATGAGCTGTATCTGCATTCTTGGCACAATGTCAATCTTGCTTCCAGTCTGACTGGACTTCGCCAGGACCACCCCTTGTCACTGATCCTGTTAGTGTTATTCATGGACAACATGGAGAGGGCAATGTCTGGTATGCAAAGCTAAGAGTCCCATCTTAGCTTTTTATAGATCATATTTGGCCCTATTGGGCCTTACAAGCCATAACCTTCAGCTTCTCCAATATTAAAGTTCTCTACTGGAAAAAGGTGGATTGCGCCCCGCAGATTCAGTGTCAGTCTTACCTCAAGCACAGGAGTTCAGGTGTCTTGCTGTCTTTATCTAGGATGGATACATGATTTGGGGAATTGTCTGCAGGATTGCAGATACTGCTGCATTCTCTCATGGTGAACAAGGGATTGAACAAAAAAACAGAATTGATAAGACTGCTTTCTTGGCACTTTTGTTGTGGTTTTCATGTTACATCCTACTGGTAAGGGAACATGGGACAAACCCAGAAACCACTGGAGAGACTGTATTTCTTCTGGCCCGGGAATACTCTCAGATCCCCCATAATATGCTGGAGAGTGCTGCTGGGGAGAGGGAGATTTTTGAATCAACAGACATAGTGTTACAGACACGGGATCTTCAACAAAAAGAAGTGCAAAATTTAAAATTTATGATTTTTATTTTTTTACACTTTTAGGTCTCCATTGGGCAAAACATAAGGTGTTCCTGGGATGTTATCATCATATAATTTCCCTAAACATTGTCAAAATGGAAAAGAAGTAAAACTGTTATCAATTAATGAGTTTGCATTGCATTGATTGTTTTTATGATCAATGAACTCACACTCACAGGCACCATCTTTTGAGCTCCCTTTAGTTTTTCTGCATTCTTTTGCTTTACAATCTGTCAAGATCTGGCTCAGCATGTTTGTAAGGAAAATATGTTTTCTTTCCTAAATGTCTTCAAATTACCTCCAGAGTTTTCATAAAACTCTTATTTTGGTTTCTATTGCAGTTTAATGTGATATTTTATTGCATATGTCCAAAACAAATGCAGACTCATCATATACAAACAATTCTGCAAATGTTAAAGCAGTTTACTTGGCACAGACTTTCTGCAGCCTGAACCTAATATAATTGTCTATTTTCCCATTTGGAAGGGATAAAACAGTCCAACTCACAAAAATAACATCAAACAACAGATGGCGTTTCCTTGATTCAATTTCCTGGGTACACCTCTCAGTCACCGCCTCAAAGATAAGATTGACTTTTAATACAGCCGTCATCCACCAAATAGGAAAGTAATGGCTGTTATTCATCACCTTTAGGCCTTCAGCAATACCACTGCTATCATTAATGTCACATAAAAGCCACATATCCCCCTGTGTTTCCTCAGGGAGCTCCAATGTATTGGTTCTTTTAACACACAAAATGGAAGTAAATGAGGATTTATGTCACCACAGCTGGTATGTAATTACCCTGGAGATGTATCTGCTGCAGGAGAAACTGGAATAATGTGCTTTTTATCCCATTTTTGATATGGAACGTTATAAAGTGAGACAGAGGGAAGTAAATTTAGGAAAATGAAACAAATATCAAACGCAGGTTGATAAGTATAATAGGATAAATCCTTTAATGCTTCTGAAGAGCGTTGATGAAATAAACGGGTTTTAAGAGGTTTGAGATAATTTGATTTTCCAGAATTTTATTTTGTTGGCTGGATTTTGCAAACACTGTTTCTTTTCTTTGGGATAATCAGACGAGATCGATCTTCAAACCATCAACATTATATTTTCTAATATCATTGTTAGTTTTACAGCAAGCTTTTTAATTATCTGATGAGGTTTAGACATATAAACACATAAACCTAACTTTTTTATGAAATAATGGAAAATGTTGACAATTTGCCTTAAAAGTGCTTCTGTTACAGTTTTGCTGAAATCCGTTATCAATTTACCCTTTAGACACTTCTGCAGAAATATGTGTACCTTATTTGTTAGCACATCCACTTGTGTGCACTGTGTTTTTTTGCATTTTATCACTATGTCTCTTCATAATTCACCATTTATTATTAAAATATCTCACCTGTCCTGTGTAAAAAAAAAAGCAAAGTTAAAGGTTTTCTCAGATTAGTATTTTCCTTTTTGATATTAAATTCAAACTCTCAGTTATGGGGCACAATAACCAACAAAGACAATGTTCTATGTTTTTTTCAATGATAAGTTTTGGTCCGTTTATTTATTTATTTAATTTATAGTACTTGTTGAGGGTAACAGACAGAGAAGTGAAACTGAACTTATTTAAAACAGATCATATGCTCAACATATTGTCTCAGCAAAGAAATTAAGAAGTTTGTTGCCGGTCATCGAGGTAATTCTGATAACAACACTTAACTTTAATAATTTATGAGTAAAGTAAAGTAAAGTAATCACCTTTTGTAAGCGTATTGTGTTCCTTCAGCATTATTCAAGCAACATGAAAATGCTTTCAACTTAAAGGCATTTCGTACTCGTCGTCTTCCGCTTCATCCGGGACCGGGTCGCGGGGGAAGGAGACTCAGTAGATGCCCACCTCCCTCTCCTCATACACCTCCTCCAGCTCCTCCAGGGGGAGCCCAAGGCGTTCCCAGGCCAGCCGAGAGACATAGTCCCTCCAGCGTATCCTAGGCCATCCCCTTGGGCTCCTCCCAATGTAAATGCCCCTGGTAGGAGACCCTACCAGGGGCATTGAAGCCTTGGACAACATTGCACCTCGGATCATTCGAGCACTCAAACCCCTCCACCACGTTAAGGTGGAGGTTCAAGGAAAGGGCATTTTTAATATTTAATAAATTGTTAGTGGTAGCACTGCTTTCTTACTCTTATTTCCTTTTTGCATTATGAAAAACTGTGATTATTTTATTTTTTCCCCAAACTTCTGGACAGCATGTAATACATGAAACTATTCGCTTTTAACATAAAGTCCATAATAAACTTATGTTTACAATGTTTTGGACTTCATGCTATATTGCAATAGACTGACATTTTTGTCTGAACATGACATACATATGGTTTCCAGACAATTTGTGATCAGTGATGACCACTAGAAATGTTGTTATCCTCTTAAATTTTAAGTCAAAAAATGGTTGTTTGTTGACTGTTTTACCCTACATTTCTGATGGGTTTGTATGTTTGTGATGTCAGTTTTTTGCTTGATTCTCAGATTTTTCCAGAACCAACATCCTGCAGAAAGATCACCCTTTTTTGAAGAGATAGTTAATTTATTCTTTGTGTTGTGACTGCAGGTAGTCAGAAGCAGGAGACCAAGCTTGGTGGAGGAGCCAGCAGACACTGTTTCAACAACCTGAAGCCCAATACAGAATATAAGATCAGTGTATATTCTCAGCTGCAGGATGGGACTGAAGGACCTGCAGTCACAGCAAATGTGAAGACATGTAAGAAAATCCAAACACAAACTCCAACACCTCAGACACAATTAAAGTTTTTGATTTAGTGTGTTTTTTAAAAGATTTAGTTATATTTATATATTTTTTCTTTTTTCTTAGCAATAAACTTTAAAGTTTAAATCAGTTCAGAAGACAGATGTTTAGTGCAGATGTGTTTCACATGTGCAAATCGTCTGCATGTATATTTGCTTCCTACACATTTTGTCCAAAATCCCATTTGAATATGTTCATGCAGGTGTGATGACAATATAACAGCAACACACACGTACACATCCTCAAACTGCTGTCAGCTGTTATTGTTTAGAAGAGAAGCTTGGAGTACAATCACGTCACTTTCCCCAGAAAACGTCTTTTATCCTTGTGGGAGTACCGAGTCCTCGTTCGTCTTTCAGAATGAGCCTTTTGTTCTGCTGCAGCAGCTCCAAACACTAATCAAGAGCCAGTGTCTGGAGATGAGGCAGAGAAGGAGGGAGGCTGTTGGGACGGATGGGCTGCCTTGTCATTTTGATTGCCATAAGCGTCATGGAGCATGATTTCAATAAATTGGGGTAATTTACAACAAGAAGTTTAGTTTCTATTACATTTTGAGTAACATCAAAAAAATATATATTGTATGAATTTGTTTGGTCAAAGTTATCCCTAAAAGGTTTGTTTATTGTTATTTAGAATATATATAATCCCACCCCCCCCCCTTCAAAATACAGTATTTTATTCAGATTTTATGTGACAGACTTACACAGAGTACAAAATAATTGTGGTGTGGAAAATGATAGTGGTTCTTATGGTTCCTTATATTGCAATTACAGCTGCAACCCTGTTAGGGTCTGGCTCTACTTCCTTCATAGAGCTAGAGAATTAAATTTCTGCCCATTCTATTATGCAAAATAGCTTACACTCATTTTGTGAACTTTGATCATAATTTTTCCACAAATTACTCAACTGGAGTCAAGTCTCGACTTTGTCTGGAGCATTTTAACGCATATATATTCTTGTTCTAAACCATTCCACTGTGGCTCTGGCTACATGTTTAGGGTTGTCCTGCTGGAAGTTGAACCTTTGCTCCTTCCTCAAGTCTTTGGCATCCTGTAACAGATTTTCTCCACATATCGCCATATATTTACCTCCATCCGTCTTGCTATTAACCCTATAGATTTACTGTCTTTGCCAAACAAAAGGATCCCACCAGCATAATGCTGCCACCACCAAGCTTCGCTGTGGAAATGAGGTGTTGAAGTGATCTAATTTGTGTTGGTCTATCACATAAAATCACCCAAAAATAGATTGAAGTTTATGATTTTAACATCACACATTAAATGTATCCCTCTTGATCATCTGTCTATAAAAGACAAAACTATAATTGCTCTTTTTTTATTGCATGCATGTATACCATTCCATATTTCACCTCACAAAATCCAGATAATAGTTCATTTATAAGGGGTGCCAACTCCAAACTTGACTGCTTACCTCCTCAGTAAGCAGTAAAGGCCTGCTAATTACCTAATTACTTCCTGACCTCACTTACACATTTCAATTATTAATGTAAAGTTACACGTCTGCATGATTGCTTTTATTTCATTCAATGGTTTGCAAATTCCGAACTCCAAACTATTGATGAAAATATCTAAATTAATTTATCACAAGATGAAGACAAAGAAAAGACAGGAGGACTAGATTGCCTGTTTAAAGATGGTTTAGATAAGAGTGTGAAGAAGTAATGAAAAAACCTATAGAGAGATTAAAAAGAAAGGCAGCAAGATAGAAAGTTCTTTGTCTGAAAAAAAACACAGATATTTGTTTGCTTTAGGCTGCTCCAAGACACACTCTGGCTCTATGGAGAGCCTCCTGGATGATTTATGGCTTTGTTTTGATGCAAATGAAAGCCTGAGCATTTCCTCAAATGACTATCCCCATTGCTGCCGGCAGCCGCTACTGAGCGCTCCCTACCTGCCATCACAAGTGATTCGCAGCCTCAGGTAGCTGATTTACTGCCTAAACAGCTCTGAAAGCATCAAGTGTGTGTATGTGGTGTGTCTGTAGGAGAAGTGGAACACACACACAGTAATCGAGAGGTTGAGAGCAGAGACAGCAGGTTTTGGGTTTTGACTACAGCTGACGCTGTGATCAGTGCCCCAAATTATGTAGGAGCTCAAATCACAGAGCTGCATGTAGTTATTTTACACTTTCTGTATGAGCATATATGTGACTGTGTGAGCTGTCTGAGGTCTGGAACCTGCTGTCTGTCTGTGTAGTTCTTTATTGTAGGGAAACTTATTTGTAACATCATTCGGCATATTGCTTTATGATGAATGGAGTCATGATTGCAGGTTTTCATATCTTTATGTGTTTGTGTGTGTCTCTACACAGTACCAGTCCCAACACAAGCACCGGCCAAGCCCCCAACCACCACTCCACCACCCACAATCCCTCCTGCTAAGGAAGGTGAGAACTTCCTGTCATTCATTTGGTCCTACTTGTCTACTACCTGTTGAAAGAGTTTTTCATGTATTAAGTGCTGTGCCTTTTTTGAAGAGGATGTGTAGGAGGTGTTTAATCTGTAAAGAGGCCTGTTTTATAAAAATGGCTTTCAGTCATTATGCACTTTGTTTGAGCATCATCACAAAAATGCTTGATACGATTCTATGCAAAGATTTCTTCTCTGGCCCAATATACACCTCTGGTAATTCATAACCTCATTCCATAAATATACATTGATATTTTCCCCTTTTTGCCCCTATATCCTAACCATAAACAAAACATTTTGTTGCCATGTACTAAAACACCATAGCAGTTTTTCTCTAGCTTGTTTAGTATTTTCGATTAATTCTGAGATAATGAAAAAAATCATTTCGCCTATAGTGCTTCCGATCCCCATTTTGGGTTATTTCTTTCTTATGGAATAACATTTTACATTACTAGAAAAAAGTAGGAAAAGTCAGCTACAGGACAAATGCCAGGCCTTAAAAACATGTCCAGCACCTGAACATTATTTAAATGTCATGTTTTTGTTATCCCCATCAGACTACTGTCTTGTGTTTCTATGGCGTGCCCAACTGATGGATCCCTAACCTGCTGAGAACCACTGAAGTAAAGAAAGCTCCAGCAATGCCTTTCTTTGCATTTGATACTGTGTCATGTGTAATTTTATCTCTTTTGAACTTTTTTGGACTTTGTGTGAGCACGCAGGAACCAGTGCTACAGAATTGGCAAAGTGCTCATGAGATGTTGCAGCAATGACCTAATAACAAGATTGCGCAATATCAAGCAGTAAATGCAGGCTGATAATTATTTGTCACTTGGCTAGCACCTACAGAATGTCTTTGAAAAATTGACCTTTTAGCCCCAGATGTTCAAAGGTCGATATTATAAAAATAAAGCAAGAGATCTGCTAAATTTTAAACCCTTCACCCTTATACAATATACAGACTAGGGGTGTGTCATGCACAATTCATAGAAGTGGCAGTGCTTTATGTTTTACAAAAAAATCTACTTTTTTCATGTTTAGACTTACATAAAACATTGTTCAAGATATGGTAACACACGTGGCAAGATAAGAAACAGCAGCTTTCAGAAAAAGGAAAACAGTCCTTCAAAGAGATGAAATAGACTCTGTATCCCATGTTTTTTAGCTAATAGCTCTTTGAGAATGACCTTCCTTGCACTAAAATGCTCTCTTATCTAAGTCAGATTATATTTTTGTGTCGTTGTGACTTACAGCTGGTAACATGGTGTCTGTGGTCCTCTAAGTAATCTGTTTTATGTGTGCCTTCTGTTTAGGAACCTTTTCATACCTTGAAACCCTAATGATAATGTCAAAGTTCAATGGATTAAACAAGCAAAACAAAACAAACAAAAAAAAGACAACTGGTGACAAATGTTCACCAGTTGCTTGTGCTTTAAGAAAGTCTGGCTGCTTGGGCACAAAATAAATGAAGGATGAATCAAGACTGTAAAATTTTCTTCATTACCAACACTGTAAACATTTCCAAAACTTCAAATAATGCCCTCTTTTGTGTAGGTCTTTAAAGCAGTTTGTATAATATGACTTCATGTAGCCAAATATATAATCAACTGCCCTATAAAATGGGTCTTATTGTTAGATATTGTTTTTAAATCAGTTTAAGTTAAGTTTAGTTCATTTAGCATATTTTGGTGGGGGAACCTGAAGCAAACTATGAATCATTATTTGTATAATACAGGATACCTGTAAAACATGAAAAACATGTAGAAACATGTTGCTTTTAAAAGCTCAAAATCTTTTATTTGAGCTTACATACAATAAGCGACTTTCAGACATATAACATATAAAAAAATCATGTTAAAATCTTTAAGATTTAGTATATAGGGTTAATGAGAAGATGGATGGAGGTAGTTTTCCAATATATCTTGTTGCGAGACCTGTTTATTGACTTAGTTTTTTCTCACACAGTGACTGGGTGATTGTTTCAGATTACAGAAACCAAAATGTAAAATTTTGGTTTTTAAAATGGAGTCTGTGTAATGTATGCTGAGCTGGAAGAAGTCTGATCTCAGTCTGCACTGCTGCTGTAAATTTTGAACAGAGAGTCTATTTTCCTGTCATACACACACACACACACACACACACACAGTTCTAACAGGCTCCAACATTTACAGCATTTAAAATTTATAGCTCAAACTGAAGTAATCATTTTCAATTTTAGGCCTCCAAAAGGCAAACTGATAATTGCAGACTCAAGATAAAAATAATAATTTGAATGTAATCCCAGTAAGTCTTTAGTTTCTTATAGCTTTTAATTTCATCAAACATATAATTCACATTCCTCACATCTGTCTTCACTGCATCATCAGTTTCATCTCCAGCCTACCATTATTTGTTTTATGTATACGAGGGGAGAAGATACACAGCGTCAGTCAATCTCATAACATCTTGTTTATATAGACCTTTGTAAAATAAACAAATAGTGCTTTCCAAGAAAAATGTGATAAATACTACAAAGCAATAGCATTAAAATGGAAAAAATTAAACAACAATTCATGGTGGCATTTTTTCTGTGTGAATTAATCCTCCCCTTGCCTACAGTGCAACTTAAACTTAAGGCAATTTCTGTTTTGTTTGATTGGTGAGAAATGTGAAGTGGGCGTGGTTAATGAAGAAAAGCAGCTAATTATGATGCAGTGGGAATGACATATGAGGACTTCCTAGGAGTTCTGCTCTTAAGCTTCTCATGCATATAGCTGATACTCCACCGTCGCTTGTAAAAATATTTGCTTTTCTTAGTTACTAGAATCATAGTTTTAAGGTTCATGATCCCCCTCTGTCCCTCATGTTTTTTGGGCAACTTTAAGTATGTGGCTCAAATTCCCTAGATTCCTGTCTTGCTGTCTGGTTTTGGTTTTGTTTCAAAGTTTTGAACTTCCAGCTAGAATCAGTGTTTACATGTCCTAATTTCCTCCTGCCTACAGTAGATTGAATTCGAAAACCATCATGTGAGAATGAGGAGTTGGGTACCAGATTTTGCCTAATAATGAATATTAAACTACCTTTTAAAACATGATTACTGACCTCATATGAATCTCTATGAATTTAATCATAAGTCTTAAATATTTGCTATAAAATGTATGCAGAAAAGGCATACTAATTGAGAAGTTTGATATTAAGTAACTAAAATGTTAATTTCATGTATCTGCCTATTAGTGATGTTCATTTAAAAACCTAAATGTGTTCATACAGAATCTGGTTTTGCAATTCTCAACAGTGCAGCAGCTAGAAAGTCATTGTGAAAAGCTGACGTTTCGTTGTAGTTGTTAATATCTGACCCAGTTTAATTTTATAAAGCAGTAGGGTTTTAATTACAATGGTCATAATGTTATATCCACTAATCCTTCCTGATGGTGAAAGTCCATTCGAAAGCTGCATGATTAAGTCCCACAAATATTTTTTATTTGAATATTTCTATCATTACTTACTGATAACACCTACACACCCAGCATGAATTGTTATTCATAATTCATGCTTATAAAACGCTCCCAGATGAATAAGGTTGACCCAAAGAGGAGCCTTAACGCTGGACCTGTTAAACTACTTCAGCGCATATTCTGAATGCAGAACAGAACCAGAGGAAACCCTTCTTGAACCTGAAGTGCCTTGATTAATTTTCACGAAAGAGAGATGCTGTCCAAGGGGAACACAACCAGAACCAGACCTGACCTGAATAATACAAAGATTAATTAGTTCACATCTGAAATGCATCAACATGAGCAGATTCTAACAGACAGGAAACAAACACAGGCTGCTGAATACGTTGATCAGTTAATTCAATTGACCAATAGACACCTTTGATAGGAAATAAGGATCTGACCCAAAAAATAAACTTAATGTTAATATGTGAATAGTATTTCTAAGGTTACTATATCTTAAGATAAACATTGGCAAAGTGCTCATTATTTTTGAGGGCAGGTTTATGACCAAAACTGTGAAACCTTTAATGTACAACCAAAATAAAAGAAATGTCTTTCATTTTCTCTCTGCCCAGTTTGTAAGGCAGCCAAAGCAGACCTGGTATTTTTAGTTGATGGTTCCTGGAGTATCGGTGATGACAACTTCCTGAAGATTATCCGTTTCCTGTACAGCACTGTCGGAGCTCTGGATCGGATCGGCCCAGATGGCACACAGGTAACCCAGACAAGACCCAATCATTTCCCAGTCATTTCTAAAACAAATAGAGGTAGTAAACGTCTTTAAAATCTATTTTTTCTAAACATTTGTTCCTGGAGTTTACTACTCTAATTGTAAATTATTGGTTATAATTTCTAAATTACTTTCCAAACACTTTAATGGACAAAGATGAAATTTTCAACTAGCAGTATTGGATTTCATGAACTACATTCATATCACATTACATTCAGCCTGTCGAATATGCCCACTCTGAGTCAAATCCAGTCTTTATCCCAGTATTTGCTGTATTTCATCCACATTTCAGCTTCTGGGTAATCCACCCTGTTAGCAAAGTGGCTTGAAAACAAACAGATAGGAATTTGTCTCATTAAATGTTGCCTGTGTATTTTTCTGAGGGGCAGAGATACTGCTGCAGAAGGATAAATTTGGAAATGTAGGCTTGATTAGACATTGAAATGCACATAATTTGCAAATGAGAGAATTCCCTTAAGCAAAAAGCAAAAGAAAAGAATTAAACCACCGCAATCAAAATTTGTTCATAACATTTCAAACAAACATGTCTAAAATTGCTGATAAGAAAGTGGATCTAACAATGCGGTTTTCTGATGCCACAACTTTTATTTTACCTTAAGTACCCAATTTTCTCATCCTGCCTATGCAATTGTTGCTGTTCACTATAATTTCAGGAGAGGTGAACCAATGACTGGGATTTTCATTAGCAGCCTATTGTGTCAGTAATGACTGCTGTGTTTCCAACAAAACTGCATACATTAAATGTGTATTCTTCTAAGGAGATGGGTGAAGAGTTTTAGAAAACAAAATTGCTGTAGATAATTAAAGGGACTCATAATAATCAATTATGGAAATTGACAAAGGGAACAAACACCAAAACAAAGAAATGAAAGAATGAATTCATTCATACATTTTTGTAGTCTGAATATTCATAGTGCAGTCCACTAGGTAAAGATCTGGCCCATGTTGCTCCTCCTGGATCAGAGGTTCAACCATCAGTCGGAGCCTCCACCCCAACACCCCAGGGTAAGCATTCCCATGGAACCTGAGTAGTGTGATCCACCATGCCAGTCTGCCACACCTGTGACATTGTCCTGGTCCTCCATGTGACATTGAAGAGGCGTGCCAACCATGACAGCCATGACTACAATAAATGATTTTCACATCTTCACCAGAGGTGCCAATAAATGTCAAGGACTCAGTTTAACGTTAAAAACTAAGGTTTCACCAAAGTTTTGTGTTGCAGTTTTAAAATGTTTCATTTAAAATGTTGCATGAAATCTGGTTGTTTTAGTCAATATTATATAAAATATATATTTTCCACATATATATTTAAAACCCCTGCGATGCCACGTAGTGTAGCAGCAGAGCAGGGATCGCTTTACTTTTTAATGAGCTTTTCCAGCTTGTATCTCAGGAGAGGCAGAGTTCTGTTAAATATTAGTTCATCTAAATAAGAAAAGTCTTAACATCATTAAGATGTAAGTATGCCAAACTTTTCCATCTTCACAAGAAGAAATCAACTTAACCTGATGATATGCGTAAGTTGTAACTTGTTGAAAGATTTACATTTGAAAAATTTGTCCTAACCTGGCAGGTGGCCATCGCCCAGTTCAGTGATGACGCTCGAACTGAGTTCAAGCTGAACTCCTACGGTGACAAAGAGCGTCTGCTTGATGCCATCAACAAGATCTCCTACAAGGGAGGAAACACTAAAACAGGTGAGTGCTAAAACACACAGTAGGTGGGCTGCTTAGAGACAAAATAACAGCCTTTAACTTGTGTAACTGCAGCAAATAAGACACAACTATCACTACTGTAAACAACTTTATTATATAACCTCTGCCCCAGATTTTGTTTTATATGGAATACTTACTGAGTGACATGTATGTGTCCGTTCTTTCATGTGTGTATAATGTCTATATGAAGTGTTCGTAATGTGTTAACTATGCCCATGTGGAGGTGTGTTTGTAATGAAAGGAATGAGGGATTGGAGACAGTTACAGTCTTTAATCAGAGTTTACGACGCAGAAATGGGATCGCAGACCACAGATTTGCTACAGCATCATTGCTGCAAGGAAATTCCCCTGGTGATAATGTCACACTATAATGCACCAGTTGTTTATTTTTTTTAATCAGGAAGCAACAGTTTGGAGCGTTATTATGCATTCAATCACAGTGTACACTGCAATTAAGAAATTTCAGGCGTTCCCAAAGGAAAATATTTGATGGCTGGATTTGTTTGACATTCTTGTGTTATTTCTTTCGCTTCCTGAAATATTAAAGAGAATGAAAATGATTCTGATTTTCTGAGAAAAAGTGTACCATTAAATATCAGTACACTTTTTGGCAGAGTAGAGAGAACACCAAAACATGTAGATATATGCAAAATGCAAAAGCTTGAATAATTTGAAGTAGAGTTTGATTAGGAATTTATATAATTTATTTAATCCTGTTCATTACGTTTAGGGTTTTGTTCTGTTTTTACAATATAGAAAGAAATGGTAGGTATTAAGCATAAAAATATTAGTCACTTACATGTTCAAATAGCATTTTCCGTAGATATTAGATACCATGGGCCTCATTTAGAAAGCCTTGTATGAATTTTCGCCTGAAACATGCCGTATGATTATATCAACAATACTGTGTACTCATAAACAAATCTAGATGTGTGAAACTCTGTCTATACATGGAACCAAGCACATTTCCTTTGCACATCCCAGCCAATGTGGAATTAAGTATACATGAAGGAATACCAGATCTTCACACGCCCCCATTTAAATATGCAGATAGACGAACGTATGGCCTGTGCAAGTGGATCATCTCTGTGCGCAGATGTATGAAATCATTATGATTTTTTATCAGTGCATACAATACTTGTATTCACAATACAGCGACAATTTCCAAGGGTGGCCTCTAGATGTCCTTGACAAGCTGGTGTGTGCGCGCCAGTCATCAATTTGTCATTGGGATGCTCACATTTCTACATAGTTTTTCTTAGAAAAGGCTGTGTGGGCGCAACAGTGGCGCAGGGTTAACGTGCGCAAAGCATGTATGGGGGGTGTGGTCTTCAACTCAGCCGTCATGGGTTTGAATCCCAGCCTGTTGACCTTTGCTGCATGTCTTCCCTCTCTCTCCACCCCATTTCCCGTTCGTCAACTTACAAAATAAAGGCCACTAAATTAAAAAAAAGAAAGAAATGGTTGTACGGCATTTTTGTGCTTATGGACCCTTTGCACATGAGGGGCCTAGAGTTGCCTCTGGTGTTGAGGTTACCTTGAGTGGCTCTGTGCTTCTGTGGGTGTGACAGTAAAAACTTGACTGTTGACCTTTTCACAGGCTTCTTATAGCTGACAACTTACACCAACAATAAAAAATCCCGACTAGTTCCATCTGATGCAGCTCTGTTAATTTTATTTGTCATGCATCACATATCTCAACCAGTGATCAGTAAAAGTTCCAATTTTGAGGCTAATTATCAAGTAGAAAAACCTTCAATTATGGTGTCAATAACAACTTCATTCCTAAGTAAACTTCAGTGGTGACTCACTGAAGATTGTCTGTTGTTTTCCAGTACAGACACTGTGCAGCAGCTCATGAAGCTTCAAATGTTACTGCAACAAACATCTAACACATACCATTTTACCTGGCGCCAAATTAAAATCCTAAATCCTCGGGGTTATATTGGCATGTGAACAGGGTTGGTCTGACTTCTGGCAGGAAGATGAACCCTCCGAGGCAGTAATTTGTTTAGCAGCACTGATCCATAATCTGCAACAGTTTACTAGTCAGGCAGTTTATCTAAAACTGTAATACAGGTTTTGTTTTCTGAAGTAATTTGGCTTTGTAGTCCACAAGTTATTTTTGGAAGAATGTGAATAAACCTGCAGGGAAGGATGAATCAAAGCAGGTTTTCTGCACACAAGCAACTCTACTATTGACCTACTACAGACCTTTTTTCTCCCCGCTATAAAAAGGTACACTTATTATTTGTGCTATTTCTCAAACTTCTAAGTTCTCTTTTGTAGGGAAATAACCAGAATGAAAATGCTGAAACAATCTAACTTTTTATGCAAATTGATAACTGCTCTCTGATTTGGTTGTTGGACGTAATTGACTTTTTCGTCTTTTCAATCAGGTCGGGCCATCCAGCATGTGAAGGAAAACATCTTCACCGCTGAGGGAGGAGCCAGGAAAGGGATCCCCAATGTCCTTGTGGTTCTTACTGATGGTCGATCTCAGGATGATGTCAACAAAGTTTCCAAAGAGATGCAGATGGCAGGTCAGAACAAACATATCTTGTTTTTATGGTTAAATATGAAGCTGAACCTCCAGTTTGTTTCTTTTTGGTTTTACATTGTTTTAGGTGGGTCATTGGAAGGCTGTCTGAGACATCTCACACAAGTGATTTTTAATAACTGTTGCTTATGGGCTTTAACTGTAGTCTAATATATACAGTAAATAATGTAATTTAGGTATTTGTTCTAGAGAACACTCTTACCAGGTCTTAAAATGGTCACCAGCAGGTACACATGCATCTTAGTTTTTGATTAATGACCATGAACTGAAGTATTTGTAGTTCTTTTCATTTTTATTACAAAAATTTTATGTTTCATCAACACCAGAAAACACTTTGTGGTATTATTTATTTGCAATAATTTATCATACCACCTTATTACAAGCTGTCTCAATGAATAATACAATGAAATTAATAAATTATTATATTTTATTACTAACCTATTACCCTATTGCTACCTGGTCCTGGTTAACTGTAAGGACTTGCTTAATTTGTAAATTTTATAAATTCCAGTTACTGAATCCAGTGCTGAAGACTAAGTGTTTGTTTTTCTATTCGCTCCCCTTGTAAAGGGTACATTGTGTTTGCTATCGGCTTCGCTGATGCCGACTACGGAGAGTTGGTCAGTATCGCCAGTAAACCGAGCGACAGGCACGTCTTTTTTGTGGACGACCTGGATGCCTTTCAGAGGATCGAGGAGAAGCTGGTAACCTTTGTGTGCGAGGCCGCCACTGCAAGTAAGTTTCTGTTAGAGTACGACCTCAATCCTTTTAGATAAACAAATGATATTTTTTTTGCTGCTGTGCTGATTTTTTATTTTACTTTGCCTGTAACAGCTTGTCCGTCAATACCAATGAGTGGCAGCACGACCCCAGGTAAATGTCAAAAAATATGACTTTACTTCACTGAGAGCATTACATGTTGAAATATGACTGCTTACAATGTATTGTTTTTGTTGTTTGTTGTATCAAAGGGCAACCTTAAAGAGAACATAATTTCAGTGTTTCCACAAAAAGTTACCCACAACCATAAAAAAACAGTAACTGTTTTGGAGCGTGGTATCCCCATTTTAAGGCACTTATTCAAATATTTTTTACATCTATTTATGGTGCCTATTAGCATGTTATATTTGTTGATATGTAGTATAAATTAGCTACTGAGGAATAAAACTTCTGAGTCATTTCATGAAGATATGGGAAAGAGTTGTTGAATCTAGGCTTAGAAGTGAGGTGATGATCTCTTAGTGGGAGAGTAGTAGCAGAAGAAAAGCATTACAGATGTGATGTTTGTTTTAAAAGGTTTTATGGAGAGGCATAGAGGAAGGGAGGATTTGCATTTTTTTTCTTTGATTTAGAGAAAGCATAAAACAAGGCATCAAGGAAAGACCTGTGAGGGAATCAAATGCAGCAGACAAATAGAAGGATGGTTAAGGGAAGATCAATTGTAACTCAGTGGTTAGAGTAGTCGTTCAATTCCAGCTTATTCCCCTTTCACAGTGAGTGCCAACTACCTTAAGTTGCCTACTTGTCCTCATATCAGTGTATGATGTGTGAGTTTATGAGTATGACCGGGTGAATGTAACTCAAGTGTTAAGAGCTTAGAGTGGTTGATATGACTAAAATAGCTACATAAATCCAGTACATTTACCGCTTATGTGTACAGAGACAGCAAGACAGGGGGTGAGGTGTGTGGTAGTAGTCACAGATGAGTTCAAGAGATCAGCTCTTTTTGTTACCATTGGTGGACAGGTTGAGGGATGAACTCATGAAGGAGTCCTTATAGATTAGGATCTTTTCAGGCATCAATTTGATCTGTAGTGACAATTGGTAGCAGGTGAAAGGGAGTCTGGAAAAGTAAATGCTCTAGACAAAGCATGAATGCCAGGAGAAGCAAGACAATATACACATGTAAACTACAGAGAGGAAAGACACACAGAGAAAAAAGTGGAACAGGGAAACTGCAAGGAGTAGAATTACTCAAGGTGGACGAGTTTAATTACCCATACAGAAAATGTCAGGGATGATTTGTGACAGATGGATACCTGGAAGAGTGAAAAGGGTTAGTGCAGAACTATTTTTTGTCTGCAGTGGTGATGGACAGGTTGACAGATAAGGTCGGGCACAAGTCCTTATGGATTATGATGTTCGCAGACAACATTGTGATCTTTAGCAAGAGTAGGGAGCAGATGAAAGAAAGTCTGGAGAGGTATGCTCTGGAGAGATTTAAATAAGGATTAATAGAAGCAGGACAAAATACATTTTTGTATAAAAAAGGGGAAGAAAGGTGAAACAGGACAGTTGCAAGGACTAGAGGTACTGAACTTGGACACGTGTAAGTACCTGTGGAGTGGATGAAGACAAATGTCAGAAATGCTTTGTGACAGAAATTTTCAAAGAGAGAGTGAAACAGAAGATTTACAAGTTGGTGGTGAAAGCTGCTATGCTGTATGGCTTGGAAGTGGAACTTAATATGTCAGAGCTGGAGATGGTAGCATTTTCATTGGATGGGGTCAAAATTAACAGAATTCGAAATGAGTGTCTCAGAGGTACAGCTCAGTTTTAGCAGTTAGAGAGGTAGGTGTTGTGATTATGAATATGAATATATTATTTAATATTAATACTTTAATATTTTATTAAATAATATTTTGGTCTGTTAAGGGTTGTCCTGTGAATACCAGCCCAATAAGGTGGTGGTATTAGGACAAAACTGAAAGGGATGAGCCAAGCTCTAACATAATTAAACAGCAAAGCTCTGTACACACACGGAATGAATTCACACAATTTCACACAAGAATTTATTAACAAAAATAAGTCAACTCAAAGTCAAACATATTTCAATCAACAAACTATTTACTATGCTACAACAATCCAACTAAACTACCAAGCAGAATTAAAGAATAAGGAAGACTAATGGGCTATGTACAATATAAACAAGCTGATCAAAGATGGTTGAAAACCATGACCGAAAGAGTGATGCAACATTACCATGCAATGTTATTTATGTTTGAGAACCAAGGATTATCTTGAAGAATCTGGAACTGAAGTTAAGTTAGTCTTGGAACTAACTTAAGCAATAATTGGCACACCTTTAGACAACCATTCACAATGCAAGATCAGATAAAATATTATTTTAATAAAATAATATTTTAAAGAATGATTTGCTGAATAAAACCAACCTTCTGCATGACCAATTCTCAACGGTGTTTAATTAGCTGCCTTTATTTATTAAAATAATATTTAAAGAAATATTATTTTGAATAAGAACCAAATCTTTGAGAAATGGGCTTAATTGTGTTACTTAGATATCAAGTTTAGTAAATTAATATTTAGGGAAATATTATTTTACTAGATTGAAAACTAACAACCCTTTTGGGTAAATGATCTTTAGCAGGCAAGCACGTGTTCTTAGCTTATAGCGGTTGGAGCTAATAAAAGAAGCTTATAGCTTATCATCAGAATCAAACTCATACCGTTAAAATACCATTAATAAAAGGGTTAAAATGCATAAGTGTGGACGGCGCGTTATGGCCGATCTGTGTTTAAAATCACCCTTTAAATAAAGTTTGTCTGAACTTTAAAAAAAAACACAAACACAGAAAACACAAACTGACCACGTGTGCTGAACAGATAATCTGCTAGCACTAAGATAGCAGTTTTCAACACAAACAAAACCAAACGTCATAAAACGAAAAATGTTTCGATTATTTCACTCTAAACTACTTTTCTCTGCCCAAAACACAACCTCTTACGTGAAACGTGCTCAGGAAAAGTTGTCCGGGGCGACGAAGTTGAAGAAAGCATCCACAGTGCACAAAGGGTTAACATGTAGCTAACCTTCGTAGCTGTGTGGGGGGGGGCTCGCTCGTGCTGCCGGGCCAAACTGCACGTTACTGCTGTAGCCACGGAGATGCGGTCCCGTTTTCCTTCCTTCAGACCGGGAAAACTGCTCCACTCTGCATCGTAGAGACAGGGTCTCTGCTGGGAACGCTCTGGAACACAGTTTGCTTCTGTAGACCTCAGAGAGAAAAGTCAAGCCACGCTTGTACCTTAACTACCCCCGTTCATGAATGAATACCGGATACACAAACAGCAATTCATTCCTACTTAACTTAGTGCATATGATCGCGTGATCGTATGACACTCTTGGATCATGTTTGAAGAGTTATGTCTGTTTGCCAGCAAAGAGACATTAGTGCGCTGTGTCCCTCCGTCCAGTTCCGCTGGGGACCTGCGTGGAAGAGATCAGTTTGTTGCAAAAGCGGGGTTTTTACTCTGACAGTGACGTCACGGGAAGTCCACTGTTATTCCCTGTTTCTGGCTGTGCTTAGTAGGTTAATGCAATTTTTTTTTTTTTTTTTTTTTTACCGTGTCCTGTCCAGCAGAGTAGCACTCAGAATTGTTGTCTGAGTGCCAAGAAATTGCCCAACAGATTTACTTTCACAAGCGGAGCATCACAGCTATTGCTTTAAGGCTCTGCTTGATATTTATAAAAGAAACTTTATTATGAACTTCTTTGGGAATATTTCAATTGTTACGGACACGGAGACTGAAATGAAAAGGAAAACAGAAGCTTGACAAAGAGAGAGATGGGGCAAAAGGGAAAAAGGGGAAAAAAGGAGGAGAGAGTGGAGGAGAGAAAGAAGGATGAATAGAATAAAAGATTACACCCTGCTTGCTTAGACACAAAATAACACACGGTATTTATGAATGTAAAATGTACTTGGTGAGAAGTGCAGCCCAATATAGATCATCTGTGTATCTATCAACACCTGTGTGGATGCACTTTGTATACAAGGTTTCTCCACAGAAATATGCATTAGCGAGTGTGAGGACCCACCGACCTGCCCCATGGTCCCCGGGCGGACACTGAGGAGATCCGAGCAACAGACATCCAAAGGCCCCCCAAAGCACAGGAACCCCAGGAGAACCACCGCCGGGACTACCGCAACCCCCCCAGAGAAGAGCAGTGGAGAGTCCCAGGGGAGCCACCCAGCAGCGACAGTGCAGAAGCCCCAGGGAACCGCAGCGACGAGCCCACAGGCCCCGCCGGCAGCCGTCCACTCCCGAGCAGATCCAGCCATGGACCCAGAGACCCAAGACCCCGGGAGACGCCACCCCAAGACAGAGGCCCGACAGAGCCCAGGGGTCCAGGCCCCGGCAGACAGCCACCGGGAGTGAGCCAGCACACACCGAAGCATCCAGCCCCGGACACCGAGAACCACAAGTACACCAGCGGGCAGAGACTCCAACCACCGGCAGGCAGGGTGGCGGGGAGGAAATAGGCCCCCCATAGTATTGGGGGGGCCTAAGCTGATCCAGGAGAGGGAGCCGTCCAAGACCCAACCTGTCACAAAAAAAAACAGGCACTCACAGTCACAGTCACCCGCTCCCACCCTCATCCACACACATAAAATCACTCGCAACGTAAAGACAAACAACAATAGACGTCCTACACTCACTCACACTCCCCATGCATACTTTATACTCCAAGGTCCGAGTGCCAGCAGCCCCTAGGGGCAACCAGCCCACGGACCAAGGAGGTGGTCCCCTTTCCTCCCAGGGCAGAGACAAGCAGACAGGCCCAGACCCGGGTGGTCTCGGCCCGGTCCCTGCCCAGAACCCAGTCCCTACCAACCCCCATCCACCTCCAGAGAGGGGGCTATGTACAAAAGAGGGGTCCACATGGCCCAAGCCAGCCCGCCAGCCAGAGCCACCCCAGGACGGAGCAGTCCCGACCCCCCAACGAGCTCCGATCCCGACCCCATGAGTCTCCCACCCCCAGTGAACCCCAACATGAACCTCGCCACAGGGCCACCCCCAACAGGGACACCGATATCGAACACACGTCCCCGAACCCAAACGCCACGAATCCCCCCCCCACAGGGGCACACCCCCACAGGTGAACTCTATAGCCGAGAGGCCGATGAGGTCACACCCACCCAGCGCAAGCTCTACATACAGCCTCGCTCTGAGCACCCCCGCCGCATCCCGCTCCCCCACCACACAGTGCGCCGCAACAGCAAGCCAAGGGCCCCGCGCAACACCACCCCCGCCCACTGGTGCAACAGGGCAGACCCCGCCGAGCACCGCACCCACAACAGGACCCCCGACCCCGCAGCATGACGGGACAGACTCACCCACCCGTTCCCCGGGGTCAGTGTCCCCACCACGCCCCCACAATGCCCCACTCAGCCACAAAAAAAAACATTCCTGCCAATATTCCTGCCACTGCAACTGCCCAGGGAGAAACACTATCCAGCTCAGCTCCACCATCGCCACCCAGCCGATCCAAACGCCGGCGACTCCATATCCCAGAAGTGGATACAACCCCTCCACCCCACCGGCTGCAGCCCCTCCACGACACCCCCCCCACCCACCGCCCCGATGCCCCCCCCACATACATGTCAGCCAGCAGAGCAGCCCACCACCAAGCCCGCCCAATCCCCCCAGACAGCGCCAGCAGCCCCAGCCCACGAGTCCACGAGAGGGATACATGCACTAGCCGAGTACCTGGGCCATGCAGGCCAACCCCTCCAAACCAAACACAGCCCACCAGCCGCCCCGGTGCAGTCACAAGACGCGCTCCACCGCCCCACCCACCCGACCGGCAACTGCAATTTATGCAATTTATGCAATTTATTTTGAAAGTTCCAGAAAAGTTCCTACTGTCCATTCATGTTGTCCCCATGGCTGGGATCCCAACAGTGTAAGATGGTTTGAGCTTGTACGGATAGGCGATAAAGGGTTCACTAGAAAAGGGGTCTGGAATATAGAGCTGCCAGGAAGGTGGAAGAGAGAAAGTTCAGAAAGGTTCATTGGTTAATTATTGAAGGAGGATAAGCAGAGGGTTGGATGGACAAAGGACGACGTAAGAATTTTGGGTAAGATGATGTGCAGTAGACAGAAAAATAAGGTAAACACTTGGTCTCAAACTTTTTCTATCTTTTAAAGTGAACTAAGCTGTCTGAGAGAAATATTCTTCAATCATCCATGGTTTAATGGCCTGATTTTCTGTGATGTTAACAAAATGTCATTCCCACCATCTGTCTGCAGGTTTCCGTATGATGGAGCTGTTTGGACTTGTTGAAAATAAGTACAACAGCATCGCTGGTGTTTCCATGGTACCTGGCACCTTCAATGCTTTCCCCTGTTTCCACCTGCACAGCAATGCTCTGATGGCACAGCCAACCAGGTATAACAACTCGATAAGCATCACAGACGGGACGACATAGCAATAGCACGCTTGCTGAAGTGAGATGTTGGGTCAGGCCTTTGGGAAAGCAAAGCACAGCTTTAATCTTTTTAGTCAACAGAACCTGCAATCAACTTGGACTTATGCAAAAAACATCACCTGGAAGAACTCACTTGCATCTGGCATTCTGACTTACAGGTTTATCCATCCCGAGGGGCTTCCTTCTGACTACACCATCACCCTGCTGTTCAGAGTACTGCCTGATACCCCAGAGGAGCCTTTTGCAATCTGGGAGATCCTCAATAAGAACAATGATCCGCTTACTGGAGTCATCTTGGACAGTAAGGGGAAAAACTTTACATTCAACACATAAAACATTTTTTACACAAGAAAAAAAAATTAAAAGCTGATTTTTTTTGTATTTAAATCTTGCCAAATTCCAGTCATTTAATACAAATGTTTCTGTTAATAGAAAATACAACCATGTACATGAGCCTCCATAATCAGCACAAAAACTTTTTCATCCTAACAAGCATCTATTTGGTTGGGAATTTCCACTTGTAGAAAAATAGCTTTCATGGCAACTCCCAGCACCATTATGGCGAGGTGGAAATTCAATTTAGATTTGCTATATTGACTTAATGTCCCAACAGTGTGCACCATGGGTATAAATGGATCAGCAACATGTGTGCAGTTCGATAAGACTAACAATATCAGTGGACACCAAGCTGTTTTACATGGAAGAGCCAGTACTGAGAAAAAAAAACAGAAAGTAAATTTGTCTTTCCTTGTACTATTTTTAATCTTACACTGAACATTTTGGAAATTTCAGCCTTTGATTTCAGGACAGTGATTCAGTGAGGGAAAAGGTCCCATATTAAGCAGTAGTGTTACAATTAGTGGTACCGAATCAGTGTACCTAATCTAAAACTTTCTAATTTACTTTGGTAAGCATTAAGTATGATGGCACACAGTTGCCCATTTAATTTGCAACCCGTTTAATTTGCAACAACAACTGAGTACAATTTTCCCAAAGCTCACTGTTGGTAAAATAAAGCAAAGAGTGACAACGCCAAGCCCCTATTACTTTTATATGCCAGCTGGTTGTTGGCCTGTAAACTGGAAAAGTCTTTTAAATGAGAGGCGAAACATCTTCAAAAAAAGAGAAGTCCTGTTGCCTTCTACTTAAGCGCTTACATTTGTCATGTACTAGATGACTGAGAATCTACTACAGCGTTCTGGAGTAATTCTACCCAAAAAAGCCATTTCTGTCCTACTACACAAACATAGATATTTGAACTTTGCTAAACTCTACCGGGACTTCAACTGGAACCGTTTACTTGGTTCAGTCATCAAAACAAAACATGTTTTCTTTAGTCATCTGAACAAATGCTTGAGATGGATTTGGGGTAAAGAAAAAGAATGAATATGTGGAAAACCAACTCACTCCCCCCAAAAAAATTCATAGCATTGTGAAAACAGCAAAATAAAATAAAAATCTGGTGATTTTTACCAGTTTCTAAACTGAAATTGGGTCATTGTTGAGTGTTTCAGTAGGGTAATCATCTCAAACATATAACCAAGTCAGCAAAATAATGATTTACCAGATGCAAGAGCAACCTTCTTCAAAAGCCATCTCAGCCCCCAGACCTAAATTCAAGGCCAGATCGGTGGGTTGAGCTGAATGGAAGAGAACATAATATAGAGCACCTAGGATTCTGGATAAGATGAATGGTTAAAGAACACTCTCTCTATATACTCCAACCCTGTAAAATGTCATAGCAGAAGACTAAGTGGTGTCCTATTTGCAAAAGGTCATGCGAAGTGTTAACAGCAGTGGTGTCCAATGTGGGTGCCTCCAGTGATTTTGTTAAAAACCATTATTTCTAATACCTTCAGGGATTTTTTCCGACTGAGTAAATGTACTCAAATAAGTACATTTACTCATTTTTAAGAACATAAAAATTTTCAGTGTCACGTTATTCTGCTGCAGTTAAAAAAATGAATGAATTAATTAATTTATAAATTTTTTGCACAGCTTTACCAGGCAAACAGGCATTTTTTAAGGTTGTATTTAATGCCTGCCACCATTCGAGGCCAATTATCTGGGTGGAAGCAGCAAATATGAAGTCAGACCATATTAAAGCATCATATTATTGCATTGTTTTATTTTGAGCCCTTGTGTAACTTGATGGCAACCTTATGGTCTTAGTTTTCATAACTTGGAGATCCTGGTCCATATTGAACATTTATATGAATGTGTGTGCTTCTTTGCATCCTTTCTACACAAGTTTATTTGTCTTGCTGCAGATGGAGGGAAAACTCTAACATTCTTCAACAACGACTACAGGGGGAAATTCCAGACAGTCACATTTGAAGGTCCAGAAATCAAAAAACTCTTCTTCGGGAGCTTCCATAAGGTCAGAATGGCAACGTGCATTTGTTGTTTCCAATTTTGATTCCCTACACACTGAACTTGAGCTACCTTGATCATGTCATCTTGTGCATACAAAATAAAGAGTTGTATTTTTTTAACTGCTGGTTAAGTTGCCTATAAAAGCCTGATGGGGCAAAGAGAATGCGGGCTGTAAAACTGAGTCATAGTGAGCAATTCAACAAAAGCAAGGAGCAAACAGATGCTTCAGGACTGGCAAAAACATGCCCCTGCATTGGAACACTATATTTACTCCATGTATTCCAGAGAAAACCAGAAAGAAACACCTGCCAGCTACATTACATAGATGTTGGCTTAAATACAAAATAAAGTGGTTTCAACTTGCTTGTTGGCCATGGCTGACAGACACGACAAGCTTTACGTAACTCACAAACCTGCTTGTTTTAAGGACTGATACCTGCCTCAGCATCTCATTTTGTTTTTTTCAACCTACTTGTCTAGCTTATCAGCTCAATAATTTGTACAGTTCAGCTTCCTCTCTCTGCCTCATGCCTTTTTCTATTTTTATCCACAGTCTTTCTGAGCCGTGTAACAATGGCTGGTGTCCCAACAGACTGACTTCAGTTAAGTCATGCCCTGAATCTGAACCTGCTCACAGTCACATTGTGTTATCATCACGGAGGGACCCGCTGACTGATCTGCAGTCACTTCTGTCTGCTCGCAGTCAGCAGAGCTTATCCTGCTTACCTTTTCCCCTTTTGTTGTGCTTGGACCTGCATGTGCATGTGTGTGTTCGCACTAGTCTGAGTCAGAGTTGATTTTATGATCCCGAAGGACCAGAACCTTTTCTCCCTTCCTGATAAGTCAAAGTGACATCTGTATGGGGTCATGCAGTTAGGGATTAAAGGAGATAACTAATGTGATAATCAGTAAAATCGCCTGACTCCTCCTTTTAGCCCACTATGAAGGTTATATGGTCTCTTCCAGTTGCACTTTACCTGCCTTTTTGAAACATTTATATTTACTGAAAAAGTGACATTTGACAATATTTTAAGAGTGTGGAAATGCTCTTACCCAAGCTGTATACTCAGATAAGGTGATAGTCCTTCACACTTCACATTCGTAGCAGGATTTAACCCAAGTCTCAGAAACTTCTGCACTTCCTGCATGTGAATACAAGTATGGATTTACGAGTGTATACACACACTCTAGTGGGCACAGAAGGTGGAATGAGGCAGGGTTGGAGCACAGCTTTACATCTTAAGTTGTGCTATTTTTGGATTTTTAGAACTGTGGCTTTAAAGGAATACCAACCAGTTCCTGGATGAAAACACTTTTTCCCCACATAAGTAACTCTGAGTCAGTTTCATAAAAATAGCAATAAGTCTTGGATGCAAGACCTATTTTGTCAATTGTTTGTCAGCAGTGACCTTTCAAAGCACGAAATATCTCAGCACTCTCCCATATGTCTGCAGGACAGTGCTTCGTGGTTAGATTTCAAGCAGATTTCAATCCATCAATGGATATTTCACACACTACCAGCTGAAAGGATGCTGGATAAAAATGTTCCAATGTCTGCATCCTTAGTTTTTTTCAGCGTGTATATTAACTTTTCTTGCAGGAAAGCGCTGTCTTTTGGGCCTGTTTGTTTTAAACGCTGTGTATATGAGGTGGTGTCTTTTTTTCAATTAGCCCACTTTCCTCCCCTGTGGAAACGGTGTTGCCTAGTAACAGCTTATTTTGGAGATAGTAAAGAGGGAACTGTGTCAGATTTGAGAGGAAAATAATTACTATCCCCCAACCAATCAGAATCAGGAACATATATTGCCTGATTCTGATGGGCCTCTAAGTGCTGCAAAAAAGCAATGTTGATATTTTTACAGCACTTCTCCTCACTTCAGTTCTCCTTCTCTTAGGTTTCCTGGAAAATGACTCGTTTTGTTGTCATACGCTTTGATCTCCTTATTTGGAGGTGTTAAATGTTTATAAGTCAATAAATGAATGGATGAATAAAAGAATGACTCACCAAATTGAAGCTCTTCAGCTAAATAGTTCTTTGTGTCCTGTCTTATTTAAAACAAGTGGTAAAATTTATTTATTTCTACTAATGTTATCAGTCCAAAAACTAAAGGATTGCAGTTGTTTCTTCTGCTCAAAGTCCTCTAAGAATTACAAAGACACATAAAAAGCTACAGCTAAAAACAAAAAGGATTTTTCAGATTTATGACTTGTTTAAAACTCATGTGCTTCAACATCATGTTTTCAGTAGAAAATGAATGCAAACTGTTGAAAAATAATTGTATTTACATGTATATACATATATCACTTCACATTGATAACATGTTTAGAAGAGAAGCAAAGACTTCTTTCTCCACAGCAGCACTATGCTTTTTCTTTTTCTTCTTTGCAAAGGCACCCCAGATTGGATGCAGAGTGTCTCTGAACATCAGTTTTCAAGTCTTGCCTCAGATTCTCAATTTGTTTTAGGCCTGGACTTTCACTGGGCTATTCTAACACTTTGCTTTGTTTTTAAACCATACCTTTGGAGCTGTTGCTGTATATTTAGGGCTGTTGTCTTGCTGGAAGGTGAACCTCCACCTCAGTCGCAAGTCTTGCAGCCTCAAACAGCTTTTCTTCTAGGCTTCTAGGCTTCTAGGGCTTCCATGTTAAGTTTGCATCCACACATAATGTTTTGAATGTCCTTTGGACTTGTTTAGGTTCAGATCTCCTGGATGTAGCTGGACTGGTAAATTGAAACCTTTGGGGTTTTTTTAGCCGTCCCTTTTGGGGCAGTTGGTAGCACTGTTGCCTTGCAGCAAGAAGGTTCGGGGTTCGACCCCCATCTGGGGTTCTTTCTGAATTGAATTAGTGCAGTTAAGGCCCAAATCCATCTGTCCATCTCTCAGACCCTGCTAGAACTCATTGAGTCAGTACTTCAGACGGGCACTGATTCTGGTCCTAGAGGGAGCACTCCACCTTTGTCCTGTGCTGAATCTTGGCGTCCGACGTGAGAGACCTGGCTCCAAGCGCGGCCACAGAATTATAATGTAAAATGTCTGTCATTCCTTTTAGGTCCTCACAAGGAATGTTTTACAGTTTAAAGATAGACAGGTTATCTGCAATATGAAGCTAAAAAAGAGAAATATGAAAAATCTCGCTGTTTATTGGCTGTTTGAATTTTTGGTTGATCGGTGTCTAGTTGGAGAAAAAACATACTGAGTTTGTCTTCAGCATAAACACTTTGTCTCACGCATTAATCTATTATAAGAGCAATAAATAAGAAACAAATTTTTTATAAGTTATTGGAATGTTTAACAAATCAAAATTAAAGCAGTTAATGCCAAGCAACAGAACATAAGATTGCTGGATTGGATTGGAAAAATTGATTCATTTTCCATTTTAATCTCATCACCTCTTAAACTCTGTTTTCTTTTTATGGAAGCTGAACATTATGGTGATGGTGTGTGTTAGACACCAACTCGACAGAATACCTCGCAGCAGATTGGCAGGGTGTCACATTTCTAAGACAGAGGGACTTTTCAGTTCAGCACCTGAACATCTATGCTGCTGAGAATACCTACATCTGTCGTTTTAAACAGTTTAAAAACTGGTCACTGTGGAAAATAACTTGATCTCTTCCATTCTCACAAGCATGTGGGTCTTCATCTGGTCAGCAAAACGGACTGGTCTGATTCATCTATAAAAAGTAGGGGTGCGGCGATATCAATAATTTGGGCTTATTTTATTTTCCGATATTAATATTGCCGTTATGGACGATCACTATAATTACGATATGTATTTCCCTACCATTTTGCACTGTGAAAAAACGACCACATTGCTGACATTGTTTTTCTGCCGCAGTTAAACACCCCACAATCCTGCACTGCATCACTATCACTGTCACATGAGCAGGAAAATACCACACCCCCTCTCGAAACACATAAACAAATGACAACAAAAAGGAAATAAACGTCAATTTTTAATACTGGCCCAGTTTTACTTATGGCACTGATACTGATATATTACAAAAATAACTAATATGGACAGATATCTTTAAAATCCAGATTTATTGTGCATGTCTAATAAAAAGGGGCAAAGCAGAGTGTACATCTGGAGGAGGCTGGTCTCCCTAATATGTTTTAACAGTCTAACATATCTAGTGTTTTTTGGGGGGTTTTTTTGTGCCGTGGGATTTCGTCCAACCTTAGAGAAGTCCTGGATTACCTGTCACCCCTTGCTTCATATCGTCTCAATGCACAGAAGCTCTTTTAGTGACAGACCTTTGTCAATAAGCTGTTCCACTAACAGATTCAGGGATTTCTCTGTACCGCAGGCCATAAGGATGAATAATTCAACTATCAGTGCAAAGCATTGATCATAGGTGATCTAATTTCAGAGTGTTTGTTGCCATTAGCATATCTCGTGCACCTCTTGGTATTGGTCCATCATTTTTAAAAATATGTATTCACTTTTTTTAGATTCTTTTGTATTTAAAGTATTTTTAAAGCTTAATTCATTTATTTATGGAGGTAGATTTAGTTTCAAAGTTATGCACTGACCCAAATTTGAATCCCAGATTCAGATCCACATCCAGTCCAGGTTCTGGCACCATACATGCATTCAGTTTTAGATACAAATTGTTTCTTTTCCCTGAATCCGAAACTTTCATTTCATGGGTGTTCCTGAATTAGCAGCAGGAAAACTGAGAAGAGAAACTGGATTCATTTACAGCTGCACACAGGCAGAGGGAGCTCTTCTCCTTCTATTTGAACAGCTAATTTTTCTCTCTTGCTTACAGATGCTGCCTGACATTAAATCTTATCATGTTTAATGAAAAACCTACAAGTTAATACTTCAGTAAATTCCAATGAAAAATCATTGTATCTGTTGTAATTGTAATACTCCTGGTGTGAAAATAATGGTCCTATGGCAGTATATGTTAGATGCACCTAGACTATTTTAAAGAAATAATGAAGTTCTGTGTTTATTATGTTTTTAATGCAGCTGCACGTTGCAATCAGCAAGACGAGTGCCAAAGTGTTCATCGACTGCAAAATGGTGGCAGAGAAATTCATCAACGCAGCAGGAAACATCACCACAGATGGAGTTGAAGTTCTGGGCAGGATGGTTCGTTCTCGAGAGAACAAGGACAGCTCTGCACCGGTAAAAAGACAGTGTACACACAGTGCACCACATGCAACTGCTCACACTCTCGCAATAGATTTACTTTACTATATAGCCAAATCAGATCATTGTTGTTGCAAAAAAAAGTCTGTTAATGCTGCAGGATCTGATTTATATTTTTACTCTGTGACTATACCGATAAATCGTTTTAGGAAATGTCTTTAAACGGCATGGAAGGAATTTAAACGAAAAGAAAGGTAGATTACTGAAGCAACAAAATTCTCACTATAATATGTTCCAAATGTAGGTTAATTTCTGAGAGTCTTCAATCACCCCATGACCACAGAGTCTAATTTGGCTCCCAGCAGGCCTGTCATCTTTAGCCCTGTTATTACCGGTCCATCTGGTTGGTAATTGACTACATTTGGAGTAAAATCTTTGAAAAAGATTTAGTTTTAAAACTTAGATAAATCTTTATGTGTCTAGTATTCCATACCAGAGAGTTTTGCAAAATCTTCCACATTTCAGTGAAGACCTGACATTCAGTGGCCCAAATTTAAGGCTAAAATAAATGCATTAAAAAAAAATCATATGTGAAGCTAAACCTTAACTAAGAGGTTTGTTGTTGAGGTTTGTTTGGACAAATCTCAACAACAAAATGGACAAATGGACAAATGTTAGAGAGACAACGTCACACTTGTTCGGTCACGGGGAGCCAGTGGGGATTTTTATCATATAATAGTAGTAAACATTTTCCTACAACTAAAGATCAGCCTTTAAATCTACTTCAGGGTTTTAATCTACATGAATTATAGCTATGATAAGTACTATGTACTACAAAACGGCAGGAACAATCACACACAGTTACACAAAAAGATTAAACGATCAAACAATTATATTCATAAATATATATATTTATAAAATTAATTTAGATATAAGTCACGGGGAGCAAGAGGGGTCAGTTTCAACTGATTTGGTGTAGCTATGCAAGGTTAGTATTGACATTTCTTACTTCCAAATTAAATTCCAAACATCACTGTAAAAAAGGCATGTCTTTATATAAAATTATTTAGTGGCATTTTGTTACATTTAAGCTTGTATCTACTGTTCCTTTTTCTGCAGTTCCAGCTCCAGAACTTTGACATTATTTGCAGCACTTCATGGGCCAACAGAGACAAGTGCTGTGAACTTCCCGGTCTGGTGAGGTCAAATTTTAAACTTCTTTGAACTTTAACTTTTTTCAGATTACTGATGTGTCTCCATAGAAGAAGTAGGTTAAGTGGAAGCTTTGGAATAATAATTTACATGATGCATAATAATCCACAGTGTTGCTTAAAGTTACGCTCAAAATGCCACAGGTCCACACAATCTTTATCATTTCTCACATTTGTCATTTGGTACTCCTAAGTTAGAGGTCTCTTTTAAAATGTAAATCTTTTGGTTAATTTCACACTCCAAAGGGCTTTTCTGTTTTTTTTAAGTTGAGTTCTGTTAAGAAGTAAAATGCAGAGGATATCTTACCTGCTGTGCTTAACTCTCAAGATGTTTTCACTTCATTGAAAATGAAATCATTTTTTGAGGTAATGGGTAATTAAGTGGTACGAAGACAAATGCAAAATCCTGCCAAATTTAGTCCAGTCTCAAAAATAGCATCGTGCTTTACGTAAAATCCTTTAAACTGTCAATGAGTTTGAATCTGTTGAATCCCGCCGTGTTACCTAACCTTACAAACTATGGCAGTTCAGATGGACATCATTTAGATTTTCACACTACATTTGTCTTCTGTCAGTGCTGTAGATTTATTTTTAATGTCAAACCTTTGTTTCGTTTGCTTTTTCATGTTTATACCATTCTGTCAATGCATTAAGTTTCTTTTTTCTTTGTCATTTGCATCACACCGTCATCATTCAGAGGAAGGAGGCAGACTGCCCAGCCTTGCCCAAAGCCTGCACCTGCACACAGGACAGCAAAGGTCTACCTGGTCCTCCCGGAGTTCCTGTGAGCAACATATTATGATTACCCTGGTTATCTATAAGGCATAATGCTACTTTGTTACTACAAATATATGTAGGTACATTTTCGAAGGAAGGAAACACTGCATGTGAATTCAGTTTATAATAAATTAGGTATTTTCAACAGCATAAAATAACTAAAGGACTTTAGAGATGCCCAAAGTCCACCTAGTAAACACAGATCATATCACATACCCATCCATTAATCTAAACAATCTTTAATGTACAATTAAAGTTGTTTTGGTTTCATTATTTTACTTTTTCTGTTTCAGCTTTTCTCCAACATATTTGTGAAGTCATTTCTGTCATTCCACTCAGATACACAAAACAGGTTTAACTCCTAAAATTTGTTAATCTTCCATATCTAATTAATATTGTTTTGGTTTCTAACAGGGAGGCCCCGGAATCAGAGGGGCCAGAGGCGATCGTGGGGAGCCGGGCCCGGTGGTAAGTCATATTGGTTTACTCCTTTTAAAGCCACTGCCGTGTGGAAAAGTGAATAAAAGCTGTATCATTCTAAACAAAATATAAAACTGGGCGTAATTTAAAACCAAAACGACATTTATGTTGGCCTGTCTGTAGTTTCTGCTGTGTTGTGCTGATTGTTTGTAAGCTGACAAATATTGCTGTAGTAATGCAACTGGGTTCCATTTTATTTTAACTTGTTCAGGTAAGTTTTAAAAAAAGAAAAAACACTGTTTATCAGTAGTTTCACACTGTCATCCTGACATTTTACTCTTTTTATTTTCTTTAGCGTATATCCAACCAGTCCCAAACATTTTTGTAGTATTCTTGTTTAAAAGAACAAAATTCATGTACAGGAAAAAACTCAAATCAGTCCTGGGTGGTGATATAGCTTTTTGTTTCAGTTTTGTATTTTTTTTCACCATCAGCCTTATCCATTAGTCTGTTTATTTCATCTGTTAGTTGGCTGGGATTTTTGCTGAGTATATATATTAGATAATTAAATAATAAAATGTGCTTGTCACTTGGTTGACTGAAAGGATCAACTGACACAGATTCAGCTTGTTTTAATCAAGATAATGAAGCCACCTCTTGGGTATTGCTGATATGAACCATTCCCACTTCAAATAGTTGATTTTAAGTTTGTACCCACAGTTATTTAGCATTATGTTGTGGTGTGAATATAATTTTGATATTTTGTTTATGGCATTCAAGTTGCAGCATCAGTAGCTGATATAAACTGGACCGAAAATAAATACTGTCATTTGATTTTTCTTTGATGTTAAGTGAAATGTGTTGTGGTCATATCTTTTTATGTGTTCTTCGTATGTTGATGGCTTTGAAAAATAGTTGGTGAGAAAGTCGTTTCTAAGGTCCTGAAGCTCATCTTAGAGCCAAATAACTTGATGTACACCATGAATGGCATGTGTTCACCTGCATCTCTAATATTGATGTAACTTTTCTTATTTTTATAGTTTCAGTGAAGACCTGACATTCAGTGGCCCAAATTTAAGGCTAAAATAAATGCATTAAAAAAAAAATCATATGTGAAGCTAAACCTTAACTAAGAGGTTTGTTGTTGAGGTTTGTTTGGACAAATCTCAACAACAAAATGGACAAATGGACAAATGTTAGAGAGACAACGTCACACTTGTTCAGTCACGGGGAGCCAGTGGGGATTTTTATCATATAATAGTAGTAAACATTTTCCTACAACTAAAGATCAGCCTTTAAATCTACTTCAGGGTTTTAATCTACATGAATTATAGCTATGATAAGTACTATGTACTAACAAACTGCAGGAACAATCACACACAGTTACACAAAAAGATTAAACGATCAAACAATTATATTCATAAATATATATATTTATAAAATTAATTTAGATATAAGTCACGGGGAGCAAGAGGGGTCAGTTTCAACTGATTTGGTGTAGCTATGCAAGGTTAGTATTGACATTTCTTACTTCCAAATTAAATTCCAAACATCACTGTAAAAAAGGCATGTCTTTATATAAAATTATTTAGTGGCATTTTGTTACATTTAAGCTTGTATCTACTGTTCCTTTTTCTGCAGTTCCAGCTCCAGAACTTTGACATTATTTGTCAAACAGTTATTTAGCATTATGTTGTGGTGTGAATATAATTTTGATATTTTGTTTATGGCATTCAAGTTGCAGCATCAGTAGCTGATATAAACTGGACCGAAAATAAATACTGTCATTTGATTTTTCTTTGATGTTAAGTGAAATGTGTTGTGGTCATATCTTTTTATGTGTTCTTCGTATGTTGATGGCTTTGAAAAATAGTTGGTGAGAAAGTCGTTTCTAAGGTCCTGAAGCTCATCTTAGAGCCAAATAACTTGATGTACACCATGAATGGCATGTGTTCACCTGCATCTCTAATGTTGATGTAACTTTTCTTATTTTTATAGTTTATTAATTAGCACTGCTCAGATTAACACTTCAGTTTACTATTTGACTTGAAATAGGTGGGTTTAACAGTTTAACATTAGAAGAATTTGAGAGGAGCTCCTCATGCAAACTAGAGTATGAAATATGTTTTGGAGGAGGGGCAGATAACTCCACAGTATAACCTGTAACATGTAACAGTATCATATTAGTATCATATTATCATATTATTCAAGAATCCTTCATAAGGACAAATATATCGTGGCATGTGAAGTCACCCTGTACGGCGGAGCCAGGGTCCCACGCGGGACCCGGCCAGGCCGAGCCGGAACAAGAGACACGAGGCCATCCCCCAGTGGGCCCACCACCTGCAGGGGGAACGGTGAGGGACCGGTGCAAAGAGGATTGGGTAGCGGACGATGGTGGAGACCTCAGCTGCCCAATCCCCGGATGCTTAGGCTGGCTCTAGGGACGTGGAATGTCACCTCGCTGTGGGGGAAGGAGCCTGAGCTTGTGCGGGAGGTCGAGAGATATCGACTATAATAATAGTCGGGCTCACCTCCAAGCACAGCGTGGGCTCTGGAACCCATCTCTTCGAGAGGGGCTGGACTCTCTTCTACTCTGGAGTGGCCCACGGGGAGAGGCAGCTGGCTGGTGTGGGTTTTCTTGTTGATCCGTCTCGTGTTGGGGTTTACCCCAGTGGATGAGAGGGTCGCATCCCTGCGCCTTCGGGTTGGGGATAGGTCTCTGACTGTCGTTTCGGCCTACGGGCCGAGTGGTAGTATGGAGTAACCGGCCTTCTTGGTGTCCCTGTCAGGGGTGCTGGATAGTGCCCCTCCTGGGGACTCCATTATTCTGCTGGGGGACTTCAACGCCCACGTGGGAAACAACAGTGACACCTGGAGAGGCGTGATCAGGAGGAATGGCCTCCCCGATCAGAATCCGAGTGGTGCTTTGTTATTGGACTTCTGTGCTAGTCATGGATTGTCCATAATGAACACCATGTTCAAACATAAGGGTGTCCATCAGTGCACTTGGCACCAGGACACCCTAGGCAGGAGGTCAATGATTGACTTTGTTGTTGTATCATCACACCTTCGGCCGCATGTTTTGGACACTCGGGTGAAGAGAGGGGCTGAGCTGTCCACTGATCACCACCTGGTGGTGAGTTGGATCCGCTGGAGGAGGAGAAAGCCCGACAGACTTGGCAGGCCCAAGCGCATAGTGAGGGTCTGCTGGGAACGTCTGGCGGAGCCCTCGGCCAGGGATGTATTCAACTCCCACCTCCGGGAGAGCTTTGACCAGATTCCGGGGGATGTTGGAGACATAGAGTCCGAGTGAATCATGTTCTCCGCATCTATTGTCGATGCTACTGCCCGTAGCTGCGGCCGTAAGGTCTGCGGTGCCTGTCGCGGCGGCAATCCAAGAACCCGGTGGTGGACACCGGCAGTAAGGGATGCTGTCAAGCTGAAGAAGGAGTCCTATCGGCTGTGGCTGGCTTGTGGGACTCCTGAGGCGGCTGACGGGTACCCTGAGGCCAAGCGTGCTGCAGCCCGGGCTGTGCCAGAGGCAAAAACTCGGGCCTGGGAGGAGTTCGGTGAGGCCATGGACCAGGACTACCGGTTGGCCTCGAAGCGATTCTGGCAAACCGTCTGGTGCCTCAGGAGGGGGAAGCAGTGGTTCGCCAACACTGTTTATAGTGGGGGTGGGGAGCTGCTGACCTCGACTGGGGACATTATCGGGCGGTGGAAGGAGTACTTCGAGGATCTCCTCAATCCTGCCATCACGCATTCTCTGGTGGAAACAGAGGCTGGGGACTCGGGGTTGGACTCTTTCATCACCCAGGCTGAAGTCACCGAGGTGGTTAAAAAGCTCCGCGGTGGCAAGGCTTCGGGGGTGGAAGAGATCCGCCCTGAGTACCTCAAATCTTTGGATGTTGTGGGACTGTCATGGTTGACACGCCTCTTCAACATTACGTGGCGGTCGGGTGCCTCTGGACTGGCGTACTGGGGTGGTGGTCCCCTTTCATAAGAAGGGTGACGGGAAGGTGTGTTCCAACTACAGGGGGATCACACTCCTCAGCCTCCCTGGTAAGGCCTATGCCAGGGTATCGGAGAGGAGAGTCCGGCCGATAGTCGAACCTCGGCTTCAGGAGGAGCAGTGTGGTTTTCGTCCCGGCCGTGGAACACTGGACCAGCTCTATACCCTCTACAGGGTACTCGAGGGTTCATGGGAGTTTGCCCAACCGGTCCACATGTGTTTTGTGGACCTGGAGAAAGCATTCGACTGTGTCCCTCGTGATGCCCTGTGGGGGGTGCTCCAGGAGTATGGAATCAGGGGCCCTTTATTAGGGGCCATCCGGTCCCTGTATGAGCGGAGCAGGAGTTTGGAGCGGGAGATCGACAGACGGATCGGTGCGGCTGCCGCAGTAATGGGGGCACTGTAGAGCCATTTTTTGGAGCATTTCAATTTGCTATACTTCAATACAACCCTTACATCCTAAATTTTTATATGTTGTATATAATAAATCCATATTAACTAAGTAAATTGCTAAAAAAATGCAATTAACCACCAGAAAAATTAAAATCGTTTTTTTTTTTTTTCCACATTTGTTCATAAATACAGAAATATCATAGCTGTATCCCTCAAAAATTGCAATATAAAAAAGTTGCACAAACCCCTTTCAAACCACAGGAAATTTATTTGGAGTCCATAACTTCATTTTTCAAATATACAAATTTTTATGAACAGAGAAAAAAACGAACATAAAATGTACATTGTGAACAGTTTGAGAAAATTTAATATGTACATCAAAATAAACTATTTACAGAAGGGTAATTAAATCTCTAAGTGTGCCAGATACCTATGAGCACACATATATGTTCATAAGACCATCTTCAAACAATAACAAGTGCAAAAACAGGAAAATCAAAGCCAAAGTGCGAGCAAAGTTTACTGCGGAAAAACTACAACTTCTGGGATAAAAAAGACCACTCCCAGGAAAAAAAAAAAACACCCGGCAAATGACATCACTTCCGGTTATTCCAGCATTGGTGTGAAAGAAAACCATCTGATAGTTTATCCACCAATGTCATCACGCATATTCCCATGTAGGAAGTACACTGCTGTCTGGATTTTAATGTTTGTTTTTTTACGGGATTTCTGCAACAGTTTCTGTAAAATAAAAACCGAGGCGAATATTTAAGTTGAACTCTCCGGTTTCATTTGCAAAAAGTATTGTTCTAGCTTATTTGGTCGCAATTCTACAGGCGTTTAAATATAGATATGCAAATGGGAACGCCGGCGCTCCCGCCGGTCATAAAAGAGACAGGCATTCCTAAAGTCTTTTTTATTTCATATGAACACTGTAAATAAGTAAAATAGCAAACACTTGTTTGTTATTTTAAATACTAATGCGACATAACCAAAGTACCGACTTAGTAACTTATTAACAGAAAGTAGTTTCTTGCAAACAATCAAAGAGATTCTGATGGAAGTTTTTTTTTCTTTTGAGCAATGGTGTTTGTAGGAAGGGTAGCTTAATATACCCTTTATGACAAGTCCCTAACAACTACACCATGAATAAATGTGAAAAAGGACTTCACACATTAGCTGCTAAACTATTCTCTATCGCCTTATAAGGATATACTGGTAACTTCTCTTTCATGTTTAGATCTCATCAAGACAGTTGGCGTCGTTTACTTTATGTATCAAACATGTTTGGATAATCAATGCTTTTTTAGGTTATCAATAATCATAGAAGAAGCCCACCATGTGATTTATGAAAACATAATGGCCAATCCCGATGTGCTAAAAATTAGTTGCTGATAAATCTGAAGGTCATTATTTACATCCTTATTTATTTGTTAGCCTCACCCACAGATTATGCAACACGGATGAATAAAAAAACAGGAAAACTAAAACAAAAAGTTTCTTTCATTTCCATTTAGAGTACTATGCAAAAGTTTTAGGCAGGTGTGAAGAAATGCTGTAAACAAAGGATACTTTCAAAAATGAAAGTGTTAATCATTTATTTTCATCAATCAACAAAATGCAGTGAATGAACAACAGAGAAATCTAAATCAAATCAATATTTGGTCTGACCACCATTTGCCTTCAAAACAGCATCAGTTCTTCTAGGTACACTTGCACACAGTTTTTGAAGGAACTCGGCTGGCAGGTTGTTCCAAACATCTTGGAGAACTAACCACAGATCTTCTGTGGATGTAGGTTTTCTCACATCCTTCTGTCTCTTCATGTAATCCCAGACACACTCCATGATGTTGAGATCAGAGCTCTGTGGGGCCAAACTATCACTTCCAGGCAGTCTTGCTGAAGATGGTTCTTAATGACTTTGGCTGTATGTTTGGGTTCACTCACTTAGCATTTTGTACATTGATAAAAATAAACAATCATCATTTATATTTCTAAAAGAATTCTGTGTTTAAAGTATATTTTCACACCTGCCTAAAATCTTTGCACAGTACTGTATAATGTTGGTAGAGGCCGAACATACTAAATGGTATAAAGGCTAAACTACTGATTCTAAGGGCAGTTGTTGGGATTATTGCTTCACCTTCAGTATTCAGCTGCTCATGCCTCACATTTTACAGTTAAGTGTTTAGTGATCCTATTCATTGTTATGCTCCACTCTCAGACAGCCAGGACTGCTGTCAGCTTCCATTCTGGACTCTTTCTCTAAATTTCACTCTGGATTATTTCATTAATATTTATATTATATTATATTATTATATTATATTATATTATATTATATTATATTATATTATATTATATTATATTATATTATATTATATTATATTATATTATATTATATTATACACCTTAAAACAGGTAAAAGAGGAAGTAAAGCCAGAGGAGTCGCGCTATATTTCTGAAAATGTGTTATTTTAATTATTCATTTGACTGATTTTATATTAATATGAAATTGGGTTAAATCACTTTTATTGTAAAACAGTCAGATAAAGCAGATATATAATCTGAAACTAATAGTACGTTTAACCCTAAAGAAATATGGTTAAGAGCTAAGAACTATACACAGTCTGTTTGAAACTTCTCCACACAACATACTTAATCAAAGTATCATCAATCGTTTGCTTTTATTGTTCCTCTGAATTAACCTCAGAGGGAAACTGGAAGCAATGAGTTCTGACTTTTTAAAAAGTAAGTCTATGCTGTGGTTTGACTCCTCATTTCTCACAAATCCACTTATTGTATTTGTAATTGTTATAATATGTGTTTGTGTTTGTCCATTTCCCTTCACCATCGCAGCATGTTGCAGCATATGGCCAGTAATTGTTATACTGTGGCCATCCTTTTCCCCAGAACCTGTTGGAGATATAAAACTTTGTTAAACATGACAGATTTATCGGCAGCTTCCAGAATAATTCAGAATAAAGCTCTAAATGTCATACTCAGATTNTTTTTCGTTTAAAATTTCTCCACACAACTTTATTTAAATAAAAGGGTATCATCAATCTTTTGTTTTTATTGTTCCCTAAAATTAACCTCGGGAGGGAAACTGGAAGCAATGATTTTCTGATTTTTAAAAAAAGTTAAGCCCTTGCTGTGGTTTGACTTTCTTTTTCCCTTCACCCACTCCACTTATTGTATTTGAAATTTGGGGTTTATAATATGTGTTTGTGGGGGGTCCTTTTCCCCCTTCACCTTTCGCAGCAGGGTTGCAGCATAGGGCCCAGAAAATTGTTTATTGGGCCCACCTTTTCCCCCAGAACCTGTGGGATAAAAACTTTGTTAAAAGACGTTTGATGGGCAGTTTCCAGAAAAATTTCAGAAAAAAAAGCTCAAAAGTATCCTCAGATTATTAATCTAAATTTTGATCCCATCATATTTTAAAGCAGGGATAACAATCGGGACTGAATTTTAAAAAATTTAAAAACCCAACTAAAATCCCCACGTTCTACTTGACTTCTTGAAGAAAATTTATTTTAAATTGAACGCATTATAAGATTTCACATAATTAGGGGCTTATTTAAATAATTATTATTCAGTGGGTAAACATTTATAACAGCAACTTTGGGATTTTTAAGGGTTGTATTTTAAATAAATGGTTAATTCAATGGGTTTAGTTTTTGGGGAGGGGCGGGAATTTAAAATTTAAAAAAAATCATTTTAAAAGGACAGACCTTGGCCCCCAAAATAAAAAACCCGGGGGGCGCCATCACCAAAAAACGGGTTCCCAAAAATATTGTTCAAACCTTTTAACATTTAATTTTTTTAAAGGGTACATTTTCAAGCTAAACTCACGCTTGTGCCCGGGGATGCCCCATCCACCCATCCCCAGTAAATCGCCCCTCCTACCATTTGTATTAAAGGGGCCCAAAATCCGGGATTCTCCTTTTTTTAATTCAGTTTTTACTAAAAATCCTAGTTGAGGGGAGATTTGAATGCTATTAATTTGGGGGGGGGGGGGGGGGGGGTACACCGCAGACATTATAAAAAAAAGTTGAAAAAATGATTAAAAAGGACGTGAATATAATACATTCTGTTGTGAATATGATGCCTTAAATTGTTAAAAAAAAGGTATAAAATATGCATGGGAAATTTTTTTTAAAAAATTAAAAAAAAGTTTAAAAAAGGGCCCCTTGACCCTGTTTATATCAAGTTCTGCAAAAAATTGTATAATAAATAAAAAACCCAAAATTTCAGTTTCCCAAAAAATATAAACAGGTCGGCGGCAACATAAAAACAGAAAAAATCGCGTTTTGGGGCCAAAGGAAAAACTTTTTTGGACGCAAGTCATTTATGGGGGTTAGCCCAAAAAAAAAATAGAGGTTAAAGCAGAAAACAAGAAAAAACAATTTTCCAAAATATGTACGAAATTAAACTTTTTTCTGTATTAAAAAAAGACCCCTTTTTTTAAACCTTGGGCCCTTTATCCCCCATGAGTTTAAAAACTGAAAATAAGTCTGACCCCTAATTATTACACTAATTCGACTGGGATGTTATCAGCGGGAAAGTAAAAAAATTTTGGGTTTTTTTTGTTTTTTAAACCGAAAAAAATTTCCCCAAAATTTAAAATGTTTAAATTAAGAGAACCATTTTCTTTCATGTCACTAATAAAATTCATAAACTTGCGGTTTTTAATTTTAAACTAAAAATGACATAATTTAAAATTTTTTTGATTTTTTTAGTTCCCCATTATTTTTTTTTTTTAAAAACTAAAAATATTCAAATGTTGTGGCATAAAGTTAGCATTTTGGATAAAATTTGGTGAAAAAAACTTGGACTGTTTATTATGATACCATCATGAACAAAATTTTTGACTTGGTGATGGGGTTTATTTTATGAATTTTTTTAATTAAAACAATCTGCCTTGTCAGATATCAAGAGTGTATAAAGTGCAAAAAGCAGCATATAGTCCGGGGGGCTAAATTTTGTCTGCTTTTAAAAAAAATCAAAATCATCTAGAGCACTTTTTCTTTTAAGTTTTTAAGCCCCTGGATCCCCCTCCCCTTTCTGGAAAATAAATTTTTTAAGGAATATTTTAAAAAAAAAAGGAAAAACATCCATTTAATTTTTACACAGAGTTTGAAGACTAAAACTCATTTGGGTTTTTCCCAAAGGGGGTTTAATAAAAAATAATTTAATAATTTTCCCTTTTTTTTTTTTTTTTTTAACAATACCATTGAAAAGATAAAATTTTTGTTCATCCCTTTATGTGGTGAAAGCGTTAAAACGCATTTAAATTTATTTTTATGATTTTATGTGGCCTGTTTTTCTTTTTCCCTTTCCTCTTTGCAAACAAAATTTGGTTTCATAAATTTGATAAGGTTTTATTGGGAAAATTTTTAATGTAGTTGTTAAAAAGGGCCCCATTCAGAAAAACAGCTCACAAATATCAAGCAGGTTAGCCCCAAAACCCGGAAAATTTTAGTCAAAGTCACAAAAAAATTTAAACAGACCCCCCCTGTTCATTTTACTTTTTATGATCACCAATAAATCCCCTTTTTCCCTGAAAATTTTTTCCTGTTCCCATCCCAAATTTTTGATCTCCCGTATTTAAAGAAACAGGTTTGCCCAAAATCTCGCCCCTTCAAAAGGAAACCACTTTCCTTTATAGAAATCAAAATCTTTTAAAAAACACGTAATGTTTTTTTTGGCATTATTTACATTCGTTAAAAAATTTTTTCCCCCCCCCAAAACTAGAGTTTTCATTCTTAGGAAATTCCAATAACCCTGCCCTTTTTTTGTATGTTTTGTTTCCTAAGAACAAGACAAATTGGGGGGTAAAAAAATTGAAAACCCACAATTCTCCCTTGTTTTTAAATTTGCATTTTCCCATTTTTTTTGTTTTAAACCTTCAACCATTTCTTTTAGTCGGGTTTATTCCTCTGTTAACCGGCGGGGGTGATTTTGCTGGGGATGTTTAAGCTTTTCCTGTACCCTCTTTTGGGGCTGCCTTTTATGAAAAATCCCCATCGGGTTGGGTTTTAGTAAGGGGGAAAAATTTAAAAATCCCCGGGAATTTTTTATTATGTGGTTATGATAAAAATGGGGTTTACCTAAAATTTTCAGGTGTTGATTTTTTGTAGCTTTTGTTCATTTCCCTTGTTTCCCAAAGGACTTTTGGGGACCCAATGGCACAGAACCCCTTATTTTAAAATCAACAGAAGAAAATTATGAAATTACCTAAATATTCCCAAACCTTTTCCCCACGGGTGATCAGGGGGAATTTCCGGTGTTTTAATAAGTCATATGTCAAAAAAAAAAAAGAAAACTAGTAAAATTAAAATATCTTTTTTTAACTTTTTGGAAAAAAGGGTTAAAATAGGTAAAAGGGAGACATAAAAATGTAACCCCTAAATTTTTTGGGGAAAAATCAGGGAGTGTCTTTTATAAAAATTTTCATTAAAATAAACTTTTAAAGGGACTAAGTGTTTTATTCAGGGGGAAGGTTTTGCTGAAAAGTCGGTCCCCCGGGGATAAATTAGTTAGTTTCCAAGAAAAAAACCCTTTTTTAAAAATTTAAAGAATTTAAGGGAAATTTCCCCTACTTTCCTTTATAACCCAGAATTGTTTAAAGAATGTATTTTTTTCCATTTTAAATTTGTATATTTCTCCCATAAAAATTTTGATCTGTTTGGGCGGGAAATATTTTGAAATCTTTGGGGGGGTAAAATCGGTGCAAATATCAAGGGGCCCTAAAAGGCAAATTTTTAATGTTAAGCTCTCCCTTTTGGGTTTTTTTTTTTTGAAGAATTTTTAAAAAATTTAATTAATAAAGGAAAACTTTTTAAAATTTGCAAATTCTAGGGTGCAACAAATCTTTCTGTTTCTATTAATTGGTTTCCACACATTGTGGGTTAAAAGGGAAAAAGATTTTCTCCCCCAAAGTGTTTTTCGGGTTTGTTTCCATTATCTTTACATTTGTGCAAACAGACTTAGAAAAAGTTGATCCTGTGCGTTAAACCCCTTAATATCATTTTTTTCAATTTTTTTTCATGTTGGTTTTTTTAAAAACTGTTTCTCTGTGGCTTTGGGGCAGAAAGGTTTTTTAAATTTAGCTTCAAAAACAGTGCTTTTTTTTTTTGGGCTTCTAAAAAAAAAAAAAAAATTTTTCCCCCAGCGGGTTTTTTTGGGGGCCAAAGCCAAATAAATTTTAAATGAAAACTGACAAAAAAATGCAATAAAATTTTCACCCAAAAACCCGGAGCCTTAAATGGGAAGATCGCCCCCGGGTTTCAAATTTTCAGAAAACTGGGAAAACCACCAGAAAACCCCGAAAGGCCTTTGAACAAAGTGGGGCAGTTAGGAACATAGGGAAAATTTCGATCTTTGTGTTTTTAAAGTTTGATTTTTAAAGGGTTTTATTTTGAGAAGGAAAAATTTCCGAAAAATTTTCGGGCATTTCCTCCTCCGGGCCAAACTTTTTAAACAGCCCCTCCCACCCCGTTTGCACCCACGGGCTTTCCTGTCCCCTTTCCCCCCCGGGCCCGGGCCCCCTTCTCCCCTTCAAACATTTTTTGCCCTTAAACCCAAATCAGGAGATCCCGGTTTTTCTTTGCCTCCCCCTATGTTGGGCCCGTCTCTAGAAGTCGGGTTTGAAAAAAAGGGCTGGAAAAGATTAAAAACCCAAAACAAGGTGAAAAAAGGCCCCAGTGGTGAAAGCTCCGAGGCCCCGAAGGCCTGTGCAGAGGGGCCTCTGTTTTTTTTTCGGGCATAAACCCTTCAACCTTAGCGGGCCCCAGAAGGGTTCCAGGTTGTGGAAACCCCCTGTTGCCCCCCCGGAAAAAAAAGAAACTAAACCTCAGTCCTCAGGGACTATAGACTTGTTGCCCTACATCCGACTTTCAAAAAAGTCCTAGAGGGACTCCTGTTAGCTCTCCTGGTGAGCAAAAAAGAAAACTATCGGACCCCCTTCAGTTGCTCATCACCAGGGGATTTATGATTTGGGAAGATCATTCATACACCTGGCCTTCCCCCAAACCCACTGTCACTGGACAAGGCCAGCAGCACAAGGGGAAAATCATTTTTTCTTTAAAATTTCTTCAGTGAATTTAAAACCAAAATTAAAACCTTAGTGGGGGGGTTTTTCCAGTTTACCCCAGAACCTCGGGTGGCCCCCTCAGGTGGGGGCCTGATCTCCTGGATCAAAAACTCTAAATCAAAGACCAGGGTTTGGGGGACTAAAGGGCGTGTGCCCTAACCAGGTAGTCAGCTTTTTACGGGACCCACCACGGGAAAAACGTACTCCACCATTCATTTTCCCTCTGTACCCCTTTCAGACTCCAGACAAGACAAAACCCCCTGTAATGGGGCAGAAACTCCAGATAAATTTGCAGTCGTGGGGGGGTTTCAAAAATAAACAAGAAAGCAAAAAAAGGTCTGGTGGCCCCTTTTAGGGGGGCAGGGTGTGGAAACAATCTTTTCATTTTAAACGTGAATAAAAAAAAGGAGTGATTGCTGATTTCAAAAAAACACTTTTTTTCAAAATAAAAAGAAGCATAAGGGGGGGGTTTAAAGTATAAATACCCAGTGTTCCCTGGACAAGGGACGCAGTGGAACACAACAGTAAAGCCTAGAAAAAAGAACATACCCAAACTGTGTTTTGAGGTAGTTTAAAGGGTCATTCAGTTTTTCCCGGGCAAATCTGAATATTTTCTAAAAGTCTGTTTTTAAAAGGGGGGAAATCTCTTTTTTCCACCATCTTTTTGGGGAAAAAGCATCAGGGGCTAGGGACTTAAAAAAGCCCCAACAAGCTAATAAAAAAAAACTATATCACTTTTTTGGGGACTAGACCAAAACCTCTGGGGGGAATTTGAAACGACTCTTCATAGAATAAAGAACGTGACAGAAAACCCCTGGCATCCTGTTCAAAAAACTTTTCATAACCCCATCAAAGCGGGCAAGTTTATTTTGTAGCACTTTTCAGCACTTTTTAAAACATAAAAAAGGAATTTAAAGCATTTGGGCGTGCCCAAAAAGCATAGAAAAGCAATTGAAGTGGCATAAAAAAGGGAAGGGAAAAAAAAGGGTTGGGACTCCCAACAAATTTTTATGAATGCTTTCGATGTTTTTAGGCCCTTTTTTAAATTAAAAATAAAATTTTCCCTCCCTGGGGAGGACCCAAACTCCTTAAAACATTTTTGCCCCGTTACGCGTTCGATAATGGGGGGGAAATTTTTTTTTAAAAATTTGGCCCCGGGGCCTTTTCCCAAGATTTCGAGACTTCCTGGTGCTCGTCCCTTCCTTTCCAAAGGTCCACCCAAAGGCCACGGCTGCCCGGGGGTCTTTTACAGTAAAACTGCTTTTTTCACTGTGGACCGCAAGGCCCTTTTTCCCCTGTCGTTCTGGGGGAAATAATCCAAATTTAAACCCCTTTTTTTCCCAAAGTGAAATTTTTAAACATGTGTTTATTTAGTAATTTTTAAAAATAGAAAAAATCAAAAGCAAAAAAAAACTTCAAAAACAAAGGGTTTTTTTTTCCCCTCATTTAAAAAAATTTCGGGGAATTCACTTTTTTTGGCAGTTTTCTAAAAAGTTTTTTCAGATTAGTGGAGCATAAGAACTGAATGCTGCTTCTCCATTTTTGGGTTTTGGGTTCGGGGATGAAAAGTAATTTGGGAACCCCTAAGACCAGAGTGGTCTATTGGTTCAGAAGAAATCTGAATTTGTCCCTTTGGTGCTAAGCATTTAGGGGGTTTTATAAATAACAAAAAGTTTTTTAAAGTTTTTCCCTCTAGATCCAGGAAATCAGTTTTAAGGATTTTAGAACTGGGGGGGGGGGGGGGAATTGTGCTTCCAATTTTTTTTGAAGAATCCTGCAAAAATAAGAGTTACAACAACTTTTTAATTTCCTTTGGGTTTAAAAAAGTATTTTTGAATTGAACAAATTTCAATTTTGCAGCTCAGCGGGCAACATATAAACGGGAATAAATTTTTAAAAATCGTCAAAATTTTTCCCCTTAATGTAAAAAAAATTTTATGTGGCCCATCCCCTGCAGAGGCAGAAAAAATGCTTCATTGACTATAAAAGGGTGCTTAATTACTGGGGAGTAGGGGGGGGGTACCCAAATTTCAGTACTTTTATATTTTACCGAAAAAAAAATTCCTCGGTACCATCCAATGCCCTTTTTCACGTGAAACCCACCCGGTACCAGTTTGGGGGGGGTACCTAAACGCATAAATTGTGCCCACTGGGGGAGTGGAAGTTTGGGAAAATTTTCCCCTTTGCTTTTTTATGAACACAGAATGCTTTTCCACAAAAAGCAATTTGATAGTCTTTTAGCTGCGGGTTACCATCAAAAAAGCTAGCTACTAAAAAAGCGTCGAAAGTATGGCCCCCCCTTTAAAACTTTTATGCAGTTTAAAACTCGCTCCCTTTTTTGGGTGACGTAAGTTTAGGGCCCAGGGGCCATAATGCTTCAATTTCTGAGGAACCATCGGGTTTAACCCACAAGATTTTTTTTTTTAGGCTGAAGAGTGCCCAATTTTTCCAACAGCCTCAGATCTACAGCTACAACCCCCTGCATTCGTCTGCATTTTTTGCGACTCGTCGTCGGAGCCGGCTACTGGGAGAAGAAATTTTTTAAAAAAACTCCCATGTTACAATACAGTTGGATGTTTTTTTGGATGTATTCATTAAAGTTTATAAACGGGGGGAAAAAAAATTTTAAAAATTTGGGAAACTTTTTTTTGATTTTATTATTTTAAAAAAATATCCAAATTTCTTAAAAAAAATAAACACACACCAAAGTACTGAAAACTGCTAACGTTTTAGTACTGATACCGATTTCCCCGGTACCGGCATCAGTACTGTTTTTTTTTTTCGGGTTTTTTAAAAAAATTTTTTTGAAAGGTACTTATCCCTACTGCGGAGTTACCGTTATGGACTGGGGGCGGGAAAAAAAAGGGGGACTGACTCTATGTAAATTAGGGGGGAAACCGCTTTTAAATCTAGTTTTTCCAACATTTACCCCCTTCTGTAGTGTTTTTGACTTCTTTTGGATAATTTATTTTTTTAAAAAATTAAATCTATTGATTAAAAGGGCCCCGAATAAATGGGACAGTTTACGTTTTGGGAAAATTTTTTCAGGGAAAACAGGCTGGTTTAACAATTTAATGTTAGACTAAGAAATTTTAGAGGTGGACCTTAAAAAAACTCAAAAGTATGAAAATAAAAATTTTGAGGGGGGGATAAAAAATCTACTTAATAAAACCTACATTATTTTTAAAAACTCAATTTGGGGTTTTTTTTTAATTCAAATGCTTGTTTAATTTTAAAAGGGAAACTCATTAAATTTCCCGTTTTAAAACAAATTTTTAGTGATGCCAAAAATCGAACTTCGTTGAAGGGGGTTATTTCTCTCTTTGGTGAAAACTGATAAAATTTTTAAAACTTTATATATAAAATTCCTCTGGATCAAGATTTGACAACACTGAGAATCCTTTTTTAGGAATTTTTTTTAAACTTACAGTTTTGGGGCAGGGTGATGATCCAGTAATATCATATGTACAGCAGTCTTCTGCTCAGTGTTTCAATCTAACAGACGCTTTGTTGGGTGGGAGATTGACTTTTTAGTGTGTTTAAAATACAGGCCCCCCCAAATAAGGGAAAAAATAACTTTAAATTCAAAACATAAAATTTATAATAGTTTAAAAAAAATATTTGTCCCCTTTATCTTACACCCTTTTTTACCCCCTTCTACCTGGGAAACAACCCCCTCATGTCATTTTTGCATTTTTAGATATAAACCTTTTCTCCCACCTGCTGTGTCTCCCTGCTTTGTTATGCTGTATTACTCTTTGAAAAAAAAATTGTAGTGGGCTAATATCTAAGGGGTCCTGGCAAAAAAAAAAACAAATTTTTAAGAGATGCTCAACTTAAAATCTCCCCTTCAGTAAACTGAATTTACTTGAAGATAAACGATATTGGCCAAAGGGGGGTTTTGTGAAAGTTTTTCCTGACCCCTTTTTTTGTTCTGCTTTTTAGTAAAAAATTTAAAGGAAATAAGGAATGAACCGGAAAGCCTGTCCTTAAAGAAAAAGGGGGTCCCTAAAGTCTTTTTTTTTTGATATTTTAAACTTTTTTTTCATTGCATATGAAAACCCATAAATAAGTAAAATACCAAAAAATTATTTTTATTTTTAAAAACTAATTCGGGCATAACAAAAGTACCTACTTAGTCCAAAATCATTCACATTTAAAAATTTTTTACAAAAGTAAAAAAGTTTTTTTTGTGATGGGAAAAAAATTTTTTTTGAAACTCAAACCCCAACAAATACCCCCACACTTTTTAAAATTTTCTATTTGAAAAAGGGCCACAAAATTAGCTGCTAAACCATTTTTTTTCTAAACGCCCTTTTAAGGATTTTCCCGGTAACTTCTCTTTCAGTTTTTGATCCTCAAGGGCAGTTGGCTTCGTTTATTTATGTATCAAACATGTTTGGGTAATCAATGCTTTTTTGGTTTTTCAAAAATCATTTTGAAGAAAACGCACCCTGTGGGTTTATGAAACCCTAATGGCCAATTTCCCCAAAGTGCTAAAAAAAATTTGTTGCTGATAAATTTTGAACGTCATTATTTACACCCTTATTTAAATTTTTTGCCCCACCCACAGATTATAACATGGGAGTAAAAAAACAGGAAAACCCTTTAAAAAAAAAGTTTCTTTCATTTCCATTTACAGTACTGGCAAAAGTTTTAGGGAGGGGTGAAAAAATGGGGTAAACAAAAAAAAACCTTTTTAAAAATTAGGGAAAATTAGACGGGAAAAACACTGCATTTGGGTTTTTTTAAATAAATTGTTAGAATTATGTTAAAAACACTTTGAAGTATATTTCTCATTAAATTTGATCGCTTGGGGTAAAGTACTTTTGGAAAATCTTTGGGTTTTGAATCGGTGGGTATAGCAAAGAGCAAGGGAATTTTAAAAGAAAATTAAAACCTACCTTTTTGAGAATTGGTTTTTTAAAAATAATTAATTTAATGTAAACTGGTTTTTAATGGGCCCAATTTTAGTGGAGAACAAAATCTTCAGTTTGTCATGATCTGGCCCTTTTGGGGTTTTTTTGTTTACTTTTCTTTTCAAATTTTTTCCTAGAATTCTTGTTTTTCCCTGTTTGTTTTTATTTTTCCCAGCAGGTCTGTGCTTCTTATTTTCTTAGTTTGTTCAGTCTGCCCTTCGGCCTTGCTTTTTAGTTTTTATTAGGCCCCTTTTTCCCCCAGGTTTGTTATTTTTTATAGCCGGCCTTTTTTTTTCAGTCTCTCCTGGTTTTTCTGTTTTTTTTAGGTTAACAGTTGGGAGTCCCCCTCACTTTGTTGGTGTTTGTTTTTTCATTTTCAGTTAGGGTTTCCTTTTATGTCCTCAGGTTTTCTTTTTGTTAGTTCTTACTTTTTTTCCCGATTCCTATTTTCTTATGTTGTAATAGTGTCTTCAGATCTGTTTCCTTTAGTTTTTTTATCCCTTTTTTGGTTTTGGCACAGTTGCTCTATTTTTACTACAGTTTTTCTTTTGTCCCCTTTTTTGGGGGACATTTTCTTCACTAAAACTGATGAAGAAACACTGCAGACAACAACATATATTAAAGATTTTACACTAGGGAGTTTAAAAAAAAAAGTCTTTCCCCCCCCAAAGTAGTTTCAAACACTTTTTTTAAAAATTATCTTTTTTATAAAATTTCAGACGTGGGTTTTTTTTAAACTGCTTCCTGTGGTATTGCAGCATGGGTATTTAATTTAGCTTTTTTGCGCTACTTATTATTTTTAGCTTCTAAAAAAAGGAAAAACCTTTTAAATTTGCAGATTTTTTTACAAGAGCCCCTAAATCTAAATCTAAGCTGACAAAAAAATAATATACTTACTCCAAAACCATGAAACCCTTTAGCAGTTCTTGTTTTTTTTAAATTGTTTTTATGGAGATTAAAAACTGGGCTTTTTTTAACCCAATTTCATCAAAGTGTGGGTTAAAAAAAACTGTTTAAAGGGGGTGTCCGATTTTTTTTGTGACCTCAGAAAATTTTGCACTGTCCAGAAAAAAATTTAGGGTTTTGAGGAATGATGTCACTAGATTTTCAGAAAAACTCACTATTGTCCCACAGCCTCTGTACCACTTAAATGTGGCTGTATGCAGTAAAAACAGAAACCCCTTTTTTTAGTGTGAAAACAATCAAAACACACCTGCGGTTTGTACCCACCCTAAAGGGTTTAACCCCTGTTTTTAAAACTTTTTCTACAAAAATGCCTTTTCCCAAAGGGATAAACACCTGCCTGAATATGGTTTTTCCAAAAAAACGGCCCAAAAATTTTCTTTTTGGTTTTTGTACCCCCACTATCAAAATTGTTTTCCTTTTAGAGGAAAAAAAAAAGTAGGGAAGGGGGTGATATTTAGCAGGAAAACAAGGGGGATCAATGTCCGTGTGGAAAAAAAAAAATTTTCCCAAAAAAAAAAAAAAAAAAAGAAAAAAAAAAAAAAAAAAAACAAAATTTTTTTTTTTAAAAAATTTTTTCCCCTCTGCCTTTTTTTTTTGGATCCTTCTTTGCACAACCAAACCCCTAAATGATAATGGCAGATAAAAGGGGTTACCCGTGCTTTCCCCGTTCAAATCCTTTCTGCATTTTTGAAGGGCCCCGCAAGAAAACGGATGTTCTGGCAGATTTTGTTGTTATAGTTTAGTTTTTAACCCCGTGCGGAGGGGCCCTTAAAAAAAATTCTTATAAATTTTGGGAAATTTTGTATTGTTTTTTTTTTTTCTGAAAAAAATTTAAAAAAAATTTTAAACTAAACCAAAAATGAATTAAAAAAAAAGTAAAAATTTCCCGAATTGTTTTTTTTAAAGTCTTTAAATTTTCTCAAAAACTTTTCCCAAAGGTTTTACAATTTTAAAGTGGTTGTTTTTCGTTGTTTTATGAAAAATTTTGGGAGTTTTTGGGTGTATAGTGTTTTGTTGATTTGTTTTGATGCAAAATTTTTAGCTGCAAAACCCTCCCTTTAGTTTAGGGCCCCCCCCCCCCCAAAAAATAAACCCTTTCTGACAGCTGTAGCCTTTTGCTGAATTAAATTTAATTTTAAAGCAAGTAGCATTTGACCAAAATTTTTACCAAAATTTTTATTTGTTGATGTGTTTCATGTTTTTTTACCAGTTACGGCCAGGGTGTGCTTTTGGGTTCATCAAAATCCACAGCAGCGTTATGCCAGTTTTTTTACTTTTTGGCAGGACTTTTCTTGGCTCAGGTTTCACCCGTTGGTCTGGGGAGAGGAAAAAATTAGGAAGAAAAAAAAAGCTTGAAATTGATCACGGGGGAAACAAAATTTAGGGGTTTCACATTTTTTTTATTTCTGTTTATTTAAAAATTTTAAATTTGTCCCCATGGAAAATAAAAATCAGCATCTTGTAAAAACTTTTAAGTGGAAGCAGATGGAAGCATGAAGTGCTGGAAAACGTTCCTGATAGACAACCCTGCTGATTTTGGGCTCGATAGGTACAGTGGAAATTTTCCCCAAAGATGGTTCCTCAAATTATCACTGACTCTTCAAACCCTTCAGACCCGGACTTCAAACCTCTTGGATTCTGTTCCCCTCCACTCTTCTTCCAGATTCTAGGCATTCCTTTTTCAAATTAAAAGCAAAAGTTTCCTTCCCTCTGAAAAAGACTTTTTGGACCACTCAGCAAAAAGTCTAGTCATTGTTTTTCCTTAAACCCCGGGAAAGATGCTTCTAAATTTTCCCTGCTTCATAAGGGGGTAAAACAAAGGAACATGGCGGATGGAGCCATGTCCTGGATATGTCTGTAGGGGCTGGCTCTTGAAGCATTGAGTCCAGCCGCAGTCCAGTGACACAGGATTCCCCCCCGTTTCTGCTGCACCCTTTTTTCCACCACAGTTTTTCCATCCCCCCTCAGCCCCCCATTAACGTGTGTGGATACAGCGCTCTGATAGCTTCCCTTTTTTTTAGTTAAAATTTCCAAAAAAAAAGTAACTTTTTCCTCCATCTGAAAAACCTTTTTTGATGAACTTGTGGCAAGGGGATTTTAATTTAAGCTCTGTGACGGTTGGTTTGTCTCTTCCATAGGCTAATCTAGGGCTCAAAACAACCCAAAAAACAATAAAACAATTGATGCACATAAAACGGGGAAGTTGGGGGGTTAAAATTTTTGCTTTTGTGCTTAAAGATAAATGCAGCCCTTCAGGATCTCATTCAAATAAGGGAAAAAAAAAGGGGTCCCGTGATTTATTACCCTTTTTTCCTGTAATTGAGAACCTATGTAGCTGTCAGCAACATTTTTCAGCAGACTCGTAGATATTTACCTCCCTCTCCTCCCTTTTTTTCTGTCCATTTCGGGTTTTTTTGGGATATCTCACCTTCGGGTTGAATCTACTTTGGAGTAAATATCTAAGGACACCCCCCGATACAGCCAAATATTGGACTTGATTTTTCTCTTTTTAATTTTGTAAAATAAAATCTAGACTTCTATGCCATGCAGCATCAAAAGTGGTTTTCAGTAACTGCGTTCACTACTGTTGGGTTTTACCTTTCTTTCCTTTTAGTTTTAGAAGAAAGATTTTGGGAAGTGGCAAGCCTTAAAGAGGGCACACACGGTTAGCCCCTCAGCCTAACTGCATGAGAAACTCATACCATAAATTTGTGATTATCTTTAGCAGTTTTTTAAACAATGCACATATCGACATAACTGCACTTCCTAACCTTAAAAGACTTAGTTTTTGTAAATAGTTTTTTATATATATTACATTTTTTTTCTGTGTATTGGTCTATGATTGAGGTAACCATAAACAGCTGTGCTACAGATTTGCATTTTTCCACAGGAAATGCTACTTTGCCATTTTTATTTTTAAGTATTTTCCTCTCACCTCTTATCAGTGTAAGCATAAGCGTTGACAAATATACCATCTTGTCATTTTCATCATACAATCCAAATAAATGACATATTAATAGCCTGGTTTACTTAGCACTCAGATTAACCTAATGTATGTGAGCCTTTTTAAAAGACTTTGTAGTTTTGTAATTTGATTTTTAATCCTGCCTAAGCTCTACGTTTATTATTCACAGTCCTATTAGAAAAGGCTAAATGATGAGTCTGAAAACAAATTTAAAAAAAAAACAAAGTCAAGAAAAAATTTTTTGGGGTATTTAATTTTTTAAAAGGCTTTTTAAAAAAAATTTTAAAATTTTAAATTGCAAAATTTTTCACTATAATAAAGATTTTGCCTAACTTCACCAAATGCTTAGAGGGGGGCAGGGGCCTGGGTCCTCTAGGTTTTTTGGGGCCCCCAAAATGTTTTTTGTTAAAAGTTGTTTTTTCCTTTTTTTTAAATAAATAGATGTTTTTGCAAAAACCATTACTTTATTTCTGATGTTACCAACGAAAACTATAAGCCCATATCACCATGATAGGTTTCATTCCATACCTAATGAAGCAAGACTGTTACTGTTACTATTCAGCTAATAAACAGTTAAGGACATAATAATAATTCTCTGCCCATTCTTATTAGATTTGTGGTCTTAAAGGACAGATTTTAGGAGCACCACTGTAATAGCTACTCTTGGAGACCCCATGCTGTTTGTTTACATAAACATGCATCATGAAAGGTCATTGATCAATGCAAATTATAACGAATTCCCTAAACATTAAACCAACCCAGAAAATCTCAAATAATAAGCAATATCCCAACTATTCACCCACATACCGTCTAAGTCATCTCTCCCTGTCAGATGTTCTCACAATATTCTGAGCTACTGCTGCTGTAATTTTCCTTACTATTTACTTTCTTCACAGGAGGCCATTATACTGTCATGTTGCGCTCTGGGCTGAGTTCACCTCAATACTCTGCCTCCTCTAGTCAACCTTTAGGACAGTTATTGACTATTTCTATATGTGTCATATTTCTGTCCTTTTTTCAAAACAATGCAGTTTCACTGCATTTCAGTAATTAGTCACAGCAGGTTCTCAGGACACGTATTCGCTTCCAAGTAGTTTAAAAGCCAGCCAGTTTCATTACCTCCTGACCAAGAACATTCTCTTCTTATTTCTCCTTTATGGGTACCTTATTGGGTAGAGATTATTAAGAAGGAAGTGAATATGCAAAAACCTCTTTCTAGCTATCATCAGACCATAATTAGCCGAGTGGTTTTCAAAAGCTTGCAGCTTGTTACTTCCAGAAGTGGGTCATTTACAAGAAGTAATTAATGGTAAGGACTTGATAATTATTAATAAAGTCTTAATACGCCACTAATATGCTTAACAATAGCCAGCTGGGTAATGGTTGATTTGTGTTCCTTAAAATAAGGTTTTAGTACATGCCCTACCTGAAGGTTTAAAGGAGTTTCTGATTGTTTCCCATATACATACAGGTCGTGTGTATAAGACTGTCTTCTTCTGTGTGCATCTGTAAAACAATAGACTTACCCTCTGATCCCTTAGTAGGGCATGCACGTGTTTCCCACACCATCTAAGCATACTTCCGGATCTCTGGCATGGTAAGGGTTTTTGTTCTACAGTCATAGTAATGTCGTATCATGCGCTTTCATGAAGGTTGTGGAGGAATAATGATTTAAAAGCATGGTCCTCTTCTATGCCCTCCTCGAGCGTTACGTCCTTGGAAGTAAGCAGCTGTCAGACGCCGGTAATATTTCCTGGGTGCTTAGTTTTTCCTTTGCTGGATGGCGAAAGCACCAAGATTTGCAGAAGCCAGGTCCGTGTACACAGAATATTCTTCCCTTAAAGCTACACAGAGTTGTGTAACGGTCTCAGACTCTCCATGAAAACATGGGGAGCCTGCCCTCTTCCAAATGAGCTTCAACTTTTCCCATGTTGATGGGCAGTACAGGTCTAAAAAACAGTGTTCAACATCCCTAAGATAATCATCAATGTTTGATTCTGCATTATTATCGTCAAAACGCTCTTGGGCGTTTCTTGGGCAAGAGACTCAAGTTGGCGTGTGCGCAATGCACTCTCAGGGATTGGTGATGGCCCATCTGAGTCATCATCTGAAGGTTCACTCCTGCTACATCCACAGTGTGTCAGGGCAGTCAGTGTCACTCTTGACCCTTGTGGGACGCACCGGAGGCTGCTCATGGTACAATGGTGGGTCCATTGTACCATTACCAAGCAGCAGCCTGGGACGTTTTATCCATATCAGTCAAAATGCACAATGACAAAACTAGTCAAAACAAAACAAACAAAGCTGTTCAGCTATGAATGACTGCTAAAACCAATTAGCAGTAACACAAACAGACAAAACTGTTCAGTTATGAACAACCACTAAAACCAATTAACAGCAACACAAAACTAAAAAAAAAATGAAGCGGGATCAGCGAACTAAAACATTTAAACGCTATTCTTAGCTTGAAATGAATGTTAGTGATGCATACCAGGGGTCATTTACTTTCTAGCAGGACCTACTGAATTAGACAACTAAAGTTAGTTATACGAGTCTGGTCAAAACATGCCTCACACACAAGAAAACCCCAGCAAAAATGCATACATTTCAGAGCAGAAATGACAATGATGGATCACAACCTTGATTTTAGCTCAAGTTTTGTCCTTTTGATCATCAGTGATGGGATTATCTACCTGTGTTAATGGAAACTAATCAAATTAGTTCACTTCTGTGGTTGCAACTGTAATTCTCACTAGTGACCACAAGATGGCACTGAATGCCTGTTTGCAGCCGAGAGAATCCTGTTGCAACTGCGATTCACTCAATGACCACCAGACGGTGGTGGTGCTTCGTCCCTGACTGGGAGAGTTTTAGTTACAGCTGTAGTTACACCAACGGACACCAGAGGCAGATAGGATGTGGCAAGAATTTGGTTGCTATGGTACCAAGCTGAATGGGCTAGAGCTAGCAGGGACTGCTTTGACCAGCTGAAAAATGTAGTTGAATTTCACACCATAAACTACACCAATTTTCCACCTTGCAACCACAAAAGCACCTTAGAAAGATTATTTTTACTATTAGGAGTATATTATTACTCCTCTGCAGTAGAACTGAGCAAGTATTAGTCAAGATACATCCTCTAGCTTACAAGCACTTTTGCAAAACCTCACCAAATCTCACAACACTTCATAATATCACAATTGTGTTACTTTGTGCACTAGTGATGTCTGTCATTTCAAGGCCCGTCTTACAGAACACTAATAATGTAAGGATTATGATTATTGATTAATGAATATTTATCAAAAATTCTAATTTAAAATCATAATTTAGAAAAATAATTTTCTGAACCAAAAATCATTGCTTACGAATAAAAGTCAGAGATGTCCTCTGGTGTGGTGATTATGGGCTCAACGCACTTATTAATTACAATTAGTTACCGTAAATTCTGAACTACAGAGCGCACCTGATTAAAAGCCGCATGCTCTAATTTTAGAAAGAAAACCAATTTTGTACTTGTACAGGCTGCACCGGCTGTTAAGCTGCGGGTGTCCCACGTTGTAATATGATTTACACAGAAAGATATTACACGTGAGGAATTTTTAAGTTTTAAATCAATCCGTATAGTAATATAAACAAATGCATATTGCAAATGCTTTTTTTCGAACAGTGGCTAACACTGCTACTTTTAAATATACGTACGTTATCAGTAACACACAAATTTCGTTGCTAATGCTTTTTTACTGAACAGTGCACGAACAACATTCCAATATCTCCTAACTGATTTACACTGCAGCCTACCAGGTCAAAAGTCATTGATCACCTTCTTCATCTTCTTCCTGCGCACTGAAACCATCAAAGTCCTGTTCTTCAGTGTCCGAATTGAACAGCCTCAGGATCTCGTCGCTCACTTCAGCCTCTTCGTTGACGCTCTCACTTGAGCGCACACGGTCCCCTTAATCACGCAGCAGTCCAGCCTTACGAAACCCCGTTGGTGATTTTCCATGTTGATGAGGGTGAATATAAATGTCTGATTTACAATCTGGGTAATTGAATTGTGAAAGTGCTCTTGATTTATCGCACAAGTTCATTGGACCTCTTTGAACTACTCATCAATTTGATTGGTCTACTGTTACCAGGCAAAATGTTTTTGGCGGCATGAAAAAAAACACACATTAGCCGCACCGTTGTATAGGCCGCAGTGTTCAAAGTATGTAAAAAAAGTAGCGGCTTATAGTCCAAAATTTATGGTCATTATCATTAATAGTTGATAATTATTAACCAAACCACACTAAATGTCACTGTTTAATCAGCCGCTTCACCAGTTGGTGGGGGAACTTTGACCTTATTTTGACTAAATCACTCTTGCACAAAATAAACACATACGCTTCCCTTTATAGATATGTGAAAATGTATTTATTGTTCATAAAACTCTGAGGCGGGAACTCAGTGGAAAAACTCCGGTAATAAAACTGGGACAAAGGAGGCCCAGACCGCAGCTGCTTTGAATGAAAAACTCCTGGCTTATTTTGGATCAGCCGGACAAAAACACACTCACCTTGCTGATCGCATCCGCGCTCCATGATCAAGCTACACTTGCACAGCAAATCAAACACTCATTATAGTACACTTTAATCAGTATTGTATGAAACAAGTTGATACCTTGGATAAACTACTGGTGATTCTAAATCACCTTAAACTATGCCTCTCCGTTCCCAGATCTCTAAATACACCTATCCAATTTAATATAAAAAGTTACTTTGACGTTGATTTCTTTTCTTCACCGGTTGAGGATGGGTAGGTCTGAAAAAAATACAGTATATGAATCTTCTGACCTTATTGTATCAGACAGAATTACAGCTTTCAAGCTCTTTCGAGAATGGCCGTGTGGAGGAAAAAAGTAACTGGAGTTTCTGTTGCTCCAGATATGATCCTCCGTTGCATCTCCCGTGACACACTGGAAATGGCAATGAAGGTATGGTTTCCGCGGGTTTTATAATCCCGGGTGACGTCAGAGCTGCGACGCCTGTTCAGCCCAGTCGCTCTATCCCACTCTATCCCAGTTAGTCTATTCTAGTCTATCCCAGTCGGTCTATCAAACCAAAACCGAAGAACCCACCAAGCATATATATAAACAATCAGACTAAATAGAAAACATAGACCAACTCAAATGATCTTGTTTTACTTGTGACTTCTTGAATGCTAGTTATAGTTATTGAAAGTAAGTAGCTGATCATTTAAATAATTATTATTCATTGTGTAAGATTTATAGATGACAGACACTGGGATTTTCATGTGTATTTTAAATTAATAATTAATTCAACAGATATACTTATGGGGTGCAGAACAAAACCTAAACATCTCACTCTATAAACAGCCCTTGGTAACCATGGCAACACAGTGGCACCACCAGGAAACAAACATAAGTGTAAACTAATACTGTTCCTTCTTTCAACAGTTATATATATTATATTGAAGTAATATTTTAGATTAAACTCACGCTTGAGTCAGTGATGATCCATCCATGCCTCTCCTATCCTCACTCTTTCAAGACAAATCCAGGATTCTCCATTTTTATTTAGCTTTTTTACAAAATCCTAGTTAAAGAGAGAAATGTATTCTTTAAAATGGCCTTTTTCAGTTGATGTAATTCAATAATAGTATTGTATCTTCCTACAAATACTTATCTAAACCCTATAACAGCAGTTCTTTGTCATTTGATAGACACTTTTATTTCAGAATGTCAAAAAAGAATTATGGTTTTGTAACTTATTTCAATCAAAATTAAAAAAAAATTAAAATTTCAATTTTCATGCTTTAGAATGCTGTTGTCTCTTTGGTCCTGTCTTTGATTAATCAAATACAAATGTGATTGTGAAAAATGCTAACCACAGTTCTGGGTGTTTAATATAGTCTGTTTACTTCCTCTGTTAACTGGCTGTGATTTTTGCTGAGTATGTTATAGCTGTCCTGTAGCTGACTGTTGTTGGCTGCCATTTCTGAAAAATACTTTCAGTTGGTTAGTAAGGGAAGGAAAAATATTTAACAACTGAAGGTTTTATAAGGTGGTTATGCCTGAAATGTGTCTTACCTAAAAATTTGATGTGTTAATGGTTGTAGCTGTTGTACACTTTCTTGATTTCCAAAGTGACTAAAGGACTAATCGCACAAAATCTTTATGTGAAATCTACAGATTGAAAGTACCTTTGATTATTACCATGAATATTACCATTTTTATCCCCAACTGGTGATCAGCTGAATTTCCAGTGTTTTAACAAAAAATATGTTAAAAGTAAATATTTTACTTACTAATAGTGTGAAATGTTAAAATATGGTCAAAAAGAGTAAAAAAGTAACGTAATAGTACTTGAGAGCGAGTCTGTCATAATAATTCAATGCAAGAAACTTTCCACTGTCCCCAAGTGCTTGTTCAGGAGGAGGGATGCTGTGAAGTTGACTTGATGCAGTCAGCTGGATTTCCTTATCCATGATCCATCCATTCAATAGTGTTTTTTTTACTTCATATTTATTTACATAGTTTATTGATTAAGGCTACTGATTAACAGAGCAGTTTATTATTTGACAGTTTGGACAGAAAAGAAGCTGGTTTAACAGTTTAAAGTTGGACATAAGATTTTGAGAGGTGCTCCTTCAACAAACTCAACAAGGTATAAAAATATATTTTTAGAGGGGCAGAGATCTCCTTAGTAAACCTAGAGCATGTAGCAGTCTCATTAGAATAGATCCTGGGACTTTTAAAGCTCATTAAAAAAATGTGAGCAGTCTTCTGTCTGAAGATATTTAACGTGATTCCAAACATTAAATTTTAGTTAAACGTGTGTTATTTCTTTTCCTCAATCAGCTAAATTCACCTCAGAGCTTTTATTCAAACAGTAAATCCAGTCACTGATTGCTGCTTACTGGTGTCCTGCTGGTGGAAAACAGTAAATAAAACAGTGATAAATCTATTTAGAAATGTCCAATGGAAAAACACAGACAGCGTGTTAGCAGGTGTTAAATAAACAGAAACATCCAGGTCTGGGTCTATTAACTATAAAAGCAAACAAAATTACAAGAGCACCATATGTTATACTGTAAAAATATATCTGCAGCCATCTATAGCTGTCAGTTTAACAGAGCTCTCTCTGGTGAAAATTGTATTATTACAGCTTAGTACATACTTTCCCCTGGATCCTGATTAGAATACACTGAGAATCTGACTTCTGAGGCATTATATTTTATCTTACAGTATATGGTCAGGGTGATGATCCCAGCTAATATCAATATGTACAGCACTCTTCTGCTCAGTGTTGTACATCTAACAAATGCTTTGTTGGCTGCAGATTGACTTTCATGTATGTCCTCTTTATATCATCTACTTTACTTACCTCCTTCTACCTGAGAATCATCCATCATGGCATTATGTAGTTGTAGATATAAACCTTCTTCTTCTCCCACTCTGCTGTTTCTCTTTGCTCTGTTATGCTGTATCTCACTCTTTGAAACAAATCTGTAGTGGCCTTAATATCTAAGGACATCCTGGCAATATGAAACATCTGAAGAGACGCCGAACTTAACTCTCTTCACTCAGTAAATAGGTTTCACTCTGAAAGACTAAACTTGATCTATAGCAATGGTGTTAGTGCCAGTTTGTTCCTGCCCAGCCTTTGTCTGTTTTCAGCAAAAATCTTTGAGGAAGTGGAAGCATTTAAAGAGACAGGCCTCCCAAAAGTATTTTTTTCTTGCATATGAACACTGTAAATAAGTAAAGTAGCAAATACTTATTTGTTATTTTAAATACTAATGCTACATAACAAAAGTACCTACTAATTTGCCCATTAACTTAAAATTGTTTTATTGCAAGAAATAAAAGAGATTCTTGGTGATGGAAGTCTATTTTTCTTTTAACCAATGGCGTTTGTAGGAAGGGTAGCTTAATATACCCTTTATGACAAGGCCCCAACAACTAAACCATAAATAAATGTGTATCTATTTGAAACAGTACTTCACACATTAGCTGCTAAACTATTCTCTAATCTACTTGTAAGATTAAACTGGTAACATCTCTTTCATTTTTAGATCTCATCAAGACAGTTGGCTTCGTTTATTTTATGTATCAAACATGTTTGGATAATCAAAGCTTTTTTAGGTTATCAATAATCAAAGAAGAAGCCCACCATGTGATTTATGAAAACATAATGGCCAATCCCAATGTGCTAACAATTAGTTGCTGATAAATCTGAAGGTCATTATTTACATCTTTATTTATTTGTTAGCCTCACCCACAGATTATGCAACACGGATGAATAAAAAAACAGGAAAACTAAAACAAAATTAATTTAATTTCCATTTACAATACTGTAAAAAAGTTTTAGGCAGGTGTGAAGAAATGCTGTGAATAAAGATTGCTTTCAAAAATGAAAGTGTTAATCATTTATTTTCATCAATCAACAAAATGCAGTGAATGAACAACAGAGAAATATAAATCAAATCAATATTTGGTCTGACCCCCGTTTGCCTTCAAAACAGCATCAGTTCTTCTAGGTAAACTTGCACACAGTTTTTGAAGAAACTCGGCTGGCAGGTTGTTCCAAACATCTTGGAGAACTAACCACAGATGATCTGTGGATGTAGGTTTTCTCACATCCTTCTGTCTCTTCATGTAATCCCAGACACACTCCATGATGTTGAGATCAGGGCTCTGTGGGGCCAAACCATCACTTCCAGTAAGTCTTGTTGAAGATAGTTCTTAATGACTTTGGCTGTATGTTTGGGTTCACTCACTTAGCATTTTGTAAATTTTCTCTAAATTTCACTCTGGATTATTTCATCAATATTTATATTATATTATATTATATTATATTATATTATATTATATTATATTATATTATATTATATTATATTATACACCTTAAAACAAGTAAAACAGGAAGTAAAGCCAGAGGAGTCACACTATATTTCTGAAAATGTGTTATTTTAATTATTCATTTGACTTTGACATTTATATCAATATGAAACTGGGTTAAATCACTTTTATTGTACAACAGTAAATCACTTACCATCTACAGACTTTTAAATAAAAACCGCGAAAACAACCAAACTGTCAAATTTTTTATTTAAATGAAATCAAAACTTGACCACAATGCAGAGAACAATAACTTCTTTGTTCAAAAGAAAAAGTTATGCATCAGAAATGCTTAAGAAATGGTTAATCATTGTTTCATACATGGCAGTTCTTTAACAATTGAAATATATATGTCTATATATATATATATATATATATTATATATATACATATATTCTACATTGTCAAGTAATTCTAATTTCTGCCTTCCTACAGTAAAGTAAAATATTGATACGTTTTAATTAGTTTGAGTTTTGGATTTTGCTGAGAGAGAGAGAGATCTCAAGGGGGCCATAGATGAGAGTAATAATTAACACACACACACATTATATATATAATATTATATATATATATTTATATTATATTATAATTATATATATATTATATATATATATAATTTATATATATATACATATATTATATATATATATGTATATGTATAGTTATATATATATATATATATTTCTACATTGTCAAGTAATTCTAATTTCTGATTGATACGTTTTAATTAGTTTGAGTTTGGATTTTGCTGAGAGAGAGAGAGATGTCAAGGGGGCCACAGATGAGAGTAACAATTAACACATATATGTATGCATATATGCCCCCAGTGCCTCCCCAGAACCCCTCTAGCTCCGCCCCTAAGTACCGGCAAGAATTTCAAACTACCTTCACCCCTGGGTTTTGGTGCCAGTTTTTCCTGCCTGGCCTTTGTTCTGCTTTCAGCAAAAGTCTTTGAGGGAGTAGAAGCATTTAACCTTTTATGACCTACCATAGAACAAGTTCGCCAGAGCATATTTTTACATTTGTACATGCTGTAGAGCCATTTTTTGGAGTATTTCAATATGCTATACTTCAATAAAGCCCTTACATCCTAAATTTTTATATTTTGTATATAATAAATCCACATTAACCAAGTAAATTGCTAAAAAATGCAATTAACCACCAGAAAAATTAAAATTGTTTTTTTTTTTGCACATTTTTTCCTAAATACAGAAATATCATAGCTGTATCACTCAAAAATTGCAATGTTAAAAAATTGCACAAACCCCTTCCAAACCACAGGAAATGTATTTGGAGTCCATAACTTCATTTTTCAAATATACAAATTTTTATGAACAGAGACAAAAACGAACATAAAATGTACATTGTGAACAGTTTGAGAAAATTTAATATGTACATCAAAATAAACTATTTACAGAAGGGTAATTAAATCTCTAAGTGTGCCAGATACCTATGAGCACACATATATGTTCATAAGACCATCTTCAAACAATAAAAAGTGCAAAAACAGGAAAATCAAAGCGAAGGTGCGAGCAAAGTTTACCGCGGAAAAACTACAACTTCTGGGATAAAAAAGACCACTCCCAGGAAAAAAAAAAAACACCCGGCAAATGACATCACTTCCGGTTACTCCAGCATTGGTGTGAAAGAAAACCATCTGATAGTTTAACCACCAATGTCATCACGCATATTCCCATGTAGGAAGTACACTGCTGTCTGGATTTTAATGTTTGTTTTTTATGGTATTTCTGCAACAGTTTCTGGAACATAAAAACCGTGCTCTGGGAAACGTGGTGAGGAGAATATTTAAGTTGAACTCTCCGGTTTCATTTGCAAAAAGTATTGTTCTAGCTTATTTGGTCGCAATTCTACAGGCGTTTAAATATAGATATGCAAATGGGAACGCCGGCGCTCCCGCCGGTCATAAAAGAGACAGGCATTCCTAAAGTCTTTTTTATTTCATATGAACACGGTAAATAAGTAAAATAGCAAACACTTGTTTGTTATTTTAAATACTAATGTGACATAACAAAAGTACCGACTTAGTAACTTATTAACATAAAGTAGTTTCTTGCAAAAGTAAAACAGTTTGTTTGTGATGGAAATATTTTCTTTTGAAACTCAAGGCTCTAACAAGTACACCACACATTAACATGTCTATTTGAAAAAGGACTTCACACATTAGCTGCTAAACTATTCTCTATCGCCTTATAAGGATATACTGGTAACATCTCTTTCATGTTAAGATCTCATCAAGACAGTTGATTTTGTTTACTTTATGTATCAAACATGTTTGGATAATCAATGCTTTTTTAGGTTATCAATAATCATAGAAGAAGCCCACCATGTGATTTATGAAAACATAATGGCCAATCCCAATGTGCTAACAATTAGTTGCTGATAAATCTGAAGGTCATCATTTACATCCTTATTTATTTGTTAGCCTCACCCACAGATTATGCAACACGAATGAATAAAAAAACAGGAAAACTAAAACAAAACGTTTCTTTCATTTCCATTTACAGTACTGTGCAAAAGTTTTAGGCAGGTGTGAAGAAATGCTGTAAACAAAGAATGCTTTCAAAAATTAAAGTGTTAATCATTTATTTTCATCAATCAACAAAATGCAGTGAATGAACAAAAGAGAAATCTAAATCAAATCAATATTTGGTCTGACCACCATTTGCCTTCAAAACAGCATCAATTCTTCTAGGTACACTTGCACACAGTTTTTGAAGGAACTCGGCTGGCAGGTTGTTCCAAACATCTTGGAGAACTAACCACAGATCTTCTGTGGATGCAATGAGTTCTGAGTCTATGCTGTGGTTTGACTCCTCATTTCTCACAAATCCAGTTCTTGTAATTGTCATTGTAATAATATGGGCTTGTCCATTTCCCTTCACCATTGCAGCATGTTGCATATGGCCAGTAATTGTTATACTGTGGCCATCCTTTTCCCCAGAACCTGTTGGAGATATAAAACTTTGTTAAACATGACAGATTTATCGGCAGCTTCCAGAATAATTCAGAATAAAGCTGTAAATGTCATACTCAGATTATTAGATATAAATCTGATACATCATAGTTAAAGCAGATGAACAATCAGACTGAATAGAAAATATAGACCAACTGAATCACATCGTTCTACTTGTGACTTCTTGAATGTAAGTTATAGTTATTGAACGCATTATACAGATTTCACATAAGTAGCTGCTTATTTAAATAATTATTATTCAGTGTGTAACATTTATAGACAGCACACATTGGGATTTTAATGTGTATTTTAAATCAATAGTTAATTCAATAGATACGATTTTGGAGTGCAGAATAAAACTTAAAAAACTCATTTTAAAGACAGACCTTGGTAACCATGACAACACGGTGGCACCATCACCAAATATCAGTTCAAACAAATATTGTTCCACCTTTTAACAGTTAATTATATTTAAGTACATTTTCAAGCATAAACTCACGCTTGTGTCAGTGATGATCCATCCACCCATCTCCAGTCATGCGTCTCTCCTATCCACTTGTATTCAAGACCAATCCAGGATTCTCCATTTTTATTCAGCTTTATTATAAAATCCTAGTTGAGGGGAGATTTGAACTGCTATTAATTTGGTGGGTGTACAAACTGCATGACATTATGAAAAAAAGTTGATTATAATGATTATAAGACGTGAATATAATACATTCTGATGTGAATATGATGCCTTGATTGTTCAAAAAAGGTATAAAATATGCATCGGAATATTTGAAAAGATTAAGAAAAGTTTAAGAATGGTCTGATCTGTTTATATCAAGTTCTGCAAAAAATTGTATAATAAATCAAAAACCCAAAATTTCAGCTACCAAAATATCACAGGTCAGCAGAGCAACATAAAAACAGCTCATCGCTGCTTTGCAAAGAAAAACTGTTGGACGATGGAAGTCATATATGGAGGTAGACCAAATAAACTAGAGTTAAACCAGAAGAACAAGAATAACAACTTATCCAACTATGTAGCTGAAATTAAACATTTTCTGTATTATAAAAGACTCTCTGTTTGCACTTGGCCTTATCACCATGAGATTAAACTGAAAATAAGTCTGATCCTAATTATCTACACTGATCTGACTAGATGTTATCAGCTGGAAGTAATAAATTCTGGTTTATTTGTATTTTAACGACAAAATGTTACCCAAATAAAATGCTTATTAAGCGAAACCATTCTTTCTTTCATGTCATCTAATATATCATAAACAGTCTGCTGGTTTTACGTTTAACTCAAAATGACATCACTTAAATTTTTTGATGTTTTAGTTCCTCATTATTTTAATTTAACAACTCAAATATTCAAATGTTGTGGCATCAAAGTTAGCATTTTGGATACAATTGTGAAAAAACTTGGACTGTTTATTATGATACCATCATGAACATAATTTGACTTGGTGATGGGGTTTATGTGTATGAATCTTTTTAAGTAGAACAGATCTCCTTGTCAGATATCAAGAGTGTATAAGTGCAGAACGCAGCATATAGTCCAGACTGCTAAATATTGTCTGCATGTTTAAAATCACAAATCATCTAGAGCACGTTTTCTGTAAGTTTTTATAGTCTGGATCTCTGCCTTCTGGAATAAATCAATTTTTAAGAGAATATTTAGAAAAAAGAGAACTTATACCAGTTAGATTTTTACACAGAGATGAAGACTAAAACTCACTCTGATGTCCAAAAGGTTAATAATACAATAATTTAATAATATTAACCTTTTTACAATACCATTGAAAAGATAAAATGTTTTGTTCATGCTTTATGTGGCTGCAGCGTTAAAACGCATATTAATATATATGATTTTATGTGGCCTGCTTTCTTATTCATCCTCTTCTACAAAACAGTTTTGTTTTCCATAAATATTGATAATGTTTTATTAGGAATTTTAATGTAGTTGTTCAAAAGACCCATTCAGAAAAACAGCTCACAGAATATCAGCAGGTTAGACCCAAACATGGTAAATTTATGTCAAAGATCACAAAGAAATTAACAGACAGACCCACTTGTTCAGCTTTACTGTTTATGATCACCAGATCAGCTCCTCTTTCCTGACATTGTTTCCTGCTTTCAGACCAAGTTTTGATCTCCTCGTATTTAAAGTAACAGCTGCTTCCAAATCTCGTCCATTCATCAGGACACCGCTTTCCTTTATAGAAGATCAGATCGTTAGAAAACACGTAATGTTGTTTTGCATTAGTTTACATTCGTTAAAAAATATTTCAACAACATAGACGTTTCATTCTTTAGGTAATTCCGACTAATCCTGTCTTTTTTGTAGTGTTTTGTATTCCTAAGAACAAGACAAATTTGATTGTCAAAAAATGCAAACCACAATTCTGGCTGATTTTAATTTGCAGTTTCATTTTTATGTTTACCTTCAACCGTCTCTCTTAGTCTGTTTACTTCCTCTGTTAACTGGCTGTGATTTTTGCTGAGTATGTTATAGCTGTCCTGTAGCTGACTGTTGTTGGCTGCCATTTATGTAAAATACCATCAGTTGGTTAGTAAGGGAAGGAAAAATATTAAAATCACCGAATGTTTTATTATGTGGTTATGTATGAAATGAGTCTTACCTGAAAGTTTCAGGTGTTGATGGTTGTAGCTGTTGTTCACTTTCTTGATTTCCAAAGTGACTATTGGATCAATGGCACAGAATCCTCATGTTAAATCAACAGAAGTAAATTATGAATATTACCATGAATATTACCAATCCTGTTCCCAGCTGGTGATCAGGTGAATTTCCAGTGTTTTAATAAGTCATATAAGTCAAGAAAAAAAAGTAACTAGTAAAAGTAAATATCTTATTTACTTGTAGTGTCAAATGTTAAAATATGGTCAAAGGGAGATATAAAAATGTAAAGCAACTGAACTTTAGTAAAATCAGGGAGTGTCTGTTATAACAATTCATTAAAATAAACTTTTCACTGTCACTAAGTGTTTATTCAGGAGGAAGGATTGCTGCAAAGTCGGTGACTCGATGCAATTAGCTGAGTTTCCATAGATAGAAACCTTTTTAATAATTAGAATATTAGACTGAAATTCCCTACATTGCTTTATAACTAGAATTGAATTAGAATGTATGTATTTCACTTTGAATGTATATTTCTACATATAAATTTGATCTGCTTGGCAGTAAACTACTTTGAGACATCTTTGGTTGTGAATCGGTGCTATATCAATGAGCTGAAGCGAATTTAATGATTAAGCTCTACCTTTGTATTTAGTTTTTGAAAGAATTGGTTAAAAAATAATTAATCATTGTAAACTGTTTAAAATGCAAATTCTAGTGGTGCAACAAATCTTTCTGTTTCTATTAGCTGGATTCACACATTAGTAGTTTAAATGTAAAAGACTTTCTGCCCCAAAGTGATTTCAGTTTGTTTACCATTATCTTTACATTTGTGCAACACAGACTTAGAGAAAAGTTGATCCTGTGCAGCTTAACTTAATATCAGTTTTTCAATTTTTGTATCATGTTGGTTTATTTAAACTGCTTCTCTGTGAGCATTGCAGAAATGATTTTTAATTTAGCTCTTAACAGTGCTTTTTATTTTTAGCTTCTAAAAACAGAAGGAAAACTTTTTCATCAGCAGACTTTTTTGCCAGAGCCAATAAATCTAAATGTAAGCTGACTAAAAATGCAATATACTCTCACCTAAACCTGAGCCTTATAACTAGAAGATCTGCCTCCGGTTCTACTTTCAGAAACTAGGAACCACCAGTAAACCTGCAGTCTGTGAACAAAGTGCGCAGTTAGGAACATATGGAGCAATCGTATCTCTCGTGTATGAAGGAGTTTGATTTTTAAGGGCTTTGAATATGAGAAGGAAAAAGTTCAGAAACAATCTCAGCATCCTCCTCCTCCTGCCTACATTTAAACAGACCTCCCACCCCCGTTTGCACCCACAGCTTTCCTGTCACCTTCCACCTCAGCCCTGGTCCCTTCTGCTGCTACATGTTTGTCTTCAACCAAATCAGGAGATGCTGGTGTTCTTTGCCTCCCCCTCATGCTTGTCTGTCTCTAGAAGTCAGGTGAACAAACAGCTGGAGAGACTGAACCGGAACAAGGTTGCAGGTCCAGATGGTGTAAGCTCCAGAGACCTGAAGGCCTGTGCAGAGAAGCTCTGTGGGTTTCAGCATCACCTCTTCAACCTTAGCCTGGCCCCAGAAGAAGGTTCCAGTGTTGTGGAAGACCTCATATCTTGTTCTGGTACCAAAGAAAACTCACTCATCAGTCCTCAGTGACTATAGACTTGTTGCCCTGACATCCGACATCAAGAAAGTCCTAGAGGGACTCCTGTTAGCTCTCCTGAGTGAGCAAACAAGCAACTATCAGGACCCCCTTCAGTTTGCTCATCACCACGGAGTATGAGTTGAAGATACAGTCATACACCTGCTTCACCAAACCCACTGTCATCTGGACAAGGCCAGCAGCACAATGAAAATCATGTTCTTTGATTTCTTCAGTGCATTTAACACAATTCAACCTGATGTGGTTTGTCAGATACTCCAGAACACTCGGGTGGAGGCCTCAGGTGGAGGCCTGATCTCCTGGATCAAAGACTACCTGATCAACAGACCACGGTTTGAGGGACTGAAGGGTCGTGTGTCTAACCAGGTAGTCAGCATTACAGGAGCACCACAGGAAACTGTACTCTCACCATTCATTTTCACTCTGTACACCTCAGACGTCCAGTACAAGACAGACTCCTGTCATCTGCAGAAATACTCAGATGATTCTGCAGTCGTGGGGTGGATCAGAGATGAACAAGAAGCTGAATAAAAGGTGCTGGTGGACCGCTTAGTGGCATGGTGTGGAAACAATCATTTCATCTTTAACGTGAATAAAACAAAGGAGATGATTGCTGATTTCAAGAAAACACTATTTTCATAATGAAAGAAGCAGTAGAGGTGGTGGTTAAGTATAAATACCCCAGTGTTCACCTGGACAACAGACTGCAGTGGAGACACAACAGTAAAGCTCTAGAAGAATGAACATAGCAAACTGTAGTTCTTGAGGTAGCTTAAGTCATTCAGTGTTTGCAGCAAGATGCTGCATATCTTCTATAAGTCTGTTGTTAAGAGGGAAATCTCTTCTTCCACCATCTGTTGGGGTAAAACCATCAGAGCTATGGACTTAATAAAGCTCAACAAGCTAATAAAGAAAACTATATCACTTCTGGGGACTAGACCAGAACCTCTGGAGATTATTGTGCAACGACTCGTCATAGAATAAAGAACGTTACAGACAACCCTGAGCATCCTGTTCAGGAAACTGTCATGCATCACCATCTAGGCAAGGCAAGTTTATTTATGTAGCACATTTCAGCACTGCTTTACATGAAGAAATAAAGTACTTTGCAGTGACAAAAAGCATAGAAAAGCAAATTGAAGTGGCATGACAAAGGACAGAAAACAAAGGTTGGACTACAGACTAACATTAATGAATGCATCAATGCTTCTGGCCCATTTTTTCTTAATATATAATCAAACTTTTCTCCCTGGGGAGGAGGCAACTCCTTGAAACAGTTTTGACCCGTTACGCGTCTCGATAATGGGGGAATATTTCTTTTAAAACTTGTCCACGCCTTGCCCAAGAGTCAGAGACTTCCTGGTGCTTTGTACCTTCCTCCTAACGTCCAGCTCAGCCACGGTCTGTCAGGGAGGATCTTTTACAGTAAACTGCTTCTCACTGTGGACAGCAAGGTCCTTTATGCTGTCTGTTCCAGGGTGGATAATCCTAATTAACTTTTATCCCAAGTAGAAACTTTTAACAATGTGTTTAGTTAGTAGTTTAAATAGAACAATCAAAAGCAAAAAAAAAACTATCTAAACAAATGGGTTTTTCACCTTCATTTAAAAGAACTCAGGGATTCAGCATTTTTGCAGTTTTCTAGAAGTTTGTTCCAGATTAGTGGAGCATAAGAACTGAATGCTGCTTCTCCATGTTTGGTTCTGGTTCTGGGGATGCAAAGTAGACTTGAACCATAAGACCAGAGTGGTCTCTTGGTTCAGAAGAAATCTGTAATGTACTTTGGCGCTAAGCCATTTAGTGGTTTATAAATAACAGAAGTATTATAAAGTCTGTTCTCTGAGATGCAGGAAGTCAGTGTAAGGACTTTAGAACTGGGGTGATGTGCTCTACAATTATTTAAAGAATCCTGCATAATAAGAGTTACAACAACATTTAATTTCCTTTTGGGCTTAATAAAGTATTATTGAAATGAACTGAATTCAAGTTGCAGCTCAGCAGCAGCACATATAAACAAACATGAAGTTTAAAATCGTCAAATGATTTTGCCTTAATGTAAAGTAAAATGTGATGTGGTCATGCCCTGCAGAGGCAGAATAAATGCTCTCATTGACTATAAAGGGTGCTAAATTACTGCGGAGTAGGGATGGGTACCCAATTCAGTACTTTTATAGTTACCGACCAAATTCCGTCGGTACCATCAAATGCCCATTCACGTGAAATCCAGCGGTACCATGTTTCGGTACCTAAACGCATCATTGTGACACTGTGGGAGTGGAAGATTTGACAATTCTCCTTGCTTGACATGAACACAGCATGCATGCACAAGAGCTTAATGATGTCTGTAGCTGCTGGTACCATCAACAAAGCGAGCATGTCTGATAAAAGCGCTCCAAAGTATGGCTCCACTTTTCAAATGTATGCAGATTAAACTCGCTGCAATATTTGTGACGTGAAGTTTACGGCCAGCGGCCATAATGCTTCTAATCTGAGGAAACATCTGGTTAAGCAAAGATTTTTCTTTAGGCTGAAGAGTGCACAATTTTCAACAGCCTCAGATCTACAGCTACAACTCCTGCATTCGTCTGCATCCGTTAGCGACTCGTCGTCTGCAGCCGGCTACATGGGAGAAGAAATGTTTTAAACAACTGCGATGTTACAATACAGTTGGATGTTGTTTTGATGTATTCATTAAAGTTTATATACTGAGAAAAAAATATGTCAAATTGAAACTTTTTTTGATTTTATTATTTTAAAAAATATCATTTAATAACACATAAACACACACCAAAGTACTGAAAACTGCTAACGTTGAGTACTGATACCGATTCCCAGGTACCTGGCATCAGTACCGTATCGGTTCAAATGTGAAAGGTACCTATCCCTACTGCGGAGTTACCGTGATGGACTGACTGGAGCGGAGTGGAGACTGACTCTATGTAAATTAGGGGGAACAAGCTTTAACTCTAGTTTTTCCAACATTTATCCATTCTGTAGTGTTTTTGACTTCTTTATACTTATTTATATAGTTTATTGATTAAGGCTTCTGAATAACTGCACAGTTTACTATTGGACAGTTTTGGCAGAAATCAGGCTGGTTTAACAATTCAATGTTAGACATAAGAATTTGAGAGATGGACCTTAAACAAAGTCAACAAGGTATGAAAATAAATGTTTAGAGGAGGGATAGAGATCTACTTAATAAAACCTACATTATTTAACACTCTAATTAGGTTTGTTTTATAATTCAACTGCTTGTTAATTTTAAAGAAGCTCATTAATTTCTGTCTTAAAACATTTAGAGTGATGCCAAACATAGAATTTCAGTTGAATGTGTGTTATTTCTCTCTCTGGTGAAAACTGTATTATTACCTCTTTATATATACATTCCTCTGGATCAAGATTAGAAAACACTGAGAATCTGAGTTTTGAGGCATTATATTTTATCTTACAGTATATGGTCAGGCTGATGATCCCAGCTAATATCAGTATGTACAGCAGTCTTCTGCTCAGTGTTGCACATCTAACAGACGCTTTGTTGGCTGCAGATTGACTTTCAGTGTGTTTAACTACAGAAGCAAAGTTAAGAGAGAAAAAAATAACTTTAGTTCAACACATAAATTCATAATATTTCAAATAAATATTTGTCCTCTTTATCTTATCTACTTTACTTACCTCCTTCTACCTGAGAATCATCCATCATGTCATTTATGCAGTTGTAGATATAAACCTTCTTCTCCCACTCTGCTGTGTCTCCCTGCTTTGTTATGCTGTATCTCACTCTTTGAAACAAATCTGTAGTAGACTTAATATCTAAGGACATCCTGGCAATATAAAACAGTTGAAGAATGCTCAACGTAACTCTCCCCATTCAGTAAACTGACTTTACTCTGAAGACTAAACATGATATATAGCAGTGGTGTTAGTGCCAGTTTTTCCTGCCCAGCCTTCGTTCTGCTTTCCAGTAAAAAAACTTAAAGGAAGTAGAGAGACTGAACCGGAACGCCTGTCCTTAAAGAAACCGGCGTCCCTAAAGTCTTTTTTTATTGCATATTTAGTCTTTTATTTCATTGCATATGAACACTATAAATAAGTAAAATAGCAAATACGTATTTGTTATTTTAAATACTAATGCGACATAACAAAAGTACCTACTTAGTCACTCATTAACATAAAGTAGTTTCTTACAAAAGTAAAACAGTTTGTTTGTGATGGAAATATTTTCTTTTGAAACTCAAGGCCCTAACAAGTACACCACACATTAACATGTCTATTTGAAAAAGGACTTCACACATTAGCTGCTAAACTATTCTCTATCGCCTTATAAGGATATACTGGTAACTTCTCTTTCATGTTTAGATCTCATCAAGACAGTTGGCTTCATTTACTTTATGTATCAAACATGTTTGGATAATCAATGCTTTTTTAGGTTATCAATAATCATAGAAGAAGCGCACCGTGTGATTTATGAAAACATAATGGCCAATCCCAATGTGCTAAACAGTTATTGCTGATAAATCTGAAGGTCATTATTTACACCCTTATTTATTTGTTAGCCTCACCCACAGATTATGCAACATGGATGAATAAAAAAACAGGAAAACTTAAACAAAAAGTTTCTTTCATTTCCATTTACAGTACTGTGCAAAAGTTTTAGGCAGGTTTGAAGAAATGCTGTAAACAAAAGAAACCTTTTTAATAATTAGAATATTAGACTGAAATTCACTGCATTGGTTTATTACTAGAATTGAATTAGAATGTATGTAATACACTTTGAATGTATATTTCTGCATATAAATTTGATCTGCTTGGCAAGTAAACTACTTTGAGACTCTTTGGTTATGAATCGGTGCTATATGCAATGAGCTGAAGCGAATTAAATGAATTAAGCTCTTCCTTTGTATTTGTTTTTGAAAGAATTCGTTTAAAAAATAATTAATCAATGTAAACTGGTTATAATGGCAATTCTAGTGGAGCAACAACTCTTCAGTTTGTCATGATCTGCCTTTTTGGGTTTTTTGTTAGTTTACTTTTCTTTGCTAATTCTTCCTAGATTCTTGTGTTCATGTTTGTTTATATTTTCCCAGCAGGTCTGTGCTTCTTAGTTTTCTTAGTTAGTTCAGTCTGCACTTCGGCCTTGCTTATTAGTTTTTATTAGTTCCTTTTCCCACCAGGTTTATTATTTTTGTATAGCTCGCTTTTGTTCAGTCTCTCCTGTTTATCTCGTTTCTGTCAGGTTATCAGTTGCAGTCTCTCACTTAGTGTTGGTGTTTGTTTTACATTTTCAGTTAGGGTTTCCTTCATGTCCTCAGGTTACTTTTAGTTAGTTCTTACTTTCCAGATTCCTATATCTTATGTTGTAATAGTTTCTTCTCTGTTTCCTGAGTTTTGTATCCAGTTTTGGTTTCGACACAGTTGCTCTATTTTTACTACAGTGTTCTTTCTGTCTCTATTTGTGGACATTTTCTTTCACTAAAGCTGATGAAGAGCACTGCAGACAACAGCATATATTAAAGATTCACACTAGTAGTTTAAAAACAAAAGTCTTTCTGCCCCAATGTAGTTTCAAACACTTTGTTTAACATTATCTTTGCATGTATAAAATACAGACGTGGTTTATTTTAACTGCTTCTCTGTGAGTATTGCAGACATGATATTTAATTCAGCTTTTAGCCTAGCTTAGTATTTTTAGCTTCTAAAAACAGAAGAAAAACCTTTTCATTAGCAGACTTTTTTATACAAGAGCCCATAAATCTAAATCTAAGCTGACTAAAAATACAATATACTCACATCCACACCATGAAGCTTGAGCTAGTTCTTGTTTTTTTAAGTTGTTATATATGGAGATTCAAGCTGGGCTTTTTATACAAATGCATCAAAGTGTGGTTAAAAAAGCTGTTAAAGGTAATGTCCGATTTCTTTTGTGACTCTCAGAATATGTTGCACTGTCAGAAAAATTCAGTTTTTAGAGGAATGATGTCACTAGATTGCAGAAAACTACACTATTGTCTCCACAGCCTCTGCTACCACTTAAATGTGGCTGTATCGCAGTAAATTTCAGAAACCTTATTTTAGTGTGAAGACAATCATGACACTACTCTGCGCTTAGTACCCACCATAAAGGTTGTTAACCTCTGCTTTTTGAAGCTATTCTATCACAATGCCATTGCCACAGGTATAACACCTGCCTGAATATGTTTCCAAAATAATCTGCAAAATTTCTCTTTTGGTTTCTGTACCTCCACTATCAAATTGTTCCTTTCAGAGGAAAGAAAAGTAGGTAGGAGTGATATTTAGCAGGAAGCACAGTGAATATCAATGTCTGTGTGGAAGTGGGCAAATGACACAAGTTTGATTGTTTCATCTGCTTTGTTGGATCCTTCTTGCACAACCAAAGCTCTAACTGATAATGTGCAGATACAAGGGATTACTGTGCTGCCTGTTCAGTGCTTACTGCATTCTTGAATACCCTGCAGAGACCATGGATGTTCTGGCAGATTTTTGTTGTTATAGTTCAGTCTTAATCCAGTGCGGAGGGGCCCTAGAATTGCTTATATTTTGGAAATTTAGTATTGTTTTTTTTATCCCTGAAAACATTTAAACCAATTTGATCTAAAACAACTGAATTAAAAAAATGTAGAAATTCAGAATTGTTATGTAAGCCTGTAAATTGTCTCAAAGCTTTTCAATGGTTTTACAGATGTAAAGTGGTTAGTTTTACAGTCTGTGTGATGAATAATTTTGGTATGTTTTGGCTGTATAGCTGTATGTTGATTTGTTGTTGATGCAAAATTTTAGCTGCAAGCCTGCTTCAGTTCAGCCTAAGATACCTTGCTGACAGCTGTAGTCTTGTGCTGACTAATTAATTATAAAGCAAGTAGCATTTGACCAAATTTTGACCAAAATTCATTCTGTATTGATGTGTTACATGTTTCTCTTACAGTATACGGCCAGGGTGATGCTTGTAGCTATCATCAAAATCCACAGCAGCGTTATGCACAGTTTTGTGCTTCTGGCAGGACTTTTCTTGGCTGCAGGTTGCACCTGTTGGTCTGCAGAGGAAAAGATTAGGAAGAAAAACAAGCTTGAAATTGATCACGGGGTAAACAAAGATCAGGTTCTCACATTAATGTTTATTTCTGTTCATTTTAAAATTATAGTTTGTCCTGATGGAAAATAAAATCAGCATCTTCGTAAAGCTTTTCAGTGGAAGCAGATGGAAGCATGAAGTGCTGGAAAACGTCCTGATAGACAACCCTGCTGATTTAGGACTCGATAGGTACAGTGAATTACCACCAACAGATGGTTCCTCAAATTATCACTGACTCTTCAAACTTCAGACAGGACCTCAACAATCTTGGATTCTGTTCCTCTCCACTCTTCTTCCAGATTCTAGGACATTCCTTTACAAATTAAATGCAAAATGTACCTTCATCTGAAAAAAGACTTTGGACCACTCAGCAACAGTCTAGTCATTGTTCTCCTTAACCCAGGTAAGATGCTTCTAAACTTGTCCCTGCTTCATGAGGGGCTCAACACAAGGAACATGGCGGATGGAGCCCATGTCCTGGATATGTCTGTAGGTGCTGGCTCTTGAAGCATTGAGTCCAGCCGCAGTCCAGTGACACAGGTATCCCTGTTGCTGCTGCACCTTTTTCCACCACAGTTTTTCATCCCTCTCAGCTCCCCATTAACGTGTGTGGATACAGCGCTCTGATATCAGCTTCACTTTTTAAGTTAAATTACCAAAACAAAGTAACTTTTTTCATCATCTGAAAACCTTTTGTGATGAACTTGTGCAAGGGCAGTTGATAAGCTCTGTGACGGCTGTGGCTCTGTCTCTTCCATAGGCTAATCTAGACCTCAACACACCTAAAAGCAATAAGCAATTGATGCACATAATCTGGAAGTTGGGCTTAATTTTCTGCTTTAGTGCTTAAAGATAACTGCAGCATTCAGGATCTCATTCAAATAAGGCAGAAAAAAAGTTGATCTCCTGTGATTTACTTACCTTGTTCCTGTAATTGAGAACCTATGTAGCTGTCAGCAACATTTTCAGCAGACTCGTAGACATTTACCTCCCTCTCCTCCCATTCTGTTCTGTCCACTTGCTCTTTTTTGGCATATCTCACCTTCCGGGTTGAATCTACTTTGGAGTAAATATCTAAGGACATCCTGATACAGCCAAATATTGGATTTGATTTTTCTCTTTCTAGATTTTGTAAAGTACAAGTCTAGACTTCTATGCCATGCAGCATCAAAAGCTGGTTTTCAGAACTGCGTTCACTACTGTTGTGTTTGACCTTTCTTTCCTTCTAGTTTCAGAAGAAAGATTTAGGGAAGTGGCAAGCCTTAAAGAGACACACACGGTTAGCCCATCAGCCTAACTGCATGAGAAACTCATACCATAAATTTCTGATTATCTTTAACAGCTTTTTTAAACAATGCACATATCAACATATCTGCACTTCCTAACCTTAAAAGACATTTTTTGAAAATAGTTTTTTTAACATATATTTCATTTTTTCTGTGTATTGATCTATGATTGAGGTAACCACAAACGCATGTGCTACAGATATGCATTTTTCCACAGGAAATGCTACTTTGCAAGTTCCATTTTTTTCTAATCTAGAAACTGAAAGTATTTTTCTCTCACCTCTCATCAGTAAAAACATAAGCGTTGACAATTAGACCATCTTGTCATTTTCATCAAACCATCCAAATAAATGACTTATTAATAGTGTTGTTTACTTAGCGGTCAGATTAACCTAATGTATTTGTGCCTTTTTAGAAGACTTTGTAGTTTTGTAAATTGCTTTTTAATTTAAATAAATACATTTTTAATAAAGGTATTAAGTTAATTTAATTTAATACCTTTATTATTCACAGGCCTATTAGAAAAGGCTAAATGATCTCATGAGTCTGAAAACAAATTTAAAAAATGACAAAGTCACAGAAATTGTTTAGCTATTTAATGTTTTAATAGGGTTTAAACGAAAATTCAACATGGAAGACTCACCATCACCTCCAGCTTCATCTAATTACTCCTCAATGCGGCTCTGTTCCACCAATAAGCGTCAAGTCTGCATTTCTCCTCAGCCAATCATCCTTCAAGGCTCCGCTTTAAAAGATCTTCATCCATGGATCCCTCCGTTCTGCAGCTGAGCTTTGACCCTCCTCCACCCCACCTCCACCATTTGGCTTCCAAACTCCTTCCAAATCTCCTCAGGCCTCCACTCCACCACCAGGATAGGATCTCAGGGGGGAAGAAATCTCTAAATGTAACCCTAAGATGTTCATTCAAGCGCATGTCATCCTCAGCATTCACATCTTCCACTGGGGTCCGAGCGCCAAAGAAATAAACATTCACTAATAAACTTTTCTAATTGCATCCCTGTCTTATCTTTGTGAGTCTTTCCAGGTTGAAATGGCTTGTTAAACATTAGATATGTCAAATTAGAAACTTTTTCACTATAATAAAGCATTTGCCTAACTTCAGCAGCTGCTTAGAGGAGCAGGGCCTGGGTCCTCTAGGTTTTTGGGGCCTCCAAATGTTTATGTTAATAGATTGTTTTTTCCTTTTTTTTAAATAAATAGATGTTTTGCAAATCCATTACTTCATTACTTGATGTTACCAATGGAAACTATAAGCCCATATCACCATGATAGGATTCATTCCATACCCAATGAAGCAAGACTGTTACTGTTACTATTCAGCTAATAAACAGTTAAGGACATAATAATAATTCTCTGCCCATTCTTATTAGATTTGTGGTCTTAAAGGACAGATTTTAGGAGCACCACTGTAATAGCTACTCTTGGAGACCCCATGCTGTTTGTTTACATAAACATGCATCGTGAAAGGTCATTGATCAATGCAAATTATAACGAATTCCCTAAACATTAAACCAACCCAGAAAATCTCAAATAATAAGCAATATCCCAACTATTCACCCACATACCGTCTAAGTCGCTCTGCACTGACCAGCTTTTTAGTCAGCAAGGAGGTAATATGTTTAGTGTCGTACCCCATAGATGCACGGCTGCACACTTGGGTAACTCCTGACAACAGCATTAGCTTTCTTCTCATATCTCCCTGTCAGATGTTCTCACAATATTCTGAGCTACTGCTGCTGTAATTTTCCTTACTATTTACTTTCTTCATGGAGGCCATTATACTGTCATGTTGCGCTCTGGGCTGAGTTCACCTCAATACTCTGCCTCCTCTAGTCAACCTTTAGGCGAGTTTTTGACTATTTCCATATGTGTCATATTTCTGTCCTTTTTTCAAAACAAGCGCAATAATTGTTCAAATGATATTTCATGACCAAAGATACACGAAACATCTGAACATTTCATACACCACCAAAGCCCAACCAAGTATAGCATTTTTATTTGCTTGGATGAGGACATTTCTAAAAAAAAAGAAAAAGATGAAGACTTAATAATAAACGTTTTAGGAAGTACAAATAGAAGATATTGTGTTTCCTCCCCACCACACTTCCTGCTGGTGGCTGGTTGCTCTGCCCACTCATTTTGTTCTGTGTTCCATTTTCTTTTTATTTTACTGTTCTGTTTCTAAGTTTGTATCCTTTTTGGTTTTAGTTATGTTCCGCTTAGGTTTTTTTTATATCTTTCTGGTATCTGTGTGTTAGTTTCTGTTCAGCCGTTCCTCCCATCTCATCTCATCTTTGCCTTTGCGGATGATGTGGTTTTTTTTTTTTTTTTTTTAGGCCACCTCTCACTCACCCACTCACAAATTCAGCAACGCAGCAGTCACTTTAAATCTGAAGACTCTTTACTGCATAAATAAGCAAAAGTTTGTTCTAAAAGCTTTGTTATGACATTTTTAATTTGCTTCTTTTTTAACATACACACGTGGACAAAATTGTCGGTACCACTCGGTTAATGAAAGAAAAAATTTTCAATGGTCACAGAAATAACTTGATCCGGACAAAGGTAATATTGAATAAACATTCTATGAAAATGAACAAATGAAAGTCAGACATTGCTTTTCAAACATGCTTCACCAGAATTATTAAAAAAAATAAACTCATGAAACAGGCCTGGACAAAAATGATGGTACCCCTGAAAATAATGTGACCAAAGGGACATGTTAAATCAAGGTGTGTCCATTAATTAGCATCACAGGTGTCTACATTCTTGTAATCAGTCAGTGGGCCTATATATAGGGCTACAGGAGGTCACTGTGCTGTTTGGTGACATGGTGTGTACCACACTCTACATGGACCAGAGGAAGCGAAGGAAAGAGTTGTCTCAGGAGATTAGAAAGAAAATTATAGACAAGCATGTTAAAGGTAAAGGTTATAAGACCATCTCCAAGCAGCTTCATGTTCCTGTGACTACAGTTGCACAAATTATTCAGAAATTTAAGATCTATGGGACTGTAGTCAACCTCCCTGGACGTGGCCGCAGAAGGAAAATTGATGACAAAACAAAGAGACGGATAATACCAACGGTAAGAAAAGAGCCCAGGTTAAAGAGATTAAAGGTGAACGTCAAGCTCAAGGAACATCAGTGTCAAATCGCACCATCCGACGTTGTTTGAGGCAAAGTGGACTTAATGGGAGACGACCAAGGAGAACACCATTGTTGTAAACAAATAATAAAAATGCCAAACTGGAATTTGCCAAACTACATGTCCTATGGACAGATGAGGCACATCAGCTCTATGTTTGCAGATGGGAAAATGAAGCATATGAAGAAAAGAACACTGTCCCTACTGTGAAACATGGAGGAGGCTCTGTTATGTTCTGGGGCTGCTTTGCTGCATCTGGCACAGGGTGACTTGAATCTGTGGAGGGTATAATGAAATCTCAAGACTATTAAGGGATTCTAGAGAGAAATGTGCTGCCCAGTGTCAGAATGCTTGGTCTCAGTCGCTGGTCATCTTTCTTTTTCCTTGTCTTGGTTTTCTTCTGGTTTTAAGATGTGTAATTGAAAAAAGAAATAAATTCCTTAAAATGTACATAGCATAGAAAATAAATTAAACCATAACTGATATCTTTCTAAATGCTGAGTCTGACTTTGATCAGGAGGGGAGAGATCAGCAGGCAGCACTAGTCTATCAGTGTTCAGGGCCTCAACATCTGTGCTACATATTTTTCAGTTTGAACATAAAATACCTAATATAAGTAAATTTAAAGTTACATCAGTGTAGAACCTGGATGTACGGCAAGAGACTTCAAGCAATTAAAACATTTCTGTAAAAAGATGAGCTGTATTTAATGATAATATAAACGTGTAAAAGCTGAAAGACATAACATGAGCAGCAACTGACAGCATCATAAATATGCTAGTAATGATGTTGCTGAATTGGTTTGTTTATTTGTGCTAAACAGGTTTTAGCAGGAAGGGCTGAGGCTGCTGTGGTACAGAGGCAGGGTTTTATCTCTGTACATTAAAAATAACCTCTACTGTGGGTAAAACATTTTTAGCTGTTGTTTATCAAGAACTCCATAGCACAAGTAATTCCCAGCAATACTAATTTCATCAATTTATAGTTTTTTTTATAATTTTCATTGAGATCTGTCATTTTACGTCTTTTGTTTAACAGTTAAAATATAGTTTGTTTTGATTTAAACAAACACACCAAAACTTGTTAGAAATAAAACGTCAACTTGAACAAGATGAGTATCTAAATATGAGTATTTTATATGCTGTAAACATTAGATGCTTTAAAATTGCTTTCTATGTCTGACTCGAATCACACTGATCAAACATAACAGCAACATTTTGTACTGCTAATTTGTTCTGATATCATCGTCGTTTATCACTGTGGTGACATCCTTCCTGGCAACCTTTTTAATACAGGAAATGAACCTAAAGAAGCTTAGCTGCTGTGGTTGATTAAAATGCAGAACACTTTAAGTTATTTATACAAAGTGTTTTTAGATGCACAGTATCAACAAGAGGGTAACAACAGGCACTATATTTAAACTTTCAAAGCATGTGTTCACAGAAGCAAATGGAGATCAGGTTTGCAGTGCTCAGTAGAAAATAACATAATAAAACAAAACAAGCATGCACCAAGCTTTTACCATCTAACCTTTCTAAACTAAATCCACAGTCCCAGCATGTACCAGTTCTGAATTATTAGTCAATGCCTGCCTAAACTGACAGGCTGGGCCAGTGCAGCATTAATAAGAGAAACAAATAAGAGCAGCAGAACAACAGGGACTTTGGGAGGTTTAACCGTTTACCAGTACAACCATATGGCAGATATTAGTAGAAATATATCTAGCAAATGTACATTAGAGCCAACATGACATGTTTAGTTGTTTGTTAATAGCAAAGGGTTCTACTGTGTTAAAAGTATATATCCAGTGAGCCTTTCTGTGAAGTAAGAGCTTGATTATATCACCTCCTCCATATTTTGCGTGCATGCGGCAGTCTTATCGTGTGATATATTGTTCTTTAGAGCTCTTTTAGTTTGTCCAACATAAACCAAATCACAGGGACATTTGTATATGTTATTCTGTTAATGGTTTGTGATATGTTGCGGTCCTTCTTTACTGTTTAAGATTGATTAGGAGTATTTATAGTGAACACATGGGTGAGCTCCGCTCGTGTTCTGCTTTGACCAATGGGCTTGTGGCATGTCTTTGCTATGCTTCCAGTTATTTTTGTCCACATGTTTCAAGTTGTCTGTAATTACTTGATGTTGTGTTCACTTGTGAATGATGAAGACACAGATGGTGTTTAAATGTTAGTCTTTATGAAGTTCATACAAAAAAAGTTGGAAATCCATCAGCAGATTCAGTGGGGACTTCCTCCAGTTTGACCTGTTGCAGGCAGTCTGATTACGGACAGCGGCTCTTTGTCTGCTCCCTCCTGCAGACGCTGGTTCGCTTAAAGCCCATTGATACATTTTTTAACCAAACAAGCTGTTTTATGGTGGTGTTGTTTTGTGTCTTTTGGGGGAAATATGTGCATCTGAACAGCTTGTTTTATGTGTGATCAGCTGATATAAGTAGTTATTAAATACAGCATGCCCCGCCTGCATATAACTCAGAAAGCTGATGTGTTCTTATTCTTTTTTTTTCACCCTTCGAGCATTAGTAAAATTAGATTTCAGTTTAACCTGCCAGCCATTGTAGTCCCTTAAGTTTTATTAACTTTCCCCTGCACTACCTCTTCGAAAACCTTCTTCTTTCTTCTGAACCCATGGCCAATCAGTGAACAGCAGTTTGTTCACAACACATGTAGTCCCTACTCTGCCCTGATCGTACCTGCTACTGAGTAGGTCCCAAAAAAAGGAGGTATTGGGCCAGAAAGACCAGTAATGGAAATGCATGTAAAACTGGCTGAGTAGAGCTGGCTTAAGTAGAGCCTGTGAAAAAGGGGCATTAGTTCTGTCAAAGGTCCCTAAAGGTGGAGCCAAACATATTATCTGCTCTTAAATACATTATTAGATGTAGATTTATTTTAAGTAAATATTTTGTTGTCTTTACAGTAGTAGCAGTCAATATGGGGGGAGGCAGTGAGCGTCTTGTCTCACCGCGAAGTGAAGGATTTTACAATAGGCCTACATCTACAAAAATACCTCACTGAAGATACATCTACTTAATAACCAATATTTAAATTATTGGATAAAAAGGGAAATGAAAATATAAACACATACAAGGAAATTTATCATAGACTAAAGCCCCCATACCCAACCTTTTCTGGGTGTATGCTGATCAAGTTCTCTGAGCAGTGAAAGAAGGTGTTCACCCTATGATCACTCCTGAGTGACGTTTCCATCATTTGGAGCACAGAGAAAATTGATCACACATGCATATATTCTGCAAACATAAAGATGATGACCAGTCGATACAACAGCTTTCCCTACGCTGTGGCTACCAGACATGATATGTTTTCAACTCTCCACCTCACCAACACATAGATTTCTGCCTCTGTGAAATAGCGTTTGTTTGCCGTGGTTGCCATTGTTAACCATGAAATAACATTGATTAGCTGGTTCATTTAAATACACATTGAAATTTAGCTGTTATTTTTAAAGGGTAAATTGCTTGCTGGTCTGCGTATGCATGGTTATATAAGTCTAGATTTTGTTTGACATACGCCATTTTTGGCTTTTGGGCATACGTACCCTTTTAGTATAGAACCTACTCAATGTTTCATAAATAAGACCAATGGAGAGAGATATTTTTGTAAAGATTCAACATAGCAGATAGAGATTACACGTTAGGCAGCAAGGTCACCAAGATGCTTAATAATTTTTCTTCTCACAGATCCAGTGTTTTAATCCAGTTTTGTTGTGCATCCATAGTCCCTGATGATCAGTATATCCTCTGGACTCAGCCTCTGGATTTGTATTTACTCCTAGTTTCCAGGCCCTGTAAAGAATCAACACACCCAGTCAGACCCAGAAAACATCAGAATGTGCTGGAAAGACTTTTTATGCACACTTAAAAATGGAAGGAATTTCTAGGATTTTCATAATTTCTGTTTAGCAGCTGAGTTTTGAGTCAGTTTCAGATTTCTTTAATATTAATGACTTTTGTTCCTTTCAAGTAGCAGCATTTTAACAGAGTAACATTAATTCATAATAATCCAGTCCAGCTTTATTATAAAAGCTTTGAACTGGCACACAGGACCAAAGTGTGGTAAGAATATATGAAAACCATTCAAATTACAGACAAAGAATAGCAGTCATCATCATATTCATAAATAAATTATTTCATTATATTTATCAATTAATATTATATATTCATTATGTTATTATATTATTAGTACAATTGCACTATTGTAGCATTGTACTCATCAATCTTACAACCATTAATGAACCTGCAAAAAGTTTTAAAACTTATTGATGCTCTAAGGAAGTTGCAGCCAACAGCATGTTTGTTGTTTTTAATTTCTGTGTCTGCACTCATTTGTTAACCATAAGACTGTCAGAAGACTGTCAGAAGTAAAAAATCTAAACCTGCTCACCAATGTTTTGGTTCTGATCCATCTACCCACTTCCATTTCACGTCCCATCCGCCTGATGTTTGAAGACCAATCCAGGAATCTCCATGTATCTTCATTCTTTCAATAAACTTCTATATAGTTTTAAAAAGCAGAAAATGATTTTTGATGATGTTCAATTTTATTTGGCAATACACATCTTTTCCTTAATATGATGAATTCCCTCAGTTATTCTATCTAAGGCCAAATTACAACAAAACTTTATTGAGAGCTGATTTGAAATGACGGGCATCAGAGATTGTGAAGCAACGTAATGCATGAAAGCAACAAGGACAAAAGTCAAATGCTTACAAATAATATACATGATTACCACATTACTGTTGCTACTTTCAATGTAGACATGTATTATTAATGGAAAGACAGTCTTTAAGCTGTTTTTATAACATTAAAAATTATCTAAATTATAGATCTAAGCAAAGTTATCAATAACAAATTTGTGATAGTAATATAAAGGGGTAAACAAGACCAGTAAAATGACGGTGTAGTCATCTACAAGTTTGTTGGTGCACATGGAGAAATATAGACTGTCCCTACTACAAAAACTTTACAACAAAACTTTATTTTAAGCTGATTTGAAATGACAGACATCAAGAGATTGTGAAGCAGTGTACTGTATGAAAGCAACAAGGACAAAAGTCAGTCACTTATATATAAAATACATGTTTGTCACATTGCTGTTGCTACTGTCAATGTAGACATTTATAAGTAGTGAAAAGACAGTCTTTAAGCTGTTTTATAACATGTAGTGACAGTAATATTAAACTGATTTCTTTTCCAATATAGAAATACATTTTTTGCACCTGACATTTTGAGGGTATTATACTAATTTTATTAGCATTTATTTTAAGACTTTGTACCCATCTTCCGAAGGAGTGCCAACAAGTATGGAGCATCCTGTAAATACATATATACTAGGATGTAGTATAATTGGCAAGATTTAAACATGCTCACCAATGAGTTGGTTCTGATCCATCTACCCACTGTCATTTCACATTTCTCTGGATGTTACTGTCCGAAGACCAATCCATAAATCCCCATCTATCTTAAGTTTTTAAAATAAACTCCTTTGTAATTTGAAAAGAGGCAGAATATAACCAATCCTAACCCAGTTCCTAATGTGTTCAGGCTGGCTGATAAAAGCCTGGTTTTAGAGGGATGCTTTAAACGAAGTCTGTAAAGTTTGCAGGCTTTTTAGATTATTGTCATGCTCTTACCATTTTTTCCAAGCTGTTTATTATCACCAGATCTCCTCCTCTCCTCTGACAGTCTTTCCTGCTCTCTGTCCAGTTTTTCTTCTCAGCGGATGCGTAGTAAAAATGTGACAGACGAAACTCCTGCCATTCTTTAAAAAGCGACATACTGTTAGTTTTGTTTTCTTGCCAAGTACTGAAGATCATATAATACCATATTAAACAGAAAGTAATACTACTCATAAAAAACAAACTTTAACAAATAAATGTCTTACCTGTGTTGCTCTGGTTCTGCTTTTCTTTTGTTTGGTTCTGAAATGTTAGATTGGGTTGTTTTGATTTCAAACTAACTGGCAGATCCACATAAAATATTTTTGACTACTGAGATAATAATTAAATAAAGATGAGGCTTTGCTTACAGAGTATGAGTAGCACACTAATCCCCGCCAACAAGAGGAGGCACATTAGGCCCAAAATTAGTGCAGCAAATAACTTATCGTCAATTTTGGTTATTTTTCAAATTACTTCAGATCGTGAAAATATTTTAAAACTGATCGACTTTTCTCACCTGTTTGTTCCTGTGTGTGATTCTCAAAATGGGTTTTGTTTGGTTTCTCAATACCTGAATGACCTAAGGAAACCATCAAAGAAATGGGAAAAGAAACTAGGGGTTAAAATAATAATTTTTCTTCAAGGTTACGGTGGTTCATGAGATGAGATCAAAACCCTTCTTTCCTACAGATTCTGAGTTGAACGCCGATATCCACTAACACCAGGAAGCTCAACAGACCCAAAAGTATTATTATGGTGGTGTAGGGTTTTCTTTGGACAGCTCCTTTAAAAGGAAAAATGACACATGAAATTACATTGACATGTCAGATTTTATTTAAGTGAAAAATTGTCCATGCTAAGCATTCACTTTAAAGTATTTGGAGTAAAGACAACTCTCATGTTTGTTAGCTACCCTTTATTATTTATAATTAATCATAGCTTTATTGTTTGAGAAGAAAAGAGAGCAAATTTGTAGACTAAAATCAAAGGGTTTAGTTTAAAATAGAAGTTAAACACATGTAGGAAATCTATCTGACTGATGTATCACTAAAATCTATTATTCTTTAAGCGCTGCGCTGATGGTTGCTGCGAAAAGCCATATTTAGAAAGCAGGAAAAACAATAGGGACTTTCGATAGGCAAATAGAATAATTTTAGGTCAAAATAGCAAAAGATTATTAGGTAAAACATAATATGTAAAGTAAAAGTAAGAAATAAATACATAGAATAAATTAGATTCAGGAATTTAATTTTCAACCATAGGATAATGTTTAAAATTTATCATAATTTGTGACAATTATAAAGCAGTAAATATTTATTGAAAGTGGTTAAGAAAGGAATTCAATAACAAAACAAAACATTCAGTAGAAACTACAAATAGCAACAAATGTTTGCTTCTAACTGTTAAACAGCGATAAATCATAAATACATAAAAAATAAGAAATAAAGACCCCAAAGTTGAAGTTTAGCGTCACTTCTTAGTTTATTGCATATTTTATATGTGAGGTTCTTTTTCTTTTGGCCCTGTTAAATTTTAGTCTTTGAAAAATAAAGTGAATTGTAACTTAAGCTGCAAACTGTTGACAAAAATATATTTTGTTGTGGCGTCAAAGATCAACATACTTTATCCGTGAGAATCTTCTCAAAATGTATTTGTTTTGACATGCGATCTTAGTTGTTTTATACTTGCCTTCATTCTGCAGTAAAAGACAAACATTAAGGTGGGAAAATGTATCTGCAGTTTCGACTCTCTCCCCTCCACTGTCTGGAGATGCGTCTCTGTTTCTTGTGGCTGTTGTAAAATCCAAGTCCTCGTCCATTCTTTTCTTAAGAAGGAAACAACTGGGAGCAGCATTAAGTTTCTGATGCCAAGGAGATCATTCTCACAGTCTCGTTTTGAACCAATCAGGTTTCAACAGGAAGTTCACAGGAAGGTGTGGCAGGAAAATATGAGCATAGGCTGTAAAGTTTTATCTGTGGACAGAAAAATCCCTCAATACATTGGGTAATATTTCTTCTCTCCGCATTAGTTTGTACTTTTGTAAGCCGTCATCACATTAAAAATCTAATCAATTTAAATATTGCATTAAATTTTAATACATCAACTTTTTACTGGGCTAGCACCACTTTTCTGACCTATATCTAATGGTCAGTGGTTTGTCTGTTAAATTAAATAAAGGTAATTGTTTTTATGAGGAATTTCTGATTGTTTTCTAAATCAGTCAGTATTTTTTGTTGCCCAAAGGTCAGCGACACGTTTGATGTAGAGCTAAGTTTTAATTTAATGTGAACATCAGTAATTCGTCAGAAAATGGGTGAAAGAAGTGTAAGAACGTCTGATTGTTTAAGCACTTTTCTTTTTCCTTATCTGATCTGAATTATTTTCGTTCTAGCACAGAAGCGACACTTCAAACTGAGAATATGATCTTTACTGCAGATGCGACGTGTTTGTGTTTCTCTTTTCTTACTGGTTTTGTTTTATTAGTTTTGCCCCAACATGATGTTGGAACTTTGCTTGCTTGGTACAAAACACTAAAATGTTCTGGGTCTTGCAAGATGCCTAAAAACACAAACCTTGACTAGATTTTTCCTTACATGGCAAATTTTGGTTGTTTTATCCAACATCTCAGTAAATTTGTAGATTTGTGCATTGGATTGAAATCTAGTTGAGGGTCAAACAAATTTAGCATTTCTAAACGCAAAGGCAATAGTTTGGCAAGCTATTCAGCGGTCTTATGTTAAAAAATATTCAAAAAGGTGTCTGGATTTGAATGTAATGAATCTGAAGGCATCCTATGTATGAAAGAGAACAAAGTTCAGTGGTTAAATAAGACATCAGTAATATTTAAGTTTCATCTTCATTTTATTTAAACATGTTACCGCTCATCATCATAACAAATAAATACTGATATTGTAGTGAAGGGTGTGGCTGGTACGCCTTGAAATTTACAAATCTCTCATGCATCAGAAAATCTGATGTTTGGGGATTCATTTCATGTTGATGTCATTGTTTCTCAAAAACATAATTTGGATGTAGTTTTGTGTCAGTAATAATGTGGATTAATTTTAAAAGTCACAACATGACATAAGGACATGTGACTTTGTTAAAGTGATTTTTCTGCTGGGCAAAGAAACTGAAGAAATTGTGTCATTATCAGGCTGAGACTTCAGAATAGTTAACAAAATATCTCTTTCATTGAAAATTATCCAATTCTGCTACATATGTGTCGGGTAGCATTTAGTTTCTTTGTCTCAGCCGTGGCACCAACGGCCTAAAACCTGCAGAATGGTTTGGCTCTTTTAACTCAGGACTGAAAACATTATGGTTTACTGCAGCCTTCTCATAAAGGTCAAATATTACTTCATCATGTCCTTTTTTATCTTGTCTTGGTCATTAAATGTTCTAAATTAGCATTTTAACTTCTTTGTTTATGGTGCCTACAGTTAGTCTTATTGTTTCTGATATTTCTAACTTTAAATGAAAAATGTCTTTACCTTCTTCTTTTACTTCCCTGTAAATTACTTTAAAACAACATATGTAATGATGGATTAAGTCAAATAAATCCCTCATTATGTTGCAGGAGTAATGTTAAACACATTTTACATAATTAAATGGCTTTCAATGGTTTATAAGATTGGCTTTATTTGGTAGATAATGGTAGATAAAACACATTTCATCCTGTGGAGAGAGACGATTCAGATCTGTTATGTCTATTATGAGTTTATATGTTAGACAGAAGGGTCACCAAGATGCTGAATATTTCTCTTCTCACAGATCCAGTGTTTTAATCCAGTTTTGTTGTGCATCCATAGTCCCTGTTGATCAGTATATCCTCTGGACTCAGCCTCTGGATTTATATTTACTCCTAGTTTCCAGGCCCTGTAAAGAATCAACACATCCCTGCCAGTCAGACCCAGAAAACATCAGAATGTGCTGGAAATTTTTTTTATGCACATCTAGAAATGGAAGGAATTTCTAGGATGTTCATAATTTCTATTTAGCAGCTGAGTTTTGAGTCAGTTTTAGATGCCTTTCATATTTAATGACTTTTGTTTCTTTCAAGTAACAGCATTCTATCAGCGTAACATTAATTCACTGTAATCCAATCCAGCTTTATTATAAAAAACTTTGAACTGGCACACAGGACCAAAGTGTGATAAGAATATATGAAAACCATTCAAATTGCAGACAAAGAATAGCAGTCATCATCATATTCATAAATGAATATAAGAAATTAATGAATATAACAACAGTACAATTACACTATTGTAGCATTGTACTGATCAACCTAACAACCTTTAATCAACCTGCACAAATGAAAAAGAATAACTTTGTGGGTTTTTTTTATAACTTATTGATGCTCTGAGGAAGTTGCAGGCAACAGCATGTTTGTTGTTTTTAATTTCTGTGTCTGCACTCATTTGTTAACCATAACTTGTGTGCAGAAGTAAAAAATCTAAACCTGCTCACCAGTGTTTTGGTTCTGATCCATCTACCCACTTCCATTTCACGTCCCATCCGCCTGATGTTTGAAGACCAATCCAGGAATCTCCATGTATCTTCATTCTCTCAATAAACTTCTATATAATTTTAAAAAGCAGAAAATGATTTTTGATGATGTTCAATTTTATTTGGCAGTACACATCTTTTCCTTAATATGATGAATTCCCTCAGTTATTCTATCTAAGGCCAAATTACAACAAAACTTTATTGAGAGCTGATTTGAAATGACAGACATCAGAGATTGTGAAGCAACGTAATGCATGAAAGCAACAAGGACAAAAGTCAAATGCTTACAAATAATATACATGATTACCACATTACTGTTGCTACTTTCAATGTAGACATGTACTATTAATGGAAAGACAGTCTTTAAGCTGTTTTTATAACATTAAAAATTATCTAAATTATAGATCTAAGCAAAGTTATCAATAAAAAATTTGTGATAGTAATATAAAGGGGTAAACAAGACCAGTAAAATGACGGTGTAGTCATCTACAAGTTTGTTGATGCACATGGAGACATATAGACTGGCCCCACTGAATTCTTTAGACTAAATTTCTCTAAGATTGATTTTTTTTTCTGCACCCACTAAATAAATGTTTTTTCCATGTTTGTCTTGGTGAAAGTAAAGTACTGCAATTTATTTTTTTGTAATTTTAAGTATTAAATGTACACTCACCGCCCACTTTATTAGGTACACCTGTGCAACTGCTCGTTAACACAAATTTCTAATCAGCCAATCACATAGCAGCAACTCAATGCATTTAGGCATGTAGACATGGTTAAGACGATCTGCGGCAGTTCAAACCGAGCATCAGAATGGGGAAGAAAGGTGATTTAAGTGACTTTGAACGTGGCATGGTTGTTGGTGCCAGATGGGCAGTTATTTTTTAAGGCTACAATTGTAAATAATTTTTTGTCCTTATTTATTTATTATTTTTAGTTATTCTGATGGGAAGCTGTGATTGATCAGTAAGTAGGTTAAGCATATTTATTAAAGATTGTTGCTTCCACGTCTCAAGTAATTGCATGATGCAGTCTCATGATGGATGACTAATGTAAAATAATGGTCATAATTGTTTGCATTTTTTGTAAAAAGGAATTCTTCTCATAATTTGCATCTTCAAAGGTTGTACACGTTTTGCTGGAGTGAACTTTTTTTTACAAGCAATCTTTCTTTAAAATTACAAAGAATACAAATGTTTGATCCCGTCTAAACTCCACAGTGCCAATAGCAGTATAAGTCAGACAAAAGGTTTGTGAATGGTATTTACTTCAACATGTTTAACGTTCACCCCTCAATTGATGTTATATCAATGATGTTCGAACACCAGGTGGCAAACAAGATCTTCAAGCTACTGCATGTCCGCAAAACCAGATATTATTGTATTTCTTTGGTGTGGCGAGCTTTAGATTGTACCTTGATCTAATTATTTTTATTGTCACTTAAATTAATACAAATAAATGTGTTCCCACCATTATGGATGATGGGGGTGACTGTTTGTGACTGAAGCATTCTTCAGTCTGATTGGAAGCACCATGTTTGGTACGAAGTACATTTACTGTTATGCCCGTAATGGTTTTGAGAATGTGAGTAGTCTTTGAAAAACACAATAACTTTTAATTTCTGATTTAACTCGTACTGTAACACAGAATAATCTTAAAACAATCTAACCTGTTTTTCAAAGCTGTTTATTATCACCAGATCTCCTCCTCTCCTCTGACAGTCTTTCCTGCTCTCTGTCCAGTTTTTCTTCTCAGCGGATGCGAAGTAAAAATGTGACAGACGAAACTCCTGCCATTCTTTAAAAAGCGACATACTGTTAGTTTTGTTTTCTTGCAAAAAACTGAAGATCTTATAATACCACATTAAAAAGAAAGTAATATTACACATAAAGAAAAACAAACTTTAACAAAGAAATATCATACCTGTGTTGCTCTGGTTCTGTTTTTCTCTTGTTTGACTCTGACATGTGAGATTGGGTTGTTTGGATTTCAAACTAATTGGCAGATCTACATAAACTCATAAATAAAATTCAGTAAGCATAAATGTAAAAAAAAAAAAGAAAGTTTTAATTAAGGAATATTTGTGACTACTGAGATAATACTGAGGTAATAAGATGAGGTTTTGCTTACAGAGTATAAGTAGCACACTAATCCCCGCCAACAACAGGAGGCACAGTAGGCCCAGAATTAGTGCAGCAGCCTTGCACGAGTTTCTTTGGACAGTTGGTGGTCGCTTTTGAGTCCGAGCTCCTACAAAAATAGAGGAGTTTGACTTTTTATCTTTAAAAGTAAGATCTAAAATATATAATGTTTGTAATTACAAACAGGTGACTTTATATGGCAAAAATAGTTCCCCCCAGGGGTGAAAATCCCATTTCATTATTGGGAGGGACAAAAAACAGGAACATTTCAGAGAGTAATTCCTGGGGGTGACATGGAGAAAAAGCTCTCTTCCTCTTTCTTTTCTGCACCTTTGCAACTTTCCTTGTAGGGCTGAGCCCTCAACCTGTTAAATAATGTTATTAAAAGTAATAATTGTAGTTATAGCATTGTTCTGTACAGACCTGGTTGGCTGACAGTTAGACGCAGACAAACACATACACAGGGGACATTGTCGTTAGCACACACCCTTTACAAAACAAAAAAAAACCTAATATATACAGTACTGTGCAACTGTTTTAGGCAGGTGTGAACAAAGAATGCTTTCAGAAATGGAAGTGTTAATTATTGATTTTCATCAATCAATAAAATGCAGTGTATGAACAAAAGAGAAATCTAAATCAAACCAATATTTGGTGTGACCACCCTTTGCCTTCAAAACAGCATCGATTCTTCTAGGTACACTTGCGCAGTCATTGAAGGAACTCGGCTGGTAGGTTGTTCCAAAAATCTTGGAGAACTAACCACAGATTGTCTGGCTGTTGTCTATATAACATTAACATTGTCTATATAACATTAACATTGTAAAGTTTCATCTACTAATCCTGGTATAGTTGAACAGCTACAGCCGTTGCTTAAGAAGCAATGTAAAAAATCTAATACAAACTTATACAAATGTAATAAATATTCGTTGAGCTAAAGATATAGTTCACTAGTATTTACTTTTCTTGTGGATTTTAGCACAATTTGATAAGATGATAAATCATGAAATATTTAGTGACACCCGGAAGACTAATAATAAAACATTTTTGTTAATATGTCATCATACTCTGATATTTATTGTTGTTATATTGTTTTCTCAGTTTTAAAATTATCTTGCATAGACGTAATTTAAAATATTGCCATTATTTAGAGAGATAATAATACAGGAAATATTTATCATCCATTAAAATCTACCTCGGCCCTTCCTGGAGGGATTTAGTCGAGGGCCAGTCAGCATGTCTGCGCTCTCGTAGATGTCGACCACTTTCTCCTCTCTCTCCCACCCTTTTCTTCTCGCTCCCTTGTTGTAGCTCACTTTCATGGTGAGATCTGGGTCCTCGTAAATGTTACAAGACATCTTAAGGTGGATGGAAGTAGATTGTTCCTTTACACTTCCGCAGGACTTCAGAGGTAGTTTTATGTGTGAGTTTCTCTTCTAGTTTAGCCCAACTAAGTCATTTCAAATATTCTGCTTGAAATGCAAAGTAGATTTAAAAAATGTTCTCCTAAAATCCAAGTAATCAGGTTACTGATGCTGCTGTCTGGGGGTTTCTGTCAGAGTTGCTGTTTCTGTGTCATAATCAGGTTTTAACAGGAAGTGCTGAGAAAGTTATCACAGGAGAACATGTACACGCTCGATGGTTTATCACTCAGTGGTTCAATACATTAAACAAAAAACCTTTTTTCAATTTTTTTATTAAATATATAACAAAAGTTGTCTTTAAAAACTTTAAGTTACTAATTTATGTTACAAGTTACAAGATACACTTTTCTGGAGCCAGAACAGTTTCTTTTTAAAATTACATGATATCTGTGGTTTTGAAGGGTTGTGAAAGATGATTCTCCTCTGAGAGTGTCAGGGCAGATTTTCTTTAGATAAAAGATGCACATTAAAGATAAGGTTAGTTACTTCCAAGTAATGTCAATATTAAATAAAACAGTTGGTTAAAAGATCAATTATAAAACAAAACATACAGGTAAATGATATATTTTCCTTCTATGAATCAAATAAAAGCAACAGTTAAACTTGTTCGCTGTAGATGTGATGTGCAACGATCACTGCGATTATTTCCTCCTTCACATCCTTTTACGTTATCAGATGTTAGCAGAAAATGAGGTTAAAGAAGCTTCAAGCATTAGTCAGAAACTGTTTGTTGATGAATCTGCAGAGTTTAAAAAGTGTTGTTAAATTTAAACTAGACATGAATGATGAGTAAATGAATACGTTTAACCATACATTTTTTTATAAATGTAGAGTTTAATTCATTTATAACTTGGCTTTTTCAGTATTTCAAGTAAAATGATATATGTAAATGTGACCATAAATCTAAACTCAGACATCGTTTGATTATATCCTTTGACAAACAGGGTGCCAGTGCTGTGATTTAAGGACAGGTGTAATGTGATCCATTTTCCTGGTGTTGGTCAGGACTCAGCAGCAGCAGCAGCATTTAGGATGAGCTGCGTCTTCCTGATTGATTTCATACAGAGACTTGTATAGTAGATTTAACTGAACAGCTTACAATCGTAATAGAGATGTTGGTCTTCTTTGTTCAGAATGTTGAACCTAAATCTTTTTTCTGTGTCCTCCCTCTTTCTTCAGGGGCCCGCAGGTCCTGTTGGAGATTCAGGTGTACCCGGACCTCAAGGACCACCTGGACCTCAAGGACCAAGTGGGCGCTCCATCATTGGACCCCCTGTAAGACCCCCTGGCTTTCTATCTGAAGGCTAACAGTCTCTGTGTGACCACATTGATTTTTTAAATTGGATTTGTTGCCTGCAGGGTGGTCCGGGGGAGAGGGGCCAGAAAGGTGAAGCTGGCCAACAAGGACAGCAGGTAGCCACTGTTCACTCAACATCCAGCATTTAATCTGACTTGAGTTGTTTTGGCAATAAGATGAATCTACAATATAAAAGTAAAAACTACACAGATGATCCAATTTGATCCCAATGTATGAATTTTTAATTCTGCTGGGGCTTAATTTGTATAAAGCTAATACCTACAGTCACACAGCAGCGTCTTTATTAGTTACACCTTGCTTTTACTGGGTTGGAACCCCTTTTGGCTTCAGAACTTCTTTAATTGTCCTAGCAGAGATGCAACAAGGTGTCGGAAATATTCCTGGTAGATTTTAGTAAAGGTTGACACGGTAGCATCACGTAGTTGTACATCCGTAATGTAAATTTCCTGCACATCAACAGATGAAAGGTTCTCTAATGGATTTTGATCTAGTCGCTGTGGAGGCCACTGGAGTACAGTGAACTCAATGTTATGGTTTAGAAACTTAGGAAACCTGAGATGAGTTTAGCTTGGTGAATTATCCTGCTGGAGGAAGCCATAAGAAGAAGGGAACGCTCTGGTAATGGTGTCCTGATTGGCTGGTGACCTCAGCCCAAGATCCGATCCAAGAATGGTGTCAAAATCGGGTCAGATACCGATTTTGACTCAGACTGGCCCAATTTCTAAAAAAAACTATGCAACTGTACATTTTTAAGGATCAAAGAGAGTTCTGTTTTTATTTGCAAATTGCTCAGTTTTGCTTCCTATTTTATTTTTTTCCACTTTCAGCTTCAGCTTCATTGTATTAGTGCAGAGATTTAGTTTATAAAACAGTGAACAGCGAACTTAGTCCCATTTCTAATCATTAAGTGATGAGAAGCTAAAATGTGTCTTCATTTGATCCCTTACATCTTTAGAGTTTATGTTTAATAGCTGATATAATTAGCAAAAATAGAAAAATTTAGAGAATTTGCTCCCCTTTGGGTTTTGTTTCAGGGTGTTCCTGGAAGACCTGGACCTGTAGGAAGAGAAGGACTTCCAGGACCCAGAGTGAGTCCTCATGTGTTAGTTTTACAATATGTCCGTGCTGGAAATGCGAAACAACTTGAATTCTTCAAAATATTCTGAAGACTAAGGGAAAAATGATTATTGTGACATTAAACACTCTAACCATATCTCAGCTTTAACATCTACTTTCATTTCTACAGGGACTTGTAGGCAAAGACGGCCCACAAGGCAGACAAGGACCTCCAGGAACAATGGTAGGTCATCCTTAGACCCACAAAACATTTCTCCATTAGTTGTATGAGCTTGTTAAAGTAGCAAGAATGTATATGGATGATTGAAAGTTTTATTTTCCTTCTTTGTAGACATGCAAAACATTGAGAGATAGAGTTGGGTGAAAACTGCTTAATGCAGCAAAAAATTAAAGATTCTCTAGTAAAAGTATTGTTCGAGCTTCTGTCTCTCCAAGTAAAGACAAAAAATTACATAAAAACTTATTTCTGACATGTAATTTAATCATTTATATTTGAGCTAATTTAAGATTCGACTAAAAAAAGTGGAAACCTGTCAGAATCTGTGATTGGGGTTTGCTTCTGCAAAGAAATAAATACATGTCTTTTCTTTTTGCTATTTGGTTTTGTCTGAAAATGTATTTATTGAAATAGTTTAAGTTTTACCACTTTTAAAAAAATATTTGTATGATAAAAAATATTTGTATGATAAAAAATATTTGTATGATAAATAATGGCCCATGGCCATCTAAAAACGAGAAACGAGAAAATCAGGAAAATCTAATAATATAAACACAACTCAGACTAAGAAGAAAAATAAAATAATTAAATGTGGCTTACTGAACATAAGATCTCTCTCTTTAAAGACTTTGCTAGTTAATGACCTGATTTGTGACAATCAGATTGATTTATTTTGCATCACAGAAACCTGGCTGCAGCAAGAGGATTATATTACTATAAATGAGTCAACTCCTACTAATTATTTAAATTTTCACATTCCTCGAAATACTGGGCGAGGAGGAGGAGTAGCAACCATCTTTCAGTCCGATTTATTGACTAGTCCCAGACCAATCAATAGCTACAACTCTTTTGAATATTTAATCCTCAGTTTTCCTCATCCAAATTGCAAAGCACTAAAACCACTTCTGTTTGTTGTTTTGTACCGTCCACCAGGCCCTTACTCTCAATTTTTAGATCAGTTTTCAGACCTTTTATCTGATTTAGTGTTAAATACAGATAAGGTTATTATAGTGGGGGATTTTAACATTCATGTTGACACTGAAAGTGATAGCCTAAATATAGCCTTTAATGGTATCTTAGACTCAATTGGCTTTGCTCAAAACATTAACAAACCTACCCACCTTTGTCTTTTTTCTCTGGACCTTGTGCTGACATATGGCATTGAGTGTAAAGACATAACAATATTTTCTCATAACCCTGTCCTGTCTGACCATTTTTTAATAACCTTTAAGTTTACTTTAACCGAGTACTCCACACCTGAAAGAAAATTTCATTATAGTAGATCATTATCAGACAATGCTGTAACAACCTTTAAAGAATCTGTTCCACTTTTGATTTCCTCATTATAACAGAAAACACAAAACACAGTGGAGGGCAATAATTTTGTTTCTTCCCCTTCACAAATTGATTCTCTTGTTCAGAGTGTCACTTCATCATTGCGTGGTGCATTAGACAATGCAGCCCCCTTGAAAAAGAAGGTAATTATTCAGAGGAGGCTAGCTCCCTGGTTTAATTCAGAGCTGCGTACTTTAAAGTACAATGTTAGAAAATTGGAGAGAAAATGGCGCTCTACACACGTAGAAGATTCCTACTTAATCTAAAAATAGCCTACTGTTGTATAAAAAGACACTTCGCCAAGCCAGAACAGCTTATTTCTCATCATTAATAGAAGAGAACAAGAATAATCCTAGGTTTCTCTTTAGTACAGTTGCTAAACTTACACAGAGTCATAGCTCTGTTGAGCCATCCATTCCCTTAACTCTTAGCAGTCATGAGTTTATGGGATTCCTTTTGAATAAAATGGATTCTATTAAAAAGAAAATCTTTGATATACTCCCGAAGATGATTACTTCATCCTCAGCAAGTGAGACAACATTGAAAGTAACTGTAGAATCTGATCTGTGCTTGGACTGCTTTGATCCTGTGGAGCTTCCTGAGTTATCAGAAATATTAGCTTCATCTAAACCTTCAACTTGTATGTTTGACCCAATCCCAACCAAATTACTTGTCCTGTTAGATCTCAGTGCTGCATTTGATACAATCGATCACAATATTCTCTTAGAAAGGCTGGAATATGCTGTAGGGATCAGGGGAACAGCGCTAGGCTGGTTTAAATCTTATCTGTCTGACAGATTCCAGTTTGTTCATGTAAATGATAAATCATCTTTAAACTCCAAAGTTAATTGTGGAGTACCACAGGGTTCAGTACTTGGCCCAATTCTCTTTACTATATATATATGCTTCCAATAGGTAAAATTATTAGGCAGCATAGAATACATTTTCACTGTTACGCTGATGATACTCAGCTTTACTTATCCATAAATCCTGATGAGCCCAACCAGTTAGATAGACTACAAGCATGTCTTGAAGATATAAAAACTTGGATGACTTTAAATTTTATGCTTCTAAATTCAGACAAGACAGAAGTTGTCATCTTTGGACCGGAGTCTTTAAAAAAGAAACTGCTTAGTCAATCACTTAACCTGGATGGCATTAATTTGACCTCCGGTAATAAAGTAAAAAACCTTGGTGTTATTTTTGACCAGGACATGTCATTTAAATCCCATATTAAACAGGTTTCTAGGATTTCCTTCTTTCATCTCCGGAACATTGCCAAAATTAGAAATATCCTATCCAGGAGTGATGTTGAAAAACTAGTCCATGCATTTGTTACTTCAAGGCTGGACTATTGTAATTCTTTACTATCAGGATGTCCACAAAATTTCCCCTACTTTAGCTTCCCTTCATTGGCTCCCTGTTAAATCCAGAATAGAATTTAAAATTCTCCTTCTCACATATAAAGCCCTTAATGATCTAGCTCCATCATACATCAGAGATCTGATTGTTCCATACGTTCCTAACAAAGCACTTCGTTCTCAGACTGCAGGTTTACTGGTGGTTCCTAGAGTCTCTAGAAGTAGAATGGGAGGCAGATCCTTTAGTTATCAGGCTCCCCTCCTGTGGAACCAGCTCCCAGTTTTAGTCCGTGAGGCAGACACCCTGTCTACTTTTAAGGCTAGGCTTAAAACTTTCCTTTTTGATAAAGCTTATAGTTACAGGGGTTGGACAATGAAACTGAAACACCTGTCATTTTAGTGTGGGAGGTTTCATGGCTAAATTGGACCAGCCTGGTAGCCAGTCTTCATTGATTGCACATTGCACCAGTAAGAGCAGAGTGTGAAGGTTCAATTAGCAGGGTAAGAGCACAGTTTTGCTCAAAATATTGAAATGCACACAACATTATGGGTGACATACCAGAGTTCAAAAGAGGACAAATTGTTGGTGCACGTCTTGCTGGCGCATCTGTGACCAAGACAGCAAGTCTTTGTGATGTATCAAGAGCCACGGTATCCAGGGTAATGTCAGCATACCACCAAGAAGGACGAACCACATCCAACAGGATTAACTGTGGACGCAAGAGGAAGCTGTCTGAAAGGGATGTTCGGGTGCTAACCCGGATTGTATCCAAAAAAACATAAAACCACGGCTGCCCAAATCACAGCAGAATTAAATGTGCACCTCAACTCTCCTGTTTCTACCAGAACTGTCCATCGGGAGCTCCACAGGGTCAATATACACGGCCAGGCTGCTATAGCCAAACCTTTGGTCATTCATGCCAATGCCAAACGTCGGTTTCAATGGTGCAAGGAGCGTAAATCTTGGGCTGTGGACAATGTGAAACATGTATTGTTCTCTGATGAGTCCACCTTTACTCTTTTCCCCACATCCGAGAGAGTTACGGTGTGGAGAAGCCCCAAAGAAGCGTACCACCCAGACTGTTGCATGCCTAGAGTGAAGCATGGGGGTGGATCAGTGATGGTTTTGGCTGCCATATCATGTTATTCCCTTGGCCCAATACTTATGCTAACCTTGGCCTGCACAGTCACCAGATCTAAATATTATTGAGCCACTTTGGGGTGTTTTGGAGGAGCGAGTCAGGAAACGTTTTCCTCCACCAGTATCATGTAGTGACCTGGCCACCATCCTGCAAGAAGAATGGCTCAAAATCCCTCTGACCACTGTGCAGGACTTGTATATGTCATTCCCATGACGAATTGACGCTGTACTGGCCGCAAAAGGAGGCCCTACACCATACTAATAAATTATTGTGGTCTAAAACCAGGTGTTTCAGTTTCATTGTCCAACCCCTGTAGAGTGGCTTAGGTTATCCTGGGCTATCTTCCTTATTTTTACCTCCGTCTTCTTTCCTCCCTGTTGGATGGAGTAAGGGGGAGTCAGGATTAGCCTAAACCGGCTCAATTATGGTTGAGGTGCAAACACACCCTCCATTTCTGCTACCTGTATAACCCCCCCCTCTCTTTTCCAATAGTTATAATCAATCTGAAAGAGAGAGGCATCCCAATCGTTGTGGTTTTTAGTATAACAATGGCCATCAGTGGGCTCTAGATGGACAAACTGTCTACTTTTAATGCTAGGCTTAAAACTTTCCTTTTTGATAAAGCTTATTGTTAGAGTGGCTTAAGTTATCCTGTATCTCTGTAGTTATGCTGCTATAGGCTTAGGCTGCTGGAGGACATAATGACCACTCTCACCCTCTTCGCTACATTCTCACACTACTCTACAATTTTGCATTATTTGCTGTTATTTCAGCTTTTAAACTTTGTTCTCTCTCTTTTCTCTTCCTAGAAGCTACACCTGGCCTGTCTCTGTGTCTACCTGTGACACCTTTCTGGAGAGGGGCATCGTCCAAGCTTTTGCTGGCAACAACTTAATGCTCACCTTCTACCGATGATCCACATGGCCCTATCTTTCAGTGTTTAACCCTTTCTCTCTCCTAGACATAGCTACTGACTGAGCTTTTGCTGTGACTAACTATGTGCTCTCTTTCAGACTCTAACCTTGAAAACTGGCTCAGAGTTTATCTCTTCCTTCTTTCTAAGTGAAACGACTAAAGGAGCTACATCCATTAACATTTACTTTTCCTTCCCATAGGAAGTACTCCTGGATCAGTGCTTCTTTGTTCTCTTTGTGTCTCTGCTCTGTTCTCTCTAACCCCCAGTCGGTCGTGGCAGATGGCCGCTCACACTGAGCCTGGTTCTGCTGGAGGTTTCTTCCTGTTAAAAGGGAGTTTTTCCTCTCCACTGTCGCTACATGCATGCTCAGTATGAGGGATTGCTGCAAAGTCAACGCCAGTGACTGTCCACTGTCTCTACATGCTCATCCAGGAGGAGTGACTGCTACAAATCTTTGACTCGATGCAATCTGTTGGGTTTCCTTAGATAGAAAAACTTTTTATCCAATTTGAATAAATAACTGAATTTTACTGCACTGTTCAATGGTTAGGACTAATTGGAATGTATGTACCTGAGTTTTGTGAAGTGCCTTGAGACGACATGTGTTGTGAATTGGCGCTATATAAATAAACTGAATTGAAATGACATAAAGAGGTAAGTTGCTTTTTTGATTAGTACTGAGGCAATTCCTTGTTAACTGTTACTGGCTGTCTGAATCAACACTTTACAGGCAGAAATAACTTAATAAGATCCAGAAAAGAAAACAGTGATGCAAAGTCGTTGTATTAAACTGGATTCCTTCCTTTTGTCTGCTCAGGGGACTCCAGGAGCTCCTGGAGCTCCTGGAAATACAGGCGCCCAAGGAAAACAGGGAACTCTGGGACCACCGGTGAGTCTGTAGATCATATAGACCTGCTTCTCCTCATGAACCCTTTTTCTGTGGCTTTGTATTTGTTAAAGAGAAGAGATTGTTTTATGTTTGATCTCATCATTTTTCTATAAGGAAACTAATGGAAAAATGTAGCACTGTATAAACAGCCGAAAGGCAGCAGGATGTGCTGTCAGTCTAGCTTAGCAGAGTGTGTCAGACTGACTTGAAGCCCAGTCAGGTGACTAATGGCTTCCTGTCCAGTCGGTCTATGATCGTATTTGACACACAGACACCGACATGAAAGGCAGACTGAAGGGTATTCCAACTGACACAAAGGGAGACATCTAAGTTCAGACCCTTTTGTGAAAAGATTTTGTTGAACCCATTGTGTTATGCTTAAATAGCGGTACTGACAGCTTCTCTATCAAAACCTTTCACCAACTCTTTTTACATCATGAACAGCTCATTATGTCACTTTTAAGCCTAGATCACCCAGTACTGAATCTCTAATGCATTGTAATTCTCATTTTAAAGACTTAGTCCTGGTTTCGCAAATGGCTTAATGACGATTCATGAGTAATAGAGAGTTTTGATATATATCATAAGAAATACCTGGTTAAAAATGTTTGATAAAACTGGATATAGTAAATTCTAAACTGCAAAGTCCAACCCAACGTAGGTAAACTCTAAGGAGAATTAAGCACATCTTTCGCTGACATTTTGTTTCAGTTTGTTTGCTCTTCTTTGGCATTTATTACCCCTTAGAGAGAGAAAACCACATTTTGATAATGGCGCCAAATAAGAAACAAGACTCTGTGGGAGGCGATAAAAGCTGCTGATAAATGAGTTTGCATCGCTTTGATGTCAAGCATGTAATCATCGCTGCGTGGGCGAACTACAGAGAAGACTCATCAGCTAATTATGGCACCACTGTTAAGTTGTTGGTCCTAATGAGGACTTAGTGGAGAAAAATATAGAACAGTCAGTGTTAGTGGATAGCACAGTTTAATGAAGGCTAATGATGATTCTGTACGATTCTCTTATCTTTTCTTTGTTTTTGTTTTTTGGCCCTTTTGATTTTCTCTAAAAGTTATTTCGTCTTGGACAAATTGCTGCTTATTTTCTTTACCTTTCTTACATATTTTGCTTGAAATTAGGGTACTGAGGTTAGACCCTGCTAAGGTGTGTGCCTTAAAATAAGTAAATTAATCTTTAATGCAGTAGCATAATATAACGCTGAAAAAATTTGGATGAAATCCAACATTTAAATTTAGTACATTTGCTAATTGGTCAAATCACATATTAAGAAAAATTGTTTTAATAAAAACCCCAGTGCCACCATAAAAGAATATAATTTATATTATTTGCATGTTTATTTCCGCTTTTAATGTCACCTTTTACCTCTTTTTTTTCTTGCAGGGTCCTCCAGGAGCCAAGGGAGAGAGAGGTGAACGGGTGCGTGTCTATTTCCTTAAGGCAGCAATGCTGACTAACCCTACTTTATGTAAAGGAAACACCAGTAACATAACATTAGCTTTAACATTTGGTCCAAATGTTACATTTAATGTAATTTTAAACCGGTGGAAATAAGGCAAACATCTCTTAAACATGTTGGCTAAATTAAAAGATTAACTGTAAATATTTATTTAGCTAATAGTGTAAAACTTAAAAGCAATGGTGTACAGATGTTTTGCTGACCACAGAATAAATAAATAAATAAATAAAAACCTGTGTATTTTAGCATAAATCTCTGTTCACATGCCCGTCTGTTTTCTTATAGCAGTATTGAGGTTTTAATACTTAAAATCAGTTCAGTAAATAATCTGTATTTAATGTCTACAGGGTGACCTCCAGTCCACAGCATCTGTTCAGGCCATCGCCAGACAAGTCTGTGAGCAGCTGATCCAAAGTAAGTTAGGAAGGGAGTATGACTCGGAAAGATGGCCCTAAAATAGGTGTTGAATTGTCCATTCCTTTAACATCCGTTGGAATCATCTGAAGGATTTTAGTACTTGAGCCATCTAAGGTTTCCAAATTTTAACTCTTCATTTAAATCCATTGTTCAACTTTTGTTGTCCACCATGGGTTGCTTTTATCCAAACTTCATGATGCATTTTTGTCTAATTTTGGACATTGGTATAATATCGCTAGGCTGCCTACGTTTCATTGAGTGATGTTCATTTTCCTTCATCTCACTCAATCTTTCTCCCTTTTTTGTCCCTTTTCCAGGTCACATGTCACGCTACAACTCTATCCTGAACCAAGCGCCCAGTCCGCCGGTGTCAATCCGCACAGTGCCTGGACCTCCGGGAGAACCTGGTCGTGAAGGTGCCCCAGGGCCCCAGGGTGAACAGGGACCACCAGGAAGGCCCGGCTTTCCTGGCCAGAATGGTCAGAACGGAAATCCAGGAGAAAGAGGTGAAGCAGTTTAAGTTGCTGAGTGGTTTTGGATTTGTGATTTTCAAACTACTAAAAATCGAAATTACAAAAGACGACATTCAAAAGATTTAGGTTACCAATTTTTGTTACTTTGTTTCTAACGGTTGGAGTTATGTGAAATTAGGTCAAATTTTGCAAATTTGCACACTATATTCCCACATCTATATCTGTTGTTTATTATGTTCAAGTTAACAGCTTCGACTTAATTTAAAATCTATTTGACCAAAAAAATGTCTTATTCCTTTCTTATTATTAAAAAATTGTTCTCTTTATTTCTGTTTTCAGGTCAACCAGGAGAAAAGGGGGAGAAGGGGTCTGCAGGTGTTGGGGTCCAGGGCCCCAGAGGACCTCCAGGACCTCCTGGTAAATTACCATAATAAACCACAATTCCAAACAAGATCTTGGTTTGGTCTTTGGACCAATTTATATAAACGTAGTTGTAATATTGAGGAAAAAACATGTGTATTATGGTCTGTTTGTGTCTGCTGAACACTATTCTTTCCTCTCCTTAGGTCCCCAAGGACAGGGCAGACCTGGCAGCCAGGGTCCAACAGGACGCCCTGGAAATCCTGGAACTTCTGGTCGCCCCGGAGTTCCTGGACCAGTTGGGCCTCCAGGACCTCCTGGATACTGTGACCAGAACTCTTGTTTGGGCTACAATGTTGGAGGTACGTAGGCTCTAAAGGAACATCTATGATGCATGCTGCATCCATAGGCAATTTAAATGTCTTAACAGCATAAACTATATAACTGAGCATGCAAGAATTTCAGTTGCTGTTTTTTTCCTGTTTGACTGAGGGTCCTGGGGTGAAACGTTTAAATCAACAAGCTGCTTTTCATGCTGAAAAGCTTCCACTGAGTTAAACAGTTTGCATGTTATTAAACTCATCCATCCCACGGTCTCTGTATTTGAAGGTGAAACATGAAACACCTTCAAGTTACAATACAGCATTCTGTTGTACAACCATCTGTCTGCGCTTGATCGTTTCAGTTGCATCATTGTTCACTGGGTTTGTTTTGGCTGAGCCACAAAGAGAAACATCCAAAGAACAAGAATCCATGTGTAAATCTTTACCTCTGTGTAAAATTAGCTTAAAAGTGGTTTTTGCTCCTGAATTGAGTTCACTTCGAACATTAAACAATAGGTCCAATCTTATTTCATTAACTCTAAATTTTTGCTGGCTTTCAGATAAACTTTTTAAGATGTCATTTATTGAGAACCAAGTTTCCAGTAACTTTAAAAGACACATACACAATTCTGAGCTGTTTTATTATATCAGTCGTTTTCTTAAGAAAACAATTAACATTAGAATTAGTAGTCAAGAATACAAAGACACCTAATAACAGACAAAATAACGGATCATAAAAATGGGTGAAGCAACCTATTAAGCCTTGTTTTTAAGTTCTTGCCTGCAGCATCTGTTTGAAAGTGCATGGTTTGCTCCACACAACAGTAACCACATTACAAATAAATGATGTTTCTAGTCTTCTTTCACCTGAGTTGTTGCTTAGTTACCTTCCTGTTACTGGATTACGTCAAACACTTTAAAGATGCTCTATGGAGGGTTTTCTGATTTATCAAAGAAACTATCAGTGATTGGACAACACATAAACAGCTCTTGTAATAGATTAAACAGTTAATAGTTTAACATTTGTTTAAACCAATCATAAAACTATTGTGCAGAAACACTCGCAGGAGTCATGTTTTGTCAATATATGCATGATTGTGTTGATCTTTAATGTGTGTTGAAGTTAAAGGTCACACAGCAGTCTGAATGGTACTGTAGTGTACAGCTGGTGTTGTGGTGGGCCATCATGTAACACATGCATGTTTTAACCTTTCTTCTGTCTTTTTGTTTGTTTGTCCACCATCCTCCTCTCCCATTACTGTCGAGCTTCACCGGCAAAGCACTATAATGAACTCTGAACTGTATCTGCAGAGCAACAACCACAACAAGTAACAGCTTTCACTGTTGCAGAGGCTTCATACTGATGAAGGTGATAAAGGTTTTGTCAGTGCATTTTCTGATTTAAACCTCTGCAATGGTGGTATATGCAAAACTCTTGGGTTTATGGTCAAAACCAAGGTTTCAGGAAAACAGCCACACAACTTTTACTACTTGCCTCCCTGGCACCATGTCCTTGTCTGTGCTAAATATTTAGTTTAGAATGAGAAAACAATACCTTATTTTCTTTAAATATTTCTTAATGATGATGGGAGGGTTAATTAGGCATATCAAATGTTCAGTGTTAGCTCAGATTAACACTGTAATATTCACGAGTTGAATATATGAATTATTAGTTTGAATATATGTAGGTATTTTCTATTATATAAGACTGAACAGTGATTAGCTGATATAAACTACAAAGATATCCTGACTGTCATCCTTTTCTAACTTTTTCTTCTAGATTATGATCGTCCAGTTCCTCTTTTTTAATCCAAAGCCTTCTTGTACAAACTCCAGTAACATAGATCACCTCTGTAAAGCAACTAAACTCTGTGCAAGATAGATCTTAATATATATAACGCACGTTTAACGTTTTAAGTAACGTCTTCAAGTAAAGCCTTTTCATGGTAGTTGTGACAGTCTGAGTGACAGCTAATGGATAACAAATCTAATATTTAATTAGAAGATATTAAATTATTTGAATAAAATCAGATGTTGCTTACTCTAACTTTAATCTTGAAACAGTTTATCCTGAACTTCTTCTAACTGCTCATAGTTCTGTAACTCCATAACATTGGTACTCAAGGCTTGGTCACCTTTGCTAACCCTTGTTCCTCTGTCTCTTACTCCTTCCTCCTTATCTCTCTCCATCCTTCACTAACCCAATTAAATCCCAACAAATCGTCTTCAACGCACTGCTTTCCTTGGTGCTGGGAATCGGCCATCTTTCTTTGGGGCATTCACTGACTGCTTGCTGGACCTGGTGGCACTGGTGGGATCATTTCCTGGGTCATTGCCAACACACAGAAGGTGAAGACATCACTGACATCCGTGGTATCCCCCCAGTCCAACTCCCATCCAGCGTCTTCCAAAACTACGGAGAGGTTGAAGAGGACGACCCATACCGCTACTACCAGCCCAACTACCCGGCTCCTCAACCCGTCTCTCCTGATGACCCCGCGCTGGCGCAGGAGGACATTGAGCTCAGGTCCCCCGGTGTGTATCGTGGTACACGGAGCATAAAGGTGGAAGAGGAGCCAGTTGGGTCAAAGAGGAGAATAAAGAGAGGAGTGAAGAATCTTCCTGGACTAACTAACTGAGAGGAAGGAGCTGGAGGACAGAGGGCTGCTTGCTGTTTGGGATTGGAAGGCTCGGAGCCATTATGAACTAATCAACAAGTGCCTGATGTAAGGGGTTTCTTATGGACATTGGTAGATGGAACGGGAGGGGGAATGAGGTTGGGAAAACTTAACTCATCTATGCTATTGAATTAACTTCAAGATGACAGATTTATTTAGTTTTATTCATTTTGTCTTGACCAAGCAAAGTGCTCAAAACGTACTGAACTTTTTTTTCATAAACCCCAAAAACTTTATCAGTATTCAATATATTGATTTGTTTTTAGATTGTTCTTATTTTGACCTGGTTGTTTAAGTGCCTCCTAGTGTTTTTCCTAGTACTTTGATGGTAGGATAAAGTATCTCATCTTTGAAGGTCCACTTTGATGCGTGTTTGCCAGGGAAAGTTCTGTTTGAGCCTTTCATTTTTTATGTTTGACCTGTAAAGGGTAAAGTGGTTTTAATATTAAAAAATAATCTGTTTTAAGTACAACAGTTCTTGTTATCTTTTATTTTGGTAATGTTTGCATCGAGTTGTGTGATTAATACCGCCATCCGTTTGTCTTGAAGGCACCTAAAATATTCAGCCAGGCATTTTTCCATCTTCACAACTGGTATTTGTGTAGTTTTGCATGTTTTTATTTCAGTTTATTACGTGATCTTTTCCCTTCTGATCTGATAAAGCCACAGACACACCTAACCTACATATGAAGATGGTTTTATAAATGCTTATTGCTACAATATTAAGCTAAAACTTGTGTGTTTGAGATGGCTGATTAAACTAAAACTTTATAAATCTAAAAAATGGCAAGGGGAAAAAACAGACTGACAGCTGTTTCTCACCTATTATTTTTTATTTTAGCAGTTTTTTTGCAACATTTCCTGTCTGCATTTGTAACCCTAATCAGTTAGCCACCTGTTTCAGAGAAAATCCTGTTGATCTGCATCCTTTTTTTTTATTTTAAGTCAGCTTTAGCAAATAATTTAATAAAGTACATCCATCACACTAATTAATTTTATATACATGCTTGGGTTATTATCTTAGTTTTCATGCTGCAACCTTTTCACTACTGCTTTCCTTGCCAGCATGATTAAATTAAGCCAAAATGTCAAACACTTTCATTTTTGTAAATGTTTCCACAGTTTTTTTTTTCTGAATTCTCTGGTTTGTTAACATAGCATCTGATCAGGATGTTTAAAAATACAAAAAAAAATAAAAAACCAAGGAAGTAATTTATTTTTTACTTGGTGTTGATTTTTCTCAGAACAATAAAACTGAAGTACAAGCGTTTGGAGTTGTGTCTGTCTGTGGTGTTGTTAATTGTGATGCTGTCCCTCAGCAGGGAATGTGACTGAACTGGGGGGACTAATTAAACTCAAACAAGAAGCTTTAAAATGAGCACCGGAGCTGCAGGAAGCTGATTGAACACCTGGCAGGATAGCTGAACCACCTGTTTCAACACCACTCCTTCGTGCTCAGGTCTTTCGGTGTGAATAATAGAGCAAACTGGGAATAATTTCACATTTGAAGTGGAACCAGCAACAGGAGGAAAAGGGCTCAGCTGTGCTGTATGACTGAACTCAGGTATGACACCTGTTCCAAAACAGAGGCTGAAATTAAAACTTTACTCAAAGGTCAGAACTTTCCTTCTTATACTCAACTATATGCATAATTCCAGGAATTTGGGAGTTTTTAAGGATTTATTGCAACTATTCTTGTTTGGAGTGTGCGGATACTACAACATAAAACTCTGACGCTTTTTAAAATTTTATTTATTGTGGATTTTGTCTAATACTGCCAAAATTATGCATACAGGCTCAAACACATACAGTGTGAAAGTGACAGGTGATTGTCTCAAAACTGTAATGTCCTTATTAAATATTACTAATTTTATTTCCCTATTCACTGCTAGTGTTACAAAGTGGGAACAAGTCTGACATTCCAGGTCATAACAGTAAACCTCTCCACTCTTTAGGGGCCTGACTCCACCTGATGCCTCCTTTCTATTAGTGATATCCCACAGGTCCAACTATCTGCTTCAGTTAGACTTTCTCTCATTTACCCATTTTAAAGCATTTCATGACCTGAATATGTTGCTATCTTTGGAATCATGTGCAGTGATACTTCAGTTTCAGCTTCTCTACCATGGCAGTGACATTTTAAACTTTGTACTCCTGGGTACTTCTAGAAGGTTACAGCTCTGGATAGCGGTAATGATAACACTATATTATGTCAACTACAGATAATTTATACCTTTTTTTATTTCCATGCCAAGTGTGCAATCCTGTTGACAAATTGTATCAAAATTGTAAATGAGATGTCTTAAACCTATAAAAACCTTTCCTGTAGTGTCTTTATTTTTTTACTCGACCCTTTATTTAACCTCATTGAGATCAAAGATCTCTTTTAGAGAGCTGACCAAGACAGGCAGCAAAAAATAATGTATCAAGACTAAAAACAGCAAAAATCTAATTTTGCAAAAGCACCTGCAACCGGTGGATGCTTCTAAGTTTTTAAGAAGACATTTAAACATGTCCATGGTAACAAGGTGCCGAAGATTGAACATGTTTTGTGTGCAGAAGAAGCAGCATAATTAAACACGGTTTCTCATAGTTCAGTACGAACCTTAGAAACACACAGTAGAAATTAATCCTGAGAACAAAGATTGTCTCTTCTACCATGTTTCTGGCTAATGTGGGTCTGTAGGTATGATGGAAGCAAACCTTATAGATGACGATATGCAAGTGATTAAGTCTACAGGCTGACCCTTTAGCTTTTTAACCAGTTGAATAAAATTTAAGACAGAGAATGATCAATCTAAATGCCCAAGCATTTATAATGAGTTATAAATCAGTCTCAGAGCACTGAAAAGTAGTGATGGGTGGGAGATTCACTGAGTTTTGCCTTGTCTGGCTTTAAAACAGATTTAAAGTCACACAAGATCAATTGTACTACACGCTTGTTGTAGTTGACAGAGTCTGACTTGGTGAAAACACAGAACTATAAATCACTGCAGCATCTGCAAAAAGGGAACTGTGGCATTAGAGACATGTTGGCTAAAGGTATTTACGTCTATAATGAATAGTAGTGGACCTGAAATCAATCTCTGGAGCACACCCTTGGATATTTTGAGGAAATTGAAAGCAATACCTTCAGCTTGTACACACAGTGTGTTGCGGCAGTCCTATATTATTTCTTTTGATAAGTTCAATAGAACCGTTTACCACTTTTAGGGCAGCAGTAGTTGTGCTGTGTCTTTTTCTAAAACCTGATTGAAAATCAGACAAGATGTTATAATATTATACAAACGCTTTAAATTGTTCTCTTACAAGAGATCCCAGAAACTTAGCCAGGACAGATAGTTTGTTAAAGGGCAGATAGGAGACTGACTTTATATTTACCCGTTTGAAACTGCCATTTATTTCAACAACACAAAAGTGAGTTTTCTCAGATGAAATATTCCCTCTTTAACCTGTTTACTGCAGAGGAAGCCAGATTTTAAACAGTGATAGTTTAGGACAAAGACCATCTTTTTTTAATCATTTTTCATTAAATGGTTTACTTGTTACCTAAAATCCATCAGTGTTTTTTTTTGTATTATTATTATTTAATTTATTTATGTTTTATTCCAGAGTAATGTACAGGGGTTGGACAATGAAACTGAAACACCTGTCATTTTAGTGTGGGAGGTTTCATGGCTAAATTGGACCAGCCTGGTAGCCAGTCTTCATTGATTGCACATTGCACCAGTAAGAGCAGAGTGTGAAGGTTCAATTAGCAGGGTAAGAGCACAGTTTTGCTCAAAATATTGAAATGCACACAACATTATGGGTGACATACCAGAGTTCAAAAGAGGACAAATTGTTGGTGCATGTCTTGCTGGCGCATCTGTGACCAAGACAGCAAGTCTTTGTGATGTATCAAGAGCCACGGTATCCAGGGTAATGTCAGCATACCACCAAGAAGGATGAACCACATCCAATAGGATCAACTGTGGACGCAAGAGGAAGCTGTCTGAAAGGGATGTTCGGGTGCTAACCCGGAATGTATCCAAAAAACATAAAACCACGGCTGCCCAAATCACGGCAGAATTGAATGTGCACCTCAACTCTCCTGTTTCCACCAGAACTGTCCATCGGGAGCTCCACAGGGTCAATATACACGGCCGGGCTGCTATAGCCAAACCTTTGGTCACTCATGCCAATGCCAAACGTCGGTTTCAATGGTGCAAGGAGCGCATATGTGGACAATGTGAAACATGTATTGTTCTCTGATGAGTCCACCTTTACTGTTTTCCCCACATCTGGGAAAGTTACGGTGTGGAGAAGCCCCAAAGAAGCGCACCACCCAGACTATTGCATGCCCAGAGTGAAGCATGGGGGTGGATCAGTGATGGTTTGGGCTGCCATATCATGGCATTCCCTTGGCCCAATACTTGTGCTAGATGGGCGCGTCACTGCCAAGGACAACCGAACCATTCTTGAGGACCATGTGCATCCAATGGTTCAAACATTGTATCCTGAAGGCGGTGCCGTGTATCAGGATGACAATGCACCAATACACACAGCAAGACTGGTGAAAGATTGGTTTGATGAACATGAAAGTGAAGTTGAACATCTCCCATGGCCTGCACAGTCACCAGATCTAAATATTATTTAGCCACTTTGGGGTGTTTTGGAGGAGCGAGTCAGGAAACGTTTTCCTTCACCAGTATCACGTAGTGACCTGGCCACTATCCTGCAAGAAGAATGGCTTAAAATCCCTCTGACCACTGTGCAGGACTTGTATACGTCATTCCCAAGACGAATTGACACTGTATTGGCCGCAAAAGGAGGCCCTACACCATACTAATAAATTATTGTGGTCTAAAACCAGGTGTTTCAGTTTCATTGTCCAACCCCTGTAGCTGATCATTTATTTCACCATTTTGGACTGCAGGACATGTCAGAAAATCTGTATTATTTATCATTTTATAAGTTTGAAATAAACTTTTTTTTTATTTAACAAACCAAATTCTTCCAGGAAATGAAACTCTTGAACAATAAGAGTATAAAAGACAAAAACTTTTAGAAACCCAAGAGGAGCAATGCATTATACAATGTCTATTGATCTAAAAATAGGCAGACTCTGCATTAAAATACATATTATTATACATTTTATTTTGGGGGAACCTCTTTGTTGTGAGTACGTTGAAGTAAGTGTGTCATTCATTCATTTTCACAGATTTAAATATTTTAAAAAACGGGTTTTTTCACGTCTCCACGTAAACGTCCCTAATCAAAGCATCTGTAGTTTCCATCTTACCATTTGGGGGCACTAATATCCTGAATGTAAAGCATAACATTTTCAGAAGCACTATGTAAACTTTATATCCTTATATCCCAATGCACACACAATATACACAACGGGTAAGCATCATATATGATAAAAACAAACTTTACTATCATTCATAGCAAGGATAAAAAATGAAAACATGGAGAGAGATTTGCTCTGACTCTGTCTTCAAAATCTGTTCATGTTTATTTGCATACTTAGATGCAAATTTACAGCAAATGTAGTAAACCAGATTTTACCTTTGATTACCATTCATTTTAAAACAAAAAGATGCTTGTTGGTTTTACAATTTAAAGGACAGAAAACAGACAGAACAGCTCTGTTGCCTGAATAGTTTCCATTTTCCCTAAGATCTGTGCACAGACTGTGGATGGGCACCTAGATAGATTCCTCAGCATTACAAGCTCAAATATGGCTAAATTTAATAAAATTTCCAATAAATCTTAACTTATAGAAATCTGAAGGATCTAATTTTTTTTTTTTTCATCCACCACGGTTCCTTTTTTATCCTCTTGCAAATGACCCCAAAACTGTTGAAACTATTATAACAGAGTAAAGCTAGGACACGTTTAGGTGTATTCTTTATGATAATACTCGTACATTTGAAAATTAGTTCAAAACCTTTAGTCTTTTCAAAAACTTTTTAACTGAGCAAATAAAAAAAATTTTAATTCTGAGGATTTCTTTCGACCTGATTGAAGCATAGTTGCATCATTAACCAGGGTTTTCCAAAAGGAAATTATAAGGTAGCTTAAAGGAGAACAGCTTAAAAGCAAACATGAGAAAAAGAAGATCCAATTACAGCAGCGCAGAATTAGATGAGAGTGCAGTGGAGCATCTCCACTTTACATCTGCTCTGATGAATTTCCATTTAAGTCCAATAATTAAACATTAAGTGATTCGTCCACAGACGCAGTCTAATGGTTTCTAAGGAGGATTCCTTCTTAGAATAATTCTCTCCTCAGGCGAAACAAAAATTTTGCTGCTCTTCATCGTTTCTTTTCATTTGACGTGTGAAGTTTGGAGCAGGAAAACCACACCGACTCAGACACCATCAATGATAAAAAACAGTTTGATGTGGCAGAATCACACAGTTCATGTTTAAACTCGCCTTTGTTTCCCAAATCAAACATCACCCAGGGAGGAAGACGAGAAGCGAGGAAAGACCTCACACAGAGACCAAAGCCTGCAGCATTTCTTTCTTTACATCTCATCAATTACACTTAGGTACATGTGTATCTCAGGAGGTTCTTCAACAGCTTGTGTACAGAGAAGCTATTTAGATCTAAGCCCAACTTTTTCCTGTCTCCCACCTTTTCTTCTTCTTTGTCAGAAGAGTCAAGTGTTTTATACATACAAGCTTTAGGGGCTAAGATGACCATGGAAGATCGATTTTTATGGTCTGTTGATCTGGCCATATGTTTTGGATCTTGTTCCTGCTGAAAGACCCAATGTAAACCCATTTTCCGTTTTCTGGCAGAGATCATCAGATTTTTATTTAAAATGTCCTGGTATTTTAGGTTTCACATTCCCATGCACTCTACGGTTCCCAGGGCCTTTGACAGAGAAAGAGGCCCACAGCATCACAGTTCCTCCACCATTATTAACAGTGGGCATGAGGTTCTTATCCAGATGTTGATACTATATGTCACACCGAACGCAGCTAGAATGCTTCTTGCCAAAAAGCTTAATCTTAGTCTCATCTGATCAAAGCATATGGTTTCAATGACATTACTCCACATGTGCATTTGTGATGGTCTGACAGTAAATACTTTTTCCTTGAATGACTCCCAAACAACTGATTGACAGGTAGATAGCATCTAATGGCAGGTGTGTAGCCCAAGATGTCGTCCTTTGCTGCAGTTCTCAAACAGAGATTTGGTTATTTTTTTAAACCCTGTCACCATCATCCCCACTGTGTGGTGGCGAGATAAACTACATACCTTATCCAGCTCATTTTATAACATTTTTAATTACAGCTCTGACAGTAGATATGCAAAAATATATTAGGCATGTTCTCCTGTGTTTCCTATTTTAAAGAGTCTAAGAGAAGTGGGATGTCATATCGAAATCCCAGCCATGGGTTAATGATCAAAAATTCTTAGAAACTGTAATCCATTTGAATTTATGACACATGATTCAGCGAAATTTATTTTCATGACTTGTTTGGGGTCTTATAAAGTCATATTGTCAAACACAACCATTTCTTAATGAGATTCTTTCCTCCAAAATGAATAAATACACTCAGATTAAAGGTTGGAATTTTTCTAAATTTCTCAGAGATTATTCTGCTCCAATAAAGATTCAATTATTTTTAAGGCTGTTGAAACATATTTACCAGATGTGCAAATTAGTTCGAAGGATTCTGTGGATGGAGGAACCACAATCTGACATGAAAAGATTAACCTTTTAATCTTAAATACCTTTAGGTAAAACTTAGAAAGACTGAGCACCACATTTTATTTTCATGCGCGAAGCTGCATCTTAAAGAAATCTGCTAAATCATTAAGAGCAAACTGTTTAAAAGCATTAGAAAAGACACCGGTAAAACAAAATCACCAGTGCGTTCCTTTGTCCAGCTGCTGAATATTTTCAAGTTGGAGGAAGGACGATTGTGATTGCACATCATCCTCATAATAACTTAGAGTGGTTAAAGACAATAATTACAACCACTTTAGTTCTGATTATGTTGACTATAATTATCTCTATTGTTAAAGCAGGCCTCTGCGTAGAGCATGGGGAAAAGAAGACTGTGTTCTTTCCATTTTTCAGTTTTAAAGGAATCAAAACTGGGCTGAGATCAGAGCAAAACTTTTAATTAACTACATAATAATCTTCCTTTTTGTCGATTTGACACTGAAATAAAATCTACTACATTTTATTGTGAAATTGTAGTTTTTTGTTAAGCCATTTGCAAAGATTTGTCCTTGTTCAAGCTATATAATGACCAAAGAACTAACAATGTAAAATGACGAAATGCCGCCATCTTGTGGTCAAATTCCAGTGTAACAATACACTTTAACAGAGTCTAGGGAGAAAAAAAACTGCAGTGATTTATTCCTGATCATTTCTTTTTTTAAAGAAGACTTAATTATACATTAGCTCTGACACATACTTGATCACATTTGCAAACAAAATGTTAATCATTTATCATTACCCAAGGCATTGTAATGAATCTAATGGTAATTGCTGTGTATATTTGTAAGAGTATTTAACATATTTTCTCTATTATTTCTCCAGTTGTTTTTTTTTTCTTTTTTTAAGAATGGGAAGGCTGGATTATCCTCCCAGAAACCAGACAGCACTAAACTCTGACAGGTGTTTTGGCCTGAAAACAAGGTTTTGACAGAGTGCCAGATGGGTATGCTAGACGGAGGTCAGAGGACCTCTCATTGTTATACTTAGCATTGATATTATGGAGTAAACCCAGAACGTTTGAAGCTCCTGGACAGCTGCCTCCTGTGCACTTTGAGGGTAATCCTGTCTAAATACTGGAAAAGCTATCACGAAACATTCTGACTTACAGGAGTTTTATTTTTTCGGAGAATTTGTATGACATCGCCTATAAATTACAAACCACTGTAGGCCTGTTTCATTTGCATGTCTTAGAGTTTGAACCTTTCAAGTTTATTATTGTATGTAATTTATAAGCGACTTTACATTTAATTATGCACTAAATGCCCATGTGCATTTCACAATTTCATTTATTTTCCATTTTACATGGTTTGATCTGTAGTCTTCTGACCTAAACGGATACATTATTATTTTCACTGTTCAGTAGCCATTAAGGTAATTAAATTAAACTTAGCCCTAAGTGTATTTAGTTTCTCAGTGAATCAAGAGAAAGAATTGCATGGATTAATTGAATGCTTAATTTTATTTGTATTTTTACTGCCCTCTAGTGGTGTATCATGACGTGCATACCCAAAAAGAAAAATCAATGAAAAGTTCATTTTCTTAATTCAATTCCAAATGTGAAATGAATATTATAGATATTATGCATATTATTTCCATACAGAGTTCTATATTTGTATAATTTACAGTGGGGAGAACAAGTATTTGATACACTGCCGATTTTGCAGGTTTTCCCACTTGCAAAGCATATAGAGGTCTTTTTTATCATAATCATATCTTCAACTGTGAATGATGGAATCTAAAACAAAAATCTAGAAAACCACTTTGTTTGATTTTTAAGTAATAATTTTCATTTTATCACTGAAAAATCTTCCAGAAACTTTGAATAGGCTTTGTTTCACAAGCCTTTCAACGATTCTTTTAGCTTGTGAACGTTTTTCAACTGCATTTTTCCCTTCCACTCAAATTTGAATGAATATGCTTGGATATGGCCCTCTGTGAACAGCTATCATCTTTTGCTGTGATCTTTTGTCGTACTGTCTTTGTGGAGGGTGTCAATAATTGTCTGCTAGCTATGGTCGCAAAAGCCATGTGCCTACAACCTGTGGTCCAGAGCCTAGTGTGGGTCTTAAGCCACCCTACAGTTGGCCTTAATAAGCTTAACCAAAAATCCTATGGAAGTTAGCAAGTTTTTCTTAAATGCACTATATAATGGTACTGTTAGCAGTTTTTCTATCAATTTATATCTTAAATTTCCACAACAGAAAGATTTTTTTGGGTTTCTTGTTATTTATCTTAAAAATATCTCCCTTATTTCTTTATATGGGCTCTCTAATGTTCTTTATTTTTCATGCATACATAAAAGGACTCAGTTTTCCATTTTCTGCTCAAGAAACTACATCTATTTCTTTCTTTTTTAGTTTTACTTTTTATTGACAATCAGCAGTCATTACGCCATGTGCATACATTTCATTAGTGGTTGCAAAGTATAAAAAAGAACAAAAGAAACAAGCAATAAAACATATTAGAACAATAAAAACTGGACCAATAATTTGTGGGGGGTTGACACACAGTAAGATTATTACACCATACCTGAATAAAGACTAATAAAAAGGAAAAGGCAAAGCCAGTGTAGTATTATATAGTCCATCCATAACTTCCAGCGTTAAGTAAACAGGTTTCAGTTATAATTGACTTCTGCTGTCATTCTTAACATCCTGTAAATGTCTACAGTGATGTCCACCCACATTCTCAGAGTTGGTCTTTCCTGTGAAAACCATTTTTGTGATGGCTTTTTTTGCATGCCACCAACAGAATAACTAACAGATCGTTTTCCCTCCTTGGCCATCCTTTAGACATGAGTCCAAAAAATAAAGTTATACTCTCCATAGGCAGATGACTTCCTACATTTTGTTTTATTGCAATGTGTATTTTCTCTCAGTAGGTTTTAATAGTGGTTAGTTTTAGTATTACCACAGTTTTTCCAGCTGGCTGTTGAATTGCCCTCCTTGCGAGACTTTTGGAAAAGGGGTAATGAAAGATCTGTACTTTTCCAGCCGAGTTTTCTTTATCTCAGTCCATTTATATGGCAAGATTGTTTTTCATTGTTCCTCAGTTATATCTATTCCTCCCTCCAATTCCCATTTAAGTTTATTATATATAGAGTTGAGTGTGTTTTCATGTTTGTAATTATATGTGGTAGAAATGATACCTCTATCTTTGTTTTACCTATGTGCCTGTGTAAACAGGTCTAACAGCTGCTTACTTGATTCTTCTACAGGTTATATCGTATCACTAACAAATCTGCAGATACCAATAGAACTCCTGTGCTACTAGTTAATATTCTTTCAAAACTAAGTAGTGTACCTTCCTTCATTATCTTACATTTTCATGATTCACCTGTGTTTGAGTTTTGAGTTTCTTGTCTGTTTCTCCGTACTTACCTGTTTATGTTCTGTAGTTGCGGTTCTTTCAGTTCATTCAATGTAGATTAGGTTTTTGATCCATTCATGTGACTTCTCAGTGTTCCCACTTATCTGTGTTAACCAGCCTCCCTCCTTCAGTTGCCCTGTATTTTCCCTGCCACCAGCAGCTCCATATCTTATCTGATTAGCCCTTCTAGTTTGTTGGTCGTTTTACTCAACCCCTGTATTTCTACTCTCTGTTTTTCGTTGCTCCGCTCTGGATTCTCCTGTTGTTAACCTGCTCCATGTCCGTTGCATTGGTTTATCTGTTTACCTGCATCACCTGTAAGTTCTCCAGTTCTTCTTAAAATGTTTCTACTGATCATGTGGCTCTTTTTTGTTTTTTTGTATCAGCTGTAAGCCACAATCATGAAAATAAGAGGAAATAAATGCTTTAAATATATCATCCTGTGCAATCGAGTATGTAAAGTGCGTTCCACGTTTTGAACTCTATTAGTGTTACTAAAGTTAGATAAACTTTGTGATATTATTCTAATTTGTTGCATATTTTTAACATCTTTTTCAATAGTTTATGCATCCACATCCATCCACATAATTTATAATTTTAAATCAAAGTTTCTGTTTTTATAAACAGTACATAGGCACATTTTTTGAGATGTTTGCACGTGAGAAACCATATATTTATAGTTCATTTTTGGAAAGCATTGCCCTCGATTTGATTTTCATTTTTTAATATTTAAAAAAATAACCGACCATGAAAAAACCATAACATTTTAATGTAGAAGGTAATTTACTTCCACTCTGTTTCCTCTATCGTTTCTTTTATTGTAAAGAGCATCCTGTGAGGAGTTATAAGATTTTACATCTTCTGATAGTTTTTTTTCTTGGCTCTTTATTTTCTTTCACATCCATCCATTTTCCATGCCAAGTTAATCCTTGCAGGGTCACAGCGAGGCTGCTGCCTCTTTTCAGCGGTCAATTGGCAAGTGGCAGAGTTCACCCTGGACAGGTCGCCAGTCCATTACAGGAACGCAGAGAGACACAGGGCACACAGAACTGAAGGCAAATTAAAGTGTCCAATTAAACTAATATGCATGTTTTTGGACTGGGCTGAAGGACAAAAACCCACATATCCACAGGGAGAACATGTAACAAATTCCAATTTGTGCATCAAATTCTTGTTTTACATATTTATTGAAGTTGTTTTGTATCATCATACGACCTTGAAAAAACAATAGTTCAAAAGCATTCTTTAAAGCCCAAACTCAATAAGACATTTAATCCAATGTTACATAAACGTTCTAAACGTCCTACCAGCACTGTATTTATTCTAATTCAGGAGAAACTGCTTTTTCCAGCAATTACATAATGTTTTCCATGATTCTTTAAAGCTAAGGCATGTTTAAAGCCTAGGGAGATCAGTATTAATAAAACAGAGTTGCCAAAAATAATTTGAGTGCATAACACAAGCTTATTATTAGGAAAATGACTCCAAAATGTTGCTGTCACATACAGAGATTTGATTGAAAGTGTTATTTGTGCTTATTTCATAACAGATCTCTATCAAGTGGTTAAATCTGAATAAAAACATTCTTTTAAGTATCAGAACAACCGTTTTAGTCAAAATCATTCTGGGTGAAGAGAAATTAGAAGCTCATCTGATATTAATAAAGAAGAAAGAGTTCAGTAGATGTATATAGGTCAAACTAATATAATGAATGTGACTCATAAACCCTCAAAACCCCAATAAAACATTCTATAATCCGACACATGTGGTTTACATTTCAGTCAAAATCTGCTGCAACAAAAGACATTCAATCAGGTTTAAGTGGAATCAAAGAAGTAAAATGAATGTGACCGAAGCTTCTTGTATAGAAACCTGAAATTTTGGTAAAATATGCAAATCTGTGGTAAATACAGTAAAGCTGAATCAGTCTGACAATGGAAAAAATATCAATATGTCATGTGATGTGGAAGAATCATAGTTTTGAAAGAGAACAAACATGTCTGTGATACTGCATGTTAGTTTAATGTCTGGAAAGTTGTTGCCAATGATAGGAGTGAATTTTGTCACCAGGGCCATCCCAGCGTTTGATGGGGTCCTGAGTAGAATTCAACCTGGGGGCCCACTTCCTGTTAAACCCACACCCACCAGATCCCACAGCACAACTATATCTGTTTCAATTTCACATGCATGATTGTTTATCATTAATTTAGCATTTTATAGTTAATAAGTGAGCCAACAATGAGTTTCTTAAATGTGTCTGTCAGGCAGAATAAGTTTTCAGAAAACATGTTTTTGTTCTGACAGATGTGTTCAGTGTACCACACTTTACTCAATAGATTCAGGAAGGAGGCAACAAGTTTATCTGGCTGTCCTTACAAATAAATCAGAAAACGTTTAGACACAGACACAAGACACAGGAATTGGCTTAGAACACAAGTGAGTCTATGAACACTATATAAACTATGAAGATTTACCTTTATTTCATTAAAACTATTTTACATTTTAAATTAATTTCAATTCCTGATTTAAAAGACTTGTAATTCCCTCTCAATTCACCGTTCCAAAATTGTGAGAATAAAGTTGGTATATTCTCTCCTTTGCCAACTTGACTTCTGATATGAAGTTTTATGAATTGCTTCTTCCTTAAGCCGGCTCTGAAATTGCACACTGTTAGCTTTTTGTAGCAATTTATGAAAGGAGGGTCATTATGAGAGGCAAAGATGAATGAAAATAAGTTATTAATGCTTGCTTAAAATTGTCACATTTCTTAGATGATAAAAAGTTTAGATAAAACGGTTTAATTAAGTGACCAATTTTAATTTCACACAATTTTATTACCTTCATATCTATGAAAAACATCTGTCAGTGAAACCTTATATGATTGTAAGAATAATATTTTATGTTTATGCTTCAATTCACTTTACTGGCTACGTCATACATTAACAGTTTAGATTGTAGACACAGTGTTCTGTGCACGTTTGATGGTGCAAGTGACATGAAATGATATTAGCTTCCCGCTTTATGTGTAAAAGACATTACTTCTCTATTCAAGCGGACCACTTCCTTGGTCAGAAAATTTGGAAAAGTCTTGTCAGACCTTCCCTTCCAGTGGTCTAAACTGGTGGTGGAGCTATTTGTCCAAAATACAGCCTGACACTGTCCACAACCAAGAAGAAAAACAGATGTGTCCTGTACACATTATGAAAACAACTTCTGTCAAATACTTATATTTCAATCCTGTAATACTCACAATGAGAAGACACATAGGTGGTGATTAGAGAAGTTTATTTACAGATATTTATTTCTTTGGTGCTCGGACCCCGGAGGAAGACACAAACGCTAAGAAAGACATGAGCTTGAATGAACAATTTAGGATTAGAATTAGAGATGTCTTCCCCCTGGGATCCGACTGGTAGTGGAGTGGAGGCCTGGGGAGATCGGAAGGAGCTAGAAAGCCAAATGGTGGAGATGGGGAGTAGGACAGTCGCAGCTCAGCTTGAAGAGCGAGGAAGTTCGTGAGTGAAGATCTTTAAAGCGGAGCCTTGGACGGTGATTGGCTGAAGAGGAAATGCGGACTCGATGCTGATTGGGTGGAGCGGGGAAGCATGGTGGAGTCATTGGACAGACCAGAGGAGGGGGTGAGTCTTCCAGATTGAATTTTCGTCAAAACTCCATTACAGTTTAACGTTCAATACCACTAAGTAAAAAGAGATAATCCAAAGCAGAATAACATGTTGGAATACCTTGAAGAAGTTTTGAATGATATTGTGCATTTTATTGGTTTAGGGGCCAGAAGGAGAGACTCATCTTGGGTACCACGCATCCAAGAACCACTACTGCACAGAACTGGATTGATCATGATTTTAGCTTCTGTTGGATCCAGTGGCCTTAAAAAGTACACTCAACAAAGCTGTAGAAATTGTTTAAATTCAAATATCAGAGCATTTATGAAACTAATGAAGACGAATAAAATATAGGAACTAGAAGAAGGCAATGATCCTAATAACGTCTAACCAGAATTCAAGCACTTGATGCATAAGGAAATTTATTAATGATTGTTTCATTTCCCAAAAAAGACCAACAAATCTAGATTTGTTGGATTTAGGTGTCAACAGATACACAAATGTTCTATATTGAGCCGCATTTACCACTAAATACATCTTGCATTCATAATACAGTGCACTTTTTGGTAAAAAAGCAATTAATATAAATGTTTCTGCAGGTGTGGAACCAAGGAGGGTGTTATGTTGTATTCTCTTCATCCTTCTTTCTCTCCTTCATTCTTTTCTCCTTCTCTCCCTATTTCCTTTTTGCCCCCCCTCTCTCTTTCGTGCTTCTTATTTTTTTCCTTTTCGTTTCTGTCTCCGTGTCCGTTACAATTGAAAAAATCCGAAAGCAGTTTCTAATAAAGTTTCTTTCATAAATTTCCAGCAGAGCTTTAAAGCGTTAGCTGTAATACTCCACTTGTGAAAGTAAATCAGTTGGGCCTTTTCTTGGCACTCAGGCAACAATTCTGAACGCTACTCTGCTGGACAGGACACGGTAAAAAAATTAAAAAATTAAAAAATCGAACCGGTGACGAGTGTTTCCACCAATGAAAAGAGGTTCCAAAGCACGAACTTTGGTTCAACTCCGGCACCGCAGAATACTTGATTCTTCTGCGCGAACATAACGTCCCCGTGGGCAGACAATAGAAGAAGCAAGTACGGCGGCAAAGAGGAAGCACCATAAACATTATTTATGTTTGTAAAAACACACTAAACATGCATTGTACAGCTACTCGTTTCTGTTACACTCGGGGATGCTGAACATATGCAGCATCCCCACATAAGTCGCTGTCTTCTTTTCCGTATTAACTGTAGTTTATGGATGCTCTCCTTTTGTCTTAAAAGGAACACTGCTATCAGCTCAGCAAGCTCCACTGTGTCGCTACCAAGCCCTCCCCACATGCTGTGTAACGGCCACTGTTGATGACTCATGCTTGGTTCGCAAAACTGGTGGAAATGAGCGTCGGCGCTCAACAAAGCACCAAAGTTCGAAGGCACGCAAACTGAACCAGTTCCAGAACAAGAGTTCTTTCAGTGGATAAACGCTATATGTTAGGAAGAAAAAAAGATTTAACTTAAAATCTTTCAAAGAGTCTTTTGGCACATACCCATATCCAGTAGCAGACATTTATGCAACAGCATAACATCAGGTTATTGATTAGTTGAGACTTGTTTTAAAGTTAAACTTATGATGCCCTTTACAAAACATACCACTACTACTAATAATAATAATAATCTGACAGCTGGATTTCGTATAAAATAGAAAGGGGAAGTTTTAGGTTCCATACAGACGGCATATTCTCCTATAGTGAGTGGAAAAATGCATCTTATATGCCAGCTTCACTGGGATTCACCAACATGTTATGACTAAAAACAGTAGGAATTATTAAACCCAAAGGTTTTACTCAAGTGTTGATATGCAAAGCAGGTGATGCAGCTCCTCACCTCCTATGACTCGGAGTAAAAACAAAAACAAAGAAACAGAGAAAAGGCAGCCGAGCAGAAAAACTCCGGCCCGATCTGAGCTCACAAGATGTGGGGATGATCATCCATGCAAAATTTGATAAACGCCTGCTCATTCCATGTCACGCACACTCTGAATTAACAGCAACTCAGGACCATGGCCTTGACGTTTGTGGTTATTGACGCTCTCTGCAGCAGAGGATGGTCATATGTGTGTGTGTGTCTGTGCATTATTAATGAATCCTTGCTTCATTTGTATGTAAATGTGTCCAAACAGCTCTCTGCTTTTGTCCTCCTCCCTGTGATGAATAAAGCATCAAGAAGGGATCCGGCGCAGCAGAGTGAGGCAGGTGACTTACTAATGAGCATCAACAGAGAAAAGGAGCCAAGCCAGTGACTCGGAATGACCTGCAGGAGGAGAGAAAAAGGTGATATGTCCTACAGCCGAGTGAAGGGTGACAACCTGTTGTTACTCCAACATGCTGTTGTGAATATTTGGCATACTAAGTGCTTTATCGAATAATTAAGCTTTAATAAAAGTTTCTACTATAATACTGACCATTAATGGCTTGTCAAGTTAGTTATCTGGTCACATTCCAGATATTTTTGCTCATTTTCACTTGTTTGCAAATTGTTACATCAGGAATGAAAAATATAATCGTTAAGTCAGAAAAAATGAAATGAACCCACATTCCTCCAGTTTTTCCTCTAATTTATTTTCATTAACGTGCTATTTTCACAGCTTGCTCTGCTGCAATTAATTAAGAGCAACACTCATCTGCGGTGACAAACACTGTCTGACACCCGTGGCATGCAGCTGCTGCTGGGAACCGGGAGGTGAAGTGGGTCACGAATGCTTGATATTTGCTATATGCTTGTCAGTATCAATCCCAAAGGTGAATGTAATTGGAATTTAGTTTTCCATTTTAGTTGAAACAAACAAATAAAAATAAATTATAAATACATATATTAGTATATATATTAATATTTTCTTATTGTGTGATTTATTTAATATTTTTATTTATTTCATTAATTGTATTAAAATAATATAACATAATACATGGTAGTATATCACTTTTAATTAGTATATACATTTTTGTTTGTTAGTTTGTTAGATGGTTAGTTAGTTAGTCATTTTATTCAAGACACACAAGCCCCGTTAGAAACTTTATATCATATGTAAAATATAAAATTACCACTATACTAACTGTCAAGCATGGTGGTGGAAGTATCATGCTGAGGGTGTGCTATATTGCGAGTGAAACTGCATTTTACTGGATGAAAAAAACAAAAACAGAAAACTAAGTTCTTAAACTTCACCTGTAATCATTATATTATATTATATTATATTATATTATATTATATTATATTATATTATATTATATTATATTATATTATATTATATTATGGAGAACTGATTAACTGCATTTATTATTTTCATGCTTGTTCTTTTGTATTGAGCCAGTGTGCTTATCAGACTGAGTGAAAGTAGCAACATTAATTAAACGTGTCCTTGTGCAGCAGAACTCCACATCCACATGTCTGAGTATATATGAGCAAATGTGTTCAGTGTGTGGAACAATAAGCCATTTGTAAATGGTTGAATAATGCTTGTAGTTTGAAGTGCTTTAAAAGGGTTAAAAGGACAGGGTTTGCGTTATATAGCAGGATCCCATTTGCCTTTTCATGCCTGAGTCAATCAGCTTTACGGCCCAAGCCTTCTTTGATGGTGTTGCTTTGTCTGATTGACTTATCAGTATAGTGTCTCTTCATATCAAATGGAAATAAAAAGAGCTAGTAAATCGATGACAATAGAAAACAAAAGCCTTCTGAAATAAATGTTCTATCATGAGCATACATTGAGCATAAAAAGTCCCTGTATGAATTATATAATATTATATGATAATCCAGTATTAATGTCACATTTTTATTTAATATGTGAATCTCATGTGTATTTTAGTAAAGCTAATTTCTTGATTTTTGCACTTAGCCTAGACATGCACAACCTAAGAATCTCTGTTATTTTGTCGCGATTCTCCTGTGTTAAGTGTTTGTGTTTTTAGTTTCTTGTCCATTTCTCTGCTTTTCCACTTCTTAGATTAGATTCATAGACAGTCTTGTGTTGAGATATTTATGTTACTTCCCTGTGGTCCACCTCATCTGTGTTTATTAGGCTCCCTCCTTCAGTTGCTCTGCATTCCCTCTGCCACCAGCTGCTCCACGTTTCATCTGATTAGCTCATCTAGTTCAGTGGTCATTTCTCCACCCTGCCTCTGTATTTAAACTCTGTTTTTTTTTTTTTTTTTGCTTCCCACCTGATCTTACTGTTTGTCATGCCCAGCCTGCCCATGACTGTTTGCCTGCCTGTTCCGTTTCAGTACTCTGCCCATGTCCTGTGTCCTATTTTTCCATGTAAGAATGTTAAAAATGTATGTATTTTTGCTCTGGATAAATTCATGACATATACTGGACCTTGCAGATGCATTCACATCCTTTAAACCTTTTTACATTTTGTCGTGTTACATCTACAATCTTCAGTATATTTCTTCGGATTCTATGTGATAGTCCAACACAAGCAGTGGGGAGAAAGTTGTGGAGAGATTTAATGTAGGATCAGCCTATCAAACAATAGCCAATACCTAAGCCTTGAACATCTTATGTAGCGCTGTTCTGTTCAACATCTGAAAATGAAAAAAAGTATGGCACAGCTTAAAAACAACATAGTGGTCCATCTAAATTGACAGTGGAGTAGGCGAGCATTGATTATTAAAGTAGCCAAGAAGCCCATGGTAACTCTGGTGGAGCTGCAGAGATCGGAAGCTCAATTTTGAAAATCTGCTGACAGGACAGCTCTCAGTCCTGAACCCCAGAAATATAGCCTTTGTGGAAGAGTGACAAGAAGTAAGCTACGATTGAACGAAAGCTATAAAACTAGTATTCATGTTAGCCAGCAATGTAGGAGAAACAGTAAACATGTGGAAAAGGTTCTTTGGTCAGATGAGACCAAAATTGTATGTTGGCCTACATGAGAAAGATTTTGTGTGGCAGAACACTATCATTGTGAATCATCTAATCACATCATCCCCATGGTGAATCATGGTGGTCGCAGAATCATGCTGTCAGGATGTTTTCCTTCAGCAGATTAGAGAAGGTGGTCAAGGTTGGCAGAAGTGAGGCTGGGGCGGAGGTTCACCTTCCAGCAGGATAACAACCCTGAATATACAGCCAAAGCACCATTAGGTGTCTGTACCTTTGCACACCACTGTAAATACCTGATACGTGAAGCATGATGGTAAATTAAGACTTGCTGAGACTGTATATAGTTTATTGCCAACCCCACACTGATCATGGTTATGGGTTGCCATGATTTTTTTCTAGTACACCTATTATTTCAAGCACATAAAAAATACAAGGGATACCAGCTATGTCTTTTTAGAGAGGAAGTGATTCTAAATAATAATAAATAAGTTTGGAAACTGTTTACTGTATTTAAAACAAAAAAGACTCAGATTCTTACCTTTGATGTCTTCGAAAAGGTTTTGACTTTTCTGCCTGAGACACAAAGTCTGCCAAATCAGTGTGCAAAGTGAGCAGTGCAGCCCCTCCCACACAGTAAGAGCTCATAACCTTCATGTTTAGCTCTGAATGTATAAACTGAAAGCCCAGGATGCTGCAGCAGCAGACTGGTGCTTAACTTACAGCACTCATCGAGACAAAACCCACACAATTACACATAAATACTTTCTGCTTGGGCTGATGTATTCAAAGTACCCAAAACAACAGTTTGAACAACCTAATCTCCAAAAATATGGTGGAAAGCATGCACTAAAAGTGATATCCAGCAGATTATCATACCCTTAGAACAGAATTGCCAGTGATTTTTGAGATGACATACAAAGTTGTTTGCAGAGATGGCATAGTGAAATGCATTAAAATGTCTGGATTTGGAGGTGGAGATTGTATAGTGAACACGAGTAGGTGGAGGCTGTCTGTTTTTTTTAAAGTTTTCTTATTATTTCATTATTTGTTCTGTTTGTTGTGGTTTAGTCCATAAAATTACCATTTGGGGTTCACAGAATGTTTCATTTTATATTGTTTCATGAACCCTTAGAGGAAAAGCTCTTAAAGAGAGGTTACCTTTTTAAAATTCAAATCAATGTTATGCGTCACATTTGAGATTAAATTTAATTAATTCAATAGACTCACACTAAATCCCACCTTTCTTGTAATATAATTTATAGAAAATAGGTGTGATGGTGTAAAAATAATTTAACTAATTGCCTTCTTATGATTGAACATAAGTGACTGCAAAGTGACTGCAAAACTAAACATGTTTGTATCATTTTAGCGGCATTTAGGTTATATGTTGTCTCTATTTGTTGTTTTTTTTGTCTCATTCTCACCTCATGATGTTGCTAGGTGAAAATAAGTAGGGAGACCAATTAGACTTCTTTTTTGATGGTCTCATAGCCATGGGAAATATAAAAGATAAAATATTTCTTTTTTGTTATGTGTATTTTATGCATCTCTTCATTCAGTGGACAAGTAAAACAAGTCCAATAAAATGCATTACATTTAAAATGACATCAATTTTGCTATTTTAATTTACACAGTTTTGATGACATTTAGCTCTTATTCCATAGGGTTTAATATCATATCAGCACAACCTTCGCAGGTATAGCAGCTCCTCTCTGGAAAAACCTTGTACAAGTGTGCTTATGGACATTTTTGACCATTCTTCAAGAAGCACATGACATCAAACACTGTTTTTCAACAACAAAGCCTGGGTCACAGCATTTTCTCTAATTTATCCCAAAGGTGTTCTACTGGGTTAAGGTCAGGACTACCAGCAGGCCAGTTAAGGTCTTCCACACCAAACCTGCTCATCACCTTGCCTTGCTTTGTGCACTGTTGCAGTTATGTTGGAACTGTTCCCACAAGGTTAGCAGAATGAAATTGTCCAGAATGTATTGATATGCTGAAGCATTAAGAGTTCCTTTCACTGAAACTAAGGGGCAAAACAAAATGCAATGTGATATGTCCCAATCTCCTGCAAACTGCCAATCTGAGACTTATCTATTTGGATTGCCAGACAGAGAGGCATGATTCCTCACTCTAGACAACATGTCTCCAATGCTCTAGAGTCCAGAGGTGGAATACATTACACCACTGCATCTGACAATTTGCATTGAACTAGATGATATAATGAAGCTCACTATTCATCTTGTGCTAGTTTGTAGGCCACATGAAGTTTGGAGGTCTGAAGCTTTAGTCTCTGCAGAAAGTTGGTGACCTCTGCGCACTATGCGCCTCAGCATCCACTGACCCCACTCTGTGTTTTTATGCAGCCTACCACTTCATGGCTGAGTTGCTGTTGTTCCAAATGGCTTTCACTTTGTCATAATACCACTAACGGTTGACTATATTGCAACGGAATGTCAGAACTGTACTCCTGTACGTAACCTAGTCTTTCACAAATGTTTTTAAGAAGCAGTCTGCATGGCTTGGTTTTCACACCTGTGGCCATGAAAGTGACTTTAACACCTGAATTCAATGGTTATAATGGGTGACCATATACATCTGGCAATATAATGTATGTAGACATGGCTGGAAGGTGCAGCAATAGTAATAGTTCAGGCTTTTGCCTTACGGCAAGAAGGATTGAAATCATCCTGGGTTGAAATCACACGGGGAGCCTTTTTGTGGAATTGAAATGTTCTACCTTTGGATTCGTGGGTTTTCTTTAGTTTCCTTTAGTTTCCTTTCACAGTCCAAAAACATTCAAACCGGGTTAAATTGGTCCATCTAAATTGCTGAAAAGTTTGTGCATCATTGTTAGTTTCTGTGTCACCCTGTGATGGACTGGCGACCTGCAGGCTGTGCCGTACCCATTGACTGCTGGAGATAGACATTATCTCCTCTGTGAACCTGCAAGGAGTAAGTGGGGATAGAAAATGAATGCATATTTAGACGTGTATAATGATAATGTTTGGTATATTTTTCTGACTTTGTTAAAATATTGGATATACTCGGAAGGAGGTGGAGCTTCAAAAATGATTGGTCTCAATTTTAGTATCATGCAATCATGTTCACATGATTGCATGAACTGCTTAGAATCTCTTTAGTGTGTCTGTATAAGGACATTATTATTTCACAACAAAAAGGAACAAAGACAAACTAGACTTTTCATGTGCAATCTTAAAGCAATATTGTGGATAATGTACAAACTGGTGAGAAAAAGCTTTCTAAATTATCTTTTGTGTTTTTCAGATGCCTAAAGTGTTATCTCAACTGTGTTTTTTAATAATGCAGAAACTCTTTGCCAATAATTTTCTTATGATTTAGACCTGACTTGAAAAATTCATGTGACCACCTAGCTATTGTCGAATGTGAACTGAAACACAAATATGGTGACTCTGGGTTTTCATTCAGCAGAGGTTCTTCTTTTGGAAGTCTGAGGTCATTGAAGTCAACTGTTCTCGGTTCACTGTGTGAGAGTTCTCCATTTTAAATTTGTTTTAGACATGCAAGGATTACTTAACCAGCAGGGAGCAGACCCAAGAGTTCAAAAGGTCAAGGGCCAAAGCTTTGGTTCTGATGATTAATATTAATATTTGTTTAAGTCAATTCAGCAAAGACAAAGAAAAAAAGACACTGAAACACACAAAGGAAGGCATCATAACTACAGGCATACTACTTATAGAAAACAGAGCTAAAACTGTTTTCAAATGTTTTCACATATTTGGAACATATATGGATTACACCCTAATTAGTGTTGAACAACAGGTAATTAGCTGCAGATAAATGACAGTAATAAACTTGTATAGCAAGAATTCTTTTCATCAGCGAAGGGCACAAGCCTTTTTTTCATACTTTGGTTTTCCAGCAGGGTACTTCTTTCCTCCAAAGCTTTTCATCTCCCAAAATTTTGTGACACCATGGTTCTTGATTACTATTTTAGACTATTTTAAGCCTTGAGTGGTACAGTTTTGAACTTTTGTTGCTAAGCAATGTTGCCAAAACTCTGCTTATTGGTTAAGAGCTGGCACTTTTTGCCTGGCAACATTACCTGATTGTGTATTCTGGAGACACTGGCAAGAGCCTCCAGTTGCAGAAAAAAAAACTATTCTGCCAAAATGGCTCAGACTGTGGCATCGATCCTGTTCTGAAGGCCCTTATTATTTACTCTGGCTTGTCTCTGAATCCATCCAAATCAGAAGATGGCACAGTCTTTGACATCTTGAAACACTGGGACAAGAAATGGGTATTTTTCTCTTTGAATTCTTGTTCAGATGAATTCTTTCTTATATCTCAAAATGGTTACAGTTTATCAGGCTGAAAAAACCTATTCAGAATGCTGTTTAGGAGGCTAAAAAGCTTTCAATAATACACAAACACAAAATGTGAAAGCTAACTTGCAAAGATTCAAATATGAAACAGGTTTTCTGACCTTAATTTTTTATATTAAACATTTTAAATAAAACTAACAAAATTAAACAAATGTTTGATAAAGCTAAATCAGTACTGCCAGTAAAGCAAGCAGCCTTTGAGTTACTATGCTCATGTAATAACTGGCAAGGACTCAATTTCTTCTCAGATGTATCATTCAAATCAAGCATATGCTTATGCAGTATTATATTAAAACAATATCAAAGGATCTATGAATCGCTATTTAAATAAAATGTGTTTTGGTGGTGGAAAAAAAAATATGTTACTTTCAAACATTTGATTAGAAGGTTATTTCTTTTGTACTATGAGCGTCCAGTCGTTATCTTTCGAGTAAAAGGTAATTGAATCACAACAAAGACTTTGTACCATAACACTATAAACTGAATAATAATAAAGCCTTCCTATTACAAGGTTGTAGTTCCAAAGTATGCCTGTTGGTGTCGCTCTATGTCATCTTTTCAGATAGGCGTGCGAGAGGAAGGTCTTACATTTATTGCATCTGATCTGCAACAACAAGCCCATTTATCAAAATTGCATGAGGCGAATGAAATGCAAACAGCAGTCTGATGAACAGCAAAACTTCACTTCCACTCCCATATCGCTTTCCGATCCAAACTAGTTGGTGGCATGTTTAGGGGGTGATTTAATACGAGCTGCTTGAACAGGCTTACGGTACTGCTGCTGCTGCGCCATGCAGGCTGCTCATAGCGAGGTCAGCCACAGGATCAAACAGGTGTTTTAAAAAAATTATAAGCGCTGGCATTTTTTTAAATGTGTGCGTTAATTTGCAGCCTGTGTGTTTTGTTTATGTTTCTAAAAAAAATGATACCTTGCAAATATTTTCTGTAGATTATAGCAGACTTTGAGAGATGATTGTTGTTTAAAAAAAACAATCAAGTCTGTTCTATACATCAGAAATAAAGTGACCGAAATATATATGTTACAGGGGCACAATACAGATATAGTTGGTTATAAAGACGCATTTTAGTGAATTAATTAATTACAAAATTAGAGCGTAACAGTAAAAGTGAATATATAGGAAGCTTCCAGGGGCGATTAATCACTGCCATCCATGCTGTAAGTCATGAAACAGCAGAGTGGAGCAGATCAGGGCTGCTGGAGCGGGGAACAGACGTGCATGACTCCCACATGCCCGTGTGTCTCCGCCGCAACCCGACCAGCCTTTGCCTCGGTCCGCCAGGTTAAAGCCCCGCAATCAAACTTTTCTGTACATTTCCACGTCACCTGGACGCCAAACATAAATTTGGCATCCTATGCAAATATATGCTGACGTAAAAGATCATGTGGTTTTTGTCGTCGATCCCCCCTATGAGCAACGAGGAGGCTTTTTTTTTCTCCTCTCTACTGTTGTCTTTAGGTTAGCTATGCTACAATCTTTACTGTACCCAGCGCTAGCTATATGCGCTCCGCACCGCACCACTCTGGATATCTGGGAATAATCAACTTCGAGCTTGTCGCACCCCGCAACTACACACCACTCACAGGTAGGACGCAAGGGAAACTTCTTATTTTTTAACTGCTTTTTTGAAATTTTGACCAAAGTGACCGCAAAAGTGAAGTTATTGGAGGCGGGTTGTTTTGCAGCCTGCCTGCCTGACTGGCTCCCTCTCTTTGCGCTGGCTGCTGCCGCTGCTAGCGACCGTCCCCTCCATCACAGCCTCTCAGAGTGGGAATCACCTTGCTATCACCCAGCGAAGCTCCACAGCAGCCAAACTAGAAATAAAACAGTTTGACCCTTGCCTGTCAGGTAACTTTAGTTTGTTGTGTGGGAGCATTATCCTCGGGTTATTTTTTGAAGCAGTTGTCAGAGAAGTGAATGCCGTCCGCTTCGCGTTGATTTTTCGTGGGCAGATAACTTCTGCAGTCTCCCCTCCGAGCACCGGTGAAAGTGCCCATAATACATTTATTAGCCAGAGCAGCTAACCGCTAGCCAGTTAGCCCCCCGCTAATGACGGGTAACCCGGTGAAGCTAAAGGACTTTAGCTTTAGCCTCTCCCCGCACACAGCGGCACGAAATGTGGCTGCCCGATTCTGGATGTTATCCTTTCATGTCGGGATATGTATTTGTTTTGGCTCTTTCCCTCTTCGCTTCTTCCACTCCGAGTCAGCGTTAGTCAGCCAAGTGAAGTAAAAAAAAAATCCAAGCTTTTTCTGTTTCTTTTTTTTAAACGATGACACAGTAACAGTGGAAGCGAGTGGCAGTTTGGGCTGCGGTGTCGGTTCTAGTGTTGTTGTTGCCGCTGTACGTAGGTTCAAACGGGGGTAGCTAGCAGACAGCCAGTCTGGCTGGTTGGGTCATCTGAGGTGAAGCAGCCGTCAGCGGGCTGTATAGAAACATAAACGCTGCCTTTGGTTGAATGCTTTGAACACCTTTAAAACGCTAAAACAAACTCTTAACGCACTTTACTTTCAACTTTTATTTTTTAAACCAACTTTCTCTGTGCGTCAGTGAGGCTTTTTCACATATAAACAGTCGTATTTAAAACTGTTAGGTCGAAGATTGCAACGCGATGCCGATTAGTTTGATATGAACCCGCTTAACGCTGAAATCAAAAGCTCACTGCTGACATTACCAAGACTGCGTGGAGACAATTATTTCGCTAAAGTTTGTTGAGTAATGCTTTTTAAGCGCTTTAGTGTCAAACATATCATGACTTGGCTCAGAAGGCTGGGTGCCTGTTTGGTGAGCAGACGCTGACTTCGTGCCAGGGAATGACAGCCTGGTTTTCCCCTGGTTTACATTGAAGCAGGCTGAATGCAGCAGTGAGTGTTTTACCTGCTCCGTGTAAGAAAGTATGTTTTTAAAAACGAAGTTTAGTTCAAACAAACTTAACTTCGTTTGCATTTAGCGTAGTTTAACTGAAGATCTGATATTCTAACAGGGGCGCATACGGAAAGTTTTTAAAGGGGTGGCTTGGTGGGGGGCAGTGATAATTAGGCAGTAATTTCAGACTTGTATGTCACAACACTTTGACCATTGGAAATGCATTCAAATGATAAGATTGTGTATGTGGGTTAAAAATTAGAGCAGCTACATTGTTTGAAAAGATGAAATTCAGGGACAATTTATGCCCCTCATCTTACACTGAAAATTGTGGAAGTTTGGGATCAAAAATAATTCAATTTTTTTTAATAGATATTGCTATGAAGTATTAATCAAACACTCTTATGTTGAATCTTCTGCCTTTTAGTGGTCAGAATAAATGTCAGTAAACTGACTTGTAATAACCCTCTTTATTCAGGATTCCAAAGGTCACATTTGTTATGGTAGAATATTGGATTATCACTGTTAACAGTGACCAAGAACATTCTGTTCTGAAACAAAAAGACATTCAGTTTGAATTCTTCACAGTCTTTATCAATCCTGAAATGAAATTTAAAATAAGGATGTGGCGGTGCCGCCCTGGTCCTCAACGCAAGCTGTCATACGTTCGACTCCCGAACCGTTGACCTTTGCTACATGACCCCTCCACCACCCCTTTCCTGTCAGCTCACTTATAGAAAATAAGAAAATAAAGGCCACTTATGCCGCAAAAAAAATAACTTCAAATTATTTGTTTTGAATCTGCACCCTGTTCAGTCTAATAAAGCATGTGTTCACAGATCAAATCAGTTGATTTTTGGCAAGTACTTGTAATCATTTACAGACTATTTGGTTGATTTAAAAATGTTTATGTTGTTACCATGAATGCAAAAATGTAGCAATAATATAGCAATAATATTCTGGGTATTTTTATGTTATTAGAGGGAATTCTCCAATCTGCCACCTGCAATAGCAAATGAATGGTGGCAAATCTAAACTAAAACCCAGAAGATCATCTCTGGAGATTTATAATGGTTAGGGACAGAACGAGTGATGGCTGTTTAAAAGTGATGTGCTTAATTCTTAAATTCATATGAATACAAATATACATGAAAACTGTGTAGCTGGGGAGCAGTGGGGTGGCGCCACCGATTCTTGCATTGAACTTTATGGTGTTCGCTGGTAAAACAAATGGATCGAGTTCCATTAATACAATTGATGGAAAACTCTGCCTACATCTTATTTTAGTCAAGATTCTAGTAGAAATTATGTAAGTTCATTAGCTAAAAAACACAGTTGGTAAGTTTCAACCATATTGTTTAAATATTTACTTTGTCAAATTTCTGCTAATTATCAAGATCATTTTGCAAATCTGGCTTGTTAAAAAAACCACGAATGAGAACTGGTTTTTGATGAAGTAGGGGTGTAATATACATCCAGGTCAATGTGGACTGAAAACTAAAATAAAAATCAGACACCCACCCCCCCAAATCAGGCTAAAGCATTACTTCAGATGTATGTTAGCATTGATGAGTTTGGCGTTGTTGTTAAACTTGTTAAAGCTTTATACAAACGTAGGTTCTTCCTCTAAAACAGGGGATTGCTCAACCTCTTGTCTTGACATTCCTACCTTATACTATGTTGAGGTATTCATTCATAATACAACCCTTATAAACAGATCAGTCCTACTGTTCTCTGCAGGACACAACACAGTGAATGAGCTAAACGGCCCACAGAACCACAAATATGGGCAGAAACTTGTGCCATCAGAAGCTGAATTAGAATTGCTCAGACTGAATCTGTGTTCGCGTAATTTGAAATTAAATGTATTGGTTTGAAAATGAATTTAACTAAATTGAAGCTGAATTCATTTACTTTGAAACAGTATTTCATTGTACTGAAAATTCAGTTTGACTACTGTTAGTTCTGTAATTCAATTTGAATTCGAAAATTCACTGTTTTGTTTTGTGTCACACGTCCGGGTCCTTGAGGAAAGCCACAGAGTAATCAAACACAGATTGATTTACGGGTGTCATTTGTTAAACATATCGGTAGGGAAATGCCACCGATGTAACACTAGCAGCACACTATGCTAATTTGCCTCGGTTAGTTAATAGCTACAGGTAGCATAACTGTTACACAATTAAACATCTGCCAAGCTCATGTTCGCGCCACTGATCCAGCTCAAAGTGCCGTAAAGGAGGTTTAACCTGATGTGAAACGTAAATCGGTGAATCTGTGTTTGATCACGTTGTTGCTTTCTCAAGGATGTGTAACACAAAAAAACTGAATTTTGGAATTGAATATGAATTATAGAACAAAACGCATTTTCAAATCAAATAAAATTAGTTTCAATTTAGTGAAATTCATTTTCAAATCAATGCATTTAATTATACATTATGCAAATACAGGTTCAGTCTGAGCAATTCAAATTTAGTTTCTGATGGGACAGGTTTCTGACGGTAGAAAATCTTGAGGAAAATTCTTACCTAAAAATGTTAGTTAAGATTTGTTTAGAACAAAAGAAGCTAATGTAGCTAGATCAGTCAGTCAGTCATTTTCTACCGCTTCTTCCATAGTGGGTCGCGGGGGAGCTGGGGGAGCTGGTGCCTATCTCCAGCAGTCTATGGGCGAGAGGCGGGGTACACCCTGGACAGGTCGCCAGTCCATCGCAGGGCAACACACAAACAACCATGCACACACTCATTCATACACCTAAGGGCAATTTAGAGTGACCAATTAACCTAACAGGCACGTCTTTGGACTGTGGGAGGAAGCCGGAGTACCCAGAGAGAACACACGCATGCACGGGGAGAACATGCAAACTCCATGCAGAAAGACCCCCGGCCAGGAATCGAACCCAGGACCTTCTTGCCTCAAGGCAACAGTGCTACAAACTGCGCCACCGTGTTGCTAGATTTTAACCACTAATACACATTAAGTGTAAAACTGATGTTTGATTAAAATGTAACCAAGGCTGTTATTATTTAGTATCCACTGAAATCAATTTTTACAGTGCAGTATAGTTTTCAGTGGCTTATAGAGGGACTGAATTCCTCACGACTTTGCTTTCAGGAGGTTAGTTGACCTAAAAACTGCATAGAAACCAGTATGATGTAAGGCTCCTTTATTCTAATGAATATGCCTATAGTCAAACTTTCCCTTTTCCACGTTCACCCCCTCTGTGCACAGTATGTTCTCTGACCCAATTTCCTGCACAAAATCTTGTTACATAAAATCATGAATAATTAGGAGCAGCTCGCTCACATACTGGTTCAGGCCATATGCAGTGACGTGGTTGCACATGGAAATACAGCTGTGACCCATCATTGTTTTTACAAATAATGTGAGTGAAGTTTCTGAGCTTCGTTTCATTTGAGCCCTCGTTTGACCTGCTCCAGTTTAATTGTCGTCTGAAGGACGTGCAGGCGGAGGATTTCTGTCAGGCTCAGACGAACAGGTGTGCAAACTGAATTTGGGCAGGTTTTACCCTCCACAACATTCCTGACAGTGTGACTGAAGTGTGTCTTGGCTCTTGGAAATCATTGGAGAGGCTCATATTTGGCAGCAGCTCCTCCTCTTCCTCTTCCCTCCCCCTCTCTCTCTATACTGCCCGGTGACAGCGTTACCATTCACCTCCGCTGTATGGCTCGTGTTCAAAGTGTGTCAGTTTTTTTCCCCCTTCTTTTTAATATTATCTTCCTCTCGCCGGTTCTGGTTCATAATCACATTTCCTCTTCCATTGACCGACGTTTTTGTCTCATATTTCACTGCCATTGTATCTGTGGCGTGTCAGGCTTTTTAATCCTGTGATATGGATGCAGGGATCAGTCGGTCATGCTGCCAGTCTCAGAATCAGAGTGCGCTCACTTGCTCTTTGGCTGCTATTTATTTGTCACAAACGCCAAGACACACACACACTCGCACCATGCAAGCCCCCCATGCCCTTTCCTTTCCTCACTACCATTCACACATCACACACTCGCTTTTTCCCTGCTCTGACACGCTGCCGTTCCTTTGACACGTGCATTTTGCCAATTCTTAGGAAGTGCAGCTGTGATTTGCTGCTGCCACCTGACCTGCCACCCTAAATATGCAAACCCCTATGCATAGGAACATACACACAGACTCCTTCTCTCTCGCATTATAGAAAGCTTTTATTTCATCATTTAGTCTGTTCACATCATTGGTTTTTTTTTATCATACAAAATTGCTGCTCCAATAGCATTTTTTATTACTATTATTATTATTATTTGTGGCAATAGAGGGGAAGAAAAAGACCCTATTCAGGGTTTGTGTTGCCCTTGGTGGCATTCAGTCATGAGGGCTCATGACAGCCATAAGAGCCTCGCACCCAGTCACACATACAATATCCGACAGCTAATATCACATGCACTCTTTGTTGCGCTGGTAAATTGCTATTTATTTCTTACACACACACAACAACAAAAGCATGCATGACATCTGCATCATGCACACACATGCCCGGCCCTTTCTGCCCTTATTTCCTCCTCACACTCAAACATAAAAGTATTTCCAGTGCTATTGGCGCTTTATGAAATACTGAGAGGCTACGTGTGTGTGTGTGTGTTTGTGTGGGTGTGTGCTTGGGAATGAGAGTACGAGCGTTGCCAGGTTGTGTGTGAATGTAGTGGTGGTGATTATGTGTGTGTGTGGTGAGTCACTGAAGAACATGGGTTAGCCAGTAATCTGTGTGTGTTGGTGTCCACCCTGCCTCTCTGCTGGAGCCCTCCATGGGGGAGACTCAACAGATGCGCTGGCCCTATCAGATCCACGTTGCTGTTTTTGAACCAAGCCCGCCTTCCACGTCTACTGGGAGGGTTTTAGGGGAGCGGAGTAACAACAGGGAACCAATTGCACCTGGTTTTATACCATACAAAAAAAATTATCTGATCTTTGTGGAGTGAGAATAAAGAATAAGATAATCATTATCCTTGCTTCCTTGAAGCTAAATTGAAAATCTCTTTCAAGGATTTTTATTGGTTAATCATGTTTTTGTCCTCTCACAAAATTTAACAAGGCTCACATTTTGTTCTCCTGATTTTTGCTTTTGCCCTGTAAAGATCATATTCATTGCACACCATGAAATCAAATTCTTAAAAGTTTTTGTTTGCGCCACTGTTTTTCTTCCGCCGTAAAAATGTTTTCTGGCAGAATTCAGTAATTTTCCAACTTGGACATGCTTCTCTAAGGAAAAATCTTCCTCTGTTTGATGGTTGCTCATTAAAAGAAAGTCCTTCTTGACAAAGTGGTACCTTTGTTGCTCTTAAATGAAAGCTACTGAATACAGACATGCATCAGGTAGTTTGGAAGGTGACATTTTAAATTGTACAGCCACAGTTTTAAATATCAGCTGTCAAAAAGTTATGGTCCATCCAAATCAGTTATTTTTCTTATGTTTTTTAGGGATATACCAACAACATCCTAGCAAATTTTGCACCTCTGGTTAAGAATATATTCACTTGTTTATTGCAGGTCCAACCATGATTTCAGTATTTTTATTCAATTGGGAAAAGTCGCCATTTTAAAAACATATATTTGCTGCAATAATCATGTGTGTCCTCCAGTTATAGGCTTCTTTGCTGCTGTTAATACTTTATCCAACCCCATTTCTCCAATAGGCCTTATTCTCCTATAACATTTAGCAAGGCAGGAGAGGGATTTCTGACCATTTCTCATATCTTCACCCAGAGATGAACCAGTTGTATGTTTTGGATCATTATCTTGTTAAAAGATTTTTCTTTATAATCTCCTAGTTTTAAGAAGGGTCTACATTGGCATGCGGTCTTCCCTGGTTCTCTGAGTCTTTTGAAGACAAACAGGCCCAGAGCATTACAGATCCTACACCCTACTTAGCAGTAGGCATCCTTTAACACTAGATCCACCTGGATTGGTGGTTGCCAAAATACCCAATTTTGATCTCATCTAACCACAGCACTGGGTACCAGTTAAGGTTCTGTAGCATTTAGCACACTCCACTTACTTATGTTTGTGATGGTAGGACTGAAAAGGCTTTTTCCTGGCATGCCTCCCCAACAACTAGTCAGTATGTAGGTAGTTTCTGATGGTTGTTATGGGGTCCTGGTGACCCCCAAGACTCCACTTTTTGCTACATTTCTCTAATGGAGAGTTCTCAGGGTTTTCTTTTTACCTCCCTTATCATCCTGCTCTCCGTCAGCATGTCTGCAGCCCATCCATCATCCAGGCTGAGACAAAGCGAGAGAGAGCGAGACTTGAAGCAGATTATCAGGAGGGCTGAACAGAGTGCAGCAAAGGGGCCCTGTTTTATCATTTCGCGGGTGAAAGATTTGGAAATGCTGACAAAAAAAAAATGGTTTTAATGCTCTTCTTCTGTGTTCTTATAGCTCTGAAAGAGAAAATGGAACTTCGTTAGTTTCATAGCATAATTGTCTAAGTCAGTTTTGCTAAAATATGACTGTGAGGCTAACAATTTGCTAAAATCAGCAGACACAAAATTCTGATCACTGCATCTGTACAGATTAGCCTAAAACCACTTTGGTCAACGGGTGTACCTGACACACATGGTTATACTGTATGTATTTTGGAAAAATATGCAGGTAGTAAGTGAGTAAACAGAAGTGCCAACTCAAAGTTTTTTTTATCAGCTTCTATCACTCCTTTAAATCTGTTGTCTTTGGCAGTTGAATGATTTCCCACAGTATTGTTGACATCTCACCAAACAAAATGTCGCTGGCAGAACCACCGCTGGAATTCTCAGCAGTTTTGGTGCAGAACGGACATTTTGCACGGCATACTTTTTTATTATCATGCCAAGGAAAGCACCACAACCTCATTCAGTTTTGCTATTCTTCAAGTCTTTCTGGGTTTTGACTTTTTCATTGTTGATCTGATCTTTAAGATCCTTAATTCTAACCTTAAGGAGCTGATTGGCCACTTTGTGTGTGTTTCATTCCACCTCCTGAGAGGGACGCTCATAATGAGATGGTATTTGCTTTGCCTTCCAGGTGTTCTTATTCAAAACTAAGTTAGAGCAGATTATGGTTTCTGGGGTTTATGAAGTCCAACCTTTTTGGACTCAGATTATAATTAGACTGCAGGCGAGAACTCCTCAGCTCATCATACAGTGGTTGCAGTACAGGCAAAAACAAATGTAATTAGTGCAAAGCTGGTAACACCCATTCTTATATCTGTTGACATAAATGTTGCGCTCCATCATGACTCTGGTGCTTTTAGAGAACTGTAAACGTGAGACTTTCATAAGGATACGTCTACATAAAGTTAATCTGATGTTAATTCTCCAGCACATGGTGATGGTTAGATTTCCTTTTGGTTTCTGTGACATACTTCAGCCTGAACTCTTTGAGTTTTCACCATGTTACTTTCTGTTCAGCCCTTTCTGTTCTGTTCATGATTCCATAACTAAATACATTTAATGAAACGGATTTCCACTTTTCTGCTCTACTGATCAAACGGCCATGTGTGTTTAGTTGTGGGAAAAGTAATCTTTTTTTTTATATGCAAATGGAAATGATGTGTAGATGTGTCCACATCTATTGAGGATATGTGTATGTTTTCGCAGTGGTTGGCATCTATATAACAACCGCATGCGTTGCTTCATAAATCAGGCAAAGGGAATGCGACCGCACATTTCTGCATCTGTGTTCACATGTAGTTCAACTAATGATAATACAGGGATAAAGGCACCTTGTTGCAGATCTACATCTTTGAACCTCTCTGTTCTGAAGAGTTGTGGTCAGTGATTCAGAACGCTGAAGACCAGGGTATCCTGAATGACTCAGCTCAGAGACTGTTTTATTATTGATTTATTGCCAGGCTCTACTCAAGAGGTTGATATGCATCTTTAATAATCCTCTGAAAGCCCATTTTCATTTACAAGACAGCTTTGAAGCGAACATTTTAGTTTAACAGGCTGTCTGAGCAGCTCAAAGGTGCTTTGTTTGGAATTGCTTCAAAGCCGAAATGAAATGTTTCAGACCCCTATATCGCACAGAACATTGGTAGCTTGTTTCTTTCTCTTTCACTTCACAACAGGCTTACTGTAAATGCAAACGTTATAACCACTGTGCAGATCAGTGCCTTAATATTGATTGTATGAGTGATAAATAACTCAGGATCAACCAGATCTAATGTGACACCCTGTGTTATTCCACTTTGTTGCTCTGGGTCCTCATCTTATGCAGTATTGACCTCTTTTCTATTAGAGGGAATAATAGCTATAGGGACAGTAATGTTTATTCATTCTGTGTGTGAGTTTCTGCATCTGCATGCTGGGTGAAAATGCATTTACAGGCTGCGGCAGACATAAACAGGGAACGCTGAATACTTGGAATTGTTAAAAAAAAATGTTTGGCAAGGATAAGGTCAAATTTAGGGAATTTTGAATTGTGTCACATAAAACGGATATTCAGTCCAAAAATGTCCAATCTGAAACCTAGCATGGTTAAAACGGAAAGCAAAGAGTAGAATATGTCAAGCTTACTTTAAATCCTAATGTCATGTTTGCAATAAATATGCAGGGTTTAAAGCAAAGTTTGAATTTTTTGGCAAGAAGAGAAATGCAAATAAGTTATTACCAGCCGAGATAAGACAAACTCAGTTGTGGGTGTGTGCTTGTCTGCTGTGAGCTTTGAAAAGTGATTAATATTATAGCAACATGAAAATAAAACAGGCTTCCTTTTTATTCGCCTGCAGGACGAGCGGTATAGAAAGCTGGTCCTTGTCCAGCCCTGCAGGGAGTTGTGTGACTGGGAAACAAACCGGCAGTAAACCCGCCGTCCTCCACATCATGAATCGTCCGTCTGGGCCAATCACTGACAAATGTGTCGCCTTGTTTTTGAGCTGTTGCTGCAGTGTGTCCCCTCTGGGCCAATCAGTTTAACATTGATCTGAAGCTCAGTGCCGCCCACTGCTTCATCAGCCGCTGCTGAAACGGCACGGAGGGAGGTCACATGGATTTGGAGAGCCGGATGTGAAACATTTATTATAAGGTGATTGGACACATGGCCAGTTTGAGTGATGCATTTCAGTAGAAATGGGTTGAAGGATTCCTGTTGGCTTCCTCATCTCTTCAAAGAGAACCTAAATAACATTGTGGGGGTTTGAAAATAGAGTTGGAAGTAGTTGGATTTTTCCAAACTCGCATAGAGACAGTCAGTATTTTCTTACATTTTTGGTAGAAAAAAAAAATTGCTTATTATTGATGACTTGTATAAAAAAAATCGTTGATGTTTTAAAAGGCTTTAAAAAAAAAAAACGGTTTCAAAGTATGGTATTGACACATAAATTTACAAAACATGAAATAATCTAAACATATATTCCTGCTGCTTCTAAAATATATGCAACATATTGAAAATTATTGGTATTGGAACATTATAGCATTTATTTAGAATTGACAAATTGATCAGAAGCTCAACTAAAGCTGTTAAAGCTCAGAAGCGTTATTAAGTTGTGCTGACAACACTCTGCGGTGTGGAAGTTACTAACTGAATAAGACTCAACGTACTGGTGAGGCTTTATAAAGAATGCACAGAATTGTAGCTATTTAGCTTATATAAGAGAAAACGGCATTTTCTATGGAAGATGTTCCTTTAGGCTCCTACAACAGACAGCTAGACTTCAGCAGGTGTTGATCATTTCACTCTTTTTTTTGTTTTTTTTTGTCCTTTTCTGCCACCAAACGTCAACTCGTTCGCGCTTAGGGAATGTTTCATCAAATGTCATAGGCGCAAACAGACTCGGAGCCGACTTTAGTAGATAACAAGTCTTCTGAAAACATTCCTTTGTGAGGTTTCAGCAAAGACCTGCATTCTCTTTGGAGTAAACAAGGCGACTGTTGTTTAGTTAGTACTGCTAACCAGGTGAATAGCTTGTTTAAGTTGCTAAAGACTGTTTAAAATGTCAACTTCGGGTCAAATTGTTTATTTAAATGAGTAAAACCCTGTTTTACAGCTACTCCCTTCTCACACACAGGGGTTGTGTTGCCTATGTAAATAAATACATTTGGACAGCATTAGATTGCAACTAAAAACTGAAAAATGAGCCCCACATCTCTAATCGGTGCATGTTTAATTTTAACATGTAGATTTAAGCAAAGTATAGAGCAATCATCTGAATTTAGTAGAAAGGCTATAATTTTATCCATTTAGTGTTTACACAGCACAGCAATTTTTGAAATGTTTTTTATTTCCAGTGAATTTTATCTTTTTTTTTAAAGAGGAAGAAAAAGTTCTTTAAGCCAGCTGACTGACAGCGTGCAGCCACATGTGGGGGAGGGTCATCACTATATTACTTTATGCTCCGTGTCACATGTGCAGTTAAAACAACTTGTATCCCCCCAGTTTTTTCTCTGGTCCTTCATTAATGGACTTTAAACTGTAGTGGTTCTGAAACTATGACTAAAACCTGTGATACCTGTACCAAACAAAAAATAATGAAAAACAAATTAATGCCAGTATAAAGCAGGTCTGCTTTTACGGGGTGAGCATAATTCTAAATATATGCAAACTGCACCGTCGCGGTGTCATTTTGACATAAATTACTCAACATCTTAAATAAAAGTAGCCAAATTTGTTTCTGCTTAATCCCATCAATCATCCAGTGAAAGGAGGAGTCGCTTTTTCCCCCCCTGAAATTCTTAGAGCGACTCACTTCAAAAACAGATGTTTGGTACTGCTGCTTATATTATTTCTTTTAAATCTCCAAAAAGTCATTTTTTATTCATGAAGAGAGAAAAGACTGCTTATTTTCTCATTAAAGCCTACAGTGTGTGTGTGCGTGTTTCTCAATTACTAAACACATGAGTGACCAGCAGCACTGATGGGCTCATCAGACAAAAAAAAAAAAACACCCAAAAAACAACCCATCTTAGATTAGCTTCCCTCCGCCCCTGAACTGTGAATTGTTAAGGCACCCCCCCACTCCCCCACCTCACATCTCCTTGTCTGGATCGTTAATTTAAATCTTGTTTCAAACCCTCATTTATCCTGAGAAAGCTCACTGAGCACAGTTGCCCCTTTTTCATCAGCGTCCTCATTGATATTCATATGTTTCCTCATGTTCACACCTGGGGGCTGCCCGCAAACACTACCGGCCAGATTCATGTGAAGCTCCAGCAGAACATCAAGCTGCTCTGTGTTGGAGAACTTCAGCTCAACATTTTTTATTCCGTTTTTTTTTGACCTTCTGAGCTGGTCCACGCTCGTAGACTGCAACTTCGTGGACGAGGGGCTGTCTCTCACAATCTGCCTCGGCCCTAACATGCTCTCTTTGTTTCTGTTGCTGTTTGATGGCAAATCCTGTGCTGAGCAGCCTTAAAACCTGCTAAAATGAAGTGAAACCTTCATCTGCGAGCAATGATGAACAGGTTAACAGTGTAGCAAGAAAATTAAATGAGTTTCCGACATTCTCCGTAGTGGCATAAGTGAATCTGTAACACTTTTTTGATTTTATTCAATTTTTTTTTGTCTTTCATATGCTGAATGAAGGAAGTTGTTATTTTCCAAAGCTAGAAAACACCATATTAATGCTGCCTGCAGGTCAAGGTGAGACTTGTTCCCTCTTTAACGCCTCGTTGTCAATGTAATTCTCTGTGAAACTGATATCAACCCCTTTTAAACATATTTTTGTGATTGGACTCCTACATGTTCCTGTTCCACCAGCCTGTTCTTGATGAGGAGAAATAATCCCTCCCTCTATTTGAAAAGGAAATTAGGAAACATGCAATTGCAATATTACTGATGAAATTGGTTACATTTTCCTGAGTCTTTTATTTATTTATTTTTTTTTGGTTTCAAGATGTTCCCTCCACTTTTTGTGAGCTTTAGAATTCAATTCAATTCAATTCAATTCAGTTTATTTATATAGCGCCAATTCACAACACATGTCGTCTCAAGGCACTTCACAAAAGTCAGGTACATGCATTACAATTAATCCAAATCATTGAACAGTGCAGTCAGATTCTGTTATTTATTCAAATTGGATAAAAAGTTTTTCTATCTAAGGAAACCCAGCAGATTGCATCCAGTCAGTGACTTGCAGCATTCACTCCTCCTGGATGAGCATGTAGAGACAGTGGACAGTCACTGGCGTTGACTTTGCAGCAATCCCTCATACTGAGCATGCATGTAGCGACAGTGGAGAGGAAAAACTCCTTTTAACAGGAAGAAACCTCTAGCAGAACCAGGCTCAGTGTGAGCGGCCATCTGCCACGACCGACTGGGGGTTAGAGAGAACAGAGCAGAGACACAAAGAGAACAAAGAAGCACTAATCCAGGAGTACTTTCTATGGGAAGGAAAAGTTAAATGTTAATGGATGTAGCTCCTTTAGTCGTTTCACCTAGAAAGAAAGAACAGATAAACTCTGAGCCAGTTTTCAAGGTTAGAGTCTGAAAGAGAGCACATAGAGTTAGTTACAGTAAAAGCTCCGTCAGTAGCTATGTCTAGGAGAGAGAAAGGGTTTAAACACTGAAAGACAGGGCCATGTGGATCATCGTTAGAGGTGAGCACCAAGTTGTTGCCAGCAGAAGCTCGGACGATGCCCCTCTCCAGACAGTTGTCACAGGTAGACACAGAGTCAGGCCAGGTGTAGCTTCTAGGAAGAGAGAAGAGAGAGAACAAAGTTAAAAGCTGAAATAACAGCAAATAATACAAAATTAAAGAGTAGTGTGAGAAAGTAGCGAAGAGGGTGAAAGTGGTCATTATGTCCTCCAGCAGCCTAAGCCTATAGCAGCATAACTACAGAGATAGCTCAGGATAACCTAAGCCACTCTAACTATAAGCTTTATCAAAAAGGAAAGTTTTAAGCCTAGCCTTAAAAGTAGACAGGGTGTCTGCCTCACGGATTAAAACTGGGAGCTGGTTCCACAGGAGAGGAGCCTGATAACTAAAGGATCTGCCTCCCATTCTACTTCTAGAGACTTTAGGAACCACCAGTAAACCTGCAGTCTGAGAACGAAGTGCTCTGTTAGGAACATATGGAACAATCAGCTCTCTGATGTATGATGGAGCTAAATCATTAAGGGCTTTATATGTGAGGAGGAGAATTTTAAATTCTTTTTCTGGATTTAACAGGGAGCCAATGAAGGGAAGCTAAAGTAGGGGAAATATGATCTCTCTTTTTAATTTTCATCAGAACTCTTGCTGCAGCATTTTGAATCAGCTGAAGGCTTTTAACTGCATTTTGTGGACATCCTGATAGTAAAGAATTACAATAGTCCAGCCTTGAAGTAACAAATGCATGGACTAGTTTTTTCAGCATCAATCCTGGACAGGATATTTCTAATTTTGGCAATGTTCCGGAGATGAAAGAAGGAAATCCTGGAAACCTGTTTAATATGGGATTTAAATGACATGTCCTGGTCAAAAATAACACCAAGGTTTTTTACTTTATTATCGGAGGTCAATTTAATGCCATCCAGGTTAAGTGATTGACTAAGCAGTTTCTTTTTTAAAAACTCCGGTCCAAAGACGACAACTTCTGTCTTGTCTGAATTTAGAAGCAGAAAATTTAAAGTCATCCAAGTTTTTATGTCTTCAAGACATGCTTGTAGTCTATCTAACTGGTTGGGCTCATCAGGATTTATGGATAAGTAAAGCTGATTGTCATCAGCGTAACAGTGAAAATTTATTCTATGCTGCCTGATAATTTTACCTATTGGAAGCATATATATAGTAAAGAGAATTGGCCCAAGTACTGAACCCTGTGGTACTCCACAATTAACCCTGGAGTTTAAAGATGATTTATCATTTACATGAACAAACTGGAATCTGTCAGACAAATAAGATTTAAACCAGCCTAGTGCTGTTCCCCTGATCCCTACAGCATATTCCAGCCTTTCTAAGAGAATATTATGATCGACTGTATCAAATGCAGCACTGAGATCTAACAGAACCAGTACAGACACAAGTCCATTATCTGAGGCAATAAGAATATCATTAGTGACTTTCAGCAGAGCTGTTTCAGTGCTATGATGAGCTCTGAAACCTGACTGAAACTCTTCAAACAGGTCATTGCTGTGTAAATGCTCACACATTTGATTAGCAACTATTTTCTCAAGAATTTTAGATAAGAACGGAAGATTGGATATCGGTCTGTAATTTATTAAGTCATCTCGATCAAGCGAAGGTTTCTTAAGCAAAGGTTTAATTACAGCTACCTTAAAAGCTTGTGGTACATAACCATTTACTAAGGATAAATTAATCATATCTAAAATGGGGCTGGTAATCAGAGGGAACACTTCCTTAAATAATTTGGTTGGGATTGGGTCTAACATACAAGTTGAAGGTTTAGATGAAGCTAATATTTCTGATAACTCAGGAAGCTCCACAGGATCAAAACAGTCCAAACACAGATCAGGTTCTACAGTTATTTCCAATGTTGTCTCACTTGTTGAGGATGAAGTAATCATCTCTGGGAGATTGTCAAAGATTTTCTTCTTAATAGAATCAATTTTATTTTGGAAGAATCCCATAAAATCATGACTGCTGAGAGCTAAGGGAATGGATGGCTCAACAGAGCTATGACTCTGTGTAAGTTTAGCAACTGTACTAAAGAGAAACCTAGGATTATTCTTGTTCTCTTCTATTAAGGATGAGAAATAAGCTGTTCTAGCTTGGTGAAGTGTCTTTTTATACAACAGTAGGCTATTTTTCCAGATTAAGTAGGAATCCTCTAGGGGTGTAGAGCGCCATTTTCGCTCCAATTTTCTAACATTGTGCTTTAAAGTACGCAGCTCTGAATTAAACCAGGGAGCCTGCCTCCTATGAATAATTTCCTTCTTTTCAAGGGGGCTGCATTGTCTAATGCACCACGCAATGATGAAGTAACACTCTGAACAAGAGAATCAATTTGTGAAGGAGAAGAAACAAAATTATTGCCCTCCACTGTGTTTTTCTGTGATAATGAGCAAATTAAAAGTGGAAAACAGATTCTTTAAAGGTTGTTACAGCATCGTCTGATAATGATCTACTATAATGAAATTTTCTTTCAGGTGTGGAGTACTCGGTTAAATTAAACTCAAAGGTTATTAAAAAATGGTCGGACAGCACAGGGTTGTGAGAAAATATTGTAATGTCTGTACACTCAATGCCATATGTCAGCACAAGGTCCAGAGAATGAAGACAAACGTGGGTAGGTTTGTTAATGTTTTGAGTAAAGCCAATTGAGTCTAAGATACCATTAAAGGCTATATTTAAGCTATCACTTTCAGTGTCAACATGAATGTTAAAATCCCCCACTATAATAACTTTATCTGTATTTAACACTAAATCAGATAAAAGGTCTGAAAACTGATCTATAATTGAGAGTAAGGGCCTGGTGGACGGTACAAAACAACAAACAGAAGTGGTTTTAGTGCTTTGCAATTTGGATGAGGAAAACTGAGGATTAAATATTCAAAAGAGTTTTTAGCTATTGATTGGTCTGGGACTAGTCAATAAATCGGACTGAAAGATGGTTGCTACTCCTCCTCCTCGCCAGTATTTCGAGGAATGTGAAAATTTAAATAATTAGTAGGAGTTGACTCATTATAGTAACATAATCCTCTTGCTGCAGCCAGGTTTCTGCGAGGCAAAATAAATCAATCTGATTGTCACAAATTAGGTCACTAACTAGCAAAGTCTTTGAAGAGAGAGATCTTATGTTCAGTAAGCCACATTTAATTGTTTTATTTTATTTTTAAATCTGAGTTGTGTGTATTTTTATGAGATTTTCCTGATTTCCTCTTTTTAGATTATTTTTTAATCTATTCAATTTTGGCTGTGGGCGAGACACTGTCTTAATAGGGTAATGGGTGGGTAGCAGTACAGAAGCTGCAGAGAGGAGTGTTAAACTACGACCCTGCTTCCTGGTCTGAACCCTGGGTTGTCAGAGGTTTGGAGAACTAATAAATTCGGCCAGATTCCTAGAAAGAAGAGCTGCTCCATCCAAAGTGGGATGGATGCCGTCTCTCCGATCAGACCAGGTTTTCCCCAAAATGTTCGCCAATTATCAATGTAGCCCACATCGTTTTCTGGACACCACCTAGACAGCCAGCGGTTGAATGACAGCATGCGGCTAAACATGTCGTCACTGGTCAGATCGGGGAGGGGACCAGAGAAAATTACGGAGTCCGACATTGTTTTGGCAAACTTACACACCGAAGCAACACTAACTTTAGTGACCTCCGATTGACGTAACCGGGTGTCATTACCGCCAGCGTGAATAACAATCTTACTGTATTTACGCTTATCCTTAGCAGCAGTTTCAGGTAGGATTTGATGTCGCCCGTTCTGGCCCCTGGCAGACATTTGACTATGGTCGCTGGTGTCTCTAGTGCCACGTTTCTGACTATGGAGCTGCCAATTACCAGAGTTGGCTTCTCAGCGGGTTGTGTCGCTGAGCGGGGAAAATCTATTAGAAACGCAGACGGGTTGGTGGTGACCTGTGGCTGAGATCTAAGACTATGCTTCCTACGTACCGTCACCCAGCCGGCCTGAGATCCCGGCTGCGCGGGCTCTGCCGGAGGACTGCTACGGGGAGCTACCCTCGGTGGCTCCGCGCTGGCTAAGGGGCCTCGGCTATCTGCTGGTTTTTCAACAGCGCGGAACCGGGCCTCCAAATCCGACACCCTCGCCTCCAAAGCTACAAAAATGCTACATTTATTACACGTACCATTATCACTAAAGGAGGCAGAGGAGTAACTGAACATCTGACACAGAGAGCAAGAGAGAGGAGGAGACTCAGAAAGAGAAACAGCAGAACGGGTAGCCATGGTGGAGCTAAAGCTAACGCTAAGCTAGCGACCCCTTACCACTACTAGAAAAAACCGTGTAAAACACGGAGAGTCGCCAAACGTTAAATACAGCAAAAGAAAGTATGTGTTTTAACGTGCTTATGTATTATAACAAGTAAGAGATATCAAAGTAGAGAGAAATCAGATGAAACGAGAGAGCCTTCACACACCAAACAATCCACCAAGTGCAAAACAGGAAGTGACGAATACGCCATGCAATTGCAATATTACTGATGAAATTGGTTACATTTTCCTGAGTCTTTTATTTATTTTTTTTTTTTGGTTTCAAGATGTTCCCTCCACTTTTTGTGAGCTTTAGAACCTAAGCCAATAAATCTTATGTCAGCTCAGGGTGTCCAGGGTAGTCAAAGTTAACACAATTTACTAGTCTGCCAAATGTTGGATGTCCTTGTGCCTGCAGAACTACCTTAGTTCTTTGTGGCAAGGTGTTGGAAACATTGTTCAGAGATTTGATCCATACTGACATGAAAGCTTCATGCCTTTTCTCCACATTTGTCATCTGCACATCCATGATAGGAATCTCATGTTCCATCAATTCCCAAAGGTACCCTGTTGACCTGAGATCTGGTGGCTTTAAGACCTTTGGAGTAAGTGAACTCATTGTCATGCTGAAGAAAGGAGTCTGAGGCAATTAGAGCTTTGTGACATGGTGAAGTAGCCATCAGAAGATGGGTACACTGTAGTGATTAAAGGAATAAACGCGGTCAACAACACCACTCAGGTAGGTTGTGGAGTTTAAATGATGGTGCAGCTGAAATCAAGATTCAATGGTTATTGTTCAGTTCCCTGTTCTTAGCTATCAAGTGTGGTGCCCAGTAAGGTCTGCTGCTGTAACCCATCTGCTTCAGTGTGTTCAGAGATTGTATACGGCAAACTTCAGTTGTAACAAGTCATTATTTAACTCACTGTTGCCTTTCTATCATCTTAAGCCAGTTTGCCCATTCTCCTTTGACAACAAGGCATTTTCGTCCATAAAGCTGCCGTCGCTAAATATGTTATGGACCGTTCTCTTTCAAACCGAGAGATGATGGTCCATGAAAATCCCAGTCAATCAGCAGTTTCAGGAAACTCCTCTGGCACCAACCAGCAATCTGATGCTCAGTTTGAGCAAGCCGCCTTTACTGTGCCTAGATGTCTAAATGTATTACGTTGCTTTCATGCCAATTGCTGAGTTGCTTGTATTTGCAAGCAATTGAGCTGGTGTACCTAAAAGTGTCTATGGAGTGTATATCATTGACATGCAGAGTGTAAACGCATGTTTGTTCAAATATAAATATCCTACCAAATATTGCATCCAGGGTGTTCTTTGGACTGCTACTGTATGATAGTTTTCATCTGATAAATTGTAGAGCTCTTGTAAAAAGCTTGGAAAGGCTTTAAAGTGACTGAATTAGAGTTTAGAAGCTTTCTAAATCCTGATTTGGGAGTTTGGGGGCACAATTCATTGAGTTTTTACTGTGGCCATCTAAACATTTTGTCACAATTAGGGCTGTTACTAACAATTATTTTGCTAATTAATCTGTCGACTATTTTTTTTCGATTAATCAGTTAATAATTTGATAGCAAAATGTTCTTAATGGGAGATTATTTGCAGAATTTGAACCAGGTGAAGCTAAAACTTTGCCACTTGATTTACAGACAAACGTTTTTTCATCTTAAATGCAAAATGTTTATATTTTTCGTAAAATTTTTGCCTAATTATTGTTCTTTCAGCAAATGAGTCTGTATATCCGATTACTAAATTAGTTGACGATTATTTCAAGAATCCATTAATTACAATTAATTGTTTCACCCCTACTCACAATATAATCAATTTTATAATTAGAGATTTATTTATTAGGCTTTTGTGTTGCCCTGTGATTGACTGGCAACCTGTCCAGGATGGGCACAACTCTATACTAGAGTGCCAGTGATTCTGCAAAAAAACTGAAACATTATCCCCTTTCTATAGTAACAGCAGAGCACAATCTACTTCCCCTTTGGTGTCTAATGCTGGAGCTGTTATTGTTGAAGCATATCCACTTTAAATAAGTTAATTATCTTTGTAAAGTTCAACTATTTCCTAGGGCATCTAGAAAAACATTAGCAAAGTTTATTGTATGACACAAACTGAGAATGTTTACTGATGTTATTTAGAACATGCTGTAGTAAACGGTCAGAAGGGTCATTCTGCTCTTGTTATTTATTCCATTAAAACTTTAGCCTAAAAAATACGAGTTTTTTTTATAAGTGACTGTTTGCCTGTTTTAATTGTTATTCAAAACAGTCAACATGGAACGTCTGGAGGGAATTTCTTCATATTTGCCACAGATATTGATTTGGTCTCGGGGATGAACTTATTAAAATTTGGGGGTCAAAGTTCATGATCACTCTGACCTTGCAGAACGGGATTTTGGCCATAGCTCAAAAATTTGTGTGCTACGTTTGACAAAAATGTCAACTAGGATAAAGTTCCAAAGTGGTAAAACTTTACACAGTTCACAGGTCAAACATTCTGGCCACAATTCAACTCAATATCTCAGGAGCACAAGAGAGGGAAATGAATGTAAACAGGGGCATGACTGTTTGGCAGAAGCACGGTACCGCGCGGAGATCATTTAGGTTGGCTTCTATTTTTATTTTGAAAGATTAAATTAGCCACATCATACCAACCTGCTGCTTTCCACGTTTAAGAATCACAGGAATCTTCTGGCCTTTTAGACTCCCATCTTTGGCTCACACAGGCTCAGTGTAAATGGAAAATTGTTTCTTGGCTGTAGCCCTCTGCAAAACAAAACAGCTCTCTTTCAGAGCGAGGGAAGCTCTCTATTCAGGCAGCGTTTCTATGAATCAGAACGTAGTTACAGTCTGGTTCAGGTGAAGGAATGAAGTAGGCCCTTGGTTCCGCTGGGGGAGCAGAAACTTTCAATACATAGGCAGTTACATTGCAGAGTATAATTAGCTGCAGAGATAGTGACTTAAAGCTTGAGAGCGTTTCACACCTGATTTGCTACCAACAAACCCAGCAGAGAAAAACACAGCTGAACTTTCAGAGTTATGTAGGCAAGATTAAGAAGGTAGAATTAAGTTCGCTCTTTCAGACGTAGAAGGCAGTGGTCAGAAACTGTCTTAAAACTTCCAAAACCATGCAAAAGAGTACTTTTTGGTGATTAGTCATTCGTGGGGGAAATTTTGTGTTGCACAAAGTAGTTTAAACATTTGGTTGCTTCATACCAGACAGAAAAGCTTATAAATTAATTTTTAGCTGTGTGCATGGGTGTTCAGAAGTTAGGAACTGGGTTTTAAAACGGTCACCACCCTTTCTGAATTGTGTGGCTTGGCACTTTCAAAAAGGTGATTTAAAAACAGGCCAATGCCATTTAAAAGGCTGCAGAAGAGTTTTCCCTGTGCCTGTATTTGGGCCAGTGAGTGTGAAGGGATTAACTGCTTTCGACATTCTCCATCAGACTAAAAAATCCCATGATTGCTTCTTTACAAGAATATAAATTCTAATTGCACACTAGCGGGATAGTCGAAGCAGCTAGAATTCATTTTTTTGCTTGGTTGTTGAAGATGTTTCACTGTAAACCTAAAGGGCATTTTTATTTAAAGTTTTAAGATTCTTTGTATATTTTTTTTATTGGGGAGGCAATTGGAAGGTTTTATTAGGCCTCGAATGGTATGGGAATTCTTTCTGCATGGAAACCCTGAGTAGAAATAAGATAATTGGACAAAAAACAACTATGCAAACACACAAGCACTCGCTTTTAGGGCGAAAATAAATAATTGAATTCATTGCGATTAATCAATTTATTGAAATAATCGTTTACTAATTTAGTAATTCGTAATCCAATAATCGTTAACTGGAATATACTGACTCTAAAACATGCTATTTGCTGAAAGAAAAACACACTCACAGCAGTAATTTGGCCAGAAACGTACAAAAATATAAAGATTTTGCGATTATGATGAAAAAGCTTCTTTGTGAGTAAATATGATCTATCCAGAACTTCTCAAGTGGCGAAGATTTAGCATTACCTGCTTCAAATTCTGTAAAAAAAAAAGCACCTTTGCTATCCAATTATTAGTTGTTTAATCATAAAATTAACAAAGTAATTTACTGATTAGCAAAATAACTGATGATTGCAGCCTTACTTTCTTCCTGGAAAAATGCCAGAATGTTGTGCTGCTGAGTTTGGTGGGGACGCTAGTGGATGAATTGTATGTACGAAGAAGTATCTGTCACATCTTTTAACACCAAAGAAGCACCCGTCCACTTTCGGTTCTGATTCTGCTTTAGCTTAGAGATTCTCCACAAATCCATGTTGCACAGCTATATCTACGTCAAGTATACTTGCAGTGGTGAACAACCTGCCCTGTTACCCAAAGGACAATCATTTCTGAAGTAGGAAAAAGCACTGCTGTGGTTGTTCTGGGCTCTTAGCTGCACTTAGCTAACGCTTATTTTTGTAGCTCTGTCATATTGTTCCTTTTTTTCAAAACCAGTGCAATAAAAATACGCAAAAAACATTGAAAATAGACACATATTGTTGAAACAAGGTCTATTGGGTAGTGAGAATGCAGTCATTTGGTTAACAGACATGCCGCTCGTAGCTTTGCACTTTGTTACCATAACGATACAGCCTGAGAAAACTCTGGTTACGGCAGCACTTTGTATGACATCTTATTTAACAAACAGAAAGGTTAGTAATCCATTTTTAGAACCTTATCATACCTTTATACTAGGAAGTGACCCCGTCTAGGTTTAATTAATACAGCACGTTTAACTATGAATAGTTCCTACTGAATTTTAAATCAAAGGCTGAGAAAATAGAAATGCACCAATACGCCAAACGTCGAAATCTGCAAGTTTTCCCATGATCTGTTTTAAATGGAGGTCGGCAGGTGGAATACTGAAAAATCTGAATAGTTTTCCTTTTTTATTAAATGCGTCAAAATTAAGACCTCACACCTTTTTCACTCCATAAATATTATAAATTTAGGGTTAATAAAAAACGAATGAATTTTTTATTAAAAAAGCTGCTGCACCTTTTCTCTTTTACAGTCCTTAGAATAAAAAACGGAATTGGTCCGTCATTTCTCAAAGAAAATCATAAACCTTTGTAAGCCAGGAAAAGCCTGATGGGTGCATCTCTATTAGAAAAACGGCCCCCATCCCACTCTGTAATATACTTAAAAATTATATACAACAGAATAGATTTAGCTAGAACCTCAAGTTAAAAAGTATTCTGATAAATAGGTAATCCTTTTGCAATCCTTAGCCCTCAACAAAAGCCCTTCTGCTGCTGCGGCAACCATCACACCAAAAGTGCTGAATGTGATAGCCCCCAATGGAGACTTGTTCAGCTCGAATGAAAGAATCTGTTTCACATGCAAGTGGGGAGAATGTTACTCTACTTCACAAAACTGTCCCTTTCACATTTTTAGAAGAGAAGTCTAAAATGATACCAGGGGATTTGAACCTGGGGTGAAAACTGATGCTCCAATCAATCTCAAAACCCGATCAGTTTCATCTGAAGCAGCCTAAAAGGCAGGAACCCTGATAAGAACGATCTATCAAAAGAAATGGATTAAATGTGACTCTGTTGTCACCGAGTGAGTGAAACTTTGGAAAGACCTACAGAAAGAGTGAATGGAAGTGTAAACTCAAAAGATTCTTATAAGGATGAGAAAGTGCAGGAGGCATGCTCAGATATGCTCCATCTTTGAATGCTAATAAAGGAGAATAACTTATTATTACTGCACTGAATTAGACTATGAGGAAAGAACAGTGTGTGAAGAAGGGCAGGTTTTCACTCGGATGTTTCAGAAATTAGAATTAATTGAGATCCCAGTTATCTGCTGGTGTTCACAGCTCGACTTCCTTTGAGGAAAGTACCGAGCTCTTAGATGATACCCTGGTAGATTTCTACAGGCCTTCGGTGACTTCGGAACCACATTACGGACAATTCTCACTTTTCAAATTCAACCTGGTGTTTGGTTTATTAGTCTTGTGAGCTGTGCTGTTGCAGCTCACTAACTGTCAGGGATTCAGATGACTTCATGGAGCTCCAGGTGAATATTAATGTTCAACAAACACGGCCTTGTCTTGAAATGCTGAAAAATCAATCAGTATAAGAATATTTCTGTATACTTGAAAGAAGCACAACTCTCTCTTGACAAAGCAGAACAACATATTAATTTATATTTTAGGATAATGGTGGACTGGTTCAGTTTTTGCAGTACTTGAATCTGTTATTTGAAGGTTTGAACGTTTTGTTGGTGCTGGTTTGTTTTGGTGTCGCTCCATGGGGCTCTTTTTAAAATGTAGAGTTCTGCACATAATGTGCATAGGGTTAAAACAAAGCTGCATTTGTGAATCAGAATAAACCAACTAATACTAAAAGCTTTCTGCAAGTATGCATGCACTGTTACGTTCCAACTGATTGGCCAGGGATAAAATGTCATTATTTATTATCTATAGCATTAAGAGAAACTACCTCCTTCAAGAAACCTCAGGCACATTTTTTATTTGATGGCCAATATCTGTTGAACTAAAGTAAAATTTACACCTTGTTTAGTTTGTCATTTGTAGTCCTTACAAATAAAATTGGATAAAATCAGAATTGGCAACTCAGATGTATTCAATTGCATCTAAAAGAAGACTGTAAATTGGTATTGGCTTTTAAAACCTGATCGGTGCTCTGTACAACCCAAGCCAAAACGCATTACTGTGGAGTAACCTGCCCCACATATTGCTGTGTTATTGCAAGAATGTGTTAAAGTGGATCTCATATTAGTATAATAAAGTATGTACTGCACACCTGGTGGTTAGGGGTTGATTTCTTTGAAATGTATGGGGCTGGTTATGAAACCTAAATTTGTTTGGTTACTTGCATTTTTTTTTTGTTCATGTTTTAGTAGGATTCAACTCTCAGTTTGGTACCTTTACACTAATCTGGGCTTTTGTTTCTTTGCTTTTCACATAAGACTGCAGACAAAAAGAAATAAACTTCCTTCTACTCACAACTTCACTTTGGTTTTTTCTTCTTTTCCTGTTCGGCCTGTGAAAGATTTATCTTGCTGCAAATATGGCAACCAATTTAAAACGATGAACTAGAGCACCTAAAGAGCACATTTTCCACCAAGGTCAATGTTTTAATTCCCATTTCTTTGTCTGTAGGTAAAAAAGACAAGAACACTTTGTCTCCCACCAGTCGTCTAATATTTAAGTATGTAGTTTATGTATAATCTTGGATAAAGACAAATGGACAGAAAGCTCCTTTTCAAAAAGGGAGTGAAATGGTGTGGTTGGCTTCAGAAAAGAAAGTAATCTAACAAAAGATACAAACATTCATGTGCAATTTAAAACAAAGAAAGGCTCAGGTATGAGCCACTTTCATTTGAACAATACGGTAAAGACTCCTTTCTTTTCTGAAACCAACCATACCACCTGAATTTTTCACATGTAGCTATGAATATAGCTGTCAAACCAAAATCTCCAAATATGAACCAAATTATAGATGAACTGGTGCAAAGCTTTCGGCTCCCTGTTAAGCCATATTTGAACTAAGCAGGGTTGAGTATTCTCTATCTTTTTTTTTTTTTTTTTTGCAGCTCCCACCCTGTTGAGATGCGCAGTATGCATGGCGGTGTAGTGCAGGTATTTGTCATAGTGACCTCTTTCTCTGTGTGCAGAACCACTGTTACAGAAATCCGAACAGACAGACTCCTTGAGTTCTTTTGCAAAGAGCCCGGCTCCTGCTGTTTGCTACCGAACATACGTGGTACTATTTCACACTGACTGCTCACGTTCAGTGTGTGCATAGCTGTATAAGAGACTAACTGAAGTTCCGAGAAGCTCACTGTTACTTTTACCAGTGAGTTAAAGTGACTTCTCTTTTAAAATAAAAGAAAGCCTGCATGGTTTTTCCATTAAACATGCTCTTGGACTATCTTATTTTTAAATGGAGCCAAAAAAAAAGAATTTCTTAAAGAAAATACTTCAGTGCCTTGCAGTGAATTAATTAATTTACCAAACATTCAATTGAATATTGGCTTGCTTGGTGTAGCTTTCTGGCATTGGCTGTTACCTTAACTGTATTTTCTTCATTGGCTCTCATTGCATCTCAGTATCTGTACTCTGTTTGTGAAGTATTTGCCATATCCTTCAAGCTGTTTACAACCTGCAAGAAAACAAGGATTTTAAATATATATAGCACAAATTAAAGAAACACAAAGAGGGAACAGGAGAGAGATTTCCAGACCTATACATGGGCAATGTCAAGGTGGGCAAGAAGATCCCAGGAGGGCTCCAAACATTTGCAAGAGGCCCACTATGGTACCTGTGGCTTGGGTTTAAATGTGAAACTAAACCGTAACAAACACAAAATCAGCAGCTAACGATGCTTCGCATAAGAAAATGATCCTTGCCCTGTTTCTGTTCTACAGTCGGATGAAAGTAATCACTCTGCAACGTTAGGAGTCTGAGTTTTAATCTTCAGTTTGGGCTAAGACCGACCACTAGAGAAGAAATGTAATCTTAAAAGGATTAACAGCACTTCTGGGAACGAATCAGGTATGCTTTTTGTTTTAAGAAATAACAAGTACACTACCAGTCAAAAGTTTGGTTACTTTTTCACATTCAATGGTTTGTCTTTATTTTAATTACTACCTCTAGGAACTCCTTTTAAGACTGTTGGAAAACCATTTCAGGTGACTACCTCATGAAGCTCATTGAGATTGGGCCAAGAGTGTGCAAATACCTAATCAGAGCAAGGGGGTGTGTGGTTAGGGTGAATATAAAAAATGTTTTTTGAGTTATTTCACAATTTTTGTTTGTTACATAATTCTATATACTCATGCTTTATTGTTTTAATATCTTCACTATGTATCTATGATGCAGAAAATAATAAAAATAGGGAAAAGCTATTAAAAGAAAAGGTGTGTCCAAACTTTTGACGGGTAGTGTAGTAATATCCTTTTTTGATCGTAGTAGTTCGTCAGTGCATGACATCTCAGTCTTTCATCTTGTTTGTTTTGAAAGAAACCATTTTATTCACAACTTCTGGACCAGCATTTGCACAAGTACACAAACATCATGGGTTACAGAAATAAGGTGGCTGAAGATACAGTGAGAAATTGGCTGGTGACTGGAATTGGCACAGTTTGAACATGACCAGCCCTTATTTGTTACTGGCAGGAAATTTAAGAATCTGATATTTGTATGACCAGTGAATGTGCCATATCTTAACTATACTAAGTCTATAAGGGCTGGTGTCCTGACACTTAGATGTGTGTGGGTGCTTCATCACACCTGAATAAAATAAGTAGCTCATTAGCTCTAGAACTTGACTTGATAAAATTCAGCCATTGGATTTGGGTGTGTTGGACCAGGGACACATTTGAGAGACCCTTCTACAGTGTAGAAGTTGATACTTAGGGAAGAAAATGTAGCTGTTTTAGTATTTTACGGTCTGTTTAAAGTTATGTAAAAGGAAACTGTTGATACATATTTGCTGTTCATTCAGGCTATGGGAGATCAAGAGAAAACTAGACTTTCAGCAGATAACAGGAAGGCTAAACAGAGTACAGAAAAGTTGCTCCGCTTTATCCTTTAAAGCTATCAACTGCTGTCTCATGGAACATGTTGGATCTTCATTCACAAGGGTATACACACAGAGACCTCTCTTTGCAGTTACTGATGCTAACAATGCTTACAAAAACTAGTTTATTTACCAATATTTTGGGTTTACAGATTAACCCCAGTTATTATGATCAGTCCATAAAGAACTGAAAAGTCATCTCAGGTCGATGCATACTTTTTACAAAAGTGCAGTGAACCTTTGGCCAAAACGGTTCTTATGGCTATCATGCTGTTAGGTCTACAAAAAGTTTTTCTATAGATGGAAAATGTTAAATAGTTTGCAGTCGTTGCACATTCACGGAACTTAAACGGAATGGCAGAAAACAATTTTCCGTCTTCTGCCCTAAAAAGATTATTCTCAGGATTAATGATCTATGATGTCTGTATATTTTTTTCACAGTATAACTACCGTATACACATGGAAATATCCCTGGAGATATTATTGATGAAGCCCATATTTATTTTTCCTGCCCTACCTGTGGTATGTGATTCCAGACAGCATTCAGACACACAGAATTATAAACTTGTGCAATGAACAAACAAACTCAGGCTCATATGTTTCCTCCTTCACTTTTTATTGTGGTTAAAAATTCCAAGTTTTGGTGAAGTGTAGACAAGGTGTAAGCCACAGAGACTATTTATAGGCTTAAGCGGCTCAGGGCTTGCACCATTCTACCATTTCTCTGCCTGACTCATCTCCATGACAGGAAAGAAACTTCTGTGTTCCCTCACCAGCTGCCGCAGGCGATGGGCATTCCAAATTAGTCAGGCGCTCCTTGCTCTTTTACTAGCTAAATTAATTGAATTTAAATTTGTTTTTAGGAACATTTTTTGCTGGTTTTGCTGGTTTCTTGCCAAAATGACTATTACTGCAGGGAGCAGAGATTGACCAGATGTATTCAAACTGAATCACTGTGGCAGGGCATAAGCACACTTTCTGCTGGAAAAAAAAGTTTTAATTTGCATCAACCACCAAATTAGTGAGTGCACTTTGAATTAAACTTTAATTCTACTTAAGCTGCACTCATGAATTTTTATTCTAAGTCTTCTGATAAGCATTATCAGAACGAAATTTTGGTTTCTCAGGTGGCTGCTTAAACCTTGAGGCTGTTATCAGTTAATGTTGTATGTTCTTCTTGGATGCCGGCCTTTTACGAGTTTGAACATGACCTCTTTGAGAATTGACCATCAGATTTATCACTAGGAACTTTAAAAATAATTTCTTTACATTCTGCCAAACCTTTGAGTTTTAGCAGCTCAGACAAATGCGTTTACTATGTAAGGAACAGACTGTAAACTAGTGTTTGATGATTATTTTTCAAAACTTTTTAAAAGCACTGCAATCTAAAAGCTTACAGCTCACTTTTACTTTTACAGTTTCACTGGATTATGAAGCTGGGATTTGAAATTCATTGAAAGTCCCATATCTATATTTCAAAAGAAGAAGGCAAACTATAAGTCCCTTTCCCACATTCTGATAGTTGTGTATTAAAGGGACAAGATTGTCAGCATGCACCGTCGACGTATACGATTAATTAAAAAAACTGTTTAAATTCTAACAAATTTAACAGTACAATGTTTTTGGGTTTGTAATTTTTCAAATATGTTTTGGACCTAAGGAGGAACAGTGTATATACACTGTGTTTCTGGTTGCTGCCCATTATAATTAAACTATTCATAAAAAAAATATTGACTTTGTAACTGGTACATTGTGATTTGAAAAGAGAAAAAAAGAAAACATTAAAACCCCCATGGCTCCATTTCATGTTTGTCTTGAATTTCAATGGTTTACGAAGATTTGCAGCTTTAAATTACATTCTGGCATAGCACTTCTAATCTTCTAATCATCGTATACTGCAGGTTAATCCGATCTCCAGCTTAACTTCGAACGTGTTGAAATATTTCAGGACATGAATGTCAAAACTTCATATATACCATATATAATATGCAAAACACATTTTACGTAAAGTGTCATGCAAATGTTACAGCCATGTTAGAATAATAACGTTATTAAATCTCATTTTTATGCTATAAAGATGCTATGTTTGCACCGATGATTCATTACCTATGTCAGCATGCCGAACGCTTGAAATGGCTGACATAGCAGTGGAGTTTTGGTTGTTAAACTTCCAGCCCAAGATGGTTGGGTGACCTTTATGTATGGACAAAAAAAAAGCACATTGTAGATCCTTTTCAGAATCATCATGATGTGAAAAAATTAAATGAATTATGTCTTGCAATAAATAAAACAATTTAATGAACCATTTATTTATTCAATACATTATTAAATAATTTAATATACCATTGAATTGTGAAATGCACAATTAAATAATTGTGTCCCTTTTAAATAATAAAATATACCTTTTTAAATGGTTAAATTTAGTCATTAAATGCAATTTAAAATATAAATTCAATTAAAAGTACATGTAATTATTTCATTCTATATTTATATATTAAATAAATAAATATAAAGTGAAATAATTCTAAGTATTTGCAGGGTATCGCCAAGTTGCTAACGGGATCACCAGTCTCTGACAGTGTTATTTTGGGGGTCAAAGGCTGAAATGTTTGGCTGGCTTTACCCTTTGCTGATAAAAGAGAATATACATTGTGAGCTATGTCCTGTCCTGTCATTTTTCCATTTGTTAGCATTAATATATTTCCAGAAGATAAAGAAAAAGCCTTTTAACCTGTTGAGGCTAAATCGATCTTGTATTATTGTATTCTTTTGTTGTCACAATCAATCAAAATCAGCAGGTCCCAATGTATTAAAAAATTGCCAAGTATTTATAAGTGATGATACGGTCAGACATTTTTCCAGCTTTAGATCGAGCTGTGCTATACTGCAGGCAGTTCTGAGCCTCAGTTAACAAGGAAAGCATTGAAAAATATTTATTTAATCAACTTTCTTTGCGAAGAGTAAGTGCTTGCTGTGTTTTGGCCCGGGCAAAAAAAAGAGAGCACTTATTCTTGCTAAAACTGAGGCACAAAGTTTTTTGTTTTTGACATCTTATAGATTATTAATAACTTTATTATGGGAATCAGCTGAGAAGTTGGTGCCAATTGGGTCGAAAGGCAGGAATGTTTTGATACGCAAAGATCTCTGCAGCAGAGACCGCAGAGGCTCCTTGCTCATGCTGTGAAAACAAATTCTTAAAATTGTTAAGAAAATGAAATATGAAGCATAGGCAAAGCAACAAACTGCACTGAAGGTTCGACTGAAGCTCCATCATTCTGTGTCCTGATCAGTACTTCTCAGTCCTTCTCCAGTCTCCTCAAACCTGAAATGACCTTCCCACTCCAGTCGGAGCAGTGCAGTTGCTCTCCTCTGAGTGTTGGAGGTTGAAAACTAATCTGTTCAAGAAGTACCTCACGTCGCCATCATGTTCCTCTTCAATCATCCTCCCCTTTCCAGTTCCTTCTCTTCTTCCTCCCTTCATCCATCCTAAGGTAAAATTAAAAATCTTTCCCTCCTCTGTCCCAGTGGTTTTTGGATTTCATTTCAATTCACACAATAACATTGACTTTGACTGTTGACCTCTGCACTCCCACTGGATCTACATCTTTATTATGCACCAGTCTGGACTGAGGCTTACAACAGCGAGATTGTTATTGTATTTAAGAAATTTAAGGTTCAGCTTTTAAATGATTCAGGAAAGGGATGAGGGGTGTTTTATAGCAAGGCCATCTGAAGTTGAGCCCATGGAATTGGTTGATTTATGTTTCCTGTCATAAAAGGTGGAGAGCAAAATGTTATTTTCTGCTACATCTTCCCCTAAAATCTTCAAAATGGTTTTCTCTTGCTCAGCAATTGGCATCATGAAATGAACAAATCAAGCCTGCTTTTCAATTGTTTCCTGAACAATGACCTAGAACAAAGGTCAAACGTCATGTTCAAAGGTACAATTTTTTTACTAGTTGAGATTGGAAAAGGACTAGTGATGAGCCAATCCCTTACACACTTAAAAGCAAAGAAAATAACACTTTGTGCCAACAGTGGTTTGTTTCTAAACCTAATCCACTTAAATCTTTGAAAGCGATGGACTTGCGACCTGTCCAGGGTGTACCCCACCTCTCGCCTGTAGACTGCTGGAGATAGGCACCAGCTTCCGCTGCGACCCACTATCGAATAAGTGGTATAGAAAATGACTGACTGACTTAATTGACCTAATTTGTTTCCATGCCTCGGCCAATAAAATGCCTTTTTTTTTGCACACAAGAATAAACAAACTGAATAAATTGACTTAAAAGTGGAACAAAACAATGTAACCTGTAACCGTGTTCATTATCTACACATAACCAGGAAGTGTGAAAAAATGTTGCTGTTGGCTTTCATTGAACTGCCTAAACCAAAAACCATATGATTTTTTTTTTCCAAATTGTATGTACATTAATTCCTAATCCCATTTTGTCTGTTTATTTTCAGAATTCCATGTTTAACAAAGTAAACACTTTCTAAACTCTTTTCCACTTTGTTTGAGGATACCCTGCTGGTGTGGGGTTGGAACTCCCTTTGTCTTCAGGACTGCCTTAATTCTTTGTGGCATAGATTAAACAAGGTGTTAGAAGGCAGGGTTGCTCCATGCTTCCATGTTGCTTACATCAAATTCTGACCCTACCATCTCAATGTCGCAGCTAAACGTTGTCTCATTGGTACAGGACATATTTTTCCTGGGTCTGTTTAAATTTAGTGCGGCTGTGTGCATTTTCAGTTTCCTGTTCTTGGCAGCAGATAGGCTACACCTACATAAAACCACTACAGGAGTGGTTTTATGTAGGTGTAGCCTATCTGCTTCCAGGCATGATGTGATGTGCATTCAGAGATGATGTTCTGCATATTATAATGAGTGGTTGTTGTCTTTCTGTCACCTCCAACCAGTTCCTGTTCTCCTCTTACATGAACGGGGCATTTTCGTCTGCTCACTGGCCATTTTTTCTGCTTTTTAGAACTGTTCTCTGTAAACCTGAGAGATGGTTGTGTGTGAAAATCCTAGCAGGTTCTGAACTACTGGGATTAACCAGTCTTGGACCAACAACCTTGCCAAATTCAAAGTCCTTTAAATCTCCTTTCTCACCCCATTCTGATGCTTAAGTTGAACTTTAGCAAGTTGTCTTCACAATGTCTAGATGCCTAAATGAATCGAGTTGATGCCATGTGATAGGCTAAATTGCTATTTGTGTACAAGGAATCATACCTCATAAGGTGGCCAGTGATCGTATATTAAAGCATTTTGGTGTACCAGTGGTTATTGCTCAGATATTTATGTAAAGTTAGAATATTTTAGATTGAATCAGCTGTTGCTAACTAGAAGGTGTCTATGTAGGTGGACCTTTTGGATACAAATGTACTAAAATATATACACTATAGATATTAGTAGAAAAATATAGTCGACACAATTCCAACATTTTAAAAGTATCTCCATTAAGGCACATTTCTCTCACCGCTGTAATTTGCTCTTTTGACTTTACAGCTGTTGTTTTGAAGATTGTAACCAAAGTGTTATCTTGGTCCAAGTTGGGAAATTTAAGAGTGTTGAAAGCAGATTTTGATTATTTACAAAAGAATGATTTTTATCACACTAATTAGCAAGCCTCAGCTGTGTGTCCTTCAGAATGTAGGATTTTATTAGAATATCCCCAAACTGAGAGCCATTGAACAGGAATGGTTTTCCTGAAAGAAGTCCATCTGCCTTCTCATTTTTTTTCTCTTTTTGGCATTATTTCCATTTGGCTGCTTTTTCCTGAGTATTTCATACATACATGTTCATGCCACAGCTGCCCCCACCACTCTTCCTCCTAGTTTCCCACAGTTCCTGCTTCACCTATTGAACCCAGCCACCAGCCCAGGAGTGAAAGAGGGGGAACGGCAGGAATGTGGCTCTTAGATTCAGCCAAAAACACAAAACGAGGAAGGCAGAACTGAAATGCCCCGCCCCCTCAGGGCCAGAGCTGCCTTTCTGAGTGGCTGGCTGCTGTAGGCTGACCACCTATTCTCTGTGCCCATTGGCTGTCTTGTAGTCTTTACCTCCTGCTGCTCTCCAGCGGATCAGAGTGCTCTCACGCTGTTTAAAGTGCATACGTGTGTGTGTGTTGTGTGTGTGTGTTATCACTCTGATCCTTTCCGACGGCACCGTCTTGAGTCTTGCCCGGTTTCAACAACACTGTAGGATTTTTTTTTTTCACTCAGAGCAGTATTCCAGATTAACTCTAGTTAAGTTCTGTGCAGCCATATTAAAGCAGCAATGCATGAGTTAATGTCCCTGCATTATTACTATCATAAAAAAGCAATGCTTGTGTGTGCGGCAGGCAGTATAGGTTTGGTGAGGCGTTTTTTTTCAACAGAGCTGTGCAGTGCAGCATCGAAACCAGGCCAAATGCATGGCTATACGCCAGGTTTCTACACCACTATTAATAGAATGCACTTTATCCTACAGAGGAATATGATAAAGAGAAGTCAGGTCAGTCGGCTGTGTCTTCTGGGATGTTGGCTTGGTTTTAATGTAAGAATGCAGAGTCTCCCCGAAGGTTTTTAATGGGAAGGGAAGGCATAAAACTTGAATTTAACATCTTAAATTAGTGCTAAGAGGAAGTCCGGGGTCAGTAAGATGATGTCTGCAAAGAAACTAAAAACATTGTTGCATTCTTTCTTTTAACCTGTCCAACTGGCTACATATTAAATTAGCATGTCGAATCCAAGTTCATAACACTTGGAATATATTAGCCAACAATTATTGCACTCCAAAATGTCCTTTACAGAATCAGAATCAGCTTTATTGCCAAGTTTTTACAGACAAACAAGGAATTTGACACGGTACACTTTGCAATACAAATATTGTATACACTGATATTGCAGTGATGATATACTGGCGATACATTGTGCAGCCTTACTCCACTGTAAGTCTGTTGTGTTGAGTCAGAAGGAGAAACTATGGAGTAACACCTAGAGAGTCTGAAATGCATATTCATATGTATCTTGACATAAAAATGCAAATCAGATATTTTGCAAACTTGAAATAACAACCATCTGGAAGGCAAAGCCTCTTGAAGTTTTAAAAACTTAACAAATCAAACATTTCAAAGTCACGTTTAATTTATGTAAATTGATTAAAGATGTGTTTCACTAATGGCTTGAATCAAATTCGTTAAGCTTTTGTTTTACATGCCAAGAGACTTTGATGCAGGATTTTCATTCTCATTCGAACCAACGTGTGATTTGTATGCAGTAATTCAAATGCAGTCCATTTTGTAAAAATGCTTCCAAAGTCCACCCCCTAAAATCATGTAATTTGTCTGTGTTCGAAGAGAATTTCTTATCCTCCAGCATAGTTTTAAGATTTCATTGAATTTTGGATAGAGCTTCCAGTTCTGACATTTAAATCAGAAAAGCCAAGTAATTTGCAGGGTCCTTGCATAAAAACCTTGACTTAAGCTAAGGTGTTATCTAGCTGTGGGCTGAAACTGGCTCATGAAAATAAAGGTAATAGAATACTACCAAAATCTTAAAACTTGCTAAAGATAAGACTGATGAAGTAGCGATGTTGCAAAAATCTGTAAGTGCATTTATTTCTAATTGACTGTTATCGCAGCAAAGGGTGGGAAAAAAATACCTTTCAGTTGATCCCTGCCTATATACTTGGATAGCACAAAAAATTTGATCTTAAAACTTTCAGCGTGAGCATTTTTTACGTTTTCCCTCTCTGTTAGAAAAATTTTAAGAATTGTGTCTGATTTATACCTCCCTGATTTTGGTCAAATTTTAATAAGAAAGCATTAAGTCAACTAAAGGACATTGATTGTTTCTAAAATTAATACAGTTCACATCAGCGAGTTTGGATTGAATTTGTAACTAAAAATATACAATAAACACCAAGTAAACCAAATGGTAACTATCAATAAGCATGCTGATTGCACAGAATGTTATGTTGTTTCAGTCTTTATAGAGTAACACTAGTAGTCTAAAAAAGCTGGTAGTGGCTGGTTAATTAATCGGGGTGTCTGTTCAGGCAGTGCACAGTTGTCTGTACAACAGACATGCCAGTTGTTGCATGCCAGCTGTAGTTTAAAAACAGAATTACCTTAATAAGAGTAATGGGTGGCAATGGGTGGTGACTTTCCAAACAGCTGATTTTGTCTTTCTTGTATGCAAAGAAAAATTGTACAAGCCTTCTTTCACCCAGCTGACCATTATTGTGGAGGAAGGACAGTGTTGCATTACTCTATGGTCACTATAGACACTTTCCCTGACATTTCATTAAAATGACTTCAAACCACTGGAACTGTATGATGCCAATTTTTTTCTGTTTTGAAACTTTGGTATGCCTTGATACCAGAAATTGACACTAGACACCTTTGTTTGAAACTAAGGGGTTGAATCAGGTCTGTAACGCAAAATTCTAGTAGTGGTGTACACACAAAATAAAGTAGGAATTATAGAACCCAAAGATCCAGTTCTGAAAAATGACGACTAGCAGAGGGTCTGAAAATGTGTTTGCGACTGTATGTGCCTGTTTTTCTGTCAGGTCGGGTCTTGGGCTGCCTTCTGTCCTAGATCATCTTGGGCCCCCCATCAAATGTGGGACCTACCCTACCCAGGTTTTGTGTCTCGACCTGGCCGCTCCTATTTGCTCATGGCTCTTTGAAAAGACAATAGAGAATGCTACTCGGCTGTCTGTGAGAACAAATTTATTCTGCCTAATCCCACTGATGAATTTCTGTGTTATACTAGTTGATATACTCGCTTTTTACTAGGTGACTCCAGCAGAGTATTCTCAACAAAATGGTACAGTCTTTTTGCTCCCAACACTGGATTTTAACTCAAGCTCCTACCGAGCACCTCTTCATCTAAGCCTTCAGGGAGGTTGCCGTCCCCTAGCACCTGCTGCTCTTTCCTTTCAGTCCTTTAACCAACCAGTCTGCTGCTCCTCTGGATCCAACTGTTTCCTCTTGGTTTCTACACCTGTTGCTCAATCCATTAATTACAGTCTGTAGAAGCATGTGGCCTTCAGGGACATCAGGGAGACGAAACCTCACATAAACCACCCAGAACTATTAACGTCTAGTATTAAGGAGCATAAAAGCAGAATAATTTTGGCATGTCTCTCCAATTTAAAATCATGTTTTAAACCGTGACTCACATTGCTAATTGTACATTAAACAGCAAGAAGGTTTGTTTTTGACCCTTACTCAGACGCGGTTGTGGAGCGGTGGGTGCAGGTGCAGATGATGTTATTTTAGCATGTCATTTCATGTGAAAGAGAGGCCAGAAATACTTCCCAACACTGGAAGTATTTGGTGTTCAGAACGGATTGTCCCCCTCCCTTAGGAGCTTTGTTTAACAATTTACTGGCAGCAATAGGTGAAGTTGAGTTAAAAAACCTGGCTAAGCACACAGTGATTTTTGGCTTAAAGCATATGTAGGAGCCAGAGCCCCTGAAAGCATACTCACTTTGCAGTCAGAGAGCTAATGTATGGCTTTCAGTTACAGAAATAGGTTCTAAAAAGGTTTCACGTCTGTAAAATTTGCCAACCTTGAGTATGACTGGCTTCCTATTGTATTCCTCTGGCAATTATTCGGAGCGGAGGATTTCATTGATTGGCAGCACCTGCAAAGGTCCACACAGCTCAGCTCCAAGTTCAACAAATTTGAACTTTACATAGCAGATATCCAGGCAGGGATTTTGCAAGACGTTCATGTCATGAAGCCAGGAAGCCTTTTGCAATGCCTTTTCAATTTCCAGATTTCTGCACAGAAAATAAAATGCAATCAAAGCTTAAGTAAATCTTTTCAATTTATTAATCTTAATTTGAAACATAGATCAGAGATGAACTGAGCTCATAAAACGTAGCATTTTGCCTTATCATTTATCTTCCAGTGATACTAAAAAAAGATGGCAAGCATACATACTGCAGCTGAACAGGAAATTTGGACTCCCGTGTTGTTTTGACAGCATACAAGCTCATTGGCTCATGCGAACACACCCCTTTCATTTTGCTTTCTCGTGTATTTCCACCCTTACATCCATGTGAAAGAGACACATCATGCCTTTCCACTTCTTCGTCTTGCACCTTTATTTGTTGCCTTCCCCATAATTCAGCAGATTTTCTGTTAGAAACCATCCAGATGGATAATCGTATTAAAATTAAAGCACACACCGGAGGATCCTGACAGCCTAGCTGTTGATGGGTTTGTGTGTTTTAGCTAATTAATGTCTAAAGATTAATGTGGTGATGATTAAATGGTGTGAAAACATCACATATTCTGTGTTTAAAAAGCCACAGTCTTTGCCTTCTTTCAGCGCCAGGAGGCATTTTGTCAGAGAAAGCATTCATTAATCTTATTTATTCTACTAATGTATGGCATTTTAATAAGGGGTAGCTAACTGTTGACATTGTGAGAAGGACTTGGAAGCAGACTGCGTGGTCGAGATAGTCTGGAGGCTCCCGTCAGGTTTCTTTTCTTCTGAGGAAAGAGGTATTTGGTCGGAGCCTGGCTCTTTCTCTCATCTGCATCCTATTTGAATTTCCTGCTTGCATAATTCCTTGGTTAATGGGGAACTGCTCGGCACGGCCACAGCTGTTTTTCCTTTCCTGCCTGGCAAGAGCGACGCTCACGCAGTGGGAGGAGGGTGGGTGGCGAGGCCAAAATGTTTAAAAGGGAGAAAAAAAATCTGCAAGTCATGTGGTGCAAAAATACAGTACAAAAAAAAAAAAAAAAAACCTGTGTGATTCCCCCCCGAGGATGGCCGAGGAGGAACCAAGCCAAATATCCACCCACCCCGTTTTCCCCAACTACACAAACACACACACACACACACAAGCTCTAAAAGTGACACACCCCCTTCAACAGAGCTTCACTGAGCATGTGCAGTGATAGTGATGAGCCTCTCTTTTCCTTCTTGTTTTCCCCACTCCCTCATCTTCACCCAGTGCTCAGCTCTGCCATGCTGGTCCTGTAATTGGCTGAAAACAGGCTCTGGGCAGCACCAGCACATTGCACCAGTCGGCCTTCAACCAGTCACATTAATCTGTTTATGCATTCACAACCCCATTAGAGGCTGTTTGTTCGCTCATTAGTGAACCTGGGCTGGAGTTTGAACCCCGCCATAGCCTCTTTAATCGCTCCGAGAAACGCCGAATGTGGGGGAATTTGTGGAAAACACGTCGGCACCATTCGCAGCTGACAGAGTTTCCCTGTTTAACTCGGAGCAAGCCGAGCGGCGGCACAGTTTGTCCTGAGCTCCAATGGTTTTAGGTCCTGTATTTAAACAAATCTAAAGGGGGCTTAGAAGCTTTTTGTGAAAGGCCCATTAAAGTATTACATCAGAACATTTAATAGATCCATTCATTTGTTAAATGTGTCTTTTTTTTCCTGTGTGATGTGGGTCAGGGTTATCGTCTGCTTCCTGTCTGCTGTAGGCAAAATACAACCCTGTTATTGACTTTAAAAACTTTCTTCTTTGTGTCACCCAAAGACAAAATGTTCCCATTTCTGTGTCTGCATCAACATCTTTATGCATAAAACCATCATAAAAACAGAATTTTGGATGTTTCTGTGGCAAGCTGTATTACACTCCCTAATTTACAAAAAACAATACATGTTTTGCAGCATGCTCTACTCCGGCTCTTGTTTATGCTTCGTACGTCTGCTAATATCTTTATCCACCAAATAAATACATGAATAAATACTGCAGAAGAAAACAATATTACCAAAATGCTGCTTCAGTTTACTGTAAGCTTGATTTTATGACCATATCTTTCAGTAGACATAAAGAATACCAGGGCTGCATGGTACCAGGTAAGCATGTACTTGCGATACAAGCGCTGAACAATATTGATATTGATTGTGATTGAGCTACATGTTCCTGCATCTTTTCTTTTTTTTTTCCATCTTTGTGATTTTCTCACCATTTTGAATGAGCATTAGCATCTCAGACACTAAAAATATACATCTATTGTGGAAACATCCATCTGGCCAAATATATTTTTTTCTTGCATATAGAGTATGATTGCATTGCAGTTGAAATATGATATACTACCAGATTTTCCATCCAGACAGTTCTTTATAATTGTAATGTTGCAAACACTGATATTTTGATGACAAATGTTATTTGTTACATTGTGCAGCTCTACTTGGATGATACTGATACCAGCTTAAACATCTCAGTCACAAGATCTTAAAGTTCACACAGTTGGATATCTCAACTGCGAGCTCTATCCGCCCTTAATGCCCACACAGGATTACGGGCGGTTAGATCCCATCCGACTGGCGTAACATATTATCGATATGCAGACTGTGAAGATGACACTACCTGGACAAATATGCGTCCTAGTAGACCTTTTATATTGTGAGACTGATATTACGGTGACCATTGCGATTCATTATATAGTGCAGCTGTAAAGTTTATTTAATCTCAGAAAATTTCATTGTTGTTTTGTATTGGTACAAATTCTACACAATTGCATTTCCACTGCTCCTGATCCTATATAATTGATTTCCCTCATTGTTTTAAAGCCAATGATTACCTGTTCTGTCTAGTTGATATGATTGATTGTTTTATTTTGTGTCTAGAGTTTAAATATACATTTTTCTGTATTTAATCTCTGTAAAGCACTATACTGTTTGTTGTTTACTGTATGAAAAGTGCTGTATAAATAAAGTTTCATATTTACCTCTTTGATTTGGGTTGTTGCCTTATTTGTTCACTCAGTCTTTTACAAGCGTCTGGTTGTGAACTGTTCCACTTCTCTCTGGCTTAAAATGATAAGAACGTTTTAAAATTAATTATGAAGATCAGCTCCTCCAAGTCAGAGTCCATGGTACTCAACCAGAAAAGGGTGGCTTGTCCTCTTCAGGTTGGAGGGGAGTTCCTGCCTCAAGTGGAGGAGTTCAAGTATCTCGGGGTCTTGTTCACGAGTGAGGGAAGAATGGAGCAGGAGATCGACAGACGGATCGGTGCGGCTGCCACAGCCATGAACTTTGGGTCATGACCGAAAGAAAGAGATCCCGGATACAAGCGGCTGAAAGGAGCTTCCTCCGTAGGGTGGCCGGGCACCCCCTTAGAGATGGGGTGAGGAACTCGGCCATTCGGGAGGGGCTCGGAGTAGAGCCGCTGCTCCCCCACATCGAGAGGAGCCAGTTGAGGTGGCTCGGGCATCTATACCGGATGCCTCCTGGACGCCTTCCTCGGGAGGTGTTCCAGGCACGTCCCACCGGGAGGAGGCCCAGGGGACGGCCCAGGACACGCTGGAGGGACTATGTCTCTCGGCTGGCCTGGGAACGCCTTGGGCTCCCCCCGGAGGAGCTGGAGGAGAGGGACGTCTGGGTGTCTCTGCTGAGTCTGCTGCCCCCGCGACCCGGTTTCGGATAAGCGGAAGACGACTATGACGTTTTAAAATTAATAACAATTAATGATGGCCATTGTTCCACACCCCAAACCATGATTCTGCTTCCAATATGCTTTACAGCTAGGTTTGCATCCTATTGACCGTCAGCATCATTTTGAGCAAGTTTTCATTATTTTGGTTTTCATTATTGTGAAGAAATTAAGAAAAATTCCACAGTTGAAATTCCAGTTTCAGTCTTTTTTTTGTTGACTTTGAGTCCTCTCATCATCTTAACTCCTACCAGCTGCTGTTAGGAGGCGGAATAATCTTTTTCTGAAGAAAACCGCAGGTTGTTTTAGACTTCTTATGGCTTGATGTTTATTGCAGGAGACCTCCACGAACCTCACTTTAATACTCATATGAACTGGAGCAACTCAAGTTTCTCACAAGTTGTTAAAAGCTACATAAGGTTGCGAGACAGTTTTCCATGGGCAGTTACTTTCAAACCTGGTTGAAAATGTAGAATGAATGTCAATTATTGGCTTAAAAATCTAAATGTTCTCACACTTCAACTCTCTAAACAGGTCCACCTCTTCTACTTTTTGAGTTGCATCATTGTTTTGTTAGTGAGTATTTGTTTGGTGCCCTACCTTAAAATCATTGTTTTCCATGTAACAATAAAGCACCTCATCTATAAAAATAGTAAGATAACCGTACTCCTTAACTCTGTTGGAGGATATCAACCACACCTAGCAAAACACAGCACAAAACTCAACCATACGTCTGCATTGGCGGTTATGACTGTACCTTGCCCTCTTTTGTAATTGGAAAAAACACAAAAGGCAGGCTTTGAAGTTTTACTCTGCCATAAATTATTAAGTTGGCAGAGTTGTTTAGTAAGCAGGTTAGATAGCATTTTTTATTCCACCAAGTTATTTTTACATTGGCGCTGCTACAATTATAGTCTGATTTATATTATGAACAAACAGCCTGATTATTGTTTCCACTGAGATTTTCATCTTGTTGTAGTACAGCCCCATGATTGGTCTGGGCCTTTAGTGACTGATTGCAGCTATTTCTGCCTAAATCACACCTACTTCTAGACTCAAAACTAAATCGAATCTGAACCGAAACAGAATTTGCATAGTTTGTGTCATATCTACAATTTAGTATTAAATAAATGGCAAAAAAGCTTTTTGGAAACAGAAAACGGATTATCTTTATTTCCCCAGAGCCTGGTGAATTTTTCTTACTGTGAAAAAGGGTTCTCCCTGTTATAGATTTCCTCTGTTTTTGTGTTTTCATCACAAACCTTTCAGATCATCCAACTAAGATAACTAGAGTAAATACCAAAGGCAGTTGTTAAATGATGTTTTTTATATATTGTTGAAAAAAAAGTGATCAAAATCAACCTCTGTGAGAAAATATAGTTAACCCCTTGAACCCAATAACTGGTTGTGCCACACTTGGCAGTAACAACAGCCATCAAGTGTTTGCAATAACTGGTACTAAGTTTTTACTTCTCTCTGGAGGATCTTTGGCCAATCAAGTTTTTAGAGAATCAAAAGCTTGTTTAATGTTATAGCCCATCATCTTAATTAGATTTATTTCCAGGCTTTGACTAGGTCACTGCCAAACCTTACCGTTTTTAATTTTGAGCCATTAAGAGGTGGACTTGGTGTTTTGCTTCGGATCACTGTCCCATTGAATAACCTAAGTGTGCTTGAGCTTATAATTGCAAACTGACAATTGGACATTCTTCTTCAGGAATCTCTGGTAGAGAGTAAAATTCATGGTTCCATCAATTGCGGCTGCCAGACCACCACACTACCACCACCTGACTGTTGCATGCTCTTTTTCTGAAGTGCTGAAATAATTTTGCACAAGATGTAACAGGACTCACACCTTCCAGATACTTTCCACTTTCCACAGAATATTTTTTCGTAGAAGTCTTGGGGATCTTCAAAATATTTCTGGTAAGCAAGTGGTTCTGGTCTTGGAACTCTCCAGTTGATGCCATTTATGCTCCTTCAATTTCTTACTGTTGAAGGATGAACACTGACCTTAACTGACACAACTAATGCCTATAGTGCTTTTGGATGTTATTGTAGGTTCATTTGTGTCCCCCTGGATTATCTGATAATGCGCTCTTGCAGTAACTTTGGAAGCAACCATTTGCAGACTGATAGATATCAATAACTTTTTTTTGTGCATGTGTTTTTAAATTTCTTTAATTTTGGCCATGAGATAATGATTTTTGAGATCTTTTCCCCTACTTCCTGTTGTCAAGACAGGTGTTATTTAAGTGGTTTCTTAATTGTATAGTAATGGCAGGAATCATGTCTAAGGGGGCTTGTGAAACTTTCCTAAATGTCCTTAATCACATTTATTTAATGATTTAAGCAGGGGGCCAATCATATTTTCTAGGGTTGAAACGATTCCTTATTCGTCAAGGCAAATTCTCTGCCTCAAGGCTTAGTTAAATTCTGCCCAACTATTCAGCACACTTTGTTCTGGCGGGTTGGGTATTTTTTTCACAGCACTCTCACTTCCGCTAATGATAGCCTACGTTTCTGATACGTGCATGCTTAGTGTGGTTATCAGCCATGGAGGGAGGCAGCGACGGGCAAAAAAAAAAAAGTGCAGAGAAATGAATGAAAGTGTCAAAAGTGTGGGATGACTTTAAACTTAACAGAAACAGCGCATTGTCTGTACCTCAGCAATCTATAATAGTATCTCCTTGATGCAGAACACCTGAGCAGCTAATAATCGTTTAGTATCGACTCGTGCTTCGAAAGCACACCAAAAAGACGTAGAAGCATGCATGCTCGAGGAAACAGGAATGAGAGTGTGACTTGGCACCTAAATAAACTACAAGGGTACTTGTATTTTATTTGGTTAACATTAAGCTTTTTGATGTTAGAAAAAAACTAAATAAAAATACAGAATGCAATATGAAAGTGACACTTTATGCAGTTTTTTGTTCGTGACTATTTTCAGTGCAGAGGCAGCTAGAGCTGCATTGATGTTAAGTCAACCAGAAAAGGCTGAACTTTTGGCATTTGGATGTAACAACTTGTTTTGCTGTAGATGCATCCTTTGTTATAAATGTTCTAGTGTACACTAAAGACATCCTACGTTGTTGCATTTTAAGCAATAAAATGTATTATTTTTTTTAAGAAATAGACTTATTTACTTTCATATTCTCTTTCGTGTATTTTTCTTACTCATGAAATAAGCTTAAGTAGTCTGCAATCTGCAGAATGTGCCGATGTTTTATTCGATTACTTGATTAATTGGCAGAATAATTAATAGAATACTTGATTACTAAAATAATCGTTAGCCAAAGCCCTACTATTTTCACATTGTGTAAACATTGTTTCTATAAATAAGTAAAAAAAGTATTTACAAACTAAATTGTTTTAGAAAAAAAAACATTATTGACCTGGAAAATTTTGTGTGACATAAAACGCACACAAAGAAATCTGTAAGGGGACAAATACTTTTTTACAGCACTGTAAATCTAAAAAGATTAGTGTTTTAGGAGATATTAATAAAAATTAAGTGTACCACACTCAATGTTGGGCTGCACGGTGGTGCAGTGGGTAGCACTGTTGCCTTGCAGCAAGAAGGTCTTGGGTTCGATTCCCGGCCGGGGGTCTTTCTGCATGGAGTTTGCATGTTCTCCCCGTGCATGCGTGGGTTCTCACCGGGTACTCCGGCTTCCTCCCACAGTCCAAAGACATGCCTGTTAGGTTAATTGGTCACTCTAAATTGCCCTTAGGTGTATGAATGAGTGTGTGCATGGGTGCTTGTGTGTTGCCCTGCGATGGACTGGCGACCTGTCCAGGGTGTATCCTGCCTCTCGCCCATAGACTGCTGGAGATAGGCACCAGCTCCCCCGCGACCCACTATGGAATAAGCGGTAGAAAATGACTGACTGACTGACACTCAATGTTGGCAATTTCCCAAATGGTAAACAATTATAGGATGTAACACGGCACAGTTTCCATCAAGGTCATTTAGAGATCATGCTTTAAAGTTGATATTTGAAGCTGGGGCATGTGACATTTATACTTTAATATTTTCAAGGATCAGTCTGCTATTTTGGTCATTGTGGTGGCAAACTGTGAAATGATTAATATAAAGGATGCTGGCCGAGTTGCTGAACATTTGGTTTGGTTCAGCCGAATTAATGCACGACTGTTGTTTTTCTCACACTGTAATACTGCACTGTACTGGGGATGAGGCTGACAGGAAACCTTTGGCACACACACTCAGACATAATACAATCAATGAAATCTTATTAGATGTTTTTAACTTTGACTTTGCTCACGCGTACACAAACTTGACGTTTCCAGATCAGTCCGAGTATGCTTTCATTACTTTCTCAGCATGTGGGGAAGGCTCTCTTTTTATTTTCAATCTTCACTCAGCTCTTTCAGTCTTTGTTCTGTCCTGTTGTTATTAACTCGGTTGAGCAACGGTCATCCTGACATATTGAGACCTCAGAAACAAGAGATTTCGTCTCTTCTTCACCAATAAATGCGGTGGAATTTTCCTGCTGTCCAGATCATAATGAAATCTGTGGTCTCTTTGTTATGCAGCCCCAGCCATTGTTATGATCTAAGTTCAGAGAGAGATCCCTGAACTCTGGGACAGGCTCTTATTGTCTGAATATGATGTTATGAGGTTAGGATATTATTTTTACCAAAGCTTTTATGTAATTTGATCGCAAGATTTAGATGGAAAACATGTGTTTTACATCCTTTGAATATCAAGTACTTAAGTGTTGACGTTTCAGTGTAATATCCTGAACTTAATTGGGTTTAGGGGTGTAATGGTATTTGTTGAAGTGCATATGTGCACCTACATATGTATGACTGAAAGTTGATATAAGGTATTGGCCGATATGAGATTTTCCTGGTATGATAACTTTGAGTATAAATATCACAGTTTTCCTGTATAAAAACATTAGATTGGATGCATGATATTGGGAACACATGCATTTGCCATTTTATTGTTAAACATTGCAATGACCATAACACTTGCATTTAACTGTTATAAGGGATAAGGTGTGGAAATCATGCCCAGTCAAAGTCCACCCAACTGACCGGATATATTATTGGCATAAAGAGTGTGAATGTATTTGCGCCAAATATTGCATCAAAGCAGTTGACCAAAAAGAGTCAATATATTGTGCAGCCTGAAAGGCGCTGGCCCAAAATGTAAAACAAATGGGTACAACATAATGTCATTGTTTTTGTTAAAAATAAACAGCAATTGAACAAAATCTTGCTGCTGCTAAGATAATATATAAAAATCATTAGTACAGTTGTAAGTAGACATGGACAGGTATTATGGTGTACCAACATTTTAAAAATTATCTGTCATACTAAGTTATTTTAATACAACACCAGAAAGTTCCAGAGTGGACAAAAGTTTCTTCTACTATTTGGAAGGAGTTATTTCATGCCCTTTCATCCCAATACTAGTTGCTCCTTCACATGGCTCTTATTTACAAGGAAGTCGGTTGTTTGGAAAGTCATGGTGTAGAAACTAAAGAAGTACTGTTCATTACAATGCAATACTATTTCGAAATTACAGTTAGAATGCAAAGAGGCTTAAGAGGCATGGGTAGTCGTCTGGCTATCGGACATTTGTGGGTTTGATCCCAGCTTCCCCTTGTTACATGTTGATGTGCCTCTGGGCTCATCATCCCTAAGTTGTTTACTGATCTGCATATCGCTGTACGAAAAATATTTTTAGTGAGCACTGTTTAAATTCAGTCCATTTACTATTTCGACTACAGGCCAGCCTAACCGACCAAGAGCTTCAATAATTTACCAGGTAATTTCAGCCCACAGTTTTTTTATGGCAAACTTTCACTAAATTCAGTGAATGTACATCTGTTAAAAAATATTTTGAATTGAATTATTATTTTAACTGAATGATTTTTTTAATTGATCTCATCACCTTTGACTGAAGAAATTAATCCTTGATTTTTATAAAGATTTTTATATTTGTAAATCAGCGTCATGAGAACATTAAACTGCTGACTCTAATTTTAAAGCGACTGCATTCTCACCAATGTTCGTTTACCCTGTTAGGGTTGTATGTGTTTAAATTAAAACAAAAACATCATGCCAAGCATTTTTTTTTTATTCCATGATGCCGTGAAGCCATGGTATTTTTATTGAAGGCTATCATACAATGGGTACCAAGACATGCTTTTTTCAAATAATGTTGTTTTGATTTGATACACAAATTGAATCTAAAAATGTACAACAAACTTGGAAGTAGTACTTCACAGAATATTGTATCTCTTTGCTGCTCTGCTCTTTATAGAGTAACATTGGAAGCATTATAGGCTGATATTAGCTGCTAATTATTGGGGCTATCTACTTGGGTAGAGCCTTCTTAAAACTTCAAATTTTAGAAATGGTTTGAAGTAAATTAACACTGCCCTTAAGACCGTGACTTTTCAGAATCTTGGTATAACATGGTAAAGGAAAGTGGCCCGTTGCCATGATGCCTCCAAGACAATATTGCCTTATACGATAACTTCAGAATGAAATAGTTTCAAAACATATTTGACAATTATATATGGGAAACAATTATATCCTTTACAGCTCTGTGGACTTGAATCAAGTAGTGTGTGAAATTCAGTAAACAGGATTACTTCAGAAAATTATGTTTTAGGTGAAATATTTCTGTGCAAAATCTGGGAATGTCTTTTTTTTCTGCAGTACAAAAACCTATAGTAAGTTGGGGCAAAATGTGTAAATGTCGCAAGCACTGTACTTAAAACAGATAGAATAAAGAATTAAGAATAAATTCAAACATAACTTAATCAATGTTACATAAACACCTTGCTTTAAGTGTTGTGATCAATCAGTGCTATTACTATTGATGAAGAGTGCAGTGATTCATTACCAGATGTATCTTTTTAGTTATGTAAAACTAAAGTTGGGGGTTGGTTTCATATGAAGTGTCCAGCTGCTTGTCCCGGTCAAGTCAACCTTGCAAAATGAATCTTAAATGCCCAAGTGTCAACTTCTTGGGCCAGCAATAGTGTACATAAATATCCAAAACAATGACTATATTTAGCCATTCTTGCATGTAAAACATGCATTTTGTGCATTCAAATACTAGCTTTGTTTGCATTTCATTAAATATTTCACCAACTTTAAATTCAACAATTGGTTTATTTTCCTTAAATTGTTGCTAATAGGATGTCCTTAGGAATTAGTCTGGTAATGTGCTATAAACGAAAAGGGATTATTTAATTGTGCATTTAATTGGCAAATCATCAAACTTATTAACTGAAAGGAGACAAAGACGCGCGGGGCAGTTTGAGAGTCTACTTAGCAGTTAGCCTTAGCTTCCACTAATTCTCATTAGTGGTTTAGCATTAACCAAGCTAATAGTTTAGTTAGCTTCACTAACCCATATTCTGCTAATGTTTTGGTTACCTGTGCCCACCACTGCCCAAAAGTCAGATTATTATGCCTGGAATCAGCACGCCCTGCCTGCTACCTAGCTCAAGTGACCCAGAATCTCGATATTGTGCGGTTGAGATATGAATCATGACTAAAAGAACATGATTATGGATACTGATTAAAAGGACCTCAGTAGGGTGGCTGGGCTCTGCCTCTACTTTATGCAAGACAGTTACCCAAAAGTGGCTTTTGTAGCTTTTGTAACTATTTTTGTCATTTGAATTTTCAAAAATACTGGTTTGGTTAGAGTAGAGTTCCAGAGCAGGAACAAAACAAACCAAAACCAACAACAAGAATACTATAATAGCATTTAACTTGATGTGACATGTTATTGGCACAGTTTGTTTTATAGACAAAGGCTGATCTTTATCTGAATCTAAGTATCCATTTCTTGGAGCACAAGCAAACATTCCCAGTCATTGTGGGCTTGAGGTTGGCGTTGGTGTGCTTGGAAATCCCCACAATGTCAGAGGTGTCTTGCTGTTAGGCCAAACACTTATTAGGAAGTTTTGTCCCAGTTCAGCAGCAGATATTTGTGTTACAGTGTGTAAAATGTTAAGGCCACTAACATGTAATTTAAGGCAACTGAAGAGGAAAGGCTGGGAGGTTTGGCAGTACTGCTGTAAATGTTCAGATTTTTAGTCATTGTGGAAGCTTGCCAGTTTTCTATTCATACATCGACAAACCAGTATGGGTGTACCTTCACCCAAAAAAACAAAGTTTATCTGTGGGTTGGCTGTTAGTGCTGCTTGAGGCTTTCCCCTGCTACATTCAGATTAGGGCTGTAAAACCGCAGGAAAACATGTATTTGTGGTACTATTGCTGTATGTTGCAAAGACGATACCGCTTACTATTAACAAACATTTGGGTGTCTCTTTTCTTTCTTTTCCTTCATCACAATATCGCCCCACTGTGGGAGCTTCAACCTATCAGCCACCAAATATACACTGCTCAAAAAAATAAAGGGAACACTTAAACAACACAATATAACTCCAAGTAAATCAAACGTCTGTGAAATCAAACTGTCCACTTAGGAAGCAACACTGATTGACAATCAATTTCATATGCTGTTGTGCAAATGGAATAGACAACAGGGGGAAATCTTTAGCGATTAGCAAGACACACTCAATAAAGGAGTGGTTCTGCAGGTGGGGAACACAGACCACTTCTCAGTACCTATGCTTTCTGGCTGATGTTTTGGTCACTTTTGAATGTTGGTGGTGCTTTCACACTCGTGGTAGCATGAGACGGACTCTACAACCCACACAAGTGGCTCAGGTAGTGCAGCTCATCCAGGATGGCACATCAATGCGAGCTGTGGCAAGAAGATTTGCTGTGTCTGTCAGCGTAGTGTCCAGAGCCTGGAGGCGCTACCAGGAGACAGGCCAGTACACCAGGAGACGTGGAGGAGGCCGTAGGAGGGCAACAACCCAGCAGCAGGACCACTACCTCCGCCTTTGTGCAAGGAGGAACAGGAGGAGCACTGCCAGAGTCCTGCAAAATGACCTCCAGCAGGCCACAAATGTGCATGTGTCTGCACAAACGGTTAGAAACCGACTCCACGAGGATGGTATAAGGGCCCGACGTCCACAAATGGGGGTTGTGCTCACAGCCCAACACTGTGCAGGACGCTTGGCATTTGCCAGAGAACACCAGGATTGGCAAATTCGCCACTGGCGCCCTGTGCTCTTCACAGATAAAAGCAGGTTCACACTGAGCACACGTGACAGACGTGACAGAGTCTGGAGACACCATGGAGAGCGATCTGCTGCCTGCAACATCCTTCAGCATGACCGGTTTGGCAGTGGGTCAGTAATGGTGTGGGGTGGCATTTCTTTGGAGGGCCGCATGGCTCTCCATGTGCTCGCCAGAGGTAGCCTGTCTGCCATTAGGTACTGAGATGAGATCCTCAGACCCCTTGTGAGACCATATGCTGGTGCAGTTGGCCCTGGGTTCCTCCTAATGCAGGACAATGCAAGACCTCATGTGGCTGGAGTGTGTCAGCAGTTTCTGCAAGATGACGACATTGAAGCTATGGACTGGCCCGCCCGTTCCCCAGACCTGAATCTGATTGAGCACATCTGGGACATTATGTCTCGCTCCATCCACCAATGTCACGTTGCACCACATACTGGAAGTAGTACTGCCCAGGCGTTGTAGGGAGGTCATACAGGCACATGGAGGCCCCACACAATACTGAGCCTCATTTTGACTTGTTTTAAGGACATTACATCAAAGTTGGATCAGTCTGTAGTGTGTTTTTCCACTTTAATTTTGTGTGCGACTCCAAATCCAGACCTCCATTGGTTAATAAATTTGATTTCCATTGATGATTTTTGTGTGATTTTGTTGTCAGCACATTTAACTTTGTACAGAACAAAGTATTCAATGAGAATATTTCATTCATTCAGATCTAGGATGTGTTATTTGAGTGTTCCCTTTATTGTTTTGAGCAGTGTATTTTTATCATGCAGAATTTGCAAGCATGGCCCTAGAAATTTAATATCCTACCAAATATCGCATTCAAGCAGTTCTTTTCGATGTTATATGGCACGCATTGATATTATGATTATGACTGAGATTTTATATATTGTGCAGCTGTGTTTCAGATGACTGGTTAAGAGACCAAAAAGAAGAGCATTTAAAAAAAGCTTTGTATAGATAGTAAGAAATTACATTCCTCAAGTTGCTTTGTCAGTTTAAAAAGAAATTTAGTGAAGCTTTAATTATAAACTCTTGACAAGCTTTGTCATCAAAGTCATTAAAGTCAGTGAAAGTAATTCTAGTAATATAAATAAACAGTAAAAACTGAAGACCAGACCTAGTAAAATGTAATAAAAACTTATATTTCTGGCCAGGAATAAATGATGACACTACCACATTTATACCTACTTAAAATGGCAAAAATTAAACATAGGTGTATTTAATCACGTGTACACTTCATGTTTATCTGGACGCTAGAACAGAGGAAATGTTTGGCATAAACCAAATAGAGCATGCCTCACACCAAATGTGAAGTATGGAGCTAGAAGTTTCATGCTTTGGGATGCTTTGCTGCAGCAGGGCTTGGCCAGCTCACTATTATAGAATCCAGCATGAATTGTCCATGTATCAGAGGGTCCTTCAGGAAAATGTAAGACCATCTGTAAAAATAATAATAATAATAATAAAGGGTGAGGCCCAGCTGTGCAACATGACAAATACCCAAAACATACCAGTAAATCCACCAAGAACTGGCTGAATATTAAGAAATGGAAATTCCTGGGCTGACTCACAGTCGAGATCTAGGGGCGTCTGTGGGACAGTGGAAAGAGTAGTTGTCTCGCTATCCCAACATAGCAAGTTCAATTCCAGCTTTTTACTGTCACATGTCGATGTACCACTGGGCAAGGTACTTTACAAGGTACCCCAAGGTGAGTTGGACTTGAATATTCAATGTGAGTGGGGGAATTTAGCTCTATTGTACAGCACTAGAAAAGCGCTATATAAGAACCTCAGAAATCTCCCAGCCTAAAGTGAGGAGTGGAGCAAACATTCATCGGATGTCTGAGACAGATGGAGGGCTACGAGAAGCGTCTCACTGAAGTTATTTTAGCCAAAAGGTGCTAAAAGAAGCTGTTAGGGTTCCTAACATTTTCTTAGAGTGCATATTTTTGTCGATATATTAAGTTCAATCTGTAAAAAAAAGGTTGTTTTTTTTGTTTTACTTGTAATTGATCTTTCCCTTTAAAGGCATAAAATAAATTTGAGCAGAGATTAATATGTGCACATTTGTTAATAACTGAACATTTAATAGGGTGATTAAATTTTTTCACATAAAAGGAAGGAACTAAATTCAACTACTAAACTACTACTGGATTGGAAACATTGGGATTTCTTAGTTTGTAACCAACAGATCGGCTTATCAGAGCCCAGGAAGGAAAAGTTGTCTGACTTGTCTCTGCCAGATTGATTGCTGCATCTTTAAGAATGTTGTTTCATGTTATGTACAACTGCAGTTTCCCATGTCTTCTTTTTTGTGTTATTTCAAAAAAAAATGCCATCTCTAATTGACCTGATTGATTAAATTCAGGTTAGGACAAGTATAAAGGAGACGGGCACATAGTTAGATGCCCCCTCACTGCTGCCACTAAAGGAGAAAACCCACAACGCTAATTAAACAGAGCAGACTGGTTCATTTGCATGTTTTTTTTGTGAGCATTAATTAAGATATGCAAAATATCCAGATGAGCAACAAAGTATATCTAAGCAACTCGCCAGCACCGAGGTGCAGCCAGGAAAATAGATTGATGCCATGTCCTCCGCCGTCCCATCAATCGTGAGGCTGCCTGCGTCAGAGCAGCAGGGAGTGCAGCATGCGCAGGAATTTCTCTTTGACTTTGACACTAACATATGAATATATTTCATGTAGTGACACAAAGCAGACACAGCTGAACCTCACGTATGATGCAAGCAGGCTGCAACACCTACATTGCATGGCACAACACGGATAAATGTGAGAGGATTATGTACGTACAGTTGTGAGGAGGTGTGACTCATGTACAGTAGATTAGTTCTCTTTGATTCGTCGTTGCACATAGAGAAGAATTTGGGCCAGAAAATGTGAAAAGAATGAGGTTTTGGAACATGTTACATAAGATGTCAAAACAAGCTTAAATATTAAAACATCAGTCAGGATAAATCAAACTTGCGTTTGCTGTATACCCATTAGGAAACTTCATTTTTAATGCTTTCCCTAGCTCTGACTAGGGTAAGAACAGTTCAATAGCAAAATTAAAGTGATCAAATGTCCTTGTAAATGTAACTAGTAGGTGAGATAGACACAACCAACTAGTGATAAAAAGCGGCCAGTTTTGCCTTGGCTTAATATAGACCCCATTCCCTGTTGATTTCAGTTTTAAGTAAAAATAACCTGCAATGTTCCAGTTCTTGAGTCTGTAAAAACAACAAAAAGTCTTTTTAAGACACTTAAACACAAAGTTTACACAAATAAGTTTGAATGTGGTAAAAAAGCTGCTCAATTTAATGCAAATCTATTAATGTCGCAATATCATTGTTTGCAGCATCAGTAGGGCAAAGAAATTCTTGGACTGCAAAAAAAATTATGTATTTAAATGAGTTTTTTATTTAAACCTTTTTTTTTACTAGAAAAGGACTCATTGAGATCAAGGAGCTCTTTTTGCAAGAGTGTTATCCTGTGCAAGACAGTCAAGAGCACAAAAACACAGTTTCAATGAAAAGCATTTGACATTAAACAATCAAGACTGTTTAACCATGATTACATGAAAGATGCTGCATGAAAACTAAAAGCAGCAAAAGAGAATATAATGTAATAATAGAATATAAAATTTAACAAAAGCACCTGCAACCAGTGGATGGTTCCAAGTTTCTAAGAAGAGATTTAAACATGTCTAAGGGAACAAAATCCTAGAGATTTAAAGAGTTTTGTAGCTTATTCCATGCAGAGGGAGCAGCATACTTAAACACCTTTTTTTGCTGGGTTAGTATAGACCTTAGGAGCAGACAGTAGGAATAAACCCTGACAGGACTCTCAGGCTTTCTCTGCTAGAAATCCATCTGGTGATGTCTGTTGTTTAATGCGACAGAATATATTTAGGAGGCCATTAAGATGTTCTGGTAAAGTCATTGAGAAACTACAAATAAGTTGTTTCTTTATGGAAAGAGTAGATAAGCCAGATGGAACATTTAACAAAAAAGCTATTTTTTTAGATCGAAAAAAGGATTTTTTTTTCCCCCCAGTAGCTGGAAAGACTAATCCCTATCTAGGACGTAAGTTTGTATTGAACTCGAACAAGAAAGACATCTGTTTATTATTTATGTGTATTTCTTCATTGGAAGTGTTACTGTCATCATGCATTTGTAACATTATCCCACATCGCATGTTTTCCTATAATCATGCCGCCTTATTGGCTAGTCAGACCTACAGTGAAGAAAAATCGGCCTCAGACAATAAAAATTTGATCAGTTCATCTCTAATTGTAATTCTTAATTGTGTGAACTATACCATCTTTCGTGGTTTTTAATATAAATACATTACAAACTAGCTGTACAGTAAGGACAAAAACACTGGATGGACACCAACACATGCTGAAACAGTCAGTCAGTCATTTTCTATACCGCTTCTTTCATAGTGGGTCGCAGGGAAGCTGGTGCCTATCTCCAGCAGTCTATGGGCGGGAGGACGGGGTACACCCTGGACAGGTCGCCAGTCCATTGCAGGGCAACACACAAACAACCAAGCACACACTCATACACACACCTAAGGGCAATATAGAGAGACCAATTAACCTAACAGGCATGTCTTTGGACTGTGGGAGGAAGCCGGGGTACCCGGAGAGAACCCACGCATGCATGGGGAGAACGTGCAATATCCATGGAGGAAAACCCCCGGCCTGGAGTTGACCCAGGACCTTCTTGCTGCAAGGCAACAGTGCTACCAACTGCGCCACCGTGCAGCCCATGTGTTGAAAACAATTGGCTCAAAATTGATTACAAGTAGTACCTTCAACAACATAAATTGTGGACAAATGAACCGACATAAGGCACTTTGTTCGGTTTTAACAAACATGCGGTCTTATTCTGGAGATCATAGCTGTAGATTCACCTGCTTGCTAATCCATGTCCTAGTATGAGTGAGTCAGTATCGGGTGTTCATTGAGTTCAGTAGAAACGGCTAAATTAGTGTTATTTTCACATGCTTGGCACCAACGACCTGATTTATCTGATAAGATATGAGGGATTGGCAGGAATCATTAACGTATAGTAATACTAGTAAATAATGGACCTGTTTAGTTTGATAGCAAGGTACTGCTAACACTACTGGACGGTAGTAATAATGTACCAAGTTGTTTTCCAACAATCACTGTCACAAATCATAAATCACATTTCTGTTGTTTATGCAGTTTAATTTGGAAAGTTAAAATGTACTGACAGAGCATGTTAGCTTTCCACATTGACTCATTAGTTATCGTTCAATCAAAAACAAACTTTTTAGCAGCTAAACTTGTGGTAAATGGGCAGTATGCACCGTAAGCCCTCATCCTGACCATCTGAGCAAAACGGATCAAAATCACCAATTATTTTTCCATGATTTCTTCTTCCATGGGTTGTTTTTGTGATGAATTGTGTCAGAGGACTGTGCAATGTACAAAACGTTTGAAGTGTAATGTACCATTAAAGGTCCAGTAATTGCCGATGCGGTATATCATCAGATCTAGTTCGGGCCACATTGTGGAGGATTTCTTGATAGTAATGAAATCCTGGCTCTCAAGCTGGAGCAAATGTTGGCTCTTTGATAGCCTGCTGCCTGCTCAGTCAGCTTGGGCAGTTATACTTTGAATATGCTAATTAAGAACTGCTGCAAGTTTGATGTCAGCAGTTCTCAGTTGTGTTTAAATATGTATTTTAATGTGTGGCTTGTACTTCCTTTTTAATCTTCTTCTGCACACATCCTCGCTGTATAGCAGTATTGTTTTTTGTCAACAGAGACACCCTGTGTTTAGAAGAGTAACTGCATTCCGTCCTTCTGCCTTCTGTTGCTAAAATAAGATTGCATTTTTGGCTTTACTTAACTTAAAAGTGTCACTAATGACAGGTCTTCAGCAAATCACAAGAGCCAAATTTTTCAAACAGGCAGAGCAGGTCTCCGAGTGGAGAGGGTAACAGTGCAGACTAGAACCCTCCAACAAATGTCAATGTGACGAAGCCTCTTTTTACAATTTAAACACACAGGATGCACAGTGATAAAATATGCTTAGATCACTTCTGTTCTGTGCTGCATCATTAATCTGAGAATATAGTCTAAAATCTATTAGAACGATTTGAGTTACAATACAACATCACAAGCCAGTCCAGGCACATTGTAGTACAATATCCTTTGGTGTGTTTTTAGGCTTTATGCATCCTGGAATTTGAGGACTGGAGCTTGTGACACTATGCTGTGTCCCTGAGCTGGAACAAGTGGGTATTGAAAATGGATGACTGGTTGAAGTATTTGTTAATTTTATGTTAAATAGTGTGAACATATTGGGTTCTTCTTTGTTTTGGCTCCTAGTACGTTTTTTTTTTTTACTGCAGTGGTTTCACACATTTTTACCAATAATTACTCTAAACAAACAAACAAGAAATGATTTTTTTGTCAATACTTCATCAAGAAATTTACATGATGATCCAGGGCGATGATTTAGTTCGTTAAACACTTTACTGCTTGATCTCTCTTTTTCATTGCATGTAACAGCATTTCATGCCTTCTCTTATACTGTAGCACTGATCACCTCTGAAGCCCATTAGCGCCGTTAGAGTACCATGGAGGAAAACAGAGCTGAGCCGGTTAGGATCAGGGTAGGTGATGGATGGAGGATGAGGTCAATTCTGAGGGGGGATCCAGACTCTATGGAAAAGACCTGTTGTTCTCTCTCGCTGCCTCTCTCTCTCTCTTAGTGAGTTTCTCCCTGCTGCGCTGCAGTCCTCTGATGATCTCATCTGCTCACGCACCGAGCCTTAGAAACCCACACACACCACATCCTGAGGAAAACACTGCTGGTGATTCCCTCTCAAAAGAGCTTCATAATGTTTAGATGTTAATCACTGACAGGAGCGAGGGTGGCTGCGAAAAAAAAATCACTCCTCAGGACAAGGATCAACTGCTGTTGTTTAATGCTTAATGAACCTTTATTTTAGTTTGTCTCTGCTTTCTAATGCTTAGTGTTGTTGTCAGAATGTGTGGTTTTCACTACTGTATTTATTTCTGGTCTAGATTGTAAGTAAATTATGCTCCAGGGACTCTCTTTTTTCCATGTTGTGCAATGTGTTGTTGGTTCAAGGTTTAATTTGCCATTATAAAAGAAAATAAACATATTTTTCTTGTTTAGGGGCTGTCACACCATTCGGATTTTAATCATACCCAACTGATCTGAATTCAATCATGAGTGGAATGCGAAATTTGATGATTCATAAATTATTTTCTGTTGGAATTAAAATGCAATTTAATCATGGTTGGATCACACTGAACAAATTTGCTGCTGAAATAAGTTTGTTCATGCAGTGGGGCCGGGCTGTTACCGCTTATAAAATCGTGACTGCCGTTTCCATTTTCATTTTAAGGCTCAAACAAAAGCCAGAAAGGGAGATTGCTTAGTAGTCTGACCAAAAATGGATGTTAGGTAAAAGCCAGCTTTGTTGTGCTTCATTTATGCTTTGTGGAATTTGGTTGAGTAGCAGTTTGATGCTTTTGGAAGGGTTCAGTGATATCACTGCCATTACGTTATTGCTGTAGTGGTGTTTTTCGCTTGTTTTTGGGATTTATTTTTCAGTACCTCTCTTGCTGAGTTATAGGGACACAGAGATTGTTGAAATATTGATTTTTGGCTCCCTCACTGTTGTGGTTTTCTGCTTTGTACAGATAGAGGATACCTCAGAATTTAAATTAATTTTTGAAACATTTATCAGAATCAGCTTTATTGGGCAGGTTTGTGTGCACAAATAAGGAATTTAAAACCACAATGTATATAACAAATAAATCGGTACCAGGAACGTATGTGCAAGTGTGTGTGTTTCTTCTTTTCAATATATATAAAAGATGGGAGGAAGGTTGTGATGCAAATATGCCTATTTTGTTTCCAACAGAGTATTCGACAACTCTGGCTGTGAGGTTTTTATTGTGGTTAGCAGAGAGACAGCCTGGGGGGAGAAACTGTCTCTGTGATGGCTGGTTTTTGCCACTCACGCTCTGTAGTGCCAACCCGAAGGTAAAAGTCTACAGTTTGAGTTCAGGATGTGTGGGGTCTGCAGAGAACACTCCTTTTCCTGACCCTTGACCTGTACAAGTCCTAAGTAGATGAAATGTCAGCCCTGATGATCCCCTCTGTAAATCTAATTGTTCGTTGTAGTGTGGAACTGTTTTGTAGATGAGCAAAACCACACAATGATGGATGAGCACAAAACAAACTGAATGATGACAGTGTAGAAGGTGACCAGCAGCTCCTGTGACTCGTCACTGTCCTGGATCAAATCAATAACAGTGGTGTCATCTGCAAAATTCAGAAGTTTCACAGACTGGTCTCCTGAGATGCAGGGATTTGTGTACAGAAAGAAGAGGAGTGGGGAGAGAACACGCCCCTGGGGGGCGCCGGTCCTGATGGTGCTTGAGTGGGAGAAGAGGCTTCCCAGCCTCACCTGCTGGTGCTCAATCGTGAAGCTGATTCATTGACAGGTGGAGGCTGGCACTGTGAGCTTCTGGTGGAGGATAACTGGGTTAATAGTGTTGAAGGCTGAGCTGAAATCTACAAACAGGATCCTGACGTATGTCCCTTTGTGGTCGAGGTGGTACTTAATGAATTGTAGACCCAAGTTGATTGCATCGTCTGCCATGGTGCGTTTCTTGGGTACCGGGATGATGGTGGAGCGTGTAAAGCTGGGGGAACCTCACACAGCTCCAGTGACTTGTTAAAAATACAAGTGAAGATGGGGGTAGTTGGTCACCGCAGATTTTCAGGCCGAGGGGAGACACCATCAGGACCCAGAGGTTTCTTTCCATTCAGACGCTTGAAGACCCTATTATCATCTTTGATCTTAAGTGCAGGCAGGGGGAGAGAGGAGAGGGTTGTAGAGTTATTGGTGGGAGATGCAGGTTGACCGTTTGTGTTATAGTGAAATGTGAAAAGCTGGTAATCAAATCTACAGAAGAAACGGTTCAGATCCTTGGCCCCCCACAGCATGGGGGGTTGGGCTCTATAGTTGGTAATGGTCTGCAAACTCCTCCACACTGAAGTGCTGTCGCTAGCTGGGAAGCTGTTTTTTTTTTTTTTTTTTTTGTAGGATCTTTTAGCTAGTTTGATCTCCTTTGTCAATTTGTTCCTTGCCTGCATATACAGGGCCTGGTCTCTACTCTGGTAAGGTTCATATTTGGTCTGACACAGCTGCCTCAGATGTGAAGAAACCATTGTTTTCTGTTGTTTATCGCACATTATTGCTGGTATTGTTATTTTCTAGGCTCAGCTGATTTAATTTTTTATAGCACCATTTCAAAGCAAATGTTTCCAATTCATATCCAAATATATAGAATCCAGTACAGTCCAAATTATCCAAATTCTGTTGATTATGTAATTACAATTGGTAAAAACATTCTACCTTATCTAATGAAGAACAGATGATTTTTATCGAGTCATGACTTTGCAGCAATGCCTCACAAGAGCAAATATTTTAAGACCGTGAAGAAGAACATATCTTTTAACAGCAAGAAGCCTCCAGTTGAGCCAGGCCCAGTCTGAGGTGTCATCTGCCTGACCCGCTGGTGTTAAGATAGAAAGCAGACATAGAAAGAAAATCGGAAGTACTAGTCCAGGAGTACTGCTAATGTAAGTAAGAAAAGAAAAGAAAACAGAAATACGCAAAGTTATTGTAGGAATGGCTTCGTCAATTGTCTTGGCAATGATAAAGACACAGCTAAACACCAAAGTAGTGGGACAGGAGTACTTTCCATTGGAATTGAAGTATGACTAGTTTTTTAATTATAGCAGCAGCTCCATCAGTTGTACTGTCTAAGAAAGAAAAACACAACAAATATAGAAGTAATGTGCTTGATGTTTAAAAAAAGGTGTAAAAGACAAATGACCGCAAGTACTCAGCAATAGTTCCATCAATGGCTCAATCCAAGAAAGAGACACAACTAAACACAGTCAGCTGTACTTTCTATGGGAAAGAAAAACAAAGAGTGGACTTAGGTAATCGTAATAGCTCAGCTGAACATAGAAGTACTGAGCCAGGTATACTTTCGGTAGAAAAGGAAAAATGGACAGTATGCAGTAGATAATGACAACAAGAGTTCAGTCAGTGGTTTTGCTAAGGAAAGAGACACAGCTCAACACAGACACATATCAGGATTACTTTCTATTAGAATCAACACAGAGTATATAAATGGTGAATGACAGGAATTGCTCCATCAGTGGCTCAGTTTAGGTTCTACATTGGTCCACTTTTAAGCAATATTTAATAGTTTTTATTTCCTAAAACAGATTTCACCATATAAAATAGATTAAAAACAGTACCAGAGCTAATGTGTTTAAGGAGTACACTCGTGTGCGTCACATCTGTGTGAAAAAAAGCATAAATTGATGATAAAACTCTAACACTCAGTAGTTTAATCTAACCTCCCCAACAACCCTATAACATTCCAAACCCTTTGTTAAGTGCCTAGAGAGGACCTGTGTTGTGAATTGGCAGTATATAAATAAAACTGAATTGAATTGAATTGATTTTTTTTTTTCTGGAGAAAAATTTAATAGAACACGGTCAGAAATCAGCTTAAATCATTTCAAAACTATGAAAGTAGATACTGTAAAATTTCACTGAAAGACATTTTTACTGTTCTATCCGTTTACCTGTTTTCTGTCTTAGATGAGCAATTAATTAGTCATTCTTAAATGACTATTAGGTTTGATGAGAAACGCTGTTGACCGTCCATCTCCCTCTCCCTTTTGGCACCATTTTTAACATACATGTGGATTTGAGTGATTGACCACTAATGGCAACCAAAAGAAAGTGGTTTGGTTCCTGCTGTTGCAGAATAGCTTCTTAAAAGTCTGGAATCCAGCAATTGCACACAAGCTGACAGGGCTGATTGGTGCTGCGGCTCTGAATATGCGCTCGAGCAGGACTTGCTCCTGCCGCGGTTTCTGTTATATTAGGCTTAAGGGGAACTACTCATGGCCAGTCTGTGTGCCTCTGTGAAAATTTTGCATAAAGTTAAAACTTTTTTAAATTGCACATATGGGTGTCCTATTACTTCCCACTTGATTTGCTAACACATTGCTCCACAAATAAATAAAAAAAACACAACATCTCAAACAAGTTTGACTTTGATTTAAGTATTTTGCAGGTCTTGATGTCTATGGAAGAAGAAAATACACTTGTCTTTTTTTATTCAGTGTCATCTCATTATCTAATAATTGTATCTGCCCTTTCGTTTATCAGTCTGTTTATTTGTTCGCCCATCTATCTGTGTCCTATTTTTCTTCCACCATTAATCTGTTGCGCATAGAATACAGATTAGTTGCTAGTTTACTCCCCAAAAAAAAAAAATTCAGTGCTTCTAATTCAATACTGTCCAAAGGTTAACTTGGTTCTCGTTTTGCTGTTGTAAGCAATGGAGCAGAGTTATTACAGTTCTATCATCTCATAACAACATGACATAAATAGTTTTGTTGAGATGTTTTCTCAGCATTATAGGACTCAACATACTTCCTCAAACATGGTTTTTATTCGTTGTGTCATTGTATGTTCAGGATGGGCAATATAACCCAAAAAGCAAACAAAACAAAATCTTTATTATCAACATAATAAATGTATTTTGGACTTTTATTGCCAACTTATCTTCTTCCAGTACTCTAATTCATCTTTTATAAAAAAAACTGTACCTAGAATTATAAAAAAACAACTTTAATTTAAATGCTGCTTTTATTTGTCACATATATAAGCAGATAAAACACACTGTTTTATGTCAACATTTTATTGATTTAAAAGGATTGCAGGTCAGTTTTCCCCTTTCCTATTTTGTATTCTCATGTCAGAAGTTGTCTTTTTCAACTCTTATTATCATACCCATGCTCTTAACCCATTTTAATAACTTTTATTTTTCTAAGTATATTTAATATTATTTCATTTTTCAAGGCTTAGCTTTAGCCTCTATTTTCATTTATTTTGGTGCATATTCCCATTTTAACCAACTGATTCATATTAACAATGACAGACTATTTCTAAAAAGATCTAAATTCTTCTTAGTGACCTCCTGTTGTTAGATATCATGTAAGTTGGATGACCACCAACCAAACCTTGCAGAATTGTAGATTATAGGAAATAATCGGCTATCAGAGCAGTAATAAAACATCCCCCTGGCAGTCATGAATGGATTCTTAGATGGTAGAAACCTTCGGTTAGAGAGGCTTTTATTTTGTACCTGAAAAGGTTTGCTAGTTTGCTAGTTTCCTTCCTTGAACTGCCACCTTAACGTGGTGGAGGGGTTTGAGTGCTCAAATGATCCTAGAGGCTATGTTGCCTGGGGCTTAAATACCCCTGGTAGGGTCTCCCATGGCAAACAGGCTCTAGGTGATGGGTCAGACAAAGAGCAGTTCAAGAATCCTTCATGAGGACTAGAATGTCGAGGCACGTGACGTCGCCCGGTACAGCGGAGCCGGGGTCCCACCCTGGAGCCAGGCCTGGGGTCGGGACTCACCGGAGAGCACCTGGTGCCCGGGTTGCTCCTTGCGGGACCCGGCCGGGCCAAGCCCGAACGAGAGACGCGAGGCCTTCCCCCAGTGGGCCCACCACCTGCAGGGGAAACCGTGAGGGACCGGTTCAAAGAGGATTGGGTGGCGGACGAAGGTGGAGACCTCAGCGGCCCGATCCCTGGATGCTTAGGCTGGCTCTAAGGACGTGGAATGTTACCTCGCTGGGGGGGAAGGAGCCTTAGCTTGTGCGGCAGGTCGAGAGATATTGAATAGAAATAGTTGGGCTCACCTCCACGCACAGCGTGGGCTCTGGAACCCATCTCCTGGAGAGGGGCTGGACTCTCTTCTACTCTGGAGTGGCCCACGGGGAGAGGCGGCGGGCTGGTGTGGGTTTGCTTGTTGCCCCCCAGCTCAGCTGTCTCGTGTTGGGGTTTACCCCAGTGGATGAGAGGGTCGCATCCCTGCGTCTTCGGATTGGGGATAGGTCTCTGATTGTCGTTTCGGCCTAAGGGCCGAGCGGTAGCGCGGAGTACCCGGCCTTTTTGGTGTCCCTGTCGGAGGTGCTGGATAGTGCCCCTCCCGGGGACTCTATTATTCTGCTGGGGGACTTCAACGCCCACGTGGGAAACGACGGTGACACCTGGAGAGGCGTGATCGGGAGGAATGGCCTTCCCGATCTGAATCCGAGTGGTGTTTTGTTATTGGACTTCTGTGCTAGTCACGGATTGTCCATAATGAACACCATGTTCAAGCATAAGGGTGTCCATCAGTGCACTTGGCACCAGGACACCCTAGGCAGGAGGTCAATGATCGACTTTGTTGTCGTATCATCAGACCTTCAGCCTCATGTTTTGGACACTCGGGTGAAGAGAGGGGCTGAGCTGTCCACTGATCACCACCTGGTGGTGAGTTGGATCCGTTGGAGGAGGAGAAAGCCGGACAGACTTGGCAGGCCCGAGCGCATAGTGAGGGTCTGCTGGGAACGCCTGGCGGAGCCCTCGGCCAGGGATGTATTCAACTCCCACCTCCGGGAGAGCTTCGGCCAGATTCCGGGGGATGTTGGAGACATAGAGTCCGAGTGGACCATGTTCTCCGCATCTATTGTCGCATTTATTGTCCCAGAACCCGGTGGTGGACACCGGCAGTAAGGGATGCTGTCAAGCTGAAGAAGGAGTCCTATCGTCTGTGGTTGGCTTGTGGGACTCCTGAGGCGACTGACAGGTACCGTGAGGCCAAGCGTGCTGGGGCCCGGGCTGTGGCAGAGGCAAAAACGCGGGCCTGGGAGGAGTTCGGTGAGGCTATGGAGAAGGACTACCGGTTGGCCTCGAAGCGATTCTGGCAAACCGTCCAGCGCCTCAGGAGGGAGAAGCAGTGCTTCGCCAACACTGTTTATAGTGGGGGTGGGAAGTTGCTGACCTCGACTGGGGACATTATCGGGCGGTGGAAGGAGTATTTCGAGGATCTCCTCAATCCTGCCATCACGCATTCCCTGGTGGAAACAGAGGCTGGGGACTCGGGGTTGGACTCTTTCATCACCCAGGGTGAAGTCACGGAGGTGGTTAAAAAGCTCCGCGGTGGCAAGGCTTCGGGGGTGGATGAGATCCGCCCTGAGTACCTCAAATCTCTGCATGTTGTGGGGCTGTCATGGTTGACACGGGTCTTCAGCATTGCGTGACGGTCGGGGACAGTGCCTCTGGACTGGCAGACTGGGGTGGTGGTCCCTCTTCATAAGAAGGGCGACCGGAGGGTGTGTTCCAACTACAGGGGGATCACACTCCTCAGCCTCCCTGGTAAGGCCTACGCCAGGGTATTGGAGAGGAGAGTCCGGCCGATAGTCGAACCTCGGCTTCAAGAGGAGCAGTGTGGTTTTCGTCCCGGCCGTGGAACACTGGACCAGCTCTATACCCTCTACAGGGTACTCGAGGGTTCATGGGAGTTTGCCCAACCGGTTCACATGTGTTTTGTGGACCTGGAGAAAGCATTCGACTGTGTCCCTCGTGATGCCTCGTGGGGGGTGCTCCAGGAGTATGGAATCGAGGGCCCTTTATTAGGGGCCTTCCGGTCCCTGTACGAGCGGAGCAGGAGTTTGGTCCGCATTGCCGGCACTAAGTCGGACCTGTTCCCGGTGCATGTTGGACTCCGGCAGGGCTGCCCTTTATCACCAGTCCTGTTCATAACTTTTATGGACAGGATTTCTAGATGCAGCCAAGGGCCGGAAGGGGTCTGGTTTGGGGACCAGTGGATTTCGTCTCTTCTTTTTGCAGATGACGTGGTCCTGCTGGCCCCCTCTAGCCAAGACCTACAGCATGCGCTGGGGCGGTTCGCAGCCGAGTGTGAAGCGGCTTGGATGAAGATCAGCTCCTCCAAGTCAGAGGCCATGGTACTCAACCGGAAAAGGGTGGCTTGTCCTCTTCAGGTTGGAGGGGAGTTCCTGCCTCAAGTGGAGGAGTTCAAGTATCTCGGGGTCTTGTTCACGAGTGAGGGAAGAATGGAGTGGGAGATCGACAGACGGATCGGTGCGGCTGCCGCAGTAATGAGGGCACTGTGCCGGTCCGTTCTGGTGAAGAGAAAGCTGAGCCGAAAAGCGAAGCTCTCGATTTACCAGTCGGTCTACGTTCCTACCCTCACCTATGGCCATGAACTTTGGGTCATGACCGAAAGAACGAGATCCCGGATACGTCTGGGTGTCTCTGCTGAGTCTGCTGCCCCCGCGACCCGGTCCCAGATAAAGCGGAAGACGACGTGTACGAGTAAAAGTTTGCTAGTAAATGAGCAAAACTACAGAGGTATGAATTGGCGACTGGATGAAATAACCATTATCACTGCTATCCAACGCCTCTTGACTAGACATTTACACTGAATATGACCTCTCTTGGATAATTAAAGTGTAGATATGCTGCCGCTTTTGAAACAGAATCTTGAGTTTTTATTAAAAGGGATGTGGAAGCTGTTGGGAGGTTATTTGTTGGCTATAATTTCATTTGCCTTTGAGTATCTGCTAAGATTTATGTCCAATCAGATTGTGTGCATATTTAATTTTTCAGGTGGAAAACACCAAGCATTTGATCACATTAATCGAAATGACCTTGTAAATCTAAATTTTTAATTGGAATTTTGTAAAAGTTAAATTGATTGAGCTATTATTGATGCCTTGGCATAGATTTAGTGGTACATGCTAAAGTTTTGTGTAAACCTTGTAGCCCAGACAGAATGCCAACATGATCAATCATGGGGGAACGGAGTTGAAAAAACAAACTTTGAGTTTTTTACACTGAACACCAATAAATAAGATCAGACTTAAAAACTGAACTCGTGCAGCACTAAGGTCTTGAATTCTACCTTACTGAAATTTTTTTCCTCTCTTGTCTTTATCACCTGTTCTCCATTTATTGCTCCCATACTTTCCTGTTTTGGTTCATGCTGCCATGGTAACCAATGATTGCCTTTTTTTGGTAAAAGTTGTAGGGCAGTTTTTAAGGTCCACCTTGAGATGAAACCACTTGTTTCAGTCACACATACTGACACTCACTTCAGGTTTACAGATGGTCTGATTTGTTGCTCACAATTCTTGTTTTGTTTTTTATTTCACAGCTTTATGGGCGTTTCTTTTTTTCTGCAGACACTAGCGAAGAGTCCCCCGAGTGCTGCTGGTTTGACCGGCCTTCAAGAAGGAGACACTAGACGAAAAGAGAGGAAGAGAAGGAAAGATTTTGCGGAGGAAGTGGAAGCTTAGACCAGAGCCCCGCCCACCCTGGTGAAGCCCCTCCCCTTAGAGGAAGTGCAGTGAGTACCAACATTTTGGCTTCTTCTGAACAGCCTACCCATACACTTTCCAGCCTACCTGCTACACTGTGTTCGTTAGTGATGTTAAAGAGTAAGTGATTTGTACCGATTTACAAACACGCATGTACGATACAATAGCATCAGTAATGCAGCAGTGATTACCTGCAAATTAGTTTTTTGGATGAAATCTAGATACATCCTTTTTAAATGTTTATCTCCAGAAGATTTATTCCAGAAGAAACAACTTACTGTCAACCAATGCATGACTTTGTATGTGCATGACTTAGCTTTGCACTTAAGATTTTTTTAGGGCAAATAATTTTGGTCTATTATTGTTTTTGTTATTCTGACACCAGCTGAGCCATTTCCTGATTATTTAAGCTGAAAATATTTTTTGATTCTGTCACTATTGCCAAGTTTTCTCTCTTATGAGCAGTTATAAAGGCCACAGTTTATAAAGTTAACTTATTTGTCTGATTTTCAAAATGTAGAAAATACATTTTTCAACTTATGAGCGACTGATATGCAAATCTGTTGCACAGCAGATATTTTAATAATTCACTGAGGTTGACTCAGGTGAATACCAGGCTTATATCTGAAGGAACTTTTTAAAAATAATTTTATAGTTTTTTCTCGTACTCGTCGTCTTCCGCTTTATCCGGGACCGGGTCGTGGGGGCAGCAGACTCAGCACAGACACCCAGACGTCCCTCTCCTCCAGCTCCTCCGGGGGGAGCCCAAGGCGTTCCCAGGCCAGCCGAGAGACATAGTCCCTCCAGCGTGTCCTGGGCCGTCCCCTGGGCCTCCTCCCGGTGGGACATGCCTGGAACACCTCCCGAGGAAGGCGTCCAGGAGGCATCCGGTATAGATGCCCGAGCCACCTCAACTGGCTCCTCTCGATGTGGAGGAGCAGCGGCTCTACTCCGAGCCCCTCCTGAATGGCCGAGCTCCTCACCCCATCTCTAAGGGAGTGCCCGGCCACCCTATGGAGGAAGCTCCTTTCAGCCGCTTGTATCCGGGATCTCGCTCTTTCGGTCATGACCCAAAGTTCATGGCCATAGGTGAGGGTAGGAACGTAGACCGACCGGTAAATCGAGAGCTTCGCTTTTCGGCTCAGCTCTCTCTTCACCACAACGGACCGGCACAGCGCCCCCATTACTGCGGGAGCCGCACCGATCCGTCTGTCGATCTCCCGCTCCATTCTTCCCTCACTCGTGAACAAGACCCCGAGATACTTGAACTCCTCCACTTGAGGCAGGAACTCCCCTCCAACCTGAAGAGGACAAGCCACCCTTTTCCTGCTCTCACGGGCCCCACTTTTTCTGCTACAATAGCTAAACATGGGGTAGAGCATTGTATTTTTATGGAAGGCTCTAGGTGATGGGTCAGACAAAGAGCGGTTCAAGAATCCTTCATGAGGACAAATATATCGAGGCACGTGACGTCGCCCGGTACGGCGGAGCCAGGGTCCCACCCTGGAGCCAGGCCTGGGTTCGGGACTCGTCGGAGAGCGCCTGGTGGCCGGGTTGCTCCTTGCGGGACCCGGCCGGGCCAAGCCTGAACGAGAGACGCGAGGCCATCCCCCGATGGGCCCACCACCTGCAGGGGGAACCGTGAGGGACCGGTGCAAAGAGGATTGGGTGGCGGACGAAGGTGGAGATCTCAGCGGCCCGATAACCGGATGCTTAGGCTGGCTCTAGGGACGTGGAATGTTATAGTATTTTCTTTCAGTTGCAAATCATCCTAATATATTTTACTGGATCTCATTGCATCAAGCTATTTGGTATCCAGATGAGCCAAAATAGACTGAACTAGTTTGGAAGTCTTCAACACTCCTATCATGTGGGTCAATAAGGTTAGAAAGTCTGGAAAACACTGCTCTAGGAGAAACACCCTGCGGACTTTATTTGAATAGGTCGTCGCTATATTGCCCTGGGCTGCATATTTAGTTATATGTTACATTCAGACATGGTGGCAGAATAGAGACGTGCCAGATCTGAGATCATGGATGCCACAAACTGACAGATGTCCTATCAACGGCAGGTGGAATGAAATCAGTGAACTGCTCTATAGAGATAAGTTGAGCTAATGTTTTTGTTAGTGTGTTCAACATTGGCTCTGTGTATAAACTGGTTGGATGACTTTAGTGTGTAACATGTCCCAGAGTAAAACAGGTGAGCAACGATGGCTAACGGAAAGACGTGGGATGTTTAACTAACTGAAAATAGTGGCGGTTTTGATATGGGTGGTTTGGCTCCCTGCCCAGGGCGCCCTGGATGGGATGGCAAGAGCACTCCAAAAAACAACAACAAAAAATCCTGCCTTCAGTGTGTTTTTTTGCTTATGTACTGTGAGAAAATTTGACTCTGTTGGTGAATTTAATGTTTTAAGCTTAGCTAATGAGATTTTTCAGAGGTTTTTAGGGAATCTTTCATCATCTGTAGTTAAAAATGTAAAACACATTGACAGGTGACATATGAAATTAATTTTATGTACTGTTCTGATATTCTGTAAAATGTAGTTTGTGATTTATGAACAGAAAGGTCATACTTTATTTTTTCCTGGAATCTTGGCAACCTCATATTGAGACAAGTGCAAAAATTGCAAAATACAGAGTTCTCAAACCTGGACTCAATTGCTCAAAATTGGGTACAATCCTGTAAAACACCGCCTTGATTTGTAAAACCTTTTGTGGAAATCCTAACAGTGGGAATTTGTGCAATAAATATATAATTTATATAAATGATCAACTGCTTGCCTATCAGGCAAACAAAACATGACATTTTTCAACATTCCCAAGATCACTCACTGAATTAAAGAATATTGAGTACTTTTAAGCACAATTTCTTTTATTTCATTACATGTTTTAGCACTGATACAACAATTAATTATCCCAGTTATTCTTGGTGTGTGTAGGTCTTTCATTAAATGCTTCAAAACTAAAATCTTTTCCTTTTTGCAGTCTCTAGACACCTAAACCAACAGTATATTCCTTAATTCGCTTTGGTTTAGAGCTTAGTAAAAGACAGCTCAAAAAGATCACATTGCAAACAAACCTTTCTGAGCAGGACAACAGTGTTGCAAAATGGGGATGATCTTGTAATCATTTCATTTTGTGTTGGGTTCAAAAGTGCTAATTCTGACAAATAGCTGCATTTTCTTTATATGTTTGTTACAATAAGTTGGTGGATTAAAATAAAGCTTACACAAATGTGTTATATGTCACAAGTGTGTTATATTCCTTAGAGGGAAATCCAGAATTGGCAGGTCAGACATCAATGAAAAAGAGAAATTGGTTTAGCCGGTAACACCCTGATCGGTGCATCTCTGTAGGAAGTTAGAAGTTTTACTTCAACATGTTGGATATGTGATAAAATAATTTAAAAAAAGCCTTGTAAAAGAAGTTATATTTATTTTTTATTTTTTGATAACAGCTTTATTGTTGGATTTATGGAAATTCGATTTAGCTTTTTGCCACTTCAGTTTCTCCAAATGTTTAGAACTTTAACCCTGTTTTAAACAGTTGGAGGTAAAGGCCTACCTGTTGTTTTTAAAGGTGCCATTTTCTTACAGGTTGCTGAACTTTGGTAGAGAAGTGAGTAAATGACATTTTGGCTCTCAGCATTTGGCAGCAGGACTGGATTAGTTTAATTGGGGCCTGAGAGGAGGGGGCAACGGGCATGTAACTGTTGTCTCTTAACGACATTGTTGGCTGGTTGCTGTTGCTGTAACCACTTAGTGGGAATTTTGCCATCTGAGCGTATAGCTTGTTGCAACACTGGGGAACTCTCTTTGCATGTATTATTTCATTGAAAACCTACTGTTTTATCTTTGTGAAAAACTCAAGATTAATTCTGATGTGGAGCATAATGACAGTGTTAAAACATACAGCTGCCTTTGATAGACGTCTCCGGGGAGATGATTACATCGCTGTAGCGTAAGAGTGCGTTCTGCAACTGATGAATGTGTTGTACTTGTGACTCAGAAGCGGCTTTCAGTTCCTCAAAAGCACTGGTAAACAGACGCACTGTGAGGAAGAATGACAGACTTGACTTTAGGCGATGCACCTGCACCGTTTTAGTCTTAGTTTATTATTCCAGCACTTATGTGAAGCACAGAGGAGCATCCTTGCTTTTTATTTAATACACGGTACATCTGGTCATGCTGAACATTGATTTATTGAAAGTGAGATTTATTCTTTTTTTTGTTTATTTAGTCAAATTATAATCATTCATTTCTGATTAAATGTGTGAAGAACTATATACATTTGGGTCCAACTATTTATTTTTAAATACCAAAAAGTGAAGATTTTTTTTGTGTGTATGAATATGATTTTTATATTATTTGGTGAAATAGTTTTTCTGCTCTCGCAGCGAAGTAAAAAAAAAAAAAAATACTCGTATAAGTTGAAGGTTTTACTTTAAACTTAGAGCCACGTTACTGGAGACGAGGCCCCAATCTGTGTATCTATCTCCCGCTATGTAAAAGCCATGGTTGAAGGGAGATCTACTTATACAAATTGGTCTGAAGTATTCAAATGTGTGTAATCCAAAACCACTTCCCAAACCTTTGCAGGAATTTGAATATTCATCAGAATCCAAACCTTTTCATACCGCTTTTTGCCACTGCTTAATAAATTAAAAAGGGCTGCAAACTGATCATCTGTGTACAGTAAAGTTACCTTCCTGCATGTGCTGCTCTTGCATTGATTCACTGACTTGTTTGACCACGTTTGCCCATCTGCAGCTCCTCAAAGTCACACCAGACCTGAGTGAAAAGTGTAAACACAGGATATGAAATTATTTTTATTTATTTTTTTTAGTATAGCAACCAAAAAGCTTTTTTTACAATCCCAATTCCTTTATTCCTGCTGACGCTGGGATGCAGCACTTTAACAATGGTCATTTTAAGTGATGGCTACATTAGACACTTTTACAGCTTGCTTTTCATCTTGCTTTGAAGGTGGGAGTAAAAGCAGATCAGTTCATAAACTATCAATTCCAAACTCAAAAGATTATGCAGCCGTTTTTGCATAGATGTTGGCTTTGAATAGCAGACATTCAAACACCATCCAAGTACAAGACAAAAACGTCTTTGTAAAACAAAACAAAACAGCAGGTCTGGACTCTAACGGGAGGATGAAAAGCAACAGTGTTCACATTTTAAATGAAAGAGTGATGACTGTAAAAGCGAGCTGGAGTCAATCCCAGTGATGTGTTCAGAGTCTCGATCTGCAGCAATGGGAATCAGTCAGTCGGGAGATTCTGATGGGACAAGAGATAAGATCCAGATCCTCAGAAGATGTCAGGGTGAGGAAGAAAAAAGAGAGCGGTGGACCAGGAAAGGAAGTATTCACATTAAATTTGTTTAAATATGTGTTTTCATACATAGTCACGTCGTAATATTTAAATCTGTAGGAACAAAAAGTTTAGTTTTTCTTGAAATAACCCATTATGAGAGGGGTCTTTATTCTTCCCTTTGGATCCTTTTAGCATTTAATTAGCCTCTTCTCTTTCTGCTCAGCTTTAGTTCATGGAGTTGATTTTAAGAAATCATAAAAGAGTGGAAATCTTCCCTTACAGGCATTGGAAATGTAAAGGAAAAAAGCAAACAGAGGGTGAGTTCTGATGAGGGGCGCAGAATAATACCTGAATTGCTGAAGGCTTTTTCGGATGAGTACCTTTTCCCTCTAAGAGTGGTTCAGAGGAAAAAGTCAGAGGGTCACTTTGAAAGACATGACATTTATTTTCCAAAATTCAAAACTCTACTTCTCTTTTCTGCAGAGTGACTTTCTGGTGTTAAAATTTTAGAAAGAGTTGTTTTTTAGAAGAGGAGGAATAGGGAAGGAAATATTAAAGTGCAAAGTGTCGAATGATCTAGCAGCAGAGAGCACAAATGAGATGAATGAAAGAAGAGGAGAGCTGTAATCCTTGAGTCAAATAGAAGAGCAAAAGAGAAATGACACGTACTTCAAACTGGAAGTGAAGTCAGACTCAGGATGGCTTTAGAAAAGAGGAGAATTTGAGATGGATTTTCAGTCTGATAGAAATGTACAAGCGCATGTTTCTCCTCTGCAAGACCAGCAGGTTCAGTTCAGCAGGTTCATGCTGTAAAGGTTTAAACATGGCAGCGTCCATAGCCTCTAGTGCCCCGCCAACACTGAACTTAACTCTGTTGTCCATGCTTGTAGACGGCCTTACAGCGTACATTTCAGGACATCGTCAGGTCTCAGAAAAATGCTTTGCTTCTATAATTTCCTGCTATGTAAATTTCACAACACAACTTACTATGACACAACTACAGCAAACGTACAGAGAAAGAGGAGGGCAGCTTAAACTCACCGTGGTGTCGTTTTGAGACTGAACTGTTTTTTGGTGACGTCACTAACTTCACTTTCTGCCATTGTCCTATGTTGAAGACGTATTTGTGTCACCTGATGCAGGCTTTTCTCACTGACGCACAAATATCTGAGAGTTCTTAGTCTGATGACTTTTTTCTGAGACCTGAGGATGTCGTAAAACTTACACCGTACAGGCTGGCTGCTGTACAACCTGGTTGTGTAATTTGGGTTTAGTCACCAACTCTGGAGCAGCCATGGAGGTCCTTGTGGATCTTAGATTTCTGCGATGTGTGATATGCATGAAAGGATCATTTTTACACTGTGAAACCTCAGCATACTGAGTATTGCTACACAATACTCAGTATGCTGAGGTTTCACAGTGTAAAACCTCAGCATACTGAGTATGCTGAGGTATGTGAAACCTGAGAGGTATGTGAAACCTCAGCATACTGAGTATTGTGTAGCAAACCTTCTAAACACTGAAATGGTAAAAGTCAGACAATCAAAGCCAATATTTTCCTTTTCATAAGCATCATTTAAATTACGTATCTAATGCATCACGACCGTCTCCTGCTTCTGAAACTGACAGAATTCTGCTTTAAATATAAATTTCCAAAAATTGCTTGGCTAAGCAGGCATTTTCACTTTGCTTGTACAGCACCCTCCACATTTATTGGCTTTCTTACTAAAGATGGATTGGCATCCCCAAAAAATAACCTTTTTTTTCCCCCCTAATTTCTACTCTACTTGCTAAGATGATCAGAGTGTCTACAAGTAATCCCGGACTACCTCTTTCCCTAGGCACATTTTTCGTAGCCGCTCTAGAAAACTGGTAAGGCAGGAGAACATGCCATTAAAACAAGGAAGCTGTTTTTTATAACTCGTAAAATGACTACAAGAAAAGACAGGGGAACCTTCTTGATATTTTATCACTCATGGAACTAACATTCAATCTCCTGATGTTGCTTTCCAGACTTGTTTCTGTGTCAAAATGTGAGCATTTCTATGGTGAAAAGGCTTCAGACCGATGTGTCTTGCAGAGCTCCTCTGGTAGCCAGTCCCCTCTGCACCACCTGCAGATCTCTGCTGACTCCTTGAAGACTTTCACATCCTGTCACCACAAAATGTAGAACAACACAGGAGAAGTTTATTTGCTCCACAGTTTTGGAAAGCAAGTTAAGAAGGCAGGTTTAGGGCCAGAGTCTAGAACTTTTTCTAGATTTCCTTACATTTTTTATTGTAAAGATGGATTTTGAGATGTTTGTGACTTCGTTTTCTGGTTACTATTTGGAAAATGTAATTTTGTTCTAATAGATATGATGAGATTAACCACAAAACCAGACTTAAAAATGTAGGTGCTTAAACTACTAGGATGATTACAATCTAATGCTTGCACTGGGAAACTAGCACCAGCACAAAGTACTGCTGGGACCGATGGGAATATTTTGCTTGCATTTGCCCTTTGGTGTTCTAACTGAAGGAGCAAGATTGCCATCCCCACAGACGCGCTGCTAGCATGACTGGAAACCCCAAGATGGTGAAACGAACAGGACAGCCCATCAATTAACTTGTCAGATTGTAAGCCACTAAAGTCACTTGTTTTCAACACGCAGTGAAACACTAACGGTTGTCGGAAGTGGATCCTGACCAAACACCAAAACACATGACATGTTGTAATAGCAGAGCCTCTAAAAATATCAGTGAGCACTGAAAGTCTTCGGATATTAAACCTAAGTTCTGGAGCTCCTAATCAGCAATTTCTGCATCTGAGTTTTCTAGATGACCACCAGAATAAATCATAATCAGAAGTCTTTGGGTGTATCCGTGCAGAAAACCTGGCCAGCGGAAGCCAACATTTACCATTGCTTGGCTGCCATCCATTTCTTTTTTTTTGAGCTTCTTCCTGAGCTGCAGCCAGCACGAAGACCAATGCCAGCCCTGCTCGATGCTCAGAAAGGTTTGTTTGCTTAGCTCTAGCGGTCGAGCTCTGTGCTGATTCTGCAAGGGTGATGGGTGGAGTTTGCACACAGGTCACCACGGCAAAAAATATTTCCATCGAAGGTGTTATGAGGCACCTCTCCTGAAGGAATCCACCAAATGGCACGATGTTGGGGTTGCAGAAACAGCTCTGCATCTGATATTTTTTGTTTTTTCTCTTAGAGTTTCATAACATTCGGGCTTTTAAATCATCATTAAAAACTTTCTAAGCAATAACATGGGCAGCTAAAAACCAGATAACCCGACCTTTTTCCTCTCACTGTTTGCCCTTACATCCAAATTTTTCCTGTTTTAGTACAGTTAGGACTGCCATAATACTTTCTTTTTGCTAAAAAACTAAACATGTACGGGAATTATTACAAATAAAGCACCTCTTACAGGCAAGCATCAAAAAGGCCTTTTCAGACAGGTAACCTAATAAAATCCACAATCATGCACAAAACAGAAAACAATCATAACATCCTAAGCCTAACTAAAAGCTTCTTAGAATAGATGTCTTCAGCTGCTCTTAAAAAGTATCTACAGACTCTCTTCAAACTCTTTGAACATAAAGATACAGGCCAGAAATATTCTTTTAGAGAACTTTCCATTACCTTCTTCAAATTCCGAAGTTTACAGAGACTAAAATTTCCATGTTTTTAAACAATTTTTGGAAAACTCATATGATAATGTAATAGTTGTAAGCTTCTGGTTAATTCCCAATATTTGAGACACATTGAGGGACACCTGAGGGTGTGTTTTAAGACAACATCTTTAAACACAATCGAGCAAGGTATCAGAAAGAGAATTGTGGACCTTCTTGGATACTGCATACATCTGTTCAAATAATTCTATGCAAGGATAATCAGCATGGCATCAGCCATCATACTGTTCAGGAAGGAGATGGATTCTATGTCCCAGAGATGAACTTGTTTTGGTGTGAAATGTGTTAATCAAACTAAAACAAAAGTATTATACCTTGTAAAGATGCCAATTTGAGCAAGTAATAGACTGTCATTATCCACAGTGAAACAAGTCCTATAGCAACATGGGCTGTAAGGCCATGAAGCCTTCGTCCACAATAAACATAAAAGACAGATTACAGTTTGCAATTACACTTGGGGACAAAAAATTTAGTTTCTGTATTCCTGTCCTGTGGTGTTATGAACCTAAGGGCGCATTTAAACCACTGGTCCAGTCCAGGGATTGGTCCAGGGATCTTTAAAATTGAGACATTTCACATCATCAGCTTGCTGTGACACAGATATTTTTTTAGATGGAACCAAACAAAGACATACGATTGCAACAGATTGTTTACGGTGCAGTATTAAGCTAATTGAGAAGAAATGAGCACAAAGACGAAAGTCCATCTCATCTACTTTTTTAATGTATTTGTGCACATATTTCTGGTTCTCCTTTTAACTGCATGTAATGTATAACTGCACAATGACTGTTTGATACCTATAGTCTGCAATTCAAAATGATTAATGGAAAATGAACTGACCTCTCAAAGTGCTTTACGCAAGAGCCACATTGCACCAGTCATGCTCACAAACCCACACACATCGGTAGGCAACGTGGGGTTAAGTGCTTTGCCCAGGTACACATCAATGTGTGGCAGAGGTGGGAGCTAGAATCGAACCTCAGCTTTCCAATTCCAGGACGGCTGTTCGTTCCTTTAATTCACAGTTGCACAGTGATTAATGATCAGTTTAATTATACCCTGGATCAAAACTGTGCATCACATTTTTTATTTTAGTAACAGGAGATCTAAATGTATGAAAACACTGTTGCGTCTTTGTTTTTAAGTGCAGAAAACAAAAGCTGCACAATTAACGCTGTGCCCTAATGCTGTGTCACTGTCTGATCATGATGTTATTCATCGAATCACCATCTGTTGCCTTCAAATGTTGTGCTCTTGTTTGGAAATTTGAGTGACAGCATCACTTCGGGGAGCGAACGAGAATCCCAGTCGGTTTTAGGACTGGGAGGAGTGGTGCGGATGCACTGCGAGGGCTGGTGGGATCTCCACAACCGCTGCTGGAGGTATCTGCTACGTGGGAGAGAATGACTCACCCCAAAAAATCCACACACACCTGTGGAGGAGGTGTGAGTGGGCAGACAATGTGGCCAGGCAGATTGTTGTTCGCTTTTTTCTCCAAGTTGGTGTGTGAAACGGTGACCTTGATGCTGCTGTTAAACTTGAGCATCAAACTCAGTTCTTCAAATCTTCTCCCTTTGTTTTTGTGTTTTCCCAAATAACACCTTTACAGGAGCCTTTGCAGTAGCTGGTTACAGCAGAATTTTTTTTAACTCTTTGACATTTTACTTTATTTGATGAGATTTGTGTTTTCAGCTTTTAATTTTTAAATTCTATGTTAATTTTTTTCATTTTCTCCTTTCTTCTGTTATGTTTTAGAGGGATGCTATATGTTAATTGTTCAGAAATAAAATTTCAGAAACTAAGATTTCTTGCTATGTTGGATCAGCAAGTAACTTTATAAAATTAGGTATTTTTCAGGTGTCAAGTAAAGCCCTTGAAAAACTTACGGATTTTAAACCAGAAAATTTGAATAATTAAATGTTTTGATCAAACCATTTCGTACCCCGGTTTGTTTGGGGTCTTTGTCTCTAGGAGGCAAACCCACCCCTAGTCCAACCTTTTTTAGCCTCTAACTGTCATTATTTTCGAAATAGATCTGACCCGCATACAGAGAACACTCCGGAGAACAGAATATATAAAATATGTTTATTGTGACAAAGATGATTCGGGAACATAACGGATGATTCTTCAACTGTATGGAAAGAAGGGAAGACAATTGGTGAAAACAGGGAACTGATTGATGTCGAACTAAGAACTGGGAATTAATGCAAATAAGAGATCGGCTTAATAAATAGGCGTGGTCAGGTCGCCAGGGGGAAAAGGCATCGGATCCGGGTTTTAAGGTGTGTTCGAGTGAGTCGGGCCCCAAAACAGGAATGAGTTTGGGGGTGCAATTTACTTGGAGGGGGACAGGACGTTGGGTTGCGAGGAGGCGAAGAACAGGGAAATGCCCCTGATGCAAAACCAAGACGGAGATAGAAATGAAATCCTCAGAACGTAGGCCCTTTTTCATCCCGAAAGACTCCGGGCACTAGTCGATTCAAGAATAAACCCAAAGGGTTGTTTACTTGCCTGGAAGGGGCATAAAAAAAGTTACAACGGGCGAAGAACAAAGCATTTTCTGTGTTTGGCTGAGCTTGTTACCCCTGAGGGCAAAAAACTCTTGCATCGAAGTTGGCGCCCCTGCTTAATACTCTCAAAATAACAAATAGAAAAAGTCGCACCCGTCACCCACACCCTGAAACTCCCACCGTCTGAAAACATGAAAACAATGAGCAAAACAAAAACACAAACAAAACCCAGATCCTGACACTAACATGTTTCGTTCCCGGATTGTCCTTTTTTTGTCCTCCCCTTTTCCCCTCAAAAAGACCCCGGCGCTGGCATAAAGAACCCCCAGCATTTTTCTGCCCCCCAACTTTAGGTGAAAAAGTTTTTTTTCAGGGTGAGTCAGTGTTAGTTTCCTGCCACACATTGAATTTTGCATGTACAATTAAAAACTAAACAATAAATTTTTTAAAAAGTCAGATTTAGGTTATAGAACTTTTATTTTTTACAAAATTTTGTTTCTTATTTGGGAAAAATAACTTTTTTTTGGAGTGGCCCAGCAAGAGTCCCAACTCAGAGAGCCTGTTGGTGGAACTAAAGATTAGGGTGTTGGCAAGGAGGCCCTCATCACCAAAAATAAGTTATTAAAATACCAGTAAAGACATGCAATAAAGTGGTGATGATAAATACAAAACCCTGGCACACATTTAAACTTGCAAAAGTGTTCAAACAATGCTTCATTCGCATATCTTCATCTGGCAAAACACTCTGTCCATCCATTGTTTATATCTGCTTAAACCATATTGGGACTCAGTGGGGGCGGGTTCCTATCTGCACAGGAGAAACAACCATGCAAGCAAACTCTCATTCCTGGGGCAAATTAGAGTGAACAATTACCCTAGCATATGGTTCTGGACTTTTGGAGGAAGCCAGAGTACCCGGAGAGAACATGCAGATTCAATGCAGAAAGGCCTCAGGCTGAGATGTGAACCCAGTACCCTCATTTTTATTGTGTTAAAAAAAAACAACAATAACAGTTAAATTAATCAGTTTTTGTAATTAATGCTTGAATACAGAGAATACAGTACGTGGCCATTAGGATATTGGGCTGCAACATTAAGAGATTACCACACTTTATGTTTAGAAGTCAACTGTAAACACAAAGTCTGTATTACTATTCTTCAGACAGATGCTTCTGACACCCATTTTATTTAAATTTGATCAGGGTAAAAGCTTTGTGCAATTACTATAATTCCAGCTAAGAAATATGTATGTGGTCCACATATTTTGGTGAACCTTCACTCAAGTCCTTTGAAGCTTCCTGGTTTTCTTCCAGGATAACTCTGCGTTTCACTCCATCAATCTTAACATCAACTATGGTCAGCTTGCCTGAACCTGCTGGAAAAAAGTGCTCCCACAGCATGATGCTGCCAAGGAGGTGACGTAAAAGTTTGACCTCATTTGACCAGAGCACTTTCTTCTGTCCCTACGTGGCTTGTGCAGTCTGCCACAAGAACAGGAAGAAAAGCTTCTTTGCAAGGCAAGTAAGAACAAAATTAGGTTTTTATAACTCAAAATATGAATGAAAGTTTTCTCATTTTTCTGCTTGCTCTACTTTCTCCTGCTCTCTTTTCATTTAAGTGTGTTCATTTAGGATCTCAGAAAACTTGCCATCTGTGTATTTAGGTTGCGTTGGTGTCCTGAGCTTCTTCCTATGATCATAGATCATGATCAAGATGTTTGGATCAGGCCTCTGTGGGGGTCACACCATCTGTTCCTAAACTCTTTGTAGTCGTTGAAGATGTAGTTCTTTGATTGTTCATAGCGTTATCTTCCTGCCCTGGAATAAATTTGCAACCAGTCCAATCTTTTTGGACAACTGCATAGTGCAAGATATAAGCAGAACCTTAATTTAGAAGTTTATTTTTTTATCATCTCTGGATCTTTAAAATGTCTCTTTGGCCTCCACCATAATATATAAGAAAGTCAGGATTTAAACCGCAGGAGAACATATTCTCTCCCCACCGACCAGCAGCAGTGGCAGCGCAATAACTCTGGAGTTCATTCAGCATCGTATAATTGAGGCCATGATGAAGTCAAGTGTTTTTCAGAGTAATGAGCGTAGTCTGGAAAGGTAGATCTGCCTCACAGCTTCCCTCAAATCCTCCATCCATCCGCAACACATTTGTTCAATTTAGTTAAGTGCCACTCAAGACATATTCCCTAAAAACAAATGTAAAAATAAATCTCCAAGTATTTTTTTTTCTTGTTTAAAGGCTGAATGTGTCAGAAACGTGCAAACGTAAAACATTTTTTAAGGCCCATGTGAGTTAAGAAATAAGAGATTTTTTTCACTTTTAACTAATCCAATTATAGCCAGGGGAAATGTGTTTGGGGTGTTAAGAACGCAGAATAGAAATGGGAGAAGAAAGCATACAAACGAGCTGCATTAACTAATATTTAACAAAGCACTTCATTATGGGATGCACTTTTAGGAAATAAGAGCTGTCTCTGAATGAAACCTTAGTGACAATTTGGAATAATGTTCAATTATTTCAAGAGCGAGCAGACGTTGGAATGAAGAAAAGTTTTCAAGGAGCCAGGTTTTGTTGGTGAAATTAGAAAATCCAGTGAATTGTTAAATAAATGGTATTTTCTGGATGGTTCTGATAAAGTCTTGAGAAAACCTTTTCGAGGCCATGAGGATTTTGCTTACCACTAAATTTTCCCACTGGAGTTTGTGATATATTCAACTAGCCTAAACAATCGAGCTTAAAGATGCAATGGGAATCAAGGATGCTTTACTCGCACTGGAGTTTCAGATTCAGAATAACTTGCTTTTTATTCTCCGTGACATTGGCCAGTTTAATTTTAAAAGCACTTTTGTAAGGGTACAGTGATAATTCACTTGAGTGCTGATTCATCTTAGGAAGTATCTTACCCTAATAGAAAAAAATACTTTTAAGGTAGATTAGGGCACTTACAGATAAAGAAAAAGATTTTCTTCTCCTTTTTTATTTGTATTTTAGGAACATTTAGTGCCTTCCATGTCATACAAAAGACAATAGCTGAATGTTTGTTGTTCAGAAAGATTTCACACCGGAACATCGTGGTTTCAGCAGTTCAGGAAGAATTTCAACTGTGTGATTACAGATCCAGTTCTTTTTTAAGAGCTGCCATGAAGCTACAGAAAATTACCTCGCCTGTGAATTACACGTAACTAATGCTCCAAACTGGTCACTTGCGGTGATGCAGCAGTTCAGCGATCAGCTCTCTTTATTTATTCATACAAAACTCTTTCTCAAGCTCCATGAAATAATGACCACTGTGAATTAAAAAAGGCAGGCTTTATGTAGCCTGTGAGGCAAACCCTGGGGCAAAAAAAAAACTCAAAGGACCTGCTGGTGTTTGTAGAGGTTAACTTGGAAAGCTCTAGGCTATTTTGTTTTTGTATTTACACTTAAAACAACAACCTGAGATTTACTGAATGCCAGCTTCAAAACTATGAAACCTAAATGATTACCGTTGGCCCTGGCAGGTGGATTCCTTGGTTTCTTGGAGAACTTACTATTGGTTTCAGATCTTTGTTAAAAGGTCATTGAGATCTAAAACAAAATAACTGATGTTGTTAATTCTACTCTCAGTTGCAAATATTTGATGCAACATGTTTGAAGCGCAATACAGTGCTGGAAAGAAATGGATTCACCATTTTACAGATGAAAATCTGAGAAGTGTGGTGGTTATTTTCATTCAGTCCCCTTTACTCTGATACCTCTAACTAAAATCTAATGCAACCAATTGCCTTCAGAAGTCAACAGATTAGACAATAGCACTCACTTGTGTGTAATTTATGCATGGCCAAGTATGGTGGTGGGAATATCATGCTTTGGAGGTGTTTTTCAGCTTATGGGCGAGGTAACTTAATCCAAATTCAGAGAAAGTGGTGACGGAATGGTTAGCCTATCAAAGTATTAATGTTCTGGAGTGGCCCGTGGCCCAGCTGGCCTGAGTCTGATGGAAAATCTGTGAAGGGAGCTAAAGATTAGGGTGATTGCAAGGAGGCCTGTCTCAAAGACTTGGATCTCATCCAAAACAAACTGTCAGCAGTTGTGAGAAGTGTTTGGTTGCTGTAATAGCCAAGATATGCTTTTGAATTGATTGATTGACATGTCATTTTTTCTCCAAATGTAAATAAAAGCAGAGAAATATATTTTTTTTCCACTATAAAACCCCTTATTCATTGTCTTATCTTTTTGAGGATAACCGTGTCATTTCCAATCAGAAAACCTTTTCTTGCTATACGGAAAATAACTAAACTTTGGGCTTAACTGTACATGTAAAACAAGATGTGTGCCAGAAAGTAGAACTGCACAACATCTTGACAGTTTCATCCCTACTGTAAGACATGGTGATGGCAGTATCATGCTACGGGTATGCTTTTCTTCAGCAGGGACAGGGAAGATGGTCAGAGTTGATGGATGGGTAGATGGATTTCTTCATTTAACATTATGTTTTACTTTGTGTCTATGGTATACAGTCCCAACAAAACATATGAAAGTCTGTGGTTGTATTGCGACAAAAAGTGAAAAAAATCAAGGGGTGGGAATTATTTTGCAAGGTACTGCAACTGTTGCATTCTCTGTGGTTGTGGTAAACTGGATAAGTGTTTCTGTACCCTTCAAAAGAAGAAAAAAAGATACATTTAGTATTTTAAGCATGTTCATTTTAACCTATTTGGGGTTTTTGTGGCTGTTTGACTGTGACAGAGCCATGTTGAGACTGACTTTTAAGTTAACAGAGGTTATTTACCATTGTCAACACAAATGTAAATGTAGGCCTCTGCTTGGCCTTATGTGGATTTCTCAACAAAAGAGCCAAATTATTGGTGGTGTGACATTTTCCGTAATTCCTGCTGATATTTATTTTGCGGTTGCAAATAGACCTCAATGTTTGCCGGGTGAGTGTAGGCCACATGTCAAAGCAGTATACGCATTTGTATGGCAGGAATAAACTCGTATAAAGGCATTAAGACCATTAACTGAAAGAGGGAAAATAACAGTAAGTATGAGTAAAAAATGAGTTGTTTTGTGCTCAGGTGCATTCCTAAAGACCCATCGAGTGTTTGCATTCGCAAAGCCGAGTTCTTTTTTCTGCTCTTCAAAGGTGGTCCTCAGTGATCTCAAACGGTCCCTCCAGTGCAGGCCAATTGGAGATGGGATGCTGGGAAATGTCTAAAATTGCTATTCCAAATTTACAAGGTGGAGCGCTGCCACTGTTAGACAGTTTAGGGAGAGCCGCGGTGCGTAAACCGTTTTAGTTCGTCCCCTGCTGTGATGCAATCTGTTACGAGCATCAGTCAAATCACTCTCTCTGTTAGAGGATAAGAAAACACAGCCATCAGCCAACTCACTAAACTCTGTAAATATTATGAAGGATTCCCCAACCTGCATTTCCGCTGTAGACGGAGATGGAGCTTTTTCTTAGTCGGACTGAATCAGCCAGGCAGCTTTTATAGACTACTTAAAAGTGTTCTCAGATGTATAGAAGACTTTTTTTCTTAATATGTTTGCTAGTTATTCCAGAAACTAATATGTTTGGTTGCAGTGAACCCAGATAGACTTTGAGTTTCCAGATATTCAATTTCCTGGTTTTCCTTCACTTTTTTCCAACCCTTTATAGTGTTATAACAGCTGAGGTTAAAGGCTATATCCTTAAAATGGTTAGGAAATCATGAGAGAAAACCACTGAATATGTTTATGCATTAAAGAGATCTCTGTCGGGTTAAAAAGTTCTCAACATTTGCGTTTTCCATCACACAAAAATTTTTTTTGAGTACTAATCCATTATGGTACGGTGCATTGCAACTGTTTGTAGGCTATCTTGATCAAAAGTACCAACGTTTTACAGTTGTAAAATAAAATAACATTTTTTTTTCATCTTCAACATTTTCATGATCTATTTATTTCTACACCCGCTAAATACTAATAATAATAATAATGTATAAAGTATGATAGCCTTGAGTGAAAATACCATGGCATAATGTTTTACACAAACATTTTAAACATAAATACAGTATAAAAGGAGATGTAATTTTTTTTTATTTAAAACCAGAAAAGCAACTATTTTTCATACTGCTGCTAAAATAACGCAGCGTATTGATTTTAAAATTTTTTATTAAAGTCAGAGTAACCATACCATTTTATTAGGATTTAAATACATAGAATTAGGTAAGAAAATAAAGAGTAAACACCCACTTACTCCATTTTTAGTTTTTGCATGCTAATTTTACAGAATAATTAACACAAGTAGGACCATCAGATTTCAGCTGGTTAATTAGTTGGAGCATCTGCCAAAGGTACCAAGGCTGCAGTCGGCTTCCATTCATTGGTTCTCAGCTGCAGTTTAAAACAGCGGTTATGTAAAAAGACAGACAGGTGGCGCTCCTTTTAATGCAGACATCCTGACTTTTTGTATTTCTCATTACCGAGGAAGTTTCCAACAGCTGACCTTTCTATCTTGTAAGCAAGGTAAAAGTGTTATTGCCTTTCTTTAACCAGCTAACTGGCTGTGCACAGCTGTAGATGGTGGAGGGACAGCGCTGCTTTACCCTGTCTTCCATATTGCTCAGAGGAAATTCCAGCAACTCCAGCACTTTTTTAAATCTTTAAATCTTATTAACAAGACTTTAACCCAGAGAAACTGTGTGACAACATTTTAGTGGTTCTGAAAATACAACCTTTTCAACACTTTGTATACCTTAATACCAATATCTAGTCCATGCCTTCCTATGAGACATGGGGACATGTAGGGCGGTTTCTTGTACTGAAACTGAATTTAAAGTCAGGTGTGGGTGTAGTCTCAGTCTATTCTAATGTATATCAGTAGTCCCCATCTTGCTCTGGTCCTCCTCCTCCTGTTCTTGACCACACACCAGTGTCACATTGCCATTAGTTTTTTAAACAAAGATGCATCCAAAAGGTCTGGTGCATCTCAAAAACTCTAGTCATGTTCAAATTTCATAAAACCAGAAAAGATCAGGATGAATTTATTCCCAATTAGCATATTGTAAATCAAATGCCAGTGTGAGCTAAAACAACAGAGAAACAGCAGGTCATTACCAATTTTTAAACAGATGCGTCATGGTAAGTTGACGGGTACCAAATGGAAGAAGGTTGAGGTGGGAAACAGAGGCAACGGTGCAAAACCCCTGAAAAAAAGCAAATAATAAACACCAGTACATGTAGTTAGTTTAAATGATGTGCATTCTGGAGGAGCTCATCTCTTTTTAAAGCCCTTTAAGTTGATGTCAGTTGATTAATTATCTGTGTAGACACACTAGATCCTGACTGTTGGGCCACTTCTAGTATCAAACGTTTAGGTTGTCAAAAATGGAAATTTTCCCAAATAGAACATGTAGGAGAATTCACCTGCTAACGCCAGCTAACAGTGTGCAGCAACAGGTGGGGAAGGGGGAAGAGATACACTGTGCTACATACAGATGGAGAAGATTTCTAGTCGCCAGCAGATTTCCTGTATTTCATTTTAAAGGATTTTGAACCTTAGTAATGCTATGTCAGAAATTGTTATTGGTTTTGAAACTGTGACCTTTTACGGTTAGCCTGCTTCAAAGACACCTCAATGCCTGATTTTAACAAAAAGTTTAAGAGAAGACACAGTTTATAATAATTTGAGCTGTCTGTCCATTTGACTTTTTTCTGTTTTCCTGTCAAATGTTCTGCTAATTTCTCCAAAGCAGCAGCAGAGTCAGTGATTCACAGACATCCGTCATTTATTTTGCTTTTGGAAACAGGGTAAAATTGGTCGGATTTAGACAAAAGATTTAGGAATAAATGCCTCTGCATCATTCAGGAAACATGAAAGAATCAACAGTTTCAGAACCGTTGAGAAAATAAAAGTAGAGGTGTCAGTAATTTGAAGGTTTTGTTGTAAATCTTCATGCAAATGTCTGACATTATTGATTTCTTTGGCTTTCCCTGTTCATGTTTCTAGGAGAAGGGTAAGCCTGATTATAATACACAATGCACATTAACATTTACCAACAATAACAGCCACCTGTTTGCAGATTCGTGTAGTTTAATTTCATCAGGTTGTTCTTTCAGAAAATATTAATACTGTTTTATTTTAAGTGATTCCTGGGCTTTTATTGAAATTTGGTCCATGCATACATTTCATGTATTTCTAGTATCTAATATTAGAACAAGGTGAGGTGATAAAAGCAGAGTGAGTTTTTATTTCAGGGTTGCTGGTTTTTACTCTGTCCAGCAGGAGAACAAAACATATTTGGCTGCTTAAAGAGAGGTGATCCAACATGATAAATGTTAGAAATTGTGCTTTATAGTCTACATTGTCATCTCTCCACTGTCAGTTTGTGCAGAATTTGGTCCGTGCTAATACTTTTTTAAATGAAAAGGTCTTTTTAAAACAGTCGAATCATACTTTCATGAAGCCTCCAAGGTCTCGCTGAGAGACCAAGGATGTGAGTTCAGAGCTGAAAAGAGCTAAAGGTGCTTTCGAAGAAATAAGGAGGAACGATACTAATGGAGGAGCTTCTGTGTAGTTCTTTTTTTTTTTTTTGTGCCGTGGTATTCCAAAAAATCCCCTGATGATAAAGGTGTAACAGAGTAGGCAGAAACAGAAAAGGCAGTGTTATCAGCCCAATGCTGCTTTGGTGATATATCTTAAAGAACTGGTTTTGTTCCTGTTGGGTCAGTTCCTTTTTTCCACCTTTTACATTCCTAAAGCATGTTTTATTTGTTTAATTTTGGTTTCTATAGAAAAAAAGCACACTGCTGCACATTATTTTATAATTTTTTTCTTTTGTTAGCTGTATTTCTTAGAATTTATTTGGCATTACTGATGGAAGAATATTCCACCAAAAAGAAATCTCCTGAAGGGTTTAAACAACACAGCAGACCAGACCTGGACCATGTGCTTGTGTGTACGCCTGAAGGCAAAATCCACCCTGAACGCTGTTACACAACTTCTGGCAGCAGGCCTTGTTTGTTTGGGCTCTTTGAGCTCTTTAATATATGCGCTATCCTTCTTGTGGATAATTTGTTTAACATATTTAACTTTTGGAGATGGATACTGAACTGCAATATGCTTGTTTGTACTTCCAAGGTGAATTTTCCCTATGCTGCTCAAACCAGATACAACACACAAAGATACATCTGCTGCCTTAAAAATCTTTAGGGGAGGGTTTACGAAGCTTTATGTTCATACAAATTTCATTTCTGGATGAGGTCAAAGGTACAGAAGTACTGGTGGTGAGCAATTTCCTTTTATTTAATTTGCTTCCAACTTAAAAGCAGAGAAATAAAGCTTTATTCCTATAATTGCTTGTTTGTGACTAACCAACCAGTCTAATTTGTGAAAATAAAGCATAACAAGGGCACTAATTGTACAAGAAACGTTTTTAACTTTATTGCTTTTCATTTCTCAACAAATAAAGTTCCTGTGGAAAGTCAACTGAACCTAAAGTCCAACACCACACTGCAACATTAAAAGAGCACAGCAACCTAGTCTAGAAAATGCAGCTTTTTTGCTGTTTATATGTGAACTACTCCAATTCTATAAAGTTAATTTTATTTACATTTTTACATATTTACATTTTTCTAGAACATGGTAAAACCTTAAAGCAGCAGTTTGGTTTTGTGAGCTGGTTGATCTGCTGTTGCTTGTATAACATTCATGGCTCTTCTTTCATGGAGCAGCTTCCTCTTTAAGTTACAATACTGAGCAATAGGAGAGAGTTGTACTGACCCTACATCTGTGGAGCATTACACTTGTTGATGTTCTCTGGGAGGTTCAAGCTTTTTTTTTTTCCTCAGTAACAACATCCTGATTTTCTCCGTGTAATTCTTCCCTGGGGGGCTGTGAGGATTCAGAGCAGAGCAGAAATACACTATACAGAAACCTTGATATCTCCCTTAGCACTCACTCCTGGATTCATGCTTGATTTTTCAATTGTTTTGCTAATGGTTTGTCAGTGGGTTGTGGTAATAATTTAACAAATCTTCATTTACTCTGTAATAAGACATTATTATCAATGGGCCCAATGGCCCCCAGTTGTGCACCTGGCAGAAAGCTTTGGGTGTTTGGTTGTTTTCAGATACTTTTCAGGATGTATCCATTTGGACGTTAGTGTGAGATACTTCTAAATTATAATGCAGAGTGATGAGTGTCAATAATTCATCTCCCAAGTTATGTCATTTTAAATTATGCTAAAATCTAGAATCGCATTTGAGGATGAAAACCTGGTGCTCTAAAGACCTAACTGTGCAGGTGCTCTCCATGCTGGAGTATTAACAGATTATTTTAAGCAGGAGATTGCAGACGTACACATACAGACATATGCCCTGGTGGCATGCAGCTGGAGTAATGTTCAGATGATGTTTAGGTCTGTGACATTATTTCGGTCTGAGCAGTTCTGCACAATATTGTGCTGGAAGGGTTAACTGTATTTTGATATTCCACCTAGGTTGATCTGGCAGCAGAGTATCAAAATTCAATTAAGCACTGTTAGATGAAGATAGGATCTCATCCAATACTTCTATGGTGGGACAGTAGAATATCAGGCTTTTACGGGTATTAAAATTGCAGCATATTACACGATATTAGCAGATGTTTTAATGTGACTAACTTGTTTCATCCATGCCACCAGCTCTATGCTTGAAAACAATGAAACAGGCATCCTTCACAAGTGATGTTTGTATCAAGCTGCCAGAATTATCAACTCCAACACTTGGATGTTGTCCTTTTAAAATTATTGAACCAAAATCTTTGTGTTTCAAAAATGAGGTACAGTGCTTTGCGAAAGTATTTGGCCCCCTTGAACTTTTCAACCTTTTGCCACATTTCAGGCTTCAAACATAAAGATATAAAATTTAAATTTTTTGTGAAGAATCAAGTGGGACCTAATCGTGATGTCGAATGAAATTTATTGGATGTGTCAAACTTGTTTAACAAATAAAAAACTGAAAACTGGGACGTGCAATATTATTCGGCCCCCTTGCGTTAATACTTTGTAGCGCCACCCTTTGCTGCAATTACAGCTGCAAGTCGCTTGGGGTATGTCTCTATCAGTTTTGCACATCGAGAGACTGAAATTCTTGCCCATTCTTCCTTGCAAAACAGCTCGAGCTCAGTGAGGTTGGATGGCGAGCGTTCGTGAACAGCAGTCTTCAGCTCTTTCCAAAGATTCTTGATTGGATTCAGGTCTGGACTTTGACTTGGCCATTCCAACACCTGGATACGTTTATTTGTGAACCATTCCATTGTAGATTTGGCTTTATGTTTTGGATCATTGTCTTGTTGGAAGATAAATCTCCGTCCCAGTCTCAGGTCTCTTGCAGACTCCAACAGGTTTTCTTCCCGAATGGTCCTGTATTTGGCCCCATCCATCTTCCCATCAATTTTGACCATCTTCCCTGTCCCTGCTGATGAAAGCAGGCCCAAACCATGATGCTGCCACCACCATGTTTGACAGTGGGGATGGTGTGTTCAGGGTGATGAGCTGTGTTGCTTTTACGCCAAACATATCGTTTTGCATTGTGGCCAAACAGTTCGATTTTGGTTTCATCTGACCAGAGCACCTTCTTCCACATATTTGGTGTGTCTCCCAGGTGGCTTGTGGCAAACTTTAAACGAGACTTTTTATGGATATCTTTGAGAAATGGCTTTCTTCTTGCCACTCTTCCATAAAGGCCAGATTTGTGCAGTGTACGACTGATTGTTGTCCTATGGACAGACTCTCCCACCTCAGCTGTAGATCTCTGCAGTTCATCCAGAGTGATCATGGGCCTCTTGGCTGCATCTCTGATCAGTCTTCTCCTTGTTCGAGATGAAAGTTTAGAGGGACGGCCGGGTCTTGGTAGATTTGCAGTGGTCTGATACTCCTTCCATTTCAATATGATTGCTTGCACAGTGCTCCTTGGGATGTTTTGTATACAAATTCGGCTTTAAACTTCTCCACAAGAGTATCTCGGACCTGCCTGGTGTGTTCCTTGGTCTTCATGATGCTCTCTGCGCTTTGAACAGGACCCTGAGACTATCACAGAGCAGGTGCATTTATACGGCAACTTGATTACACACAGGTGGATTCTATTTATCATCATCAGTCATTTGGGACAACATTGAATCATTCAGAGATCCTCACTGAACTTCTGGAGTGAGTTTGATGCACTGAAAGTAAAGGGGCCGAATAATATTGCACGCCCCACTTTTCAGTTTTTTATTTGTTAAACAAGTTTGACACATCCAATAAATTTCATTTCACTTCACGATTGTGTCCCACTTGTTGATTCTTCACAAAAAAATAGAATTTTATATCTTTATGTTTGAAGCCTGAAATGTGGCAAGAGGTTGAAAAGTTCAAGGGGGCCGAATACTTTCGCAAGGCACTGTATGTTGGGTCCTGCTGAAGAGTCTAGGAGCACTTTAGGTCATATAAAGTCAATACTGAAATTTTTGGGTTGTATGTTTTTCAGTAAAGAAAGAAATACAATGAACCCTTTGGGAAAATTTAGTTAGCTGTACTATCATGAGAATGTCGGTGTTTAAAACAAAGCCTGCTTCATGTTGGGTCACCATGCAATGCCATATATTTTATTAGGTATTTTGTGTAGACTTAGAAATCCTGTAAAAGAATGACCATTTTTTTAATGTTTTTCATCTTTTAAGATACTTGGAGTGAAATTTAAAGTAATTCCTTAGGATAGACAGTTTGAAAGCTCATCCACTGTTCTAAATCATTGTTTTAGCTTATACTTACTGATTACACCAAAAAACATTTTGCTTTTATAGTTTGTTTTAGAATTCTTGACTGTATTGGTTAAGGCCACATATAGAAATGATTACATGGTATCACGACTGTTAACATATGTTCCCTTTGGAAGGTCACAAGCTTTAGCTGTTGAGTTTTAATTGCATTAAGACAGCCTCCGAACGCATCCGGTTGGAGTGACGGATGCTTTCCAGAAAGCGTGAGTTAAAGATCAACCCAGCGAAGACTGCAGAACATGAAAGCGTCTATGCTTTCTGGGCTTTTCCTGCCTGCCTTTCTGGTTGGGTCGAAATTGATCACAGTGATACGTATATAATATTTTATGAGTGTGTGTCTGTGCTCCTGTTCGGGCGGGTGTGTCGTTGTAGGTTTTTCCTGGTTAAAAGACGGGTAAGAAAGGAGTTGAATTTTATAGAAATTCTTTTTTTCCAGCTTCACGTCTTTGCAGAAGAGACGCAGCAAGAAAAAGTACAAGTTGTATATGAAGGCGCATCGTGCATGTCAGATTTACAGAACTTAGTGTGTGTCTGAAGATCAAGCATTGTGCATAGTGTGAGAGTTGTGTTGAGCTGCGTGTGAATGATAATGACCTCTGACTCTGCTGCTTCTCTGTTACTTTACTGGATTAGCTCCCCTCTACTGCACTGCTTCTGGACACACAGCTGGTAAATATCCGACTCTGCAAGCTGTCTATATTCTGAAGTGAATTGGCTGGAAATAAGAGAGCCTGTGCAGCACTTAGCCTCTGTGAGGACATTAAGTATGCATCCTGCAGAAGTACCACTCTAGTAGATAATAAGGTATAGAAAGGCAGTTTTCTTCACACTCTTATGTCAGTTTATCGGATTAATTACAGTGTCAGCCACAGTCATTGGCATCCCTGCTGGAGATGTACAAAAAGCCATAAAATATGTCTGTTATTGCAGTAACATAATATCAATCAGACACATTTAGAAAACCCAGACCTTTTAATTAGATGGTTTATTCGGTAGAGTAAATAATCCCACATATCCCAAATAAATACTTCTTTTACTAAATTACAAGGAACACAATCATTGGTACCCCTTATAATCCCTTTAAAATAAATGAAGCTGAAGCACTTTTTAAAAGTACTACTTTACTTTTTTAATTTAAAGAGAGGTTCAAGCAACTCTATGACTTCCTCTTTCCCTGGGGTATAAATTTGAGCCAATTTCTTTTTGCCACTGGCCTCAAGTCTGGATGGGGACCCATGTTTTTTCTTTTGCCAGTCTGGATTGTGAGCAAGATAGTAACGGAGCTTAAAAAATTTCCAAAGCTCTGTGTTGAAGATCTGCTGCAAAGAGTAGTATCTTGGGGTAACTAAGTCTCCATGACAACCATTAGACTCTACATGTCGACCGTTTGTTTGGGACTGATGCCAGCAAGAAGCATTTTCTGGAGTTTGCTAAACTCTGCTGGGACTTTAACTGGAACTATGACACTAAGATTTAATATTTTGGCAATAAAGGCTCCAAACAGGCCTTAGCATGAAACACAGAGTGAATATGTAGAAACAACACCTGATGCCTGCTGTTGAGTGTGGGGGAGGATCTGTGATTTTGTAAGTTGACCGACAGGAATTGGGGTAGAGAGAGAGAGGGGAATGCATGCAGCAAAGGTCAATGGGCCAGGAGCCGAACTCGTGACGTCTGAGTCGAGGACTGTAGCCTTCGTACATGGGTCGCGCGGTTTACTCCTGCGCCACCGCCGCGTCCGAATATAAGGTGATTTTGAATAAAAATCTGGTAACCTCCATTAGCAAACAGGAATGTGTCATCTTTGGGACTTTCAGCAGGATAATGATTCAAAACTTGTGGCTAAATCAACACTCAAATACAGTAGTTCACCAGAACCTAAAATCAACATTCTCCATTCTCCATCTCAGTACCTAGTGCTAAATACGATAGAAATTCTGGTTTATAAGATGAAAAGAATACCGCATGAGAAGACCCAGGACTCTGGATGAGAGAGGTTGTGTAAAGAGGAATGTTTAGGGAAAAGCGCCGGTTCTACACACCGTCAATAGCAGATAACCCAACAATTGTGCCACAGTAGTTTTGTTAAAGGAAAAACAATTATTTCCTAATATGTTTTTCCCAACAATAATGGAATGTGCCCAAATTAAAAATGTGATTTTTTTTTTTTTTTCCTTTTTTTTGTGACAGATTATGCTATTGTAATAAAAGATACATTTCTTTTAAGGTTTCTTTTACATCTTTACTTAGGGCAAATCTGGCTGGCTTTTGTATGTTTATTGCACTCAGTAATCCATATTGTATTATTGTATCTCCCCGCACTGAAGCAAAACTACATAAAGACTTGTTCCATTATTTGTGCTTTAAGAAATGCTGATCAAAACTGTTAATGTTTAATTTGACAATAATAATGGCTGTTAAAATAAAAAATAAAATAAAATGACCATACATTTTAGAATTGAAACAAGTTTCTCAGACATTAAATGAAATATAGCTGCAGTCAGATATCTGTATTGAATTGTCACTCATTCTGGGCTTCTAAGGATTTATTTGCACTGTTCTTTTCCCAGGGTCGAACGATTTTACTCGAGTGATTTTTACAAACAAGAGTTGGGTGCACAGGTTTGAATTAATTGTGGATCTTTCAACACTGTGTTTGCAGACTTCATTTAAATTAATGGAAAAAAGTAGGGAAAAAGTATCCAAAACTAATTACAAGTTCAAAAACCTTGTTAAAAGCTCAAACTTTAATTGAAATAACATTTAAAAGGTATCAGAACAAAAACAACCCAAATAATAAAATAATAAAAAAACTATTTGAAAATAAACTACTTATCATTTTTAAAATTACTTTTTTCAAAGTTCAAGAACAAACCATGGCTTTCAGTTTCTACTTTTATTTGATTAAATTATCTTTTTCACAAAGTAAACAAACACTTTGGATCAAATTGGGCCTTATACCTACAGCCCTGTAGACATATTAATGAGAATTTACAAATAATGTAGCCTCTACAAAGCTGACCTTCATTCAAGTCCAAAAAAGTATCAAACTGTTGTTGATTTTTCTTCATTTCAAGAAAAATCTGTATGGAAAAAGAAAATGTATCAACGGAAAAGTGGAATAAAGGTTTTACAGGCATCACGTGACAATGCATTGTATAAAATCAAAGCGGCAAAAAGATGGAGGCCAAGACGAGCTGAAAACCTTGACCGCTGTGCACGCGAACAACTGCTGTGCATGCAAATGCAAACACAGATGCGGGAGAAAGTTTATGTGACAGCCATGGCAGGAAAGACGCAGAGATTGCTTCATCGCTGGAGCAAACTGCGAATGTATTTCTCAGGCTTTGTGTTTATTTCAGCATCTGTTCAGCCAGTAAATGACTGAAAGCAGATTACATGTCAGGGCTAAATAGCACAACTGAATGTAAAGGTTGTGAATTGGTTGAGAAAAGCTTGTGTATCTGTATGCTAATTAGCCATGTGCTTGGTTTAATTAAAGAGATATGTTATGGCTGTCTGAGATGTTTATGCTGATTGGGTTGACACTGAGCCATGCTTTCACTCACTGTTTCCATACTTTATCATATGTGACAAACTGCATTGATAGGAAGTCACTGTCTCAATGCAGACTCATAGCTGGACTGTTTTCCCACTGAGTCATGTTGAAACTTCTTGTACTTTCATTTATTCTGAGAGAAATAACACTGAATCGCCCTTTAGCTTTCCATGCTCATAGAGAACAAGGTTTTTACTCACTCTGCTGATAATTACATTATCACATTTGAGAAACAGAACGTACAGACTCAGGATAAGGCTGTCTTTCTTTCGAGTGATAAAAAATCACATGCTGTTATTGTGGATTAAAATGACACAATAACGGGACTCTATCACAGAGTTCCAACACACTGACCCACTGTATTGATCTGTATTTCCAGTGCTGTGAGAAAGTGTTTGCCCCCTTGCAGATCGTGTCGTTTTTCGTTTGTTTTCTTTATGTTTACTGTTTCAGATCTTCAAGAAATTTTTAATATCAGAAAAAGATAAACAATGTAAATAAAAAGTGCAGTTCTCAAAAGATGATTTCATTTATTAAGGGAAAAAAGCTATCTAAGCCAATCTAACTCTAATTGTAAAGTATTCGTCCCCCATTACATCAGTAATCTGTGATTTTCCACATTGTTTGAAAAGTCAAATTCAGTTTCGCTAACCATTTCACCCCACCCAGACCAGATTACTGCAAGACCTTTAAACTTTGGAATTCACTTCAACAGAACCTGTCTAGCAAAATGAAGTAGGCAGAAGATCTCAGAAAGGCAGCATCTAAAGAACTTAATGATCAGATGAAAAGTAAAGTCATTTCAGATCTATCAATCTGGAAAGGGTTACAAAGCCGTGTCTATAGCTTTGAGACTGCAGGGAACCACAGTGAGAGCGATTATGCACAAATGGAGAAAACATGGAACAGTGGTGAACTTTCCCAGCGACTCATCCAAAAACACCAGAACACCACTGCACCTCAGTTGCCTCTGTTAAGGTCAGTATTCATGGTTTAACAATAACAAAAAGGTACTGGGCGAAAATGGCTTCCTTGGGAGAGTTCCAAGGCCAAACCACTGCTGAAAGAAAACATCCCCAAGACTTAAAATCAAGGATGGTTGAGAGAAATGTGGAACTCTCTGGAAGCTATGTGTCCTGTTACATGGTGCAAAACTAATACAGCATTTCAGGAAAATAACATCATGCCGATAGCCAAACATGGTGGTGGTAGGGTAATGCTCTGGGCTGCTTTGCTGCTTCAGGAAGTGGATGATTTTCCATCATTGATGGAACTTCTCTGCTAGGAAATCCTGAAAGAGAATGCCTAGCCATCTACCCTGGTTTTAAGCTCAAGTGCATTCGAATTATGCAGGAAGGCAATAATCCAAAGCACACCAGCAAGTCAAATCAATGTCTCAAAAGAAAGCTAAGTGAATGAGCTATCTCTGTAGTTATGCTGCTATAGGCTTAGGCTGCTGGAGGACATAATGACCACTTTCACCCTCTTCGCTACTTTCTCACACTACTCTTCAATTTTGTATTATTTGCTGTTATTTCAGCTTTTAACTTTGTTCTCTCTCTTTTCTCTTCCTAGAAGCTACACCTGGCCTGACTCTGTGTCTACCTGTAACACCTTTCTGGAGAGGGGAATCCTCCAAGCTTCTGCTGGCAACAACTTAATGCTCACCCTCTACCGATGATCCACATGGCCCTGTCTTTCAGTGTTTAACCCTTTCTCTCTCCTAGACATAGCTACTGACTCAGCTTTTACTGTAACTAACTCTATGTGCTCTCTTTCATACTCTAAACCTTGAAAAACTGGCTCGAAGTTTATCTGTTCTTTCTTTCTAGGTGAAACGACTAAAGGAGCTACATCCACTAACATTTACTTTTCTTCCCATAGAAAGTACTCCTGGATCAGTGCTTCTTTGTTCCTCTTTGTGTCTCTGCTTTGTTCTCTCTAACCCCCAGTCGGTCGTGGTGGCAGATGGCCGGCTCACAACTGATCTGGTTCTGCTGGCGGTTTCTTCCTGTTAAAAGGGGAGTTTTCCTCTCCACTGTCGCTACATGCATGCTCAGTATGAGGGATTGCTGCAAAGTCAACGCCAGTGACTGTCCACTGTCTCTACATGTTCATCCGGGAGGAGTGAATGCTGCAAGTCACTGACTGGATGCAATCTGCTGGGTTTCCTTTCCTTAGATAGAAAAACTTTTTATCCAATTTGAATAAATAACAGAATCTGGCTGCACTGTTCAATGATTAAGATTAATTGGAATGTATGTACCTGACTTTTCTGAAGTGCCTTGAGACGACATGTGTTGTGAATTGGCGCTATATAAATAAACTGAATTGAATTGAATTGAATATTTTTTGAATGTCCAGACCTAAATTGAACTGAAATGTTGTGGCATGACCTTTAACAGGTTGTTCATATTTGAAAACGCTCAAATGTGGCTCAATTAAAAAGTCTGCAAGAGGTGAGGCAGCCAACATTCCTTTACAACGATGCTAAAGAACCAGTGCCATTTATTGCAATTGCTTGATGGCAGCTTTTGCCACCAATGGTGGTTCCTTTTTTACATAGAGCCTTGTTTTATAGCTTTTCCCTTAATAACTGGGATTATTATTTGAAAACTTCATTTTACATTAACTCTTATCTTTGTCCGATTATAAAATTGGATTAAGATGTCAGCATGGTTAAAGCAAAAAAACAGAAAAAAATTGTAATGGGGCAAATACTACAGCACTGTATGTCCTCTTCACCAAAAATAATCATGTTTGTTCCACACAGATATATAGAGTACAGATTGAGTAAATAAAATACTATCTAGTCAATCTAACTTTTCTTCTTAGATGTTTGCCTTTTTTTTATTGTTTATGAGGACGTACTGTGCTCTGCACTTGGATTCACTGCTCTGATACTGAGTGGTTCGACAAACACATATACAAATAAACTGACTCATACATACTTAACACATTCATCACACTCCCACCAAATGGTAGGCCCTTTGTAAACCCACACAAACACACACATGCAGACACACACAGGGCAGATTTCCACTGTAGAAGTAGAGCTTTTTTATTTTTTATAACGCTGGATTCCCTGGCTCGGTGGGACACGTCCACATGTGGAACACCAGCTGGTCAACATGCACACAAACGCATGCATTCTTCTTCCCTGCTGCTCAGGCTTTTTTCCTTTTCTGCATGTCTGATAGTGCTCAGTCCCATTGTCTTTCCTTTTTCACACTTGTTTACAAAGTCACTCATACAACGACAGTACACACATTTGCAGTAATACTGTACTCCCTCTCCCACACACATCCCCCGTGCCAAGATATCTGTTTATTGGAGAACATAGCAGCTTTCTGCTGGCCGATCTGCATCGTCACCGCATAATATTCACATACACACTTAGTGTAAGTGTCCACCACGTATCTATAGATAGTCATACTCCCACATATGCATTTCATAACTACATTTGGAAGTGTTTGTATCCATGCACATTTTCAAACATGATATCACTGAAATGTTGAATTGAATACTATGCTCTTAAAACTTTGCCGCAAATACATTAATCTAAGTAAAACTGCAATGCTTTAAAGCTAATTGAAAGATAATTGGAACGTTTTATGACTCTAAGTCATAAAGAATAGCTAAGGGCTCCATCAGCACTCTTAAAGGCCCAAGGCATTTCCACTTTATCATTGTCATTATAAAACATCAAACAGTGCTGAAATAAACCAGGAAAAAAATTGAAAACCATGTTATTACCCTCATTTAAGAGACTTGGTTTTGGTACATGGTTGGTGTGGTATAATATTCACTATACCAACAATGTTTAGACATCAAAACTGCTTTAAATTCCAAAAGAGAGCAAAAAACATAAAATTATAACAGAAGACTTTATAAATGTAGGTATAAAAAAATAAAAGCTAAAAATGTTGTAAAAAGGGTTAAGATACAATATTTCTTGTCTTGAAGGAAGGCTCTCGAAGCTCTGTTGTTGCAGTTTGTATGACTTCATCTGGTTAAATTTTACTGAAAAATTCCCCACCTTCCTTAAGCGTGGTAGCATTTTGAGTACAGGGTAGGAAGAAAGATTTATGCTAACAGTGACAGACAAGGCAAGAATGGTTTGTATACATTACAGGAAAATATGGTCAAAAACCACAGGCTGCTAAAAACACTGAAGTTGGCATCGCATTTGTAGGTTTCCCATTCATAGTTCGAAATCTAAAATACTTACTTATTTACTTACTTAAAATACTTGGTACTGGTCAAACCTGAACTGAAACATTTTACCTGTTGTTTGTAAACAGAAAAAAGGAGCAGTTTAAAGCTTTTTGGACTCTGCACAAAGGGCAATAAAGTTGGCATGATAATTGTTGCTTTTGATCCAGCCCAAAAAACGTTTCAGAGTAATCTGGACTGCATTATATCATCTGTCATTTAAAATTGTTTTGGTCAAACCTGAACTGGCTGAATCTGAACTGAACAAATGTTTAAATCACAGTTTTGATTTATGGAAATTTAATTGTTTGTTGAAAAGACAAAAAAGGGCAGGTTTACAGCCATTTTTGCCATCAGGACCACCATAAATAAGGTTTGGTTTAAAAACTGTAGTACTTAGTTGAGACAGATCTGGAATGTATTAACACAGAAAGAATACAGAGCTTTTAAAATATAGTATAAATATAGTTGTAATGTGAAAAATGTTATTCTGTTTAAAAGAAAAAGTGATGATTCTGAATTTCCTCAAAAATATTCAAACCTTGCCTCATTCTCTTTAATCTACAATCATGTCAGTCTCTTCTTGTAGTCACAATGTATTGTTATAGCTCTGGTAATAAATCTATTTATTTAAAAAATAAAACTAATAAAAATCTAAATTACTATTAAGAATGTAAACCTAAATGTAACACATGTAGTCATTGAGAAATCATTGATGATAGATTTCCTCTTCATTTTTATAATGGAAGAAGTTGGGTGAACCAAAACTCTAAAAAATGTGCGAAATGAAGGCTTACTTGGTTACATTCAAAATCTCTTGCCTAAACAACATTAAAAAGGACCAAAGATCAGCGGGGAGACGACCACTCAATCAAGTGATTGTTATTATAACCCTTCGTCTTGATAAAATTGGTTGGCCAAACCTTAATCTCAGTGACACAATCTAATAACCATGTAGCCATCAGAACATCACACCAGCCCACCCAATTTAAAAACACCAGCCCACCAAAACACTTCAGCCCAATCATTTGGACATGAAAACTGGTCAGTCAGATCTGGATCAGGTCGCGGGTTTCACCAGCAGGCCGAGCCGGTCAACCAAAACCTCCTGTGAATGAAAGCTTTGTCCACATGGAGAGGTGTGTGTGTGTGTTTGTGTGTGTGTGTGTGTAAGTATAGTGTGTGAAAGAAAGAATGACAAAGGGAACAAAACAGAGAGAAAAAGAGACAAAGAAACAGAGACGAAAGAGTTTGGTGTTTCTCAGTGTGGAGCTTAAACAAGGAGTACAGGATGTGCAGCCAAACTATTTTCTCTGCTTGGCTGCCGAGTGTGTGTGTGTGTGTGTCTGTGTGTGTGTCTGAGTGTAGCTGAATAGATGACACTTCTTCTTACCATACAACTAGGAGAGATAGACACATGCAATAAAACACGCACAAATTTCGAGTTGATGACACATATCATGTTTACTCGAGCCCGAGGCCGGTCCACAGTGACACTGCTCCCCTGAGGGTTTTCAATCTTACAAAATAGAAACCTCACCTGGAACATGTTTAATGCAGTGTTTCAAACACTGCATTTATTTATTCAGTGTGTTCAACCCCAAAGGCAGGGCTGTTTTTTTTCTTTACAAAGATCTCTTTTGATCTCTAAAGTATCTGAGGCACAGAGCTGCGCATTCAGCCATGGCATCTTTCTTATTTTAAGTAGTAACATTAGCGGATTTGAGCCCAGTGAGTCTAAAGAATCTGTTCTCCTCTCATTACTTGTACTGGTCAGTGTTAATGTTCAGAAATGCTTAAAGAAGACTGCGCCAATACTTGAGAACTTGAGAAACTTGAGAATATTGATCTACAAACAAATAGAGGCTGCAGAGGGACGCAAGAGTTTGGACGGCTTTTGAAGAACGAATCAAAGAGATGGTGGGGTGGGGGGATGGGTGGAAATGATGAGACAAAGGACGGGTGAAAGTGGAAAATCGGAAAATGTTTAATGGGGAAAATGAGAAGACAATGTTGATGTGGGTGGTAAAGGAGAGCTGGTTGGGAAAAAAAGATATGGGATAAGGAAATGTATATGAGGACACTTCTTTCTAGATACTTTTTTCTGTCATTTTTCATGTACTTTTCCTTACTTTTCTAATCTGTTCTCTCTTCTGTACCTTTGTTACTGTCCTGTTCTTTTATGTTTTTACTCTTTCTTGGTTGTCTGCTGTGTTTTTTTACCTAAAAATCTTCTTTTCTGACTTTTAGCATCCTCTCCCTTCAAATGTCTTATTCACTTTGTTGGTTTCTTGTCCTAATCCTCCCTTCTTCACCTCTCCATCCTTTTTATCTAAGAACTTAAAATCTGCCTCTTTCACATTCATTCTAGTTCTTCCTGTTTCTTGCCTCTTTCTACCTTCCTGTGTTTCCGTCCATTCAGTTCCAGCTTTTTAATGTACTTTTAATCCGCTTGTTTTTTACTTTGTCCTGTGCTTGCAGATCTTAATCCCTCCCATCTTTCTCATTCCTTTTCCCTTTTTAACCTTTTCTCCATCTTTCATTTTCTCCACCCTTTTCTCCTCTCTTATAATGCCTGTTGAATTAGTTGATGGAATGAAAAAACTGCACACTCAAACCATGATTCTGTCATTCTTTGCTATTCTTTGACAAGGTATATAAATATGCAAATATTGTTGAAAGATTTGCACAAAAAGTAAAAATCTTTTTTGCGTAGGCCCATAATTTATGTTTTAGAATTAATCATGAAAGCCTATGACTCTTTCCAAAAATGGGGTATTCTTGTATTTCTTTTATCCGTTTGCTTTCTGCCAAGTTTTGCTCATTAATTCCTTCTTTTATCGCAATATTTGACACTTTGCACACATAAAGCTCATTAATTTTTACCAGGATCTTCTTGGCTCTGGGGTTTTAAGACCCTCGTGGGGCTCTGAGCGCGAACGTGGACCAATAATGACAAGCATTATCATATATAAACATGGGAAATTAGATTACACTACCTCCTCTAATAATGCAAATATAATCAGCTTCACAGTAAATGCTAATAATCAGTCAAAACGCATTAGATTACACACCACCATTTCATATGTTGATAATTATTCCATCTGTAATAGCTGAAAGTAAGATTAAAAATCAGATTTTATCATCTTTATTGATCAGCATCAGAAGTAGCTGCTCTGACGAGTCTGTTTCTGCGTCTCACAAAGACAAAGACCTAGGCAGACACTAAACACTGGTGGAAACGTTTATTTTTATTTTTTTTGGGGGCCACTCCAACAATTTGGGGACAGAAACACACACACATCCATGCCGTGATGCCACGCACAGTAATAATGTACACACAAGCAGAGATTGAAGTCCACAGTTTGAGTGAAGATTTTTTTTCTTTACTATTATTATTTTGGGCAGGACGAGTGGGGTAACGCTCTCTCCCTCCAGCGACCATGGGACTCGGCGAGTTGCCATGGAAACAGCCCAAACTGCACCGGAGGAGTGATTGAGATTGGGGTGGAGGGGGTGTGAGAGAGAAAGAGAGGTAGCAGAGATTGAAAGAATAAGACAGAAAGCGAGAGGGTGAGATATTTTGCTCCGAAAAGAAGGCCCTCTAATGGTGACTGTTGTTTTCTCTTCACTCAGTGTGAACAGCCTGGTGTGTGTGTGTGTGTGTGTGTGTGTGGTGTGTGTGTGTGTGTGTGTGTGTGTGTTTAAGAATGTGACTTGTCAGGGTGAGGAGATGAAGAAATGCAGGTGTGGGATTGTCGGAATGTCAGGGATCTTAGTGCATTTGTTTTTATGTTTGGGCAGACATGTTTTTATTGGATTTCATATTTGTGAGGAGATGTGGAGTATATTCTAATATAGGTTTAGATCAGGCTACAGCTAGGGAGACAAATGCATATGCATATATTTGCATAATATTGCGTAATATTAACTGCAATTTTACAGTGTAAGTTGTTTCTGCAGGTTGCTCTGGATATATTTACATGAGTGTATGGAGAATAAGTTATTCCTGTCTATTTGAAAGTGCATATGCATCACTCCATCAGTACATTGTGTAATTTGCTTTGGTGTGCGTGTGTGTGTGTGTGTGTACTCCTCCCTGGGCTAGTATCAATGGTAAGCTGTGATTCAGGCTGTGAAAACACTGATTTGGCAGCCAGAGCGCCTTCCTCTGTCTCCGACAGGCTTGGCCAACAAAAATCCATCGCTTATTAACTGATGCTTTTATTGCAAAAGGAGAAGCACGCACATGTGGGTGTATTTTCTGTCCACGTGTATTTGTTAGTTGGGGTTGCCCTCAAACTGTGGAGGGGTTTTTTGGAAGAAGGTGGCCTGCCTCTAAAGCTACCTTCTGGCAGATTTTTATAACTGATTTATCATTCTGTCTTGTAAATGTCAGAAGTGTCGGCTGGACAGGGTTGATCTGGCTGGATTTAAGTGAATTGGAAGGATTCGGACGGATTCATTTTTATTTTTTCCTGAAAATCAATCTGAATGTCTGCCTTTAAAACCTGCACATTTCAGGTTACGGGCTCTAAATAATCAGCACATCATAGAAAGCAACCTTTCTCATAATATAGAATAAACCAGATGTTTACATACAGTTTACAAAAGAACATAAACCATTTCCTTTACTTTCTGACAATAAATCAGACAAAATTTTTCCTGTTTTAGGTCAGGTATGATTACCAAGTTATTTTAATTTGCTTAATGCCAGAAGGATGAATGATGTATTTATTTAATTTCTTCTTAGAAGCTTACATACATCAGTCAGTCAGTCAGTCATTTTCTACCGCTTATTCCATAGTGGGTCGCTGGGGGAGCTGGTGCCTATCTCCAGCAGTCTATGGGCGGGAGGCGAGGTACGTACATTTTCTTAGTAAATGCTAAAATTTCCTTTTGAACTGTATGACTTGGGTCAAACACTAGTCCTTTCACAAGCTTTTCTCAATAGTTTTCTTAACTTTAGCTCATGACTCCGTAGGCATGCACACACACACCTTTCTAACTTTTCCCACAGATTTTCTATGGGATTGAGATCAAGGCTTTGTGATGGCCACTCCTAAAACATTGACTTTGTCCTTAGACCACTTTATCACAAGCTTAACAATATTCTTAGGGTTATTTTCTGTTTGGAAGACCCATTCATGCCCAAACTTTGACTTCTTCCCTTGGCTCTTGAGATGTTGCGTCAGTATTTCCACATAATGTTTATTTCTCAAGATGGGATTTTGTGAAGTGTATCAAGCCCTCCTGCAGAAAACCCTGCACACAACACAATACTGCCACCCCCTTACCTTACAGGTAGGGTGGTGTTCTGAGGCTTGTAGTTAACAATGATTTTCATAAAGTTGTTTCAGACCAAAATAATCTTAACTGCTCAATGTTGAACTTCCAGTGTCATTACAGAAACACGTCTCACTTATCAAAGTAAAGCACTTCCTGATCTATTCCTTCAGAGGTTCGGCATTCTCCCAGTTGCTCATCTCAGTGTACCTTAGTCATTATTTAGTCATTCCTGTTGTACCTTAAAAATGGTTTTAAATGTATATTAGAATTTTTTGCATCACTAGTGGCCTTTATTTTTGCCATTTGTTTCACCAGTAGGCTGACAGGAAAGGGATGGAGAGAGGGGAGGACATGCAGCAAAGGCCGTCTGGGCCAGGAAGTATTAACGAAGTTATTACAAATTTCTAAAAACAAAATACTTAATAAATATTTAATAGGAAAAATGGTCATTTATTATTGGGATGAAAGGCTTGAGACTTTATTTAATATTTTATTCATTATTCATCTTTCTGAGATTGACAGTCTCATTTGAAATGTATTCTGGCCAACTCTGGCAGCAATACACAGAGTCTTGACTTGGGACAAAATACTTAACACCTAACTTGGGCAACGTTCACCCTGCAGGGAAATGCCCAGGCCAAACCTGACTTTTTTGCCCGTATGCGACACAAATCCTTTTCATCCCACTTTTTCATGCCAGTCAGAACGGCCCAATTCCAATCTTTTCCCCTCCAAAAAAATCTAAATTGTACTAAATCGAATACATATCCTCAAGCGTCCGCATTCAGAGCAGTCAGGCCGCATTTTATCTGACTTTCACATCAATTAACGGCTCCGAGTAGCATCCACACAGACTTCTATACAGCAGTAGCAGTCACTGCTCCACAAAAGGCCATTGTTAAAAGTTGTGCTCTCTTTATTCCTTACCTTTGGCTCCCATTGCTCAACAATTTGATCATAACACAGAGACTGTGGCATCCATTATTACTTCTAAAAGCAGTTTGCTGCTGTGTGACATTACATTGTCCTTCTCCGCATGCTGATCACTGTGGAGTCGTAAACCGTTCAGACTGGAGTCTGATGGCGGTCCCATTCAATTAGCAGATGTAACAACCAATTTTTAAAAAAAACTGATTTTAGCAAAAAATCGTAGTTGAGACTCAAGACCAGCAGAGTGAACGTAGCCTTGGACTTTACTTTCAGAGACTTAAGACCAAACTTGATGACTTATGACCATCTCTTAAGAACTTACTTAAGAACAGTGTTTTTAAACGGAATGAAAGACCCTTGCGACCAAATGACATCATTGCAAAAAATTTTACAGTGCATTCATAATAAAAGGAGAAAATGCTAAAGTAGCTCAAATATATTCATCTGCAACTGTAGAGAAACTTTTAGTTAAATTGCACATCCTGAAATTGAGCTACGGTAATTTAACAGGAGAACTTGCAGCAACACCTCTCAGACATCCAATGTTTTCCAGTAACAACATCGAAGGTGTCGGCAACATGTCTGCATGAGCATTTTGGTTGTTTTCGACAACATTTAGGAACTACAGTCTAATTAGGTCAGACCTTGGAACAGATCTTTTAAACAGGTCTGAACTGCTGCTGTCACATTACTAGGCAGAACAGGGTTGAATTAGCTTCTTATCAGCTGTTACATGAATTCTGAAAAATTGCATTGTCAAACAAATAACAGAGCTGCTGGAGCAAACTCCATGGCTTTCCCTTCGATAATTAGCTTCAGCACCTGGTGCTCTGACGTATTACACAGCTCGCACACACTAATGTGGCTCTGCTATGTACTAAATTATGGGATGTACTTTGTTTTACCCACTGCTTTGGCGTTTTTGCTTAGTTTATGTTAAATATTGATTAAGTTTGGGCACAGCTATTTTGATCTTACTGTAAAAATACCCCCATTTCACAGTAATGACACAAAAAGTAAAAAATAAGTGTATGACAACATTGAATTGCTATACTGTTAAACAGAAAGTGGCCGTTGTTCTTAGTATTGCACAAATAATAGGACTGTTACAGTTTTTATTGATAAACTAATTCCAAACAAAAATGCTTCAAATGACAAACGTAAATATGTCTGTATTATCCACAATGTACATATTATAATTTTTTTCCCATATTAAATATTTACCTGGGTGTAACAATCTAAATTTCATTAGATGACGTAAGACGCCCAAAAATGCATTACTCTAGCTCCACTATATATTTTAGCCAAACATTGTAAGATTCAGTCGACTAAAACTTCACTAAAGTTTCACTCGACTTTAGTGAAAAAGGGGCTAAGTTATGCCCTTTTTCCACTGGCTCTATTTAGCCCGGCTTCACCTCACTGAGGCCCTTTTGCTACCGTTTCCATTACTGTGTCGTCCGTACTGGTTCCTACTTTTAACCGGGGCTGAGTAGGGACTACATGTGACAGGAACAGACTGCTGTTCACTGATTGGCCATGGGACCAGAAGAAATAACAAGGGTTTTGATGAGGTTGTGCAAGGTTGAGTTAATAAAACTCAAGAGCGACTACAATAATATTAAGGATTACACTGGCTGGACGCCATTTTTATGGCTTCAAGCCAGAAATCCAGCCGTCAGTTAATCAATGGAAACACAACTTGGTACCGAGTGGAGCGGAGCCACGGCGTCTAAAGCAAGCCAGTGGAAAAGTGCATTAGATCCTATTCAGCCCTGCCTTAAACTAAATTAAAATTGGCTGTCATAATTGACACTAAATTAATCACTGTATATGTTAAATTTTGTAAGCTCTTATCCTTACTGGACAGAATACTGTACCTGTTAGCTCTTCTGGTCTTTATAGAGTAACAGAAGCTTGCAAAGCTGACATTAGCGGGTTAATTTGTCAGGCTATGCCAGTCTGCAGCCGGCTACCTAACTCACTTTGACCTCGACCTGACACATTCCCAAAGCCAGTCTTTGTTGTAAATACTAGAAAAATGTAGTGGCCTTCTTTCAGCCAGCTGGCCAACAGTGCCCAGCAGCACTTGGGGAAGAGCACTTTAAATTGTAGGAAGAGTATAACGTAAAATCTTAGCAAAAACAAAGCATACCTTGATACTGGAAACCCTGTTTATGCCTAATTTTCATTACGACGTACATTAAGATCTGGTAGGTGACAGATGATATTTTGTTTTTATTTTTATTGTAACCAAATGTGGACATACCTTTTTTTTGCTTCAACAACAAAATAAGTGCAATGAGACAGTGAATACTGTAGGTCATAAATAGGTTTATGTACCAATAATTGTGGTACATCTTCACAGCTCTAAAGGCAATAATTTGTAACTTTTCAGCTAAATCTACAGTTTTATTTTAAAGATATTTAATTAAATTTTATCCCAGTATAGCTGCTTGGTGTATTCCAACTCTACTTTCATCATCATTTATTTTTTCTTTTCATTGTCAGAAAATCCACCTTAATTAATTTTCTGCTGATGAAAAGGGACTAAATTGGCATTTAATAGCATTTGTGAGCTAAATCAAGGTATTTTCAATCCAAGAAACACCTTGTTTGTGGGCAAATTACAAATCAAATGGACAGTGGCCTTTGTTGACAGAAAAGATATGTTAAATTAATCTTTAATACATTGTGGTATTCATTGAAAGATTCAGAGCTTTGACCAGCTATTCTAGTCGCACACAAAAACATGCTTTCTGCTTCAAAAATTCCTTTTTGTAAGGGAGGCATGAACTCTTGAATAGCTCTTCTTACGTTGGCTGTGGCTTATCTTTAGAAAAAGGTTTTAGATAAAAACCTTTGTAATCTGCACACATCAGTTATACTGATATTTGTCCATTATTAAAATGCACAAATGCTGGCCAGTAGCGTTTTTGATGGTGTGTAAACCACAGTGAAAACCCTGCACTTTGAGGAGCTTGTATTCACTTGTTACTAGCTAGTTTATTAGGTCATGCACATTTTGCTGTTGTTACTCTGCAGCGTGACTCTGAGAAATCGAGGAAAAAGTTGGGATGTTATACTCCCAGAGCGGTCTGTGTCATTGCATAAGAGCTTCAAAAGTTCATCTGGTCTCATTCATTTTATGAACGCTTTCCAAACTGAAAAATCCTCACCTGCCCGCATTCTTCTTCTCCCTTCCTTTTGGAAAATGTTATTGGCACTTGAGCCACTGCAGTAAACCGTGGATGTTTTTGCCATCTAATGCCACCTATTTACTTATTTACCACCAAAGAAATAACTTAGTAAAAAATTTTGAACATTTTTAAGGCTTTAAAGGCAATTTGTTGAGTTAATAAGACCCTATTCTACAAAAGGAAAGACAAGGCGAAAACATAGGTGCCATGACAAATGGTGTGTTCTATAGTTGTTGCTTGCCAATAACCAGTGCTGCACAATATAATTAAAACTATACAAAAGCTTCAGTATAAAATCAAAATGACTTGTGAAACTTATTTTCTGCACATATTTTACATGTAATATGATGCACATTGTTTTTTGGGATAATTAGTTCTTGACTATAGTGCTGTTAAGCTACCTTTACTTGTGTACAATATTCACTAAAACAGACAGTAATCGCCCTGTAACACAAGCCAAATATCGGTCAAGCAGACATGATGATTCATACTGTATTAAAATGATATGTGCCGTAGCAGGAACAGGAGTGTGGGGAACAAAAATCCATAAGTTTTAACCTCAGGGATGGCAGGTAGCTCGTGGAAATGAAACTGCTTGTCTCAGTGAGATTTACCCGTATGAATGGAGGAGAAATAATATATAACAAATCCTATTACTGATATTTTCCGACTAAACATTTCTGCGAAAAGAACAAAAAACAAAACAAGGAAAAACTTGGTATGATCTAATTGATTGTTGAGAACAATGTTGTTTATTTGGTCGTATTCAGTCACTGACAAATGTTTTGCTATCTCTGGTAAAGATTTATAAAAATCTTCAAAATTAATAAGGTTCCTAGGTCCTTTGGAACAGAACCAGGTCCACAATGTAACCCTCTGTTTTACCCCCAAACACCCCGCACTCAAAACTCCATCCAAATCAAATGTCTCCAGTAGAGTTTAGTTAACTCCATACATTTATGCTTGTGATGGTAGGACAAAAAAACATCTAAAGGTTGTTATGGTTACTTGGTGACCCCAAGACGCCACTCTTTGTAGCCGTACTCTTAGCAGTGAGGTTTGGAGATTTTTTTCACCTCCTTTATCCATTATGATACTCTTATTTAAATATTGATTTTTCTGATTTTGAACATGGGATTATGCCACTACAATAAAAGTAAACTTATTTAAAGGCTTTTTGCACATCTTTACATGGGTTCCAACAACTTTCTCCAACCCGGCTCCTTTGGATACTTTTCAGGAAGTTCATGGCCCGTCAGTAGAGATCTGTCAGAATTACACATTTATTTTCTCGCCTAATGATCCAGATGCCTGGTCGTAAAGCTTGACCGCTGTTTACATGGGCAGTTTTTGCATGTTTTTGTAAGGGATGATATCTATATATATATATATATCTATACACTGAAATGTTTTTCTCTTTTATGAAACTCAAAGTAAACCCACAGACTAAATTTCTCTCCTTACTTGGGAAGCTTTGCTTTATTTCTACCCGTGTACTGTCTCACTGATTGAAGCAAGTCAAATTTTGATTTGACATTCAACCCTAAAATTGCATAAACATAAACTCATCGAAGTTGTTTCTTTACTGCTGTTTCTTTACTGCTTGTTGCATCATACAGAACCCCTCTGGAATCACTGCTGTTTTTTCCTCTGTATTATGAACTCAGAGTCACTCTGATCTTTGAACTTTTCCATTTTGATTGATGTTAGGTTGGTTATTTTATATCTTAATTCTGCTGTCGCCCTTATCAGAGGTTTAGAGGCATTTTTGATATTCGTAGAGTGACCTCAATATCCTTTTTAAATGTTCTTGCTACAGTGAAATGAAATCAGTTTTCTGCCCTAAATATTAAAATAATTTGTTTCAAGGCAGCTATTCATTTTTGGCTAACCCTGCCTCATGGCTTGATGTGACCTTTCCACAGACACTGTAATTAGCTGTACCGCTCAGACCGATTGGTGGAAAGTGTCTGGAAACATTTACTGCAAAACCGGCCCTTTTAACCGAGTTTGCCACTGAACTTGCACAACTTCTGTCAAAAAGCATATTGGGGGTGCAAATCTGTTGTCAATGCCTTTTTCATTTCGGTAAAAAAAAATATTAAAGAAACCGTTTTGTTGCTTTACAAATCAGTGCATACTTGGTTCCTCAATTTATATTGTAAAAGACATTTTTGGATTTATTTCCAAATCCCAAGTTTAACAATCAAAATGAAATGTGTCTTTAAAAATATATCTGTAAAAATGTTTAGATAAGAGTTTAATTCAGTAGTTGTTTGGTATTTTTCAGCATTATTCAGTTCTGTTTAAATTCAGTAATTTGTACCTTCCTCATCATGACAGTGTAGAGACCCTTTGACACAACTGCCTTGTGCATTTTATGTGGACTTAATAAGAACAGCAGGAGGCTGATTGTCGTTAACGTCCACTGGTTTAATTCCCATTTACACAATGGACTGGTAATGTAATTGATGTTTACGGATGAGGTTGGGCTGACAATAAAGGAGAAGAAAAGACTGAAATAAAATTTAAAAATCACTTAAAAACTTAAATATTTGGCAAATCAAAAGAAGCCAAGCTCTTGAGCCTGATGTTATGCACTACAGAGTTTTGTGAAAGCTTTATTTTCAAAACGTCAAACAAAATTCTGGCCACATTTCCTGAAAGAAATTATACAAAATCCAAAAAATGTATTTATTATAAAGTATTACACAGTATTGTTGTAAATATTTCATTTCTGTCACTATGCCATGCAAAAAAAAAAAAAAAAAACGCACATTTAAGGAAAACCTGCTGTAATACTTTTACTTAGTTTTAAAATGTCATACTAAATACAGTCACAGAAATTTTGGGCACCCTTCGACAGGTTGTGTGTTTTCTAGTTTTCTCTAAAATGTAATAAAGAAATGCAATTTCTAGTGAATAATTAATTTGGACCATAGACATTTAGGTTGGTGTGCTCCTGAATGTTGAAGTGAGAGTGAACACCATCTTAAGATCAAGAGCTGTTTGAGCCCTTCAAGAAGATGATTGTAGCCGCCTAAGAGTCTTGTTAGGGATTTTAAAAACTCTCCCAATCAGTCGTTGCACTGTACAGAAAGTGGTCTGCAACCACTACATTGCCCAGAGCTGGCCAAATGGGTAAGTTCTCCTTAAAAACAGACAGCTAGATACATTAAACCATCTCCAAAACCCCTCATTGTAACTGTGAAGTACAGAGCAACATACTAGTAAATCCACCAAGAACCCAGATTTTGATCTCATTGAGATTCTGTGGGATGACTTGAGACAGGCTTTACCTGCAAGCAACCTCTCAAACATCAGCTAAAACTGAGAAGTGGATCAAATCAGAGACTGGTAGATGTCTACAAGAAGTGTCTCGATGAAGTTTTTTCAGCCAGAAGGAGGTATCCGTTGTTTAATGAGTAAAACTGTAGGTTCATTTTCAGTTGCAAGTTGTGATTAAATCATTTTCTTTCCTAAAGACAAAAAAAGATGAATAAGTGAACATTTCTTAAAAAAGCAAAAAAATCAAAAATGTAATATGGTGTTCTTATTTTATAACAACTATTATGTGTCCTTCAGGGTGGAGTTTCCCCTTGTTTTCTAAACTCTGGAGCTTTACTCCTAAAAGAACCCCTCCTGACTTTTCCAGCCATCTTGTCTGGAGTGTGTGAGTTGGTTTGTGTAGTGTATAAGTCGAGCGCCATCTTGTTTACAATGCACGTGTGAGTGTGTGTGTTTGCCGTCAGTCGGGATGTGTGCTTGTTCCAGCTTGAGCACTGTACGAGGAGCCAGCACTGTAAAGCTGCTCGTCCCGTCGCAGCCAATGTCAACAGCAGAGTGCATAACTTCCCATGAGCCTTTTCCCCTAGAAGGTAACGGGAAGGCTGCTCAGCTCGTTCGACTCCATACGACCGATTGTGTTTTTACGCTCATTTGTCAGTGTCACTGTGGGGAGTTTGTGCTGTAGCACCCATGTGTGTGTGTTTTAGTTTATTATTTGTTTTCCTGCGTGTATTTGTATGGCAGTGAGGACACTTTTGGCTGGTGAGGTTATTTTCTCTGCTGACACTTTGGGAATGTGTTTTAAAGGGCAATATAAAGACTTTAAACATGCTTCTAGGGTTCATTTCTGTCCTGGAAAGTCCTCATACAGTCAGAAATGTGTGTGTGTGTTTACATGCTTGCTGCTGTCTTGCTGATTTGTTCTCATTGGCAGCGTTTCTTCACGCTGCCTTTGTGTGTGTGTTGTTTTGAATGCACGTGCACTCACAGCATGAAGTCTCACACACCACCACGGTGACAGTACGCTCCACAGTCTACGTCCAGCGTGTGTGTACAGCAGCAGCAGCTCATACCAGCGCAGGTACTGGATGTGTGTGTCAGTGTGTTTTAGCAGAGCGCAGTAGAGCAGAGTGGCGGGTCTAATGCGATTACGTCCCTTGTCTCCGTGCAGAACTGATAAGGTATTAGAGGGCGGGCCGTGATGAGATTTAAATTAATTCAGCCTCCATTCAAATTCACCATGAGATGAGCTGCTCCATTATTTTGGCCTTCCAGCCCAACAACCACCCCCCCATCCCTTCATCCTTTCATCCTTTCTGTCTCTTCTCTTGTCTACTGTCATCCTCTTCTTTCTTTTGCTGCTCTTATTCTTCAGCTTTTGACAAACCTACTTCCTTTCCTTCTTCCTCCAAATCCTCTTCTTTTTCTAATTCTCTCTCTTCAGTCATTTTCTTTTCATCAATCCTCTTTGTGGATTATTATTCATTTGTCACTTATACTTCACCTACTCTTTAATTTCAATCTTTAATTTCTTTCCTTTTCCCCTTTTCTGTTGTTACTACCTCTTTTGTTTCTGTAAGTGTGTTAACATATCCTGCCTTCCATCTCCTCATTGTCCAGACTTTTCCGACCACTCCCTTCAAATCTGTCGTTTCCTCCATCCCTTTTTTTCTTCTTTTTCTCAATTCCTTTCAGTTGATTATTGTGGCACCAACCAACAAAAAAGTCATCTTGATGCACTTTTCAAGACAAACAGGTCTGATTCATATCCATTTACATCGGTTCCAATTTGGTCCAATTAAACCCAAATCATTCCGATTGATTCCAAAACAATCTAAATACATAGTCAGAATTCTTTCTAATACAGTCCCATTAAATTCAAAATTTATATTGGACCACATGATTAAACTGATCATTAAATGCCAATTTGTAAAAAGTTTTCACTCTAAAGAAGTCCGGGCAGTTGCATCAAGTGATTGACTTTGCAGCAATCTCTCATACTAAGGAAGCATGTGGTGACAATGGAAAGGAATGTCTCCCTTTTTAATAGAAATAATACTCCAGCTTAATCAGGCTCATTTTTAGTGACCATCTTCCAAGACCAGCTGGGGGTTTAGAGGACAGGAAGGAGACACAAAACCACAGTACCATGAGTGTGTTCTATGGAATAACAAAGAGTGCGTAAACTTAATGACAGGAATAATTATCTGTACTTTCCTTCCCCCTCTACTGAACTGTCTCTTTGCCTGAAATCCATTTCTACATTGTCACCTCTGACAGAGCCCGACTAGTCTTTGTTCTAATAGCTTATTGTTAGTGACGCTTTGATATTAACTGCATTGTTATATCATCATTTGTAAGATGCCTTGGATAAAAGTGTCTGCCAAATACAGAAACAGAAGCTTCAGTTGATGACTTTCTCTAGGAAAAACATGGCTAGATACAGAAAAACTGGGCCAGGTGTACCATCTATGGGAAAGAAAAACAACGACACAGATGTAATGGAAGCAATAGTTTAATCAGTAATTCCATCAGTAAAGAGACATGGTTAAACATGGAAGCTGTTATGTCCTCCACAGCGACTACAGCTCAGTGGGAAAAGTGATTAGCTTAGTGATTAGCTTCCCCACATAACCTGTTGATGGCCCTAACCCTAGCCACAGCAAAAAACAAATTCCCTCTCATTTCTGATTCCAGCTAAAGCAAATATTTATGTCCTCAGGCTTCAGTGCTTAATTACTAGTAAACTATGTTTGAATATCAAAAATTCCCCATATGCTGTTTTTCCTCCAGACTATTTGCACACCAGCTTCAGGAACTGAACTTCCATCGTTACTTATTTTTCTACTTGGGTAAAAAAAATTTGTGCATGTGCATGAACCCTGACAGAAAACCAACTGTGGCCTCTTTCAGGTGAGAGCTGGTGACAAAATTTTAAATCGCACCAACCCGCAACAAGTCCTGCGGACAGACATACAAGGACATCATAATTGGTCTGTTTGTGTCACTACCACATAATGATGTCAAAGGTTGTGGTTATTTGACATATTTCTTTTGGACAGGTTCTTAACCCCCCTTTGTTCATTCTTCTTCATTGTCTGAATCTTTTCTTACATTCCTCCTGTTTTATTTCTCACTTATTTGTCTAGACATCCATCATGAGTTTCCAACCCAATTTGCTTGTTTCCTTCCTTCAGTTTTTCTTTCCGTATCACTCACCTCCAACCCTTTGTTTTGACTTTTCACCTGCTCATTTCACCTGCTCACCTTCATTTCCTTTCCACACTTCCAAATTTCCTCACTAAATCCTTTTCTTTTCCATGCTGTACTCACCTCCAAACTAAATTAGATTCTCCTTCCTTCCCAACCTTTACCTCTTTTTCCTTCCTTACTGGTTGCATCTTTTTTTCTCCCTTCTGTTTTTTGTTCTCTTGAAATCCTCACCATGTTCTTCTGTTCTTTTCTCTTCACCTTCCTCCTTTATCTTTTTTTCTGCCTGCCCTTTTCTGGCGTCCCTCCGTTCTTGACTCCCTCCCTTCTTCCCTATTGCCACAGAGACCCCTAGCATTTACCCCACCCTTTCTCTCCCTCCTTCCACTGGTGTAGCGCTTCTTTAACAAAACATTTAACCAAATGGAGTGAAGCTTAACCTATCAGAATGGGCGGCTTAACGGGTGTGTGTGTGTGTCTGTGTGAGCATCGCTGTGTGCTCCCCGTTGCTTGTGCATGCATATTAATATGTGTGTGCTCGTGTTTCTCAGCGCCTCTTCGATTTGAGTGTGTGATTAAACCAAGCCACCATCCAGGGCCGTCCTCTGCTGCGTGCAACCTGCTGTTTTCGGCCAAAAATTGTCAAAAAAATGCTCTGTAAATAAAGCCAGTTGCCGAATCCTGGTAGCAGCCTGAGATGGTGTTTCGTGTTAAGAGATGCATAGCGGGTCTTTACACAGTTGATCATCTTATTCAGCCTTCTAAGAAATTTTAAAACACACCATTTTTTTCAGTCTTTCGGGAAGCAGCTTTTTTACAAGTTACAGGCTCCGCAAGATGTGGAAAGTGAGACAAAGCAGAGCATCAGCCAGAGCATCAGCCACCAAACCATCATTTTTGACTCAGAATGCATTCTCCCCAAGTTTCTGTTAAACTCAGATCTACAGACAGAGAGGGATTGGCTTCAGTGATTAATAAATGACACCATTTGCATATTTACAATGGCTTTATTTTGATTAAAATAGCAGCAGGAGGCTCAGATGGCAAGAGCACACGGAAGAAAATCAAACTTCCAACCCAGAGCGGCTGGAGCTCCAGAATTTTTGGCAGCGGAGAGCTGAAGCCTTCACGTCTTCAGCACAGTCAACTGGAAATCAAACATTTCTAGAGCAGGTTAATGTGCTCATTATGTTGCAGGAGAACACCAGGTACCTCGAATTCTACCCAGACGTGATTACATAGTGTACTTTCAGCAAATTTTAACCTCATTAACCTGAACCATACGGGTCTCTCGCCAGGAGAAATGACAAATGTGTCTTAATTGCATTCTGTAATTTCTTTTTTTTTTTTTTGGAAAAGGTGACAAGAAGATGCATTGAGGTGGTTTGGCATAATTTTCCATTAATGCAGAAAAACAAAACGTTGTGTCCTGGGATTAAAAGTTTTATTTTAGTTTTTTTATTCAGTCATGGTAAGGGTCCACATTAACAAATAAAAACTGACTTTGTGCGTCATTCCAGTTTTTTAAAGTTTGCATTTTAATTTCAGACACATGATTTAAAATTTATATCTGAAGCAATGTAGGGGCTAGTCCAATGAAGGGGCATGCTGGTTCAAACTTGGGTATGGACCAGTATGATGTTCCCACAGTATGACAACCCTGAGTTACAATACAACGGTTTCACAGTATTTAAATCAAGGTTTAAACCTGACTATTTAAGTGGATTTTATTATTTTTAGTTTAAACAGGAAAGCAACAATTATTTCTACACCTGCTAAAACAATCATCTTTATAATGGTTATGCTATGTTTAAAATGTATTTTTATTTATGTTTTGATAGTTTTATGTACTCATATCTTATAATTTACCAATCAGTTTTTTTCTAATTAAGGTAGAAACAAGATTAAAAAACTTTGGTTGCAAGTAATGAGATGAAGTTTAGGGTCAAGGTTGACTTAAAGGATGTGATTTCTTTTTGTTTGTTTGTTTGTGATGTAAACAGAGGCAGAGGACTTTAGATGGATCTAGAACAGTCATTTTGGCAGCAGTTTTTTTATTTAAAAACGGTCATTGCGCTGGAAATAAAACCTTTCTGTCATTTGTCTCTTTAAAGAGTAACTTTAGGAGTTTAACTAGGTGATCCTAGCAGGTTAATTGGGAAGTTGCTTAATAGAAATCCAAGTTGTACCTTCCCATTAGCACAGCATTACCCTAAGAAGAGAGAGATGAATTACGTTTTTCACTTGCAATGACTTTCCAACAAGCTGGCTTCATCTTTCTAGTAAGCAAGAGAAATATTTAAGACCCACTAGCAACAGGTGGGGAGGGGGACTGTGGAGTTATTCTATCCTTCATCCAGCCAAAGAAAACCCTGGTACCTCTTGACCCTTTTCTGGCATTTCATTAAATGACAGATGATGATTATTACAGATTTTGAAACCACAGCTTTTTAAAATCCCAAGGAAGCCTTAATCCTATATTCATTATATTATGAGCAGAGCTGCACAATATACCAACTTGCAATCGCCAGTGTAGTATCGACGTTTGCAGTTCTATATCATGTGGCCCTTGGCTACATGTGGTATAGACTTGAGTAGCCGAGATGCTGAAGCTCACAGACAGCTTTGGCGATAATGTGATGATGGAAAACAGAGATAAGTGGAGAAATGTGGTTAAGTTGCAACAAATATCGTTATCACTGTTTTCAACGATATTACAACAATCACATTTTCCCTAATATTGTGCAGCCTTAACTATGAGGTATGTTTTATACTGCTTTGCATTTAACCACCATCTTTCAATACATTTGGCCTGGTACTGACCGTTTGTCCATTTATGAAGGTGTTTCTCAAGGTTCTTCTAGGTGGTTCACAGTTTTCTGTTAAAATTCTGTAAAGTTGTTAGACTGAACCTTTCTGTATGTATACCTTTTTCTCTGAAAGCTCTTCTTTCAAATGTAATTTTCTATAAGTAGTCAGTGACTGCTGTTTGTACGTTAGTCAAAAAGAAATATTGAAAAGAGAATAGTTTGTCCAGGGTAAACAAAGTGAAACTTCCATAACTAACTGGGCCACTTTGGTTTTTGTTTTGTTTTTTCTTTTCTATTCTGGAAAAGTACTGATAGAAACAACCCCATCTCTGTTTAGTCAACCACCTCATTTGGTACTTCTACAGTGTTGATGGAGACCATGAGTTGTTATGAAGCCTGTGGGATATGGCTTTTATTTTTCAAGTAAATTTAATTTCAATAGTTTATCCGTAACCCCAGTTTTCACATTTCTCATTTGCCTTTGAATCAAAAAGGTTGACCTTAAAATATCCCGTTACACAATGGAGCTCCTCTTCTGTAAGTTGATACTCCGTCAGTTGTTGTCAAATTATTGTAAGTAAACTCGTGAGGTATTTGCTGTAGACAGGTTTCATAGGCTTTTGGAAGACCTATCATAGCAGCAAATGTAATGTAATGGAATAAAAAGATGGTAGACATTTTTGTGATTGTTTTTGATATGAATTGTTTTGAAATGAAGAAAATACTCTACCAGTCTGAACAATAGGACACCCCTAGCTGTTGGTGGGAAATGCATGAAAAGTTGTGGCAGGCATCTAAATCCAGTTTTTTGTTCACTTAAGCTCCTCAAAGCTGCTAGTGGAAACATCAAACCAACGACTCGGTTCACAGATGTGTTGACACATCTGGCGCGTTTCATTAGCTGGAAAGGTAGAGACTAACGTGTGTCTGTTTACTTAAAAATCAGGCCAGAAGGTGCAATTTCAACAACACCTGCTCAAAACCTGATAATCTCATTTTTTTCTATCATCTGTGGTTGTGTACTGGTCAATTTTTACTAGTGAGAAGTAAAAGTGCCGAATCTTACCAGCCTTCTCCACTATAAAACTCCGTTAACTGTTTGTCCACAGCTGCAGAGCTCAGTACGCAATCAGCATGAGAATGCTTTTGGACCCTGCTTGTAATTTTTCGTTGGTAGAGTTTATTTCTAATGGGGCACACTTTTTATAGAGACGTGAAGGGTTCCAGCTGTGAGCCGTGAGTGATTCTTCGGGTTTGACAACATTTTTTAAAGGTTAACAGCTGTTTTCTACAAAACGACTAAATCACTGACTGTTTTAAAGAACTTATGTGAAATGGAGATGGAATACGGGAATGTGATTGAGGCAAGATAATTAGCATTTTATATGACAAATGTAAACTCAATGTACTTTAAATGAAATAAAGAAAATATGCAACTGATATACATATTGATGAAACAAAATGTATTAAAAAAACACAATTATACATAAAATCAATATAATAATAACAAATAAGAGGAAATCTATCCAAGCAAAATACATAGGCCAAGCTATAAGCTTAGGAACAGATAAATGCAAGACGTAGTGACTGATCTGTGTTCTTTTAGCAGACATTTCCACAGAACTTAGCAATAACGTCTAAAAGAACCACAGGCTTGTTTTGAGTTGGGTCTAGGTATGACCAGGAGACATTTACATGAAGACCTTAAAGGTCTGTTTGGAATTTATTCAGTTAGCATTTCAACAACATGTGAGGGAGCAAGGGCATTTAAAGGTTTAAAAACAGTAAGAGGTGTTTTAAAATTAAACCTTGGATATGTTTCTCAGGTGACAGAATGCTTGCTATGATATGTTGGGTATGTGTTGAAGCCCAATGTTGTTTGGACATGTTAACAAAATTTTACTTTAAAGGATAAATATGATTTTTCAGGTTATCAGGCAATAAAAGAAGGATCAATATTCAACCTCCAGTGAAGGATAGATGCTGCCTAATGACCAACCGAAAACTGGGAGCATATCCGAATTAAATAGAAGAGACCAGGAATTGAACCTTGTTGAACTCCATGACCAGTGTTGTGTGTCAGATTTCAAACGACAAATAGAAACAGAAAAAGTGGTGATAGGATATGAAGATAGCTAGTTAAGGACCGAATTTTTTCACTCAAAGCAATGTTTGAAGTAAAATATATAGACACTAGCCAAAACTGCCTTCATCTAATCAGTGGACCTCAGAGGATTTTAAATGGATCCATATGTTCACTGATTTTTGAGATTTGCTTTTGCAAGTCTCAGCCGATTTAGAATGTTTAGTTGGTCAATCATATCTTTACATAGTGATATTAGCAGGAAAATAAATGGATGAAGGTTAATTACATTTTATTTTTCAAGCTAAAAAATCTTAAGGGTGCCAGTGAGTTATTGTATATATTTCTGAACGTTTCAGGATGCATATTAAACAACAGATGTACATCAAATTATGTTCTGCATTTGAGTGTTTTTACAGGGTGTGTTTCGTTCTACTTTTATACACAGTTGTAAAAAAATACAAAATCAGCTTTGGATGTGGTTTAAATAGTATTTAGGAGTTTTGATGATCTTTATTTTACAGAAGGAAGATAGAGCATCCTGCTGTTTCATGTGACTACCTGCAGTTCTACAGAAATCACTTCACATTCTATTTCCACCAGAAATGTTCTGCTCCTCACTTTTAACAGCAAAAAAAAGATCTGATTGGTGTTAAAAGGTTTCCAAGAGTTAAAACTGAAATAAGATGAAAGTTGATTGTACCCTTTATTGTGTGACTTAGTTGTCTTAAATGAAGATGTAGTTGATTTACGAAAGTTAAGCACTGATAAAAGTTAGATTCAGAGTGTTCCTTTACTTGTTGAAAGTGGCTCATCTGAACGGCACTGCTTCCCGTCAGTCCTGCTGCTTTCCTTCCATTATCAGACTCACCTGCTATCCAGGTGTTTGGTTTTTGGATGAGAAGCAGCCTTTTTTACTGGAGATTAATGGCGGTTAAAAGAATCACAGGATATAATTTGCATGGTGGCACTGACCTTTTCTCTATCTGTCCTGGAGACTCTTCATGCCGTTTCTTTCATATTCCTCCCACCCTTTTTCTCCTTTTTTTGCGTGTCCCAGCTCGCATCTTGAGCTCAAAATGAGTTTTGTTGAGATGCAGCTCAGTGCACCGGTGATTCTTTATTTGCCTTTTTTTCCTTTATTTAACTTTGATTTCCCCTGGTTAGTTAGGTGGGATTGAGTGGGGGGAGCAGGGAGAGGGTCTTCCCACTGAGCACTCAAGTTCAAGGCTCCTGAGCTGTCATGTGTCCATGCTCAAGGGCTCTTCAGACAAACACTGAATACCTTCTTTAACCTCTGACCTCCCTGTGTGAGATTAGTGTTTGCAAAAATAATTTAGCTCCCTCTGTTGATTTTTTTCTCAGAAAATGGCTACAGCCAGAATTAACTTTTTTTTCACCTTTCATTAAATGAAAAGGAAATCTTAGGAAATAATAACATTGTAGAGAGCACCATGGAGACAAGAGAGCTGGGAAGCTGGGTGCAGGCACAGGGAGCCTTTACAGAAATCAATGCAATCAGAGCATCGGCAATATCCGATTTATTCACAAACGACCAAACAATCTTCATTATTTTTCAGCAAGGGGAAATGCTAATATTACCATGGAAACTGAGATCAGGCTGTCGGTAAACCTCAACAGTAAACAAGATAAGGTGGGTCCACGCTGAGACATTCAGAATAATCTCTCAAACATCTCCTTAAGGTTTCTCATAAGTGAGATAAGAGCTTGTCTAAGTTGCTGCAGGGGACATGGTTTGTTCACATGCAGCCAATCAGGCATCAGAATACCTGGGTGCTGCAGAGTTAATGTATATTGATGTGCAAGTTTTGCAAAAGGACTTTTTGTCCTCAACCTGTTCTAAGTAAGTTAATGTGTGTTTTTAAAGTTAAGTTCAGGTATCAGGCTCCAAGGGGCTGCATGGCAGCTAATGAAGAGGGATGGAGTTGAATTTTCTAAATAATTTAACAACACAATCCCAAAAGATGTCAGAATATTGCTGGGGTTTTAAAATTTAAAGGTGAGAATGTAGTGTGTGGATATCTTTCTAGGCTGGTCCTTGAACTGTTTGGAATCTTAAAAATGTTTTGTGTTTTGAAATGTTTTACTGTAGTAGTGTCGTTTTAATTATGTACTTGTTTTTAGTATAGTAGTTTTAGTATTTTAGTATTAAAAAAAGTCTCAAAATTAATTATCTCAAATTTAAGCCTTCAAAGTCATATACCATACTGATTGTCCATACTGGGTCTTAAGTATAATTTAGTTGCATCTTAAACATTCATTAATTGCTTTTTCCATTTACTTTTTTGACTGGTGTCGACTTTGTTCATTCTCTGTGAAGTAGTTTAGTATTAACCATGAAGTAATTCTTTACCTGAAATTGGCTTATTGTGTTTTTTTTTTTAGAAATAAAGATCTAAAGGTTCTTGTTACTTTATTCACTTTCACCTCCTGCATCATCAAAGAGGACCGGGTTGTATTAAATTACTTGTGTTATTTAGTTAAATATTACTATTTCCATGTCCATTCCCACTGTGTTGGTTTAGCAATATTTCAAATAGCGGCGATACACCATGGCTGCACAATGATGCAGAAGTCGGTACCTGATCGAGTTCCAGACGTCTGTTCAGCAGTAATTTAAAGGGCTGTTTCACTGTTTTTATTTATTTATTTATTTGCACTCTGATTTCTTCTAGTTCAATATCTAAAATACTTAAACTGCCCATATTTGGTTTATTCTACACTGAACAGACGCCCTAAGCACATTTTTAGGTGATATTATTTTATTTGTGAAAAATAAAAAAGTAAATTTTCAATCCCTTTTTGTTTCAGTAGTATCTCAGACTGAGACAGGAGTGAAAACTGAAATAAACGGGTGTATCCAACAGGAACTGATTTATTGCAAACTGATTGCATAATTATGGCGGATTATTTACATAACTACTCTTAAAAGAGTGACCAAACTGTGATTATTATGCAAACCAGTTTTTTCTACCACATAATGTTTGTGACAAAATGTTTAGCTTGTCCATAATATAACGTTGTTTACAATGAAATGGAAAAAAAGGTTTTAGAGTCTTTGACTATACTTGGATTAAAATAACTTTTTTGTACAATAACTTGGTTTTTCAAGTAATGTTGCTCTAGAAACAGTCCATGAAAAAACTGTCTCATTTGTTTATCTCAGTTTGGGACATGTGTCTATGATTTGGTTCCATGCACCAGCGAGGGGGCTAAAAGCAGCCCACAGTAAGATTATATGAGCACAGCAGCATCTTTTTAGTCTGCTGTGTTGGATCATTTTGAATTTCTTGCTGCCTGTGATGATGCCTTTTAAAAAAAAATAAAAAATACAACCTTGTGCATGCTCCGTGCAGCATGTGTCAGCCGTGCAAGCTAATGTTTTGGCCCATTTGGGGAGACATCACCCAAAAGTGTGTCAATTGCTTTTAACTGTGGTCTCAATCTATGTTTGAGGTTGTTGGGTTGAGACTATTTTTTAGTGGTAAAACTACTCAAGTTACCGTTCTTTTATTTCCATCAATTCAGCAGTCACAACTTTGGGACCCTTAGTTAGATTTTGTTGTAAGAACTACAGCAAAGTTATCTTTTAGTTAAATATGGCCTATAAATTTTAGTTCAGCTGAAAGGTGCTGAACACCCACTCAACCTTGTAAAGACGGCAGTAACACAGTATTTTAGTGTCCAGATTTAGTGAGGATGTAGCTCTGAATAAGAACTTGAGCAAGAATTTAAGGCAATTTTATGTTTTAGATAAATAAAGAAAAAGCATGTTGAAATGAGCAAATCAGTCTCAATGACCTGCCGAATGTCAACTATCCTCATTTTTACTTTGAATACATAGCATCTTTGAGGGTAGTGGATATTTTAGAAAACTTAAATTTTTTGGCATTTCTGGACTGTTAACAAGATGGAGAAAAAAATGGTGAACTTCATTTTATACAGTTTTACTATAACTATCATACAAAGCAAACCATTCAGTTTCTGAACTGTTCCACTGCTGTTTTTTTTTTTACCAAAGGAGGAACTGTAGTTCACATGGTTGGTGGAATGTGAAAAATGTTGGAAATGCTGTTCAATAATTTGCATGATCTTGGAAAAGAAAAACTGAATATGCAGAACATTTTAATTTCTTAACCTTTATTATTTTTATATTTCTAATATTGCTTTTACATTTCACATGATTTTTATGTGCCATTTTTCTTATCATATATTTTCGAAATCAGAACTTAAATTTGGAATTTTTGACTTGGTTTTTTTTTTTTTGAGTTTGCATTGACAAATGCAACTCGCCTTTCAAAAAAAATCCACAGTCCAGTCCTGATGTGGCCAGTGTTACATATAAAAAAAAATTACATAACTTATCTGAGTTTTAGATGCCAAAAAATCAGTGAAATGTCCCTTTATCGTCATACAAATCAGAAGCCAACATTAGCAATGTTTAGTTTCATAATGGTTTAATTGGTTTTCTCATTTTATGGGCAGTTGTCCAGAATATTATAAACTATATTCACAATTTTAGTCTGGATTGTTCAGTAATAGTTCTTTTAGGTCTGGATAACTTTAGAAAAAAAGAGAGTTGAATATGAAAAAATAGATCAATGTCCAGATTTAATACATTTTCTAAAAGAAAGAAATCTTAATTTCTAAAAACACTGGGCTTTCACAATGATTTGTCCTAAAATGACACTTTTCTTTATTGATTTGCAAAATCTGTCCTTGCATTTAACATTTTAACCACCAGTTTTGTGGTTTGGAGCATGCAAAGACACTTATTTGAAAAGTAAAATAACTTTTAATTTCTTTTGTGGCCTCTAGACAGCTATAAATCAGGACTTTAAGCTGAACATTTGGTTCTTAAAAGTCACAAACACTCATTTAAATAATCTGTTGTCAGTGTAGGATAATCCTGGCCTGATGTGACAAGTCACAGAACTATAGTTATTGAAATATAGCTGATCAAAATTAGTCCAGATTCCCCAAAAAGTTGTGAAATGTCCCTTATCCACAGTACTAAATCAGAAGCCAACTTCAGCAGTGTGTGTTTTTTTTTATGGTTTGTGAAACCTCCACAAATAAGACCTGACCACTCTTTAAGCATTTTCCAACAAATATTTTATACTCAGGTGCCCAGAACACTCCTAAAATTACCGATAACTTCTGGACATTTGAGTCGGGAAAAGCTTAGAATTTTAAGGTGGAAAATGTGTTACAATCTTTTTGTTAAACACTATTAAACTATCCTCTCAGTGTGTGTGTGTGGTCTGAATTTGGACAGTCAGACCAGCTGAAATCATTGAAATCAATACCTGTTTTTATGTGCCATCGCTCCTAAAACTGCCCTAAAATAAATGAAGGTATTTGAAAGTAGAGGTAAAATACCCAATTGAATGATATCATACTCTTTCTCCTATTGTAGATTGTTATCCTTTAGTAGAACATCCAAAACACTGCTTCAGAGCTACGTCCAGCACATTTTATAAACTGCTATAAAAGACAGAATGGAAGTGGAGAAATGTGAAGGAATAAATCTAATCTACTGGAAAGCACTGTGACTGATAAAGTTTATCAGAAGTCCTTTTGTGGACTCTGGACTCCAGAGCCTTTTTTTTCTCCTCAGCAGGGCTCTCTCCACGCCTGGCTCCTGAAATTTTTCTTGGCAGCCCGTAACGTCCCTCTGAGGCGGCATTACTGCCCATGTGACAGCAAAGCCCACCACAGAAACCATACTAATGGAATTCTCTCCGGCAAGGTGTCCCGTCTCTGCCTTTTCACATGAAGAGGATGAAGCCCCACCCCCCTCCAGCCCGGTCCAAAAGAATGCGCTGCACCCCCAGCAGCGCTTTTATTCACAAGTGTCATTGCAGGATGGTTATTTTCATTTACATTTTCATTTTGGGCAAACTCACAGCAAGAGGAGGGGAAGATGAGGCCTGAATTCCTCAAACAGCAGAAAAACCAGTGCGCAGCAGGAAGGAAGCAGTCGGTGATTTTACTGTAATCTTTGAGCAAGCATCTTGGAAGGAAATGGGGTGTGGGGAAGACAAAAAAAGAAACAATGAAACATAGATGAATTGTTTTTAGATGGTTATAAAGAACGGGACGGACTTGAATTTTATTCCAAAAGCTGTACTTATTATCTTAACAGAGCTTGTTTGCGCCGGCACCTAGCATCATCCTCAGAAAGAGAATGCTTGGAAATTGGTTTTTGTTGAATGCTTTAAGTCTGTTATTTAGATCTCTCACAATGAAGGTCTCAGTGCCCTTTACACTGAGTTAAACTGTTAATTTAAGGTTCTAATTTGTCTTATAATTTTGTAAGGAATCTAAAGTAACCCTGACTGCAGACTAAATGGTGAAGCATAATCGTGAACATTGCATGACCTCCTGCATAAATTCAGTTGTTGATCTTCTTCTGATGTTTTCATTATGCATTCATGATTCCACTGGAATATTTTTTTCTGAAAGATCTGGTTGTAGCCCAGGAGAGAGGAATATAAATCATTAGGTTTTGTATTTGGATTTTGTGTCCATCCATCCATCCATCCATCCATCCATCCATCCATCCAAACATCTGCCATAAATACATAGTAAGGTAAAGTATTAGATCTCAAATAATTTGATGCTGAAAAGTCTTCATTTTTAAACTGTCTTAAAAGTTACATTAATATGTGCATAAAACATTAAAAAGCTTAGACTAAAGTCTTTTTTCGGACATTATTACAGATGTGTGTAATTTACTATTTTAGAATTTACTGCATAAAACATAAGAATGCCCAAAAGTTTCATTTGCAGATTCAAACACTCCTTTTAAACCTTTTGACATTTCTGTCTTCACAAATTTTAATTTTGGTTTCTCCTTTTACCTTATTTTCTGTTGAACATCAGCACATAGAAGGAAACCAGTAACACTGCAGGTGTTTTGCTGCAAAAAGAAGCGACGGAAAATTCCTCGCCTGCTTCAAAATCTTCAAAAGTTTCTTCAATGTAAAAAAAAGCTGAATGACTTCCATGACGCTTCTCCATAAAAGACAAAAAAAAAATGCTATTTGTCATGGGGTTCAATCAGCAGGAGCTTATGCATGCGTGTAAAGCAGTCTTGTGCAAAACAGTTCAAACCATGTGCAAAAAAAAAAAGAGGAATTCAGCGCTGAGGCAGGAAGGGAGGTCGTTGTTTGAGGCTTCTTCTCTGTAGCCAATGGAGTGAGTTTCAGCTGCATCTTGCCTATTGACATTTATCTTTGTTGCTTCATTCGGTTGAATTTTGCATTATTGTTAATATGGAAATAAACGCTGTTGAGAAAACCCATAGAGGTGACGGTTAATTGTCCTGAATGTGGCTTCCATATGTCACAAGTCTCTGTATTTGAATTGAAGCCAGAGAAGATTTAAAACAGTCCATATCCGTGTTGAGCAGCTATAACTTCTCCCATTCTCACAAGCCAATAAAAACATGTATTACCGAAAGAATATCGTTTTTAATTAAAATAATCTGCAGGCTATGACTAAGTGCATTTAAATAATGGAAGCTTTTCTTTTTTTTCTCTCGTTTTTTGAAAACATAAAGTTCTTAGTTCATTTTATTGCTCTAAATTCCTTTATAAATTAAAATTTTTTATTAATTTGGTTCATTTGGTGGGTGCCTATGTGAGCCTGGCTGAGTTCGAAATGTATAACTTATATTCAATGTCACTATTTTGAAGTTCAGAGTAAGGGTTTAGGGTTTAAAAAGATATCCAAACTTTAAATAAAAGCCACGCTAAAATCGATCTTAAACTAAACGTCTTTATTTATAAAAATTGAGATTTGAGAATTTGATGAGTTGCGTGTTTTCTGTTCACAAATAGAGGCTCGGCTTTTTCTTCAGGCCATTGATTGTCAAACTTTGCATTCCAAGCCCTCCTTTAGAGGAGAGATAAATTCCAGGTTCCTGGCCTCAACAAGACTAGAAAAAAAAATGCTTCACATTGCTGTCATTTGACATTTGGTCTTCCTTTTTGTTTTTAAATTAAGAACTGCATTTTACAGTAATAAAAATAAAGTAAGGCTCCATTAGCATTTACTTATTCGAATTTGGAGTAAAGCAAACTGTGTTACCATCAAAGAACCAAAAATTAGTTTGTGTGAAGCAGTCTAATAAATGTCTGAAAACATTGTGCTTCACAAGATATATTTGGCTGAAAGAAACTGATTTTAACTGTATTTAATAAAAACACAGCAAAAGAGCGAGATTCATTGGAGTCATTTAATGAGCTGCTGATGTGAATGTAATATAGTTTGGCTTCAATCATCAACTCAGGTTTTTCAAAGTAATTTTTGTGCTTTGGGTCGTCATCAGCTTTTCTCGTAAAACAAAATTAAAACTGGCTTACATGTGGTGTAAGGTTTCAACAGAGCTGCACTACGGAGAATCTGATTTATTTACTACATGAGCATGGCGTCTGTCTCGGTAGTCCTTTGCATCTCTTTTCGTGTCTTTTAATCAAAGACAGCGATGCAGCAAGTATCGCTGCAGATGTCTTCATTGATTCGATGAGGAAGCTTTTCTGTACAGAGGAAATAAACTCATTCATTCCTCGTCATATATCAATGGACCTCGTGTGTTGGACACACCCACTTTGTCACGGGTTGTCTTGTCACCATGGAGATGCTGATTTGTTGATTGTGTAACGTGGAAACAAATGCGTGTTGCAACATTGGAAAACCAAACCTTAGTTCTGCATGCAATCAAATCCATATGTACATTTGTTTAGCAGACATCTTGGACCACCTGTAATCACGTTGGTCCAAGTAGAGAACCTACTGTTCTACAATGTTTTGGAGATGTTTAATTATCCTTGATATCAATAATTGAGTCGTTCCTGTTTTTTTGGCTTTATGTTAAACAAAGTTTAACAGAAATCTGCATTATGAGATGATGTTTATGCCTTAAATGTAAGTAGAAAAACACTAAAAATAAATGTTTTGTATTAGTTTGGAATCTCAGTCGTTTCTCATGTGGCATTTTTGGATGTTTTACAGACTTGGTTTGCTTGTCTTTCAGATGTTTGTGTCACATAAATTAAGTTACAAGGATTAAACCGATTGGGCTCAGTTTAGCAGCGGACATTCACGTAACAACTACTCCAAATTGGAACTGAGCCTGTTGCTACCTGTATTAAAAGGGATACCGTCAACTTTTATCCAATAAAATAAGAGCTAAAGTGTGAGCTCAGTCACCAATATTATTCACAGGAGTAATGTGTCATCACTAAGCGCAGTCTGTTACTCAGGGCATCAAATTTCTAAGTGTTTGAGATTAACGGGCTTTTGTTTAATATGTTGAAAGTGAAGTTGCGGAGTGCAGTTACACATAAGTGAAAGCAGAAGTGTGAGCCGCGAGGGGACTGCCACTTTAGAGTCAGCGTTATCATGTGTGGTGTCACCCAGCATAGTGCCAAAACTGTTGCCATGCAGCACTTGAATGAATGATCTGCTCATGGCACATCCTTGAAGGTAATTACCAATTTCCACCTTTAAATAGTGTCAGAGTGTAAACCTCGACTGCGTGGGCTGGATTTCCCTGGAAAATGCAGCATGGCTTTGAAATTTCCTTTGGTCACATGCCACTCAAATGCTATCGGAAATATTATTGTAGTTTGTAAACATTTTAAGACAGGCAATAGCACTTTATTTATGTACTTCCAATATAAGTATTCACACTCCTTTTACTTGTTTATATTTTGTCACATTGCAGCTGACAACTTCAGTGTATTTTATTGGAATTTTATGTGAGACCCAGACAAAGTATTGCATAATTGTGAAGAGGAAGAAAAATTATGCATAATAATGCATTGACCACATTTTTGCCAATCCTTGGCTTAAGCTAAGAGAGTCAAAATAAATGGAGAACATCTGTGAACATTAATTTTCAGTGGATTCATGTCTACATTTTTACTAGGCTGTTTTAATGCATGTATGTCTAGGGTTGTTGTCCTGATGGAAGCTGAACCTTCACCCCAGTTTCAAATCTGTAACTTCTAACAAGTTGTTTTCCAGGATAACCCTCTATTTACCCTCACTTACCCATCAACTGTGACAAGCTGCTCTGTCCCTGCTAAAGAAAAAAAGCATCCTCCACAGCATGATGCTGCCAGCACTGTGCTTCACAATGGAATGGTGTCTTCATGTTTATGTGCAGTGTTTGAACAGAGCCCTGTCTTCCACCTTACTGCTGTGCCCTCTACATGGCTTGTGGCAAATTGCAAACAGCCAGTCTCCTGGCTTTCTTTCAACAATGGCTTTCTTTTTGACATCCTCCCACGAAGGTCAGATCTATGGAATGGATATCTAATAGTTGTCCCGTCCACACATTCTCCCACCTGAGATGTGAATCTCTGCAGCTCCCCCAGGGTTACCATGGGCAGCTTCTGTTGTTAATCCTCTCATTGCCCAGTCGGTCAGATCAGGACAGCCATTGCTTTGCATGCTTTGTACCATATTTTTCTATTTGGGATGATGGTTTGAACAGTGCTCTGTGAGTGATTCAAAGCTTGACCGGCTTCAAACATCTCCACAACTTTATCTTTGACCTTTCTGCTGTGTTCCTTGGTTTTCATAATGCATTTTTTTTTATTAATGTTCACTAAGAAACCTTTACCACAATTTGAAAGCCATAGAGTAGTATTTTAGCTCCAACAAGCTGGTTCCTAAAAACGCTAATGGCTGATAACGTGGCTTACAGTAGTTTGATCAGCTGAACGATTATGAATGTCTCAGGTCCTATGTCAGGTCTCTGCAGCATTTCTTACATTTATTTTTGGTAGCTAGGTTTTAATGCCTGATCAATGAAAAAGAAACCACATAAAAAATAACATTAAAAGGCTTTCAGGAAGTCTTCAGAGCTGCTTATCAAGAACATTTTTAAAGATCATATGAAAGTTTTGCCCATTAGGAGCTAAATATCAAAAAAGATGGAACATGTTTAAATTTCCTTAGTACTTGGGCTTTTGATTGTGAGCATCCGTAATAACAGAAAATAATAATATCAGTACAATTCTCTTTCTTCCAGTTGTTTTATGCCTTTGTTTATGTTCGACCTACCCTCCTAAAACTTTTCTGCTCCTTTTAAATAACTTTTTCTTTTTTTTTTTGCTTAAAACGTCATGTCATCGTCAGTTAAAAGATGAAGCCGTTAAGGCGGGGCAGAGGGTGTTAGCATGGACGAGCTGTTCTGACCTATATACAAGCCAGTGTACATCTGGGTTGCAGAAAGCTTAAAGCAGCTCTCGGCTTTATGGAGAGTATACCATGATCCCATGATGCATACATGTGAAGATGTGCCTGTGGAGATGTTATTGCAGGCATGTATTCTGAAACAGGGGATCTGAAATAATGTATATGAGGGCTCTTATGCAAGTTATTTAAAGTGATGAATACGTCTCTGAGGGATGTGTATGAAGACGTTGCACACAAACACACATACAGGTGAAGGAAGAGAAGGACATCTCTTAAAGGGCGAACGTGAACACGAATGCAAATGAAATTCACAACGATGTACACAGAACGACTGGCTCATGCATGTTTTATTGACCCAGCTCATTCTCTTTTTACACCTCCCTTCTGTCATTCCTCTTTTTTTTTCTTCTGTCTCTCTCTACCTATGAAAGCCTATTTTCATCTCATGTTCTCTCATTTTAATCTTCCTCCCTACCTCTTTTTTTTCTTTTCCTTTGTCAGTCTGTCCTTCCACTTTCTTTGTCCTATGACCTGTTGGAGCAGAACAACATGAGACTTTGTTAATTTCTCCCTCTTTCTTCCTTTATTTGTCCCTTTCATAATTGTTTCATTTTTCTTCTCCTGCTTTTATTGCTTCTCTGATTCATTCTGTTGTTTCTCCTCTAGTTTCAGGTCTGGGCCTTTTTGTCCTTAATCTTTTTTTTTTTCTTAAGTTACCTAATTTATTTTTTTTCTAAACTCATCTCTCCTTTGTATGTGTCTCACTTTTCAGGTATTTTTTTCTTCACCTCCTTTCTTCTTTCCATATAATTCAATTTTCTTCTGAGTCCGATCTCCTGTTTCTCCTTTTTCCTCTTATCTTGTCATTTCCTACCTTTACTTCTCAATTACCTCCTTTCATCTTTTCATATTTATCAATGTTCTTACCTCCCTCCTCTGTTTTCTTCTTGTCTTGACTCTTATCATTTCCCCCAGTTTTCCACCTACTTAGATGTGTTTTTCTTCTGTTTTATCTTCCTCTGTTTGGTGCATTTACATCAGTGAGCTGCAACAAAAAAACCACCTGCCGAATAATGTGCCAAGACAGCTCTGGTCCTACATGAAATGAACACGGGACATCTGGGGCGGCCTGTGCTCTCTGGAATTTGGATGTAGGATCAGATGGGCCTCCATGGACTGTGCTTGTTACTTTAGATGCTCAGTCAGATCTGGTTGAAGGGATGTTGGACAATAATACATCTTGTACCCTTTGTTGTGCTCATAAATTGAATTCAGCATAGCACTTTAAACCCTGCCTTTGAATGATTTTAAACACATTGTAATATGTGCATCCTAGAGATTCACCGAGAAACTGGCTGGTGACCAGAACCGGACAATTTTAAGCGCTGCCAGGCCATGAAAACAACAAAACTCTCCTCAGTGTGGAAGATGTTACTGAAGGAAAAACAGTTAGACATACATATTTTCAGTATCCGTGGGGTGCTTAAAAAGAAGTTAGAGGAAAGATAAAAGATGTAGGAAGCTATTTCAAAGGAAACTGAAGATGACATTGGCTGTTGATTCAGGCTGCTACAACAGACATCAGCAAATAACCAGAATTTGTTCTGTTTTATCCCTTTTTCAGTGTCTGCTTTTGCATGTCGTAGAATATGGTAGGTTTGGACATGTTGGCATGTTCATAGTTACCGTAAGGATCTACATTCTTATCTGTAATTCTGAACTGGTACGAATGCACAAGGAGACCAATGCTAATCACGCTGATTGTTTAAAATAATACTAAAACCCTGCATTAAAACACCTCTTATTTCACTCACACAGTGTGACATCACCTCTGCAGTTAGAATAAGTAATTAATGGCTGTTTTTTACAGTGAAGATTCTTAGAGCACTCGTGTAGTTCCAATAAATTAATAATGAATGATTTAACAATCCATCAATAAAGTAATAGATCTGAACTTTTTCCTTTCAAAATATTTTGGAAACAGCTGTTATTTATTTTAAATGGATTTTAATGCACGTTTATGTTTTGAAGAGTGCAAAGAACAGGAATCTACACTCACACGACACTTTATTAGGTACAGCTGTTTATTTATTTTGGTTGCAGCAACTCATTGCATTTAGATGTGGTTGAAAATGAGTAGCTGAAGTTCAAATTAAGCCTCAAAAGGCGGAAGAAAGTGGACTCAAGTGACTTAAAAAAGTGGCATGGCTTGTTGCTACCAAATGGGCTGGTATTTCAGAACTTGCTGACCTACTATTGTCACACAGAACCACCTCTTGGGTTTACAGAGAAAAAGAGAAATTATCTGTTGAACAGTGGTTGTGTGGGCAAAATGGCTTGTAAAGTTCAGAGACCAGAGAAGAATGAGAAGACTTGATTACAGAAAAGTCAAAACTGGCCACAAAAACTGATTGGTGCATCTCTAAAGCAGTCAGTCTGCTGGCCAGCAGCTTCTCTTTTCCCTTCTGTTTTTCTGCTCACCTGTGCAATGTGCAAGCGCTCTGATTGGCTGAGCCTCTGTTGCCAATAACCCTATTATTAGCTTGGGTTACATTAGGCCCATTTCATCTGAAAGTGCATTAATGAAAAAAAAATTAATATTTTCTGGGCCAGGTGGGATCCATTCATGATCTTGAATATAGCTCAGGACCCGCCAGTTGATGATTACTGCCATAGACAGTGGATGTTACAATTCCTGTCGTAAGTTGCTGAGGTATAATAGATTTTAATTACACTGCGCAGTTACCAAGCTCGGATTGGTGGAACAGGGAACCTCCTTAACTGTTATTGGTTCATCCATTACAACGTACACACAAAGATTGCTTCATCTGCTCCTTCCTGCAACCAGGCACAAATATAACTGTTTATGTTTGGAAGATTTTGTTTATTGATTTTGTGGCAGCAGTATATTATCTTCGCTTTCACACCAGGCAGAAATAAAATTTAACTCTTTACATTGGCTTTGAAACTCACCATTCTGATGGTTAAAATCGGATATCTGGAGAGGTCTGTTGACCATATTCAGAGAGATGCTTAGTTGTAAAGAGCCTCACCTGTCAGTGGTTTTTATATTTTGCCTGATCACCTTTTTCCCCTCCTCCTCCATTCATCCTCTGCCCTTTTTTGACCTCGTCTCTCCACCTCTTCTGTTCCTTCTCTTGTCACCTCTTGTGTTATATATATATGCTTCTCATTATCTCCCTCCACCCTCCACCCTCCGCCCCACTCTCCTGACCTCCCCTCCTGCTCTCTTCCTCCCCACTGACCTCCCTCCTCCTCACCCCTCCTCTTCCTCTCCTAATTAGCACCTGAGCGGGCAGGCCTGGTTAATATTCGGCAGCGAGGTGCTGTGACGGCAGAAGGGCACCTCGTCGTCTTAACTGGGCTGCTGTTGCTATGGCGACGCCATGGAAATGAAGCAGCATGTTTCCCCCCCGACTCGATCCTAATTTTTTTGCCCGCCCTCAACACACACAGGCACACACACTCCCCCTCCACCCTTATCCTCCCTACACCCGCTCCTTCACTTTTTAATGAGTCACTGCATCTATTAAATTTTAGTAGAGAAGGATGGCATGGGAGTCATATGGGCAGAGCGGCATGCTCCCGTACAACAAACTGAAATTTAACAAGTGAATGGAAGTTTTTTTTTTTCCTATTAACAACAAAAAAAGTGTAATCATTTTAAAAATGTTCTGCCTTTGTTAGATTTGGTTACTTTTTTGATTCTCCGCCAGATATTAAAGATCGGTTGCTTTGTCCAAGGACAGTCTTGGTTATATATTTTCTTGTTTGCCATAGTTGTATGAAGTGTGCGTGCACCTGTGTGTGTGAATATTTGTGGGTTTTTGGAGTGTTTGGGGGAGCAAATCAAGGCCTTGGCCTTGATAAAGTTCTTCAAAACTGCTAATTGTATTTTCATATTCATAGTTGTGGGGCACTTCGAGTTTCTGAAGAAATATATCCACGCAAAGGCAGTAGATGTGTGTGCAACCATGTGTGTGTTTTTGCATTTATCTAGCTTGACGTCTCGAGGTCGCAGCGTTTTAATGTCTGTGAATTACTATCCTTCACTGTTAGCGTAGCTTTTCATGAGAATGTATAAAGCAAGTGTGTCAAAACGGCTGCCTTTTTGCAAAAGAGACTCAGTAAATCTGAACTTTTTCCACTTGTCACTTCAGTAAAGTGACGTTACGCTTATCTTTGATCTTGACCGCTGCCCTCCCTGTAAATTTTTTCTTATCATGTGTTGCAACATCTATTGCTCTTTCACTATATTTGCTTTTCAGTTTTCCTTGAGAAAATTGAAAATGAAGTCATGATTCTTGTCCATTTTTAATAATTCACTAGATGTTCACAAGTCATTTTCTTAGTTTTAGACTATTACTTCATAGTCATATAAGTCATAAAAGCCAAAAAATGATGTAGGCAATTATGCTATGAGGCTAATTATATATTTTGGAGTGCTGTATACCACCGCTTCTCTCCGTTTTGGCATCTTGAGTAACTGCGATCCTACAAAAAAGATGTAATATTAAAATGAGTAATTCTTAAAATAGTTTTACCATAAGAAGGCAAATACATTTTGGTTTTATTGACACAAAAATAGCTTTAAAGAGTGATATCAACGAAAGGTGGGGATTCAGTGAGCACAGAGACAGAAACTCCTCCCAAAGGCCTGTTTTGATTTGGCCTGCCATCACGTTGACTGCAGAATCACCGTCAATTAGCTCCAGCTGCTTTGAGCCACTGTCAGCCATGTTTGTCATTTAAAACTCTGAGAGTCAAGAGCGTCAACAGCTAAAATAATAAGCTACTTGCTGAAATCTTTCACTCTCATCTTTGCACATGAAAAATAAAATGGTTAAACAAACGGTTTAATAAGCAAAGAACCTTTAATGAAATACATTTATTTAACCAATATGGCTATTAACTGAACACCTATAAGAACTGAGTATGATGCATAGTCTGTTTTGTATTTTTAAATAAACTAGAGCACTTTCTGCACTCAATAAATCCCATAGTTAAATGACTAAAAACTGTAAGATAAATTCATCTTTTATTGAATTTGCATAATCTAACACTGAAAAGTTGAATTTCTAACGTATATTAATGCAGTTTTCCTACACAGCCTTGAAAAATCTGGAAGTATTGGATTTTTTTTATTACAATTTTCCAGTTCTGGATAAGAATTAAAAGAAAGTGAGTATGGAAAAATGTTATCTTTTTTAAATGTCAAAAATCAAATACAAAATAATAATAAATAGGGAGAATTTTTGAAAGTGAAAGTTATGTATATTAAGATAGCATTCTTTAGATTAGTCGCATCATAACTTTATTTTAACATTTAAATATTTACTAGTATTTTGTTTTTTGACTTATAGACTGAATACAAAAACACTGAAATATAATATGTTTCACATGCATTATTTAGATGCAGTAGGAAGGCTTTAGTGAGAAAGCATTTAACAAACCATTAAACTAAAACTTACTTTTATAGTGCCTTGCAAAATTATTCACGTCTTGAACTTTTTTGCGTATTGTCAGATCTCGCTTTCTTGTATCTTTGTGGTCAAGCTTGTTTTACACCCTGTGAACATGTGTTCTCCACTCCAGAAGACAATGTCTGTCAAAAATGCTCACGCATACTGCCTGAGAAGGCAGATAAGATCATTTTCCTCAACAAGAAATGTTTCTGGTTTTATACTGTACCTGCTGGTAATCTGGACTCACTTGTACAAGTTGTTCTTTGTTTGTTTGATATTCTGCACCAGGTTAGCCCATCAGTGGGAGCTAAGACACATGTTTAAGTACCTGTATCCAAACATTGGATAGATGTAAATGTGTTTGAGGTTTTTAAAAACTAAGCTCTGTTTTGAAGGCGTAGCTCTGTGAAAAGAAAATTCCTAACATTTATACCCAGGTTCACAGGTTTGATATTTATATACTGGTTGGAAATAGTAAAGTTCAGAAAAAGTAAAAGGTTCCTAGAAATAAAATTCAGGGAGTAGAAAACATTGGTTAGCTAGCTCATTTAAACCAGGTCAACCTTTTTGACAGCACGATACCCTAAAAACACTATCCCCACTGTGAAACATGGTGGTGGCTGCATCATGCTTTTCTCCTGCAGGAACAGTGAAGCTGGTCAGCTGGAGGAAAGATTCATGCAGCTCAATACAGGGCGATCCTGAAGGAAAACCTGTCAGAGCATGCAAAAGACTTGAGGCTAGGATGGAGGGGCACCTGTTAGCTGGACAACAACTGGAAACATACAGGTAGAGCCACAATAGAATGATTTTGGTCCAAAATATAATTATGCTCTAGCCTGTCTCATTCATAGTCCAGACCTAAATCCTGTTGCTCTCCATTCAATCTGACTAAGCTTGAGTCATTTTGTAAAGAAGAAGTAGCGGAAATTTCAATCTCCTGATGTGGACGCTAGTCATAACATAGTCCAAAATAATTGTAGTGAAAAGTGCAAATGCACACCAAACATTTAATGTTTATTTCTACAAAATTTCCAAAGTAGATCAAAAACCTTCTGCAGCTCAGGACCCTCCAGTGGTGTCAGTGGTAACTTCACTTTAAAACAAAACCTCTCCTTTAGGAACTGCTATTTCTTCTAGCGCAAACACTGCCGGCTGCTCCCTTGTTTCGTGTGCAGCTTGCTCCACACAGCTCCTTCCAACTTGTGCTCGTGCTGAAAAGCTCTGTGTAAGAGCAACGTGAGCTGAAGGATTAAAGATTTGCAGTCACGACTGATGGAAGTAAAAGTGAAATTATGTGAAATTTATGTTGGAGGAATGAAAAGATTGATGCCATTCATATTCAGCTCCGCAGGCTCGACCTTGAACAATAAAAGAGTTTGACAAACTCGGCACACGTCGTCAATGCCAAACTGAGTACCGCTCTCCAATTAACCAGCCAGTCACCAAGAAACCTAAAGCTCTTCCAGGCTTTCTGCTCAAAGGACTAATTTTACCCTTTTCGTTTTATCAAATTGCCTCCAAAGTTCAGTCATTAAGAAGAGCTACCCTTCATTACTGTTTGATACCTCCATGTTATCTAATGCTTAAAGGGCTATTTTGGCTTGGCCTTTGGTTCCCAACGTGTGGTGCTGCAACCCAATCAGCCACCTTCTGGGGAGAATTGGGAAAGGGAGGGGTGATTTTTGCATTTTTTTCCCATCATGTACTGCAGCTCTGCTTGTTGTGCCTGCTCTTTGCCAGAGCTTATTTGGCATTTGTTTCAAAAACATTTTGTTTCTACTTTGGGCCAAGATGACTAAAGGTCATGGTATGCATCAGTCTGATCCAACAGCTGTGCCACAGTTGCAAGTATTTTCCTTTAATTTCACTTACAGTGGTTTTCAAAAGTGTCCACACCTGTGTTAAAATGTCAGATTCATGTGGCATAACAATTAGATCATGATGAATTTTTTAACTTTGTTTTTCAGTCTTGAGTATGAGTTAGAGGAAAAAATATTAATAAAAGTTGTGGTAAGCAGTGGCAAAAGTGTGCACACCCTTAAACTACAACAGTTATGGTACATCTGATTAGTCTGATGAAGTTCAGCTGTCCTGGTCGGACGTTCCTGATTTTTTCTTATTTGCATCCTTTAGCTAACCCGTCGTTTCCAAAGAGGTTACAAAGGATCAAAAGAGTCTCTCTGTACAACGGTACCTGTCAGAAGAAAGATATAAAGATATTTATTCACTATGGCACATTGAAGAAGGTTATCAATTGGAAACTAAATGTCTCAACGGTACGGTTACAAAACCTGAACAAAATTCCGCAACTGATAACAAGAAGAGATAGAAGTGATCAGGGTGACTGCCAAGAGGCAAACAGAAACACTAAAAGAGCTACAGGAAGTACTGGCAGCTTCTGTTTGTGTCTACATGTGAGTCATTTTTTGTATTCTCTATGTCAGGACTAAACAAGGAGGATTGAAAAACTGAAGCTTTTTCTTCCAAATTAAGGATCCCTGTCTGGCTGAAATCTCCAAACACGTCGTTGGAGACTGTGTTTGTTGTGGTTTTATCAAACTAAACTGGAACTTGTGGGCCAAAAGTTGTGATTGGTACAACAACAACAACTGTGAGCATCTCCCAAAAGAACACCATACCGACGGAGGTGGCAGCGTCATGATCTGGGTTTACTTTTTTCATATTTTCATATTGCATACAGGTATTCAGACTTCTGCAGGAATTTTTGTTGAGTCAGTTATTTTCTAGCTGGTGACAGAAATCAGTTATTTTTGTATGTGGTAACTGTTATGCTGCTTTAGCCTTTGGGCAGTTTTAGTTTTATTAGACATAGATTTTGCATCCAACTATTCATCTGTTGTTTTCCGCTTATCTGAGATTAGGTTTCTGTGATAACGGGTCCAGAATTGTGTTCTCTGCCCAGAAGGCATATTTTGTCCCTCTAGTGTGTTCTGATTCTATCCTGCAGCCTCTGCCAAGAGAAGCCTGCCTGGTAAAACCTTAAAAGGGAGATGCCAAAGATCCATTGTGATCAGATGCCCGAACCAACTCAGCAGACTTCTTTTGTTTTGAAGGATTTCCCCCCACATTGCAGAGCTTCTCATCTGTAAGATTCAGTCAGCCACCCTACTGAGGACACTAATTTCAGCTGTTTTTATCTGGGATCTCGGTCATGTTCTGTATCTTATGGTTTGGGTCTGAATGTAGACGGACTGGTAGGTTATGATCTTTGCTTATTAACTCAGCTGTTTCTTTGCCAAGATGGACTACACTGGCACCTGTGTTACAGCAGACGAAGCCCAATCAGTCTGTCCATGTCCTTTTCCAACTTACCAAATCTTATGAACATGACACAAAGATATGTTAACTCCTCAAACTGGGACAGAGACTGATCACTCAAATGGACACTAAAGGTTGTGGCTTAAAGATACCACCAAAACTACAATGTCTGCAAAAAGCAAATCTAAGAGAATGAGGTGACATTCTCCTCTCCAAGACTCTGGCTTAAGATCATGTCTAGTCTAAACCCTTACTAACCAAATTTTTACCTTCAGTTAAATTATATCTAAGATTTGAACATTTTTATAATTATTTATCTCCATAAAAATCTAAACATTTAACTAATGAGAGAAATTAACTAATACCCAGTGATTTAAGTACATGGGTAAGCAATGGAAATGGGAAGGGAGGATATAAACTATGGTATAAATGGAGGTACGAATTGACAAAAGTGCAAATTGACCCCACAAAACCAGTTAAACAGTGCAACTTGATGTTTTCTACCATTTGGGTTTCTTTTTTATTTTCCAACAGTATTTCAAAAAAGCAAAAACGCTACCTAAAACCTTTAGTCACTGGGCATATTTTTCTCTTTTTCTTTCAGTTTTCGTGCACTTTAACAATTTAAGCTTGTCCCTTGCAGTATTCTAAGATCAGCCTTGCCATATATGTACAGAAAAATGTTGAGATTGTTGTGAAATAGTGCAAAGCTTTAAAGGCAGGTCTAAAAAAATGGTGCAACTTCTTGAGATTTTGTGCAATCTTTTAACATCAAGTGATTTGTCAAAATTATAATAGGATATATTTTGTTACCACCAGCCAGATGTACTTACTACCCTGTCAGAGTGGTTTATTTTGCAGGATTGAGTGCTATATTCTGTCTGTAACTTTTTTCCAGGCAGTAATTCCTTCAGTCTGTTGTTACCAGTGAAAACTCAGGTCTCCTTTCTCTTGTGCAAAAGACCCAGCTAAAATAAACTGAGGTAAAATCCAACCATGACGTCTTTTCCGTGCATTTCTCAGAATTCTTATGTAACACAAGTGAGATTTGGATCTCTATAGGCTTAAGAGGAAGCCGCTGGAAATAGCCTGCCACTGTCAGAAGAGCTGGGTCATACTGCCAGCTGTGTTAATGATGCATTAGCACCACGAGGTGCCTGCACAAAGGCATCCTTTGATCAATCATTTAGCATCCACACAGACTTGCATTAAAACATGGATGCACACACAACACTTGTAGGTGTTTTGTCTGTGTGTTTCGTGACTGTATGCCTAAAGAGGAGGGTCAAGGGGACTTGGAAACCAGGACACTCTTAGTTTCTGAGCAACGCTGCCTTGAAATTAAATAGGATGTAAATGTTGATATGTCTCTTGTTTACTCATAGTTTATCTAACAGTTTCATATACCTGTTTGATTTAACGTTTCATGGTCCAATTATCCAGTCATTGGAATATATAATTACTATTTCTGTCTCAGAAAACGTTATGGTCTGATCTGCTTTTATCACTGTCTTAAAACTGGAAGTGAACAACGTTTTTCTGCAGATCGTCTCAAAACTTTAAGGGACTCCCTCCACAAAACACTATGCTGACCTTCTGGCTTATCGCCTTTCTCCATTCATGATTACTATGGCAGAAAAAATTAAACTCCCTTTGAGGACTTTTTGCAGGTACAGAGAATTGTTCACCTCGCTGTGCTGCCATGGTTGACCAAGCTCTGAAATGGTGGCAACTGAAAACTTTTCAGTAATCCTCTAAAGAAGACTAGCTTTGACCTTCCATTTTAAATGTCTTAATGTCCTAGAGAACAGCTTTTTTAAGATCAATATTCATACTAGTGTGTTCCTATTGTTATTGTGTGAAGCCATTTAGATCCAGAGAAATGATGGCTGCAAATTTTTCTTTGTAGGTAAACATTCGAAGTGTAGTGATACATTTATTTGCTCCAAACTTTTACTTACTGTAAGAGAATTTGCACTCAGACAAAGAATATATCATTCACAAGCAATCACCATTTTCATTTAGAAAAGGACTGACACAAGTTTTAATTTTTTTTTAAAGTGCTGTGATAGAAAATTAAGAAAATAGTATGGCAAAATTTGGCAAGCCTTATGGCAATAAACTGACTAACTCTATTGGTGCATTTATTCAATATTTTTGAAAGCATGCATCACTTTTACCATTATTTTCACCCATTTGTTTGGGGTTTTCCAAATGGTTTTAATAACAACTTTAACCCCCAGGTTAGGTTCCTAATAAATGCCATCCAGTGTTCAAACAGTGGCTCTTTTATAGCAACCAATCTGGTAAATAGATTGGGATTTTATTTCAGCTGTACTTTTTCGCAGCTTCATAGATGCTTATGATGTGACCATTCTAAAATAAAGGTTGTTGGTCTTTTTTTTTTAACCGAGCAAAAAGGAAGAAAAAAGGGCTTTTCTTTTTTTTTGTTATAAAGTAAATCTCATGCTGCACAATCTTCTCATATGAACCACAAAAAAATTGAAACTGAAAGGTTAGTGTCCCAACCAAGTGTTTTGGCCATGAGTGTACAGAATAAGCAGAGCAATTTGAACTATGGTCCTTTTCAATCCCTCCTAGCTAGCTTTTCATCAGAATATTAGTTTATTCAGTAAAGAAGAATAAAAGATTACTCACTCTGAAAGGCATATGATGGAAGTCAGTGTTAAAGAGAGTCAAGGAGCTGGAGCGCAAGCAGTTTGACTTTGGTGTGTGTAAAAGTAAAGGAAGACACAGATAATGAGTTTTATTGGGACTTCCTTTATATCTTCCTGTATGGTTAAGCCTTGTATTGTCTTTTGTCATCTTTACAAATTTCACACATCACCGAGTGGCTCCAGTTAGCTGCCAGAAATATTAGTTTTGAAATCTTATTGAATTAAGCTGAATCCGTCTTTGTTCAGTGTGAATCACAAGATGCCGATCTGTCTCAGTTCAGAGCTGCTGGTGGCCATAAAAAGTTTGTGGGCTTTTGTTTTTTTTTTTTGGTAGGGCCTGTTCTTTGCCAAAATGTAGACTGTGTCCCTGGCTGGGAGCTGATATACCCTCCAGTTTGCCCTTGTTCTACTAAAAAGTCTTAAACCACTCCTATTGGCTCACTTGTCTCCTTACAATCTACCTTCTATCCTCCTAATTTGTCATTTCATTTCCCAAGACATCTCCTCATTACCTTCTTTTTTTATCTCCATGTTCTTTTATGGCTTCACTGACACCCTCCTGTGCCCTATTGTTGTTGATTTCTTCCTTCCCTGCAGTTGGATAAATGAATGGATCCAGTTTCTGGTTAGACTAATAGTTTCCTTTGCCCTTGATGAGGATAAAATCTGATCTTTTTTGTCTGTAAACTTGCAGCGAACCTTATCACCCTGCAGAGCTGCTAGGGTTACTTTGGTATCCCTTTCAGTGGAGTTTTGGGTCCATAATCTGGTCTTGAATTGATTGTGTTAGGCTTTTAAAGAGAAGAATCCTGGGAGCTTTTTGGATTTAAGCTTTAATCTAAATCTTTCATCTATTTAAGGTGTAAACTCGCCTCCGACATCTGTGAATAAAGAAAAGTAATTAGGTTGATTTCCGTTCTTCTCAAAAGAACCATTTGTTGCTTCTTGCACAATTGCAAATCATTGTTTACACTGCTGCAGTTTTATTATTTCCTCTATAATTAGAGTGGTACCACGCTCCAAGTAATCCCCTGCACACAAATACTGTACAAGTAATTACAAGGATGCATGGAGCTGAGCTGAGCCCAACAAAATGGGACGCAGCCAAGCGGCATATGACTCCCCTCGTCAGAAGTTGGCCCGGAGTCCTCAAGGCCGATCCAGTGATGCAGCAAAACATGACACTGTTGTGTTTTTTTTTTTTTTTTCTTTTCTTCGCTTTTTTTCTGGAGCTGGCAGCCGCAGCACTTTTCCTCAGGAAGCGAGGCTGCTGTCGCTGCTCAAATAAAATGCTCCAGCCTGCAGCTCCGTCTGCTGCTTCAGTTCCTACCCCCCGTCCCATCTATTTTCTCTCTCTTTTGCTCATTTCTATTGCCGTCTTTCTTTTTCCTATCAGTCTCTTTCTCAGATCTCTAATTTCGGTCTTTCCTCCAACACCCTCTTGTCCTTTCTCCTTGACCTCTTCAATGTTGAGTCACAGTTCCTTCTTGTCTCTTTCTTTGTTTCTGGACTCGTCTCCCTCCATCTTCTACATGTGCACCTTATCCAGATGCTCTCTGGTCGTTTCAGTTCAACTCCTCCTACACTCTCTGGTTTTCCTGTTGTTTTATCTCTTTTCCCATCTGCCTCCCCCATCTTTTCCCACTTTACTTCTTCCAGCAGCAGGATCTCTGGCAAAGTATTTAAAGCAACCAGAGTTTCACAGAACTACGATACATGAATGAAGATTGGGTCACTTTAGGGCTAACTATTGATTGTTTACTTTGTGAAATGTAGGTCTTATTTTATATGCAGTCTGGCAGTAATTTTAGCTCCAACATGTGGCTTCATGAACTCAAACCTTTGACTGCATATGATCTCTATCTGAGTTCTACTTTCTGAGATTTGATGCAATGCCTGGTAGGATTTGAGGTTTGATCTGCAGATTCCAGATTTCTTTTCAGGACTATAACACCCTAAGTGTTGTAGACTGATTTTTAGTTCAGCAATTAAATGGCCATAAAAATAGATATGCTTGATGAAGGAAAAGGATTTGAATCAACCAGAAAGATGAGATTACAAGAATATTTGTATTTATGCATTATGCAGCATCTCTCTAACCTTTATCTCTGACTTTTGTCAACTCAAAACAAAGTGCATGAAATAAATTGCTATTTGTTGATGCGATTTTAGTTTTCATGCATTTAATAAGCTTTAAAAGTTGTCACCAGTTACCACCAATCAAGGAAAAAACTGGTTTGGTCACTTGTAATTATGTTGGTGCATCACCACATTTTAAATATTTATCACTTATGAAGCAATAAAATGCATATGTCGACATATTTTATTTTTACTTTTCCTGATCCTCAAATTGCTTTTCTGCCTCATTAAATAAAAATAACTTTGAGATTGTCTTTCAGTATATGAGCTAGGTCCTTTATTAATTTGGTCAAGTTTAACATTTGCTTGTCACTTACAGCACCCTCCACACTTATTAGGAACCCGTTAAAAAGTGCCAAAAAATTTTATATTGCAGTAGCATAACCTCAAACTGAAAAAGCTGGCAAAATCCAACTTTTAATTTGAGCTCATTTATTAAGTGGGGAAGACAAAGAATGTTAAGAAATAAGTGTTTATTGCATTATCACCCGTGCCACAATTTGTGGCTCCCTGAACAATTTTAATTTAACAAAAGTATAATTGGACTATGTCTCTTGGCTGGCCTGGGAATGCCTTGGGATCCCCCCAGAGGAGCTGGAGGAGGTGTCTGGGGAGAGGGACATCTGGGTGTCTCTACTTAGTCTGCTGCCCCTGCGACCCGGTTCCGGATGAAGTGGAAGACGACGAGTACGAGTACGAAAAGTATAATCGGTATAAAATGGGCTGCATGATGGCGCAGTGGGTAGCACATGTTGCTTTGCAGCAAGAAGGTCCTGGGTTCGACTCCCAGCCGGGGCTCTTTCTCCCCGGGCATGCGTGGGTACTCCAGCTTCCTCCCACAGTCCAAAAACATGACTGTTAGGTCGATTGGTCTCTCTAAATTGCCCTTAGGTATGAATGAGTGTGTGCATGGTTGTTTGTCCTGTATGTCTCTGTGTTGCCCTGCGATGGATTGGCGACCTGTCCAGGGTGTATCCTGCCTCTCGCCCATAGACTGCTGGAGTGCCGCTTCCCCGTGACCCACTATAATAAGCGGTATAGAATATGAATGAATAAATAATTACAGATTTTTTTATTTATAGCTTTCTTTTGTATGTTGAGCAAAGTGTCTAGGCATGTCAATGATGGGACACAGAGCCATATTTTATTAGCCAATCTTCAAAATTGGAAAGACAGGAGAACACTGCATTCCATCAAAGCAGATGTAAGTTGATTTTCATGAGTCTGGAAATGGCTTTAAGACAATAGCTACTCACCTAAAATTGCCTATATATACAAACAGAACAATAACTTTAGTGTTTAAAACAAGTAGAACATTCACAAACAAGGTTGATGGAGGATTTGAAGGGAGGTTACAAAACCCTCAACTCCTACTGGTGCTATTATAACAGTGCTCAATTGCAGTAAAGGTTTTATTCAATCACACATCTTTAAAATGTAGGTGCGCCTGTGGTGGACTTTAAAACTTTTCTTGTCTCATATAAAAAAATCTCAAAAACCTTCAGTTTACAATTTAATACCTTAGTTTTGCATAAAGTCCTTGAATTGCGTTAAGGATGTATGATATATCGGCATTAACATCAGTAGGGGTCGACGTTAGTAATTCTTTAACGTATCGGTCCGATAAGTAAAACTGAGCTGATATTAACAACCAAAGATTATTTTCATCTTATCACCATTTGTGTACATGTTTGGGCATGTGATAGTGATGCAGCATGGGAGTGTGGGGTGTTATATACAATATATATATATATATATATATATATATATATATATATATATATATATATATATAATATATATATATCTATAATATATATATATATATATATATATATATAAATTATGCTGAGACTGGACAATCACCTCCCACATAGAGTTTTCACTTTCATCCGTTGGGAACCAGTGAGGCCCAGAGCTTCAAGGTCTGCGCCTATACTCATACAATTTGGTGTTACAGTACGGAACCAACCTTCTGTCTAGTACTGACCTTTAAAGGCGAAGCAGGATGTAGTCTATGCCTCACTGGGTCCGTCCGGACTACAACCATAAACTTAAAACTCAGCCTTCGCAGTCGGAGGCGCCCAGCGCAGCTGAACAACAGAGGAGAAATAATCCCTGGGCAGGGCAAAGGGCTGAGATGATACACCTGCTGCTGTGAACAGTGACAACAAAAGTTACCAACTGTAAAGGTGTACTGATGAAAAGAGCAGTTTAACAACTCCTCAGGAGCACCATAGAAATGAAAGGAAACAAACCAGCAGCTGGATCAGGTGTAAAATTCATCCGTAGTGACAAAGAATAACACAGGTCACAAACCTGGGCTAAAAAATAAATGTCACCTTGATGAGTGTGGTGCAGGCGTGCACGGCATATGATGTGAGAGAGTGCGGCACAAGAAATTAGATGTTGCTTCCCCCTCAGAGTTAGGAAGAGATTAGAAGAAGCCAGTTATCACCAACCCTCTCCAAGTACTCTCGTTCAGCAGACAGTCCCAGAGACACTCATTTGTCTCTGGGTAACTCCTGATCACCCCTCACTCCTGGAGGAATGCATCCTCCCTCCACAGCAGCTGTCACGGGCGGCCTGATACAAGCTGCTGCATGTTGGGGAACCATGGTGCGCCTGTGCGCTTTGGGCTTTGAGAATCTATCACAGCTGTTCCTTCTGAACCGATCCTGGAGCCATGGGATCAGCGGAACTGGAGGAAAAACGCAAACGAGCATCTTCGGCCACAGACTGTGAGCATTGGTGGATCCTCCCGTGGGCTCATTGAGAACCCCATCTGGCACTGTGCGTTCTCCCATGTAGTGAACAGATCCACTGCTGCACTGCCAAATCTGCTCCAGGTCTGAGAGATCAGGTCGGGATCGAGGCTCCAGTTCCCCTGTCGAGTTCTGTTCAGGATGCCAGGGGTGTACGCTGCTCTGATGGAAAGCAGATTTGTGTGCGCCCAAATCTAGAAAATAAATCTATGAAATTAAGCACACAAAAATAATATAAATAAACAAATCTGCAGGGGTTGGTAATATGCACATTTATGCATATTTAACACAATTATCAACCGAGGATAAATTCAGTTTGCCTCTGACTTTTAATAGTCTCATTTTGATCTGAGGCCATTGACAAAACGTCCGGGGCTTAGGCCACAGAACCCCAGGACTAACAACGCGCCGGTTACCAGGCCGCAGCTTAAAAGTTTTATCTGTTATGGTAGATTTAAACTGGCATTTTAGACACTTTCATAAAACCACACAAAAAAAAATCAGATTGCATTTTTTAAAAGTGAGGGAAAAAAACAGCAACTTGTAAATTTTATTTTCAAGAAATTTTGTCGTCTTAGCACAGAAAACCAAATCACTTCTTGCAACATAGTTCAAAATATCTTCAACTGAAGGTAGACTGATCATCATTAGAGGTAGGTCAATATTTTGGCTGGTCAAAAAATTAGGGCAATGTTAAAGAATTGGTCATTTGCTCAACTGAGTCCACTGTCCTGTTGACTGTGGTAAGTATCTCTTTTCAACACTATGGACGAAGCACATGCAATCTCTAACCACTGTTTATTTGTATCACCTAAAATATCCCCACCACTACATCTATAGAGCAGCAGCAGGAGAAAGAAGCTGGTGTTACTGCCAGCCCATTTTAGTCTACTAACACATAAATGCACTATTAATTTAACAGAGTCAAGTCCTGTTTTGTCTCATTTGAGCAAAAACAAGCTGGTGTGGAAAATTGTCCTTTCGTCACCCTGATTTCGAGAAATCAGATTCAGCCATCGATTGGCCTCTATTGGTCCGTTTTCTCTTGTGTCACTGAGCCCTAACACAGAATATAATATTTTTGTTAACCACCAATCTACAGATGAAATGCAACCCTTTGAGGCAAATATTTTCAGACCTCGTATACCTCAGAAAGCAGAGTCTGTTCTGTACCTTACTTTTATCGGCTTATCGTTTCTTTAGTCAGCAGCACTTGTACTCTTAGTTTAGCTGTTTAGGAAAATCTCATTAGTTGCAGCAGGAAATAAGCAGCAATGTAAATGCATGAGATTTATAATAACATAGGATTAGTTCAGTCTCATTGCACAGTGCACTGTTTCAAACTAGACTCTGGATACTCTGCCATAAACTAAGCGATGAGAAGCTGATCAAGCCTGCAAGAGCATGAAATATGTCCAGCATTTATTGACACGTGGGACAAATAACAGCTTGCCCAACACTAATTAGGTGCTGAAATACCATTTTTTCCTGGCAGGAGGTTTTATCTTCTAACTTATCAGGCCACATTTGAAAAACTTCTTCATCCTTTATTACTATTTTAAATTTCCTTCTTTCTCCTCTTATGTTTCTAGTTCTGCTTCGTATATTTCAGGTTTTCCTCCTTGCTTCTTTTTCAGTGTCTATTGAAAAAGTCTGTAGCCTCTTTCCCTTTCTTCTGTTTATCTTTTTTCTCCTCCAGTCTTCTTCTGTGTTCTCTCTTTCTGTCTGCCAGGCCATGGCCTAGTTTAAACTGCACTCTTTTATTAACTTCCCTCCTGTCTTTAACCTTATCTCTGTCTTTTATTCTTTGTTTTATCACTCTCCTCCCTTTTATCCCATAGTATTTATGTATATTCCAATTATCCTCTTTCTACCCCCCACACACACACTTCTTCCCTTATTTATACATACCTACCGTCCCACTTCCCTCCTTTTTCCTAGCCCCATCTGTTTTTATCTCACTGTCTCTGAGCCATTGTGTGGATGATAGCTGTCAGGAGATCTCATCACTGAGTCTCTCTCTTATTACATGATTACAGGGTAATTATCCTGTGAAGTTGTCTTTGCCCGAATCTATGAAAGACGACTAATGTCTTTTTAATGGGGTTTGGAGTTTGGAGACTTTTTTTTTTTTTTTGCGTGTTTTGTAGTTTCTGTGGACTCTTCAAATTTATTGCATTTACAAGCAATTGGCCTGGAACACTGTGTCCTGATTAAGTGGCAGCCATATTTCTGATAATATTTTAAGAATGGCGTCTCTGTCTCAGTCATCAGTCAGGCTCCTCTTGTTTTTAACTCCAGGCCTTCTGGCTTTGTCGTGTAGCATTTTTAATTTGCCAGCATCTGATTAAGGCTGACGTAACAAAGCTACTGCAACATTTGGACAAGCACCGATACAGAAACCTGGCTTGGACTTTAAAGGAAATTAAAGCTGATGTCACTCGTCAAACCTGAAATCCTACATTTTCATCCTATTTCCGTTTCTCTCTTGGATTTACAAATTAATCATATCCACTCCTGAGAATTCAATAAGTATCATTCATGTTAATACAAACGTTTTTACCAAATATGTTTGGGGCTTGAATCTTGAGAGTTCATAGAGCTGTTGCCTAGCGCTTACTTTAGGGTTGTGCCACACAGGAAACCGGTTCAGGAGGAAAACCCAAACATATTTCAGCTCATTCTGAAGGATCCAAAGGTGTTCTCAAGCCAGACGGGATTTAGTCTCTCCAGAAAGATCTGGGTCTACCCCAAGTTCTCCCTTTAGTGCTATGTATCCGGAAAACCCAAAATGAAGGCACACATTGTCTTAACCACCTCATCTGATGCCTTCAGAACTGAATGATTAAACTGAACCTCCAGAATAAAAACTATTTCAATTAGAACCTGACTAATCCAATCCTGCCTGCCTGAAAATATTTGGACACCTAGGAATTTTATTGTTCAATCTGGTTGTTGTTGAAGTAGATATATAATACCTTTAGTTGTAGTGTAGTTAGGTGTAAATTATTAGATTTTGTTTTAGGGTTCAGACTCCAAATGGAGAAATGCTTTAAGATTTACAGCTCCTTAAAATCAGTTTCCATTCTCAGGTGGCTATGGTGTAATAGGATATTTTTACAAAGACATAAATGAATTATTCATACTTTAATACTGCTGGGCCTTGCTGATGTAGTCATACCCCTTAACCGTTTCTTTCTGTCTAGATATAATGTACTTTCCTGGGGTGTTAAGTGAGACATGAACACAAACTGGTGCATAATTGTGAAGTGGAAGGAGATATATGTGGGTATTCAGAATTCTTTGCGAATGAACATCTGAAAACTGAACTACATTTTTTTTATCCTCTTATACTCTGATACCACTAAATAAAATCCTGTGTGACCATTTGTCTTCTGAGGTCATCTAATTAGTGAATGGACTACTGTGTGTAATTTGATCGCATTATAAATTTTACCCATTTTTGTGCCCGAATTTGATATAGATTTCAATTAACAAAATAGTGGATGGCAGAGAACAAGAAGACGTGGGTATCTTCAACAACAATATTGCCGTTAACAGATTTCCTGATATTATGCTGCTGTGGCATAAATCCAGCTATTCTGTGAAGGACTCATATTTTTCTTAGAGAACATTAGTGAAACAGCATCATAAAGACTGAGGAGGAGCCAGGTCAGGGATATAGCTGTTGAAAAGAAGATTTTTGAGCTTCTCACGGATTGTTTGATCCATCTTGCAAAGATGGTAAAAATTCAGATTCTGAGTGTGGTACTACTATAAACAGGCTGGTTAAGGAAATAATTCATTAGAGAAGCAGGGAAGAAGCCTATGGTAACTCTTGAGGAGCTGCAGAGATCTACAGCTCAGGTGGAAGAATTTGTTAACAGGACAGCTATTAGTTGTGCACTCAACAAATCTTGTCTTTATGGAAGAGTGGCAAGAAGAAAGCCATTGTCAAAAGAAAGTCATAAGAAGTACAGTTTTTAGTTTCTTACAGGCCATTGGTGTCCAACCAATGATGTAGAAATAGGTGTTTTGGTTAGCTGAGACCAAAATTAAACTTTTTGGCCTGAAGGAAAATTGCTATGTATGGCAGCAATTAAATTAAATGCTGCACATTATCCTTAACACACCTATAACTTAGTTATAAAGCACAGTTATAAAGCACTCCCCACAGCATGATGATAGTGGCAGCATCATCCTGTGGGGGATACTTTTCTTCAACTGGGACAGGGAAGCTGGTCAGCGTTGATGGGAAGATGAATAACAAAATACTTGAGATTGTGTGGAAGGTTAATATTCCAGCAGGACAATCTTAACCATATAGCCAGAGCTACCATGTACTACAAGGCCCCTGTCAAAGTTCATACCTAAATACCTAAAGATATTCTCTGATGGGGGTAAAATGCAAATGCAAACTGCATTTTTACTTTTTTATGGGCAAAACCATGCATTCTTTCCCTATCACTTAGCAATTATGCACTACTTTGGTCTGCCACAAGAAAATTCAATAAAATACTTCAAAATATTTCATTATGTTAAAAATCATCTCTCCTTAAATACAGTTTTTTTTGTTCTTACATATTTTTATTTCTTTATGATTTGACAGTGAATAATTGATAACTAACATGTCATTCTCCCTCTTCTTGCTTGTGTCTATGCAGCTTGACCCCCGCTGTTGTCTGTGATGCCCTCCCATGACGCCCAGGCTGGGAGCTGACACTGCTGGTGAGCGGGAGACGCCACTGCACAGCCGGTCCTGGGCCCGCGCCATCAGCTGGTTTTCACCCTCGCTCTTGCACGCTGGAGACTACTCCTCTACCCACCAACCAGTATCCACAATTATCAGCTACAATCCACCTCAGTAAGGTTCGCTTAAAAATTCCCCAATAAACCGATAACCTTGATCACCAGCTCTATCAGCCAAAATCCAGTCTTTTCAACACATTCAGCAGCACCAGCACAGCTATTACCACCACCAGCAACAGCCATCATGTCCAGTCGTAGAAAGTCCTCCACACCTTGCATGGTCCGGGTCATAAGCGAACTGCCTAATGAGCAAGGAGACCTCGAAGATGTGATGGATATGGAAAAACTGGCTGGCAACATCATGACAGCGAACAAACAGTCCAGTCCATTGGAATGCAATGAAAAGCAGGATGCACAGCAGAAGAATCCAGAGAACACGGACCAGGGGACATTTCAAAAACAAGTGGAAACACAAAACCTTGAGCCATTAGTACAAGAAGTGGAGTCTGTTAAAGAAGATCAAACTCATGTTAAAGAAAATGTAGACATCAGTGGACTGAAAGACAAAGAAACTGAATCTGAACAGGTGTCAGAGAAAAAGCAGCCTAGAGGCTACAAATGCAAATACTGTCCATTTCTGACTCAAAATCTGAGTGACTTTAAGGAACATGTAGACTCCAGTCACCCTAACGTCATTCTGAATCCACTGTATCTCTGTGCCGTGTGCAACTTCAATACCAAGAAGTTTGACTCGCTTACAGAGCATAATGAAAGCCAGCACCCAGGTGAGACAAACTTCAAGTTTAAAAGGATACAAAGGAACAATCAAACTATCTTAGAGCAGACAATCGAAGGCAAAGACAATTCAGCTGAATGCAAAATGACAAATGAACAAGGTGAAAGCAACAGCAGCTCCATGTTTCCACCTTGCATATCTACAACAGTAAAAACACCCGGTAACATGCAGTCACTCTTTGGAGGAGCAGAACTTCAAAGCCAACTGGATGGTTTGATCCAGAAGGATCAGATCACAGCATTGAACATCAATGGAACAGTTATCATACCTGAACCCACCATGCTTCAAGGGCTCTCTCATGTCACCCCAATGCTTCAGCGCCCACCCAACTTTAACTCTGTACCAAAAATAGCTGTTCCCTTGAACACCACCAAATACAACCCTTCCTTGGATGACAATTTGACATTGATCTCATCCTTTAACAAGTTTCCTTACCCAACTCACGCCGAGCTCTCATGGCTCACGGCTGCCTCCAAGCATCCGGAGGAGCAGATCAAAGTCTGGTTCACCACCCAGCGGCTGAAGCAAGGCATCACCTGGTCCCCAGAGGAGGTGGAGGAAGCCAGAAAGAAAATGTTTAATGGTTCTATTCCTCCTGCCCATCACATGTTTACCAGCCCTATATCTCATCCCTCTGCCAAAGCCTCCAAGCAGGCTGTCGTTCACACAACCGTTGAGCATCCAGGTCAGGTGCGGACAACTGTGTCCACTGAGTTAAGTATTATCTCCACCACAAATTCTCCTGCAGGGGTGACGATAGGTTCCAGCCACAACCTTAAACGGTCCCTGCCCACACACCTAGCATCACCGCTGGGTCCCGAGGCAAAGCGACCCATCATGGCAGTAGCTCCCCATTCTGGTGACCCTAAAGACAAACTTCTTATGGCTCCACCACCACCACCTCCACCCCAAAAAGATCGCCTACCAATGGGTCCACCACCAGTTCCTATGGAGATGAAAAGACCTGGAGCAGCTCCACTAGTCAATGCAGAAATGAAGAGGCCATCTTTCCCTGTGCCTTCAATGCTCCCACCATCTTCATCGTCATCACTATTATTGTCCTCCAAAGGGAAGATTCTCTCTGCAGCTGGAAATTCCAAGACAAAGCCGGTAATGTCTTTACCCTCCATGGTGTTTCCAGAGTCCTTAACAAGGCCCATGATAGCTCCTCCACCTATATATGCCCCACCATTTAAAAAGTCTTTGCTCGTCCCTCGTAGTACGACTATTAGTCCCAAAGAAAAGCATGGTAATACTCACCCTTTGCCTGATTTGAACCTGCAAAACTCTCCTTCACTGATAAACTCTCACATAAGGCGGCCAACCATCATCCAGTCTGTTCGCAGTCCAGCTAAAGTCCCTTCGCAAATTCAGGGGTTCCCTATAGAGGTCAAGAAACTAAAGGAGCATCAGAATTTGGAACTGAATGCCAGCTACCCTAGAGGAGATAAGATTGCCGGTCCTCTCACAGAGGCTAATGGGACAACTTGCATGGATGGTAAGTTGTTACAGGATCAGACTATCCCTGCTCCCAATAACGGAATTATACATTTGGATGGTGGCGATGCACCAGCCCCACAAAAACAAGATTTTAATCAAAAGTCCTCAGTGATGACTCAGTTCCCTTTGCTGGAGAGGATGAAAGGAAAAACAGCAAAACAACTGAAGGTCTTGGAGGAGAATTTCTTGCAGAACAGCTTTCCCACACATAGCGATGTGGACAATCTTGCAGCCACGACCCGCCTGTCTCATCAGGAAATTGACAGCTGGTTTGTGGAACGCCGTGCACTACGAGACAACCTGGAACAAGCCCTTCTGAACTCAATGGGCACCAAGAAGTTGGGCATCAGTGGTACCCCTGGTATAGGGGAGAATCAACTACACCCGCAGCAGCAACAGCATCAAACTCTACAGCTGAACGGGTTCCACAAAACAAACACTAATGCGGTCAATCATAAATGCCCTCCTTTAACTTCACATGCCCTTTCCATTGCTTCCCCGATCCCTAACTTCAATACCTGCTCAGTGCCTCCAGACAGCCGATCACTGGCACTCCTCAAGGATGATTTTGCTCAAACACGGTGGCCTTCCCCTGAGGAGTTGCACCAGCTGGAGGGTCGGAAAGGACTTGCTCGCTCCGAGCTCGCTCGCTGGTTCACTGACACTCGGCTACAGAGTATGGAGCTAAAAGAACTCTTTCACAACAATGGATTAAATGGAAAACAGGGGCAACCTTTGTGTTCCCCTGAGAGAAATTCATCCAGTATCATCCAGCGTTGTCAGCAAGGAGCCGTAACAAACAACAACAAAGTGCTGGAGCTGGAGCTGGGCTGGCTCTTGGACCAGCGTTCCAACAGTCTCAACAATCAACAGCACACTGAGCTCCAAGACAAGTTTGCTGGCAGGTACTTTAGTGTTGCTTGTCATTTCTATTTTTCATTTAAGCATTTACATATTGATTCGTCTATATTTTCAGTTTCAAAATGAAATGGTTAAAAAACAATTTCAGTAAAGTAAAAAACCTGGAATTTGTTCTTTTACAAACTAAATAATTCTTTAGGCTTTTAAGTTTTGATTATCCTCCTGCGAACAGTTTATATATTTTTCGATCTGTCTAGAAAAAAAAATATCTGAACAGAAAAAATTGTTCATATACCAAATTTTTTATTATTTCTTTTTATCAGGACAGTAGATTAGTTAAGTTAAATCCAGTGTATTTGTAAGCATAAGCCAAAACAAGTTTTTGCCAAAGGACAAGTGTAGAAAACTGTTCCATACATTAAATGAAAAAAAAGAGTAATAAAGGAAATGCATAAAATGAAGGCACACTACAGAATAAGGCAAATGGAAGACATTCTGGATTAAAAGACAAAGACTAAAAATGAATTTTGAAGAAGCATTTGAAGTTGTCCAGTAAGGCTATAATGAAATCTCATGCCACGAGATCCTACAATTAAAATTTTTTTGTTTAGTGAAGTTGGTTTAAGCTGTTATCATAAGCTCAGGTCATGAAGGTGAGTGCTTTAAGCTTGACACCCAGTTTCTTACCTTCAGACTCTTATTATGAAGTAATAGATGCTAGTAAAGACTTCTCTTTACTCAGTTACTAAACTACTGAAAAAGGACCAACAAATTTTAAGTTGTTTATTTAGCAGCATTCTGAATCCTCAGTAGGATAACAAAAAAGGGGCCAAAATGAGCAAACAATTTGTAAGTACTGTGAAAATACTCTGACTGGCTAGCCGTTAGCTGCTAACAGTTAGCTTAGACTGGCCACTATACTAAAAGGGCTAAATCTTGAATACATTCAAACATTGTTAGTTAAAATTGTACAATTCTTGAAAATTTTTCAGTTTTTTTTTATGCTTATCGTAATATATTAAAAGCCCTTTCAATGCTTTTTGTTGACATTATAACCGCCTTAGAATTTGGGAAACTTTAAAACGGCAACATTCGGACTAATCAAACTTGGACTACAATATTTTACACTGATTACAGATTATTCAAAACACAGTTAGTGATTTGTGAGACTATTACTGTATTTTTAGAAACAACAATAAAAAATGGACATAAAAAAACAAAACACAAAACAATAAATAAGTTCCAAAGACCCAGTGTAGAAAATATTGCAAGTAAATACAAAATATAAAAAGGCTTGAAAAGCAATAATACTTCATTAAATGCTAAAGTATAAAACCACATTTAAGTAGAGGTTTCAAAAGTGTTTTCAAAGTCCTGAATTAACAGTAGGCAGTTTATTTGCAGCTACAGTGAAGGTTCATTCTGCTACTTGGTACATCAAAAGCATCAGCTCACCTGACCTCAGTGACCTTTTTATTGTGTGGACAGTGGATGTTTGCATGTTAATGACATGTTAACAACAGGGAAAAAATGCTAGGCAAATGTCTGAGTTAGCGGCATCAAGACTCAATTAAAAGCTTTGCTAAACCAAAATACCTTGAGTTTGCCTTTAAAACTTTGAGTGCTTCTAGCTGCCCTCAGGCCCCGAGGAATTTTGTCCAACAGTGTAAGCCAACAGTAATTAAAAGATGCCTCACCATAGCTTTCAGGATGAATGAAATACCTGCAGACCTTGGGGGATCTCAAAAGGTCAGAAGAAAATAAGACCAGCAATGTGGACTAAACCCATTTAAAGCTCTAGATATCATTAAAAGAATCCTAAAATCAATTCTGAAAGACACAGGAAACCAGTGTAGAGATGGTAAAATCAGAGTAATGTAGGATCTCTTTCTAGTTCTCGTCAAAAGATTTGCAGCTTAGTCTTGCATGAATTCCAGTGATGAGATGCTTTGTTGGAAGACAAGAAAGAAGAGCTTTACAATAATCGACTCTGCAGGAGGTGTCAGCATGTATGAAGATTTCTGCACTGGCTTGGAAGAAGAAACAGATGTTCTCTGGCAAGGTTCTTTAACTGAAATTTGGATTAGAATCCAAAATAATGCCAAGCTTTTCCAGAACTCTGGAGCAGTGTTGTGCCAGAGCACCTAATTTGGTGTGAAGTTTCTCCTTTTATGTCAGAGAACCAAAGACTAAAACCTTTTTATTTTGTCCAGGTTGAGCTATAGAAAATGAATATGTTGTCTTGGCTATTATATCAAGACCAGCTTGCAGGGTAACTCACTTGTGCCTCAGCTTGAAATCTTCAGTTTTGTGGATGAGATAATAAAAATTATTCATAATACATAAATCTATTTCGATTTAATTCCCAAGGTTGTTAAATTTCATCATCCAATATCCCCAGAACTCTGGTTTTAGTTTCACATCTTCCCTACTTTTGTGCAGTCAGTGTTTACTTAAATATTGTCCTATTAGCTTCAGCAAAATTTTCTGCCCATTGGCAATTTTTCTGGTGACCTGTGCATCCAAAATGAATTTGTGTTTCCCCCTCAATGGGTTTGCGCTGTCTTGTTTTTTTTCTAGTTGCCATATTAACATTGTTTTCAAGGTATTAACCTACAAATATACGGGACATCATTTAGTATTCCTTGCTATCAAGCAGCTTGGGACATGTTTGGCCAGATAACACAGCCATTACTTTGGAAACCAATATCTGCACAATAATTTGGCAAGCATTTTATTCTTCCCAGGAGTGAGCTCTGGAATCAGGCTCAGTCGCTGTAAAAAAACAAAACAAAACAACACGGTGTGTCAGCACAATAAAATCCTTCTTGCTTCTGATGGTCCTGTGAAGTCTAAAACCACGCAAACTCTTTAATGCACAAATATTCCCAGAACCTGCTCCTCTGCCTTAAATGCTCCACCAGTATATTACTATTAATTTTCTTAACTTTTCTTTACACTCTTTGAACATTTAATAAAAGGAAAATATAGCTAATACTTTACATCTCACGCAACCAAAAAGAATATTGTTACTTTCTCCATTATGCTGTCCTCGTGTTCTAGCAAAGGATCTGATATAAAGAGAAAAATATGTTAGCACATAAAAGTTTGAATGTGGAACCGATAACTTATAAATACATTTTAATGAAATTATTTAATTTCCAACTGCACGGTGGCGCAGTTGGTAGAACTGTTGCCTTGCAGCAAGAAGGGTTCGATTCCTGGCCGAGGGTCTTTCTGCATGGAGTTTGCCTGTTCTCCCCATGCATGCGTGGGTTCTCACCGGGTACTCCGGCTTCCTCCCACAGTCTAAAGACATGCCTGTTAGGTTAATTTGTCTCTCTAAATTGCCCTTAGGTGTGTGTATGAGTCTGTGCATGGTTGTTTGTGTGTTGCCCTGCGATGGACTGGCGACCTGTCCAGGGTGTATCCTGCCTCTCGCCCATAGACTGCTGGAGATAGGCACCAGCTCCCCCACGACCCACTATGGAATAACCGGTAGAAAATGACTAACTGACAGACTGACTGATTTCATTTTAATCAAAATGAATGTGAAACTACGATTTTGTCTATTGTTACTTAACCATTATTTAACCAGAAAATTTCTTGAGATTTGCATCTCTTTCAAAAGGAAAACCTAGGTCAAAGAGATGCAAGATTAACAAGTTACAAACTAAAAGTTTGACATTAACGCCAAAATAGATAAACAACAACCGGGGTCAAAGTAAAGCCAACCAAATGTGCACTTTAGCTGTAGAAAGATTGAGGTCTTCCAAAATTATAATTTAAAAACTGAAAAAAATCAGGGTCTAAACTTGAGCCTTTAGGGACTCCGTTTTTCAAAATCATAAAAATTGACATTTATCCGTCTGCAAAAATACTCTATGTTCTGTATCTTAAAAATAACCTTAATAAAAACAGTATTAAGATATTTAAGACTTTGTCATGACCCCTCCTCTGTGTAATCATTGCATTTTAACACTATATATATGTAAATGATAAAATGTCATCAGTATTGCTCCTAAAGTAGATAAATATTAGTGAAAAAAAATGATGTAGCAACATATTAAGTAGCAGTTTGAACAGAGATCTTAAATTAGTGAGTAATACCCTCACTTGTAAAATATGTGTTGTGAAGTTTAAATAAATATCTATATAAAACAATCTAACATGCAGTACTTAAGTATAAAATGTGTGTTCTCTCTAAAAAGTGTTCATGCAAATAAACACGGTGCCACATGATGCAGTGGGCTGTCACTGAGTCATCGGCTCCACTGATGTTTCAGTTAGAAAGATTTGGACAGATATATACTACCGATATGGCAACATAATAAAAAAACTTTTGGGCTGTCATCACTGCAAAGTAAGGTGCTTTTTGTATTAGTTTGCTTATTTGCAACAAACTGTTTTTTAGTTTTTGTTTTGTCTGGTTTTTATCCGACCCCTGAAATAGCAGCTTTTTATAGACTTATTGTTGCCACACCTGCAGGCAATACTTTGTACAAACCTCTTTTGCCAATAAGACAACCTCTTATTTATCTATAACATTTATCAAGGTCGGAGCATACTAAGACAAGGATCTTTGAACTGCTTTTCTCTCTTCAGTTCACCTTGCAGGTTCTCTGTAGGATTTAGATCTAGGGAATAAGATGGGCATGGAAGAAGGATGATTTTGTCTCTGGTGACCCACTTTGTGTTTTCTGGAAGCCTCAACTAGGTATTTATTTAAAATCTCATGGTATCTCACAACGTTTATGTGGCCATTCATTCTCAGTTAAGTTAAACTTTATTGTCCCTGAAGGGCAATTTGCTGCACAATCAGCAGTTACACATAAAAACATACAACAACTTCATCAACAGGAATCTTTCAGCACAGAAAAGGGGGGCAGGGTCAGTGGAGTCCTCACATGCTGGTATTTATCAGTTTGACAACAGTAGCAGAGGAAGATTTTCCTGGTTTTACAGAGTGGCATTCTGTATCTCGGTCTTGATGGCAAAAGTTGAAAATCAGCCAATAGTGGAAGGACCGGGATTGGATATGATAAACCTAGCTTTCTTTAATGATCGGTGTTAATTAATTAATACATTTTTACAGCATTTTTAACAAGACAACTCAGTGAAACAACAATAAATCTTGTTCATTAAACAGCACTTACATTAAACGTTCAAAGTTTACAATAAAATTCATACACCGGTTTGCTTTTTTCTTTTTCTTTTTTACCAACCGACTCTACCTGGGGGCCGAAGGTTAGTTTATCATGAATAAGTACATCCAGCTCGACTGTTTGTTTGCTGATCACTACTGGAGTAATGGTGGGGCTTTAACTAAAGTCAATACACATTTATTTTGTCTTATCAGCATTTATTTTTAAAAAGGAATCTTTGCACCATTTTAAAAAGTCGTTAACTAAAGCCTTGAACCATTGAAAACCATTGAAACCCTGGAACAACAAATTCCTGTGGGAAGTTTTAATCTTATCTTCCACCATACTAAACATTTGGGACTTTTCCACATATTCATCCTTTGAACCACCTAACAATGGTGTTTTAGAGGCCCAGTTTTAGTTAAATCAGATTAAAGCTAATGATCCCAGTAGAGTTTAGCAAACTCTACATGTTGATGATGTTGATGGTAGGACAGAAAAGGGCTTTTCCAGGCATGATTAGATGGTTAATGGTAATTTTATCGTCCCTAGTGGGAAATTAATTTGCAGCATGAAGCATGAACAGAACAGCCTAAGTTGGATCGGTCAGCATCATCAAAGGCAACAACACCTTTGGTTTTATGCTATTAATCATGACAATAGCAGCAGGTTTAAAAGTCTTTTGGTCTTTACTGCAGGCACTTTATATGGACGGCCTGAGGGAAAAAGTTTAAAATCTCTAAAGAAACAATGGTATTAACATAGCATGACAGAGGTTGCCTCCCTAAGCACAACCATTAGATGGTGTCTAATGGTTTTTATTAAACAACCATCCTCCTCACTGAGCTTGGTGGGAAGATGAACCTTGGTCTCTGGTCAGTGGCTAAATAAAATGGGTGTCATGGATTACTAATTAAAAGTTCCTACATATTCTGAGAAATGTTAAACATACATTTAATTCCAGTTAGTTGACATGCCAATAGGTGTGGTTTACCCAATAAATCAGTGAACTCAAAGTAAATGTTCTGTTCAAGTAATTTAGTTTAAAACTTTCTGATTTGAGATTGTGGTACTGGAATAAAAGCTGACTTTATTTGAATGCTTTTTGCACGGCTTTTTACCAGTACCAGTAAGTGTGGAAGGCACCGTGTGTACTTGTAATATAAAATGTTCACCTTTTTGTAAATTAATACTTTTACCGTGGAACATCTGATATGTTTATGATACTTATTAGAAGTATAATCTATCATAAATTTCAATGTTTTGGTTGATAAACCAAAACATTGTCCCATTTATAATTGTCAGAGCAGAAAACCAATGGAACCCAGATGACACTTAAACACATTAGTAGCTGTGTTTAGGAACATTAATGGAGCTTAATGATGTCTATTGTTGCTGTAACTGTGGTGTTAAAATTGGTCCAACAGCCTGAGGCAGCAGAGTATGGCCGGTATGAAAAACGGGGCCCAGAATGGGGGAGTCATGGGAGGAGCGCGGGAGGTGTTCGGGAGCTGGCTGGAGGACGGACCTCTGAGGAGGGGACGGGAGCTGCTCTTGGACAGAGAGAGGAAGATGGCGGAGGAGACATCCGGACGGCTTACAGGATAAAGGAGAGAGGTTGGTATTCTTTTGTCCGTCTGCTGGAAAGTCACCATTTCATCAACAATAACTGGCAAATGTCTCCCACAAAGCTTTATGTGGTGTTTTATGGCTGAATGAAATGATTAAAACCCTGAGTTTTTAAAGTAGATAAAAATATTCTGTTCATGTTAAAAAGCTGAAGCCTTGTTAATTAAACCAACAGCTGCATTTACATTCCACATAACATATAAGTTACTTCTTTTTTTGGTGATAAATTGCTTATGCTATAAAATGTCGGAAATTTCTGATGACCTTCTTTTTAAGTTTTTTCAGGGGCATCACTGATGTTTAGTTATTCTTTCAGAGCGTTAAGAGTCTGATTTAATAAGTTTAAAATGTTCTTGTGGAATTTTGTTTGGAATTTTTGTTCCAAAAAATACTGTTTGGAAAAGACTTTTATAATCCATTCGTTCTAATTTCATTGAGATTAAAAATCTCTTAAAAGAAGGTCATCACTAAACATTTTAAACACGTTGACAGAACATTATACAAACCCCAACACACCAAAAGCAGGATTATAAAAAAGTTAAAAGAAAATTTGAAGAAAAGAGGAACACCTGATAAAACAATCAGGTGATGATGCTTATTAGGTTGAAGTACATCACAAATTGAGTTCCCTCTCTTTGATATTACGAAGTTTATATAAAATAACCACTCTTTGATGTTTTATTTCGCTTTTATGTCATTTGAATTGCCTAAGTTTGCAGAGACTCTTGTAATGACTCCAGATCTCACCCAGATGTAATGCCTGGTGAGCAAGTGTGTAAATGTAAATGCCGAAAAAGTGAACTTGAGCAGTTTTCCAGATGTTGTAATACAGGTTTGTCCAGGTGGAACCATACATGTGCCATTTGACTTTTCTCACATACCAGACTGGACAATTACTTACTGATATCTTACTGATATACTATTGTAGGTTTTGATTACATTGCAATTAAATTGTTCTTGGCGTAATTTGATCATTTGCCTAAATTTTCCCATTCAAATAGGACCATACAATGATATTAAATGTTTATTAAACAAGACACAACTCCTCCCTATAAAACCCCTTTGTCATTATGTAAAGAGCAAAGACCTTTATAATGCATTTCAAACTAATACAGAGTAATAGGAGTAGATTTTATCAGTGTTTTTTTTTTAAGAGCTGGAATTCACAAAACAGCAAAGAAAAGACACCCCTTATATTTGTGTTTTCTTTCGTTAATTTTTGGCAGCTAACCTGCAACAGAAGAAACATATTTTTAAATAGCAGATTCTGTTTTTATCTGACATGCTTGCAGTGTTTGCTCAAAGTGGTGACGTTGGCAGAAGCAGAAAAAAGTCTTTTAGCTGAGTCAGGGCCGGATTAACCATATGGGCAACTGGGCAATTGCCCTAGGGCCCACGGCCTCTAAAAGGGCCCAGGTTAGAGAGGGGACAAGCAAAACGTCTAGTTATCTCCCGCTTTATGTTAAACTCTCTGCTGGAGCTCTTGCCCTGCACAGAGATGCTGCCTGTGACTGTGAACGTGAGTTGAGACCCTCTCCTCATTGGTCAGTCCGCATGCATGGGGTGCACTGAGCGGGTTGCGTGACGTCAAGCGCCACTACACAGCTCAAAAAGTTCAGACATGGAGAAGCTAAGTGGGAGAGCGAAACGGAAATTAAAAAAGGAGAAGGACATCAGAAACGCAGAAATTTTAAACTATATACCTAAAATAGGTAATTTCTTCACTCCCGTTATTTAGGATTAAAATTGTGTATTTTGCCAATCCTATTGGGGATAAGTGTTATTATGAGAACATAGTAGTGCATTTGTAGTTCAATGAGCATTTAGACATTTGTACATCAAAATCCACTTAAATACAGTGATTTATTTTGTATTTTGCGAGATTATGGTGGTCCTGCGGTTGTGATGATGGGGCCCTTGAATATTGTTGCCCAGGGTACAGCGAAGTGTTATTCTGGCCCTGAGCTGAGGATCTCCCCATCCTTTCAGTAGGCTGGATGTGTGGACTGGTTCTTCTTAGCGTTGGCAAAGCCAATCTGTACCGCAAGCATCTCAATGCCACTGCATGGAGAGGGGGCTATCAGACATAAAAATGGCAGATTTTTCATTGTTTCACCGGACGATCACCGTTTAGAGCCAGTCGAGGGTAAATTGCCGAATTTCAATTACTGGTTGATTCAATTGTGCTTCTCCAGAAATACTGTGCCTTCTTTAACACACCTACAGATACTAAAGTTCTTCTAATACGAACTCCACTGACTGCTGTGTGCTACAACAAAGACAGAATAATATTGATTATTTGGACATTGTGAACATTTCCATCCAAATTAAACCAAATGTAACGCGTCTTTTTTCCCTACTTTACCCAAAACGATATTTGACCGTTTAACTTTAACAAGCCCTCTGAATCCGTCAGCTTGTGTCTAACTGTATTTTTCTGATGTTCAATGAACTAAAAGTTCTCAGAGGTGTTTTAAAGCTTTTTAGCTTAAACAAGTTGCTTGCTTTGCTCAACAAAGGCCAAAAATCCCAGTAGTCGGCTGTGGGTTCACAATTAGCAGAGACAAGTCACCTGTTGTCATTCATTTTCACAGTTTTATTGAATATTCTGCTTTAAAATGTAAAATAAGTGCAGACTGTTCGGCACCAAAAAATCAACAGATTTTTTTCAACTAAAATTGTGATTTGTCTCAGCATGGTCCTCACTGGTCTCCGGTGTCCACCCCCTCCCCCCCACTTCATACCCCCCCTGTTCTGTCAGTGTTGAAGCCAACACCTCAATCCCAGTCAACAACAAACAAATCCAGCAAGTCTTTGTTTGTGTGTGTCGCTGTATGAGTTTTGGCTGAACACTTACTTGGTTAAAAAATCTGTGTGTTTGTGGGGGTGGGGGGGATTATAAATTATTGGAGTCCTGAAATAGCAACAGACCCCCCAGTGTGGCAAAGTTTGATAGATGAAAGGCTCTGCCTAGGGCAAAGAGTGTTGACTGAGTCTGCTGCTTGTTCCCTCCACTGTCTGTTCTGACAGAAGATTGAATGTCTTAATGTGCCTGCTTGGCTTTTGCTCATCAAAATAGAATCCATTCAGATGATTTCTTCAAGACAAATGTCTGTTTAAAAAGGGAAAAAAAAGGTTGAGACACTACTTCTTACACTGTCACTTTTGAAAGATTGCCTCTACTTTAGGATATCATCAAAATCAACACTTGACAGCTAAAATCAATAATCAATATGCAGTGTTTTTAAATAGCCAACAGTGAGTATTTGCAAATGACATGTTTGCCAGAAGTGGGGTTTAAAAAAAGAACCGTGCACCTTTTAGTTTACTTTCACATTCCAGTTCAGAAGTGTTTTATTTATCCCACAGGGGACAACGTCGTGAAACAACAAATACATCTTCACCACTCCTAAAATAAATCTAAATGTGCTGTTCTGCTCTGTTTAAGAAAGAAAACTCTTTGCACTAAAACAGTGGCCAATAGATAGATGTCAAATGGGTCTATTTAGTAAAAAAATACTCACGAAATGCAGCAGTCGGCAAACCAACTTAATTTTTTGATTACCCCTTTTTCCCGGGGAGTTTTAAAAATATTTCTTTTTTTTCCCCGGGGGCTATAGGGCTTTCCCCGGCCCCCAAATGGAGTATGTTTTGCAAGCTAAATTTTTCTCCCGCTTTCCCCTTTTTAACCCCCCAAATGAAAATAAAGACATAAAGAATCAGGTCGGGAATAATAAAAAATGGAAATTCCCTGCCTTTAATTTGGGTTTTGGGGTTTTTTAAAAAAAAAACAAAAAAAAGAATTTTTTGTAGGAGGAAAGGGGGTTTAAAGTCATCAGGGGTTTAAACCCGGGTTACAAAACGCCTCGAAAAGCCACGAAGGTTTTTTTTTCCTTGCTATGCTTGCTCATTACATGCTCCAAAACAACAGCGCAGATTTATTTACTGTTGCTCCCAAGTCTGCTGCAGCCGCTCTCGTAAACTCCTCCGCTCTCCACTCCACTTCAACCCACACATCAGAGCGAGCTTAACAGCAGCGTCGGATATTTGCACAGAGGATTTTCCTTCTTCTTTTACACAGCAGTGTTATGCCATGCTTAAGCCCAACTTACTGCATTTCTCAGTTAATTTCGCACAGAAAACGCATAAAAAAAAAAACAGGATGATAATTTACAGAAGGCCGGGGGAGGGGGTTGTGGTGTTTTGGGCTTAGTTTGTGAGTAGGATGATAAATGAACATGAGCTGCAATCTAAACTCGGTTTGTTACTGCAGCCGCTCTGCTCAGGTGCCAGGTATTATTGGAGGCAGAAATCTGCTATCCAGATCAGTTTGGCTGACTAATAAATGATGGTGGCTTGTGATGCAAGCTCCAGATTAAAAGCATACTTGAACAACTTTTCTCTAGGGTTTTAAATTTAGGACAGAAGTATGTATAATCTGACAAATTCTTTAAATAAAAAATGACATGCACTGATAATTGAATGTTGTTATTATGTTATTTAATTTTCATAGCTTGTCTCTAAACCTAAAAATTCAAAATATATATATTTTTCACAATTTCACTCGAACATTAATTTTTCGTATAATCTCTGTATCAACCGTGGAAATCGAGACTAATGTCAAAAATTTAATTCAAATAATTTCCTAAATATATGATAAAAGTAATATAATAATTAATTTTACAGTTTAAAATTAGAGAACCTAATAATCAGTGTCTATTCTTCACCAGTTTATAAGTTGTACTGAAAATCTGCCCAACAGAAAACAAAAAACATTAATAATACAATCTTTCACTAATTTAAAATCCTGAAAGTCTACATCTGTTTTTTTACCTTTCATTCTACCCCTTTTAACTTCTCAATATCTTCTAAAAGCAAAATCTGTATCCTCAATTCTAAAGTCATTACTAATACCATTGCATAATCTAATGCCTGAATTTAAACACATCTGAATTTCACATTAGTTTTCACGTTTCAAGAGCTTTATCACATTTTGTCATGTTAAAACCTGTATTCTACTAGGATTTTATGTGATAGACCAACACACAGTAGTGCATAATTGTGAAGTCTAAAGAAAATACATGGTTTTCAAAATGGTTTACTTATAAAAGGTTGCTTGCACTTTTATTCAGTCCTCTGTAATTGTATAGCCCTAAATAAACCAGGTGAACAGTCACCATGAAAAGTCATCTAATTAGTAAATAGAATCCATCTGTATGTAATTATATCTCCTGTAAAGAACCAAGAGGTTTGTTAGAGAATATTATTAAGCAAACAGCTCAAAAATGGTAACTCTAGAGGACCTGCAGAGGTTCTCAACTCGGGTGTAAGAATCTGTAGACAGGACAAGCTTTAGTTGTGCACTGCACAAATCTGGACCTCCTAGAAGAGTGGCAAGAAGAAGCAGGCCTTACATTTACTACAAGTTTACCACAAGTTGTATGTAGGAAAGAGCATGTGGAAGAATGCTCTCTGGTCAGATGAGACCTAAAATTAAATATAAGTGTTGTATGTGAAGGAAAACTAATGCTACACATGATTTTGAACACACTGTCCCCACAATAAAACATAGTGGTGGCAGCGTCATGCTGTCAACATCAATTTCCTTAGCAGGGAAAGGGAAGCTTTTCCGAGTTGATGGGAAAATGGAGCTAAATAGGAGGCAGTCCTGGAAGGGAACCTAGTCGAGGCTGAGAAAGACTTGAAGCTGGGGCATAGTTTAGCTTCCAGCAGGACAACAACCCTAAACATACAACCAGAGTTACGGATATTGAGACGTTTTCAGTTTTTCTATTCAGTCTGACTGAGCTTGAGCTGTTTTACAAGGAATGGACAAAAAATTCAGTCCTTAGATTTGCAAACCTGATAGAGGCATACACCAAAGGATCTCTCGTTACTGGTCCAAAACTATCGACTCAGTGGGACTGAGTGCTAAGTGCAAATTGATGCCTCACTTTTCTGATTTGTATTTATATAATCACGCATGACTTTGTGTTGGTCAATCACATAATATCCCAAAGAAGGGCAAAGAATACCTTTTTATACCTGTTTATGTGGTTGCCAACAGATTTTATTATCTATAATCACAACTAAGAGATTTGTTTTATTACACTGTTTGGATTTCGACGTAATCTAAATAACTTAAGTGTTACGTCAAAAGTGTGCCTAGTGGCACTAAAATCATAAATGTGGTTTTCTCTTCGTTAATCTATAACTTGTTTATACCAGATAACCAGATCATACCAGTTATTCATTATCAATTCCTTTTCTGCTTCTGTGTGTGTTTTTCTTTCATTCATGACTATGTTCCTCTGTCTTACACTAACAAGAATAAATCACCTAAAATACCCCAAAAATCAATTACCTGGAAAGTTGTTCAACCTTTATCTCTTGAACATAACAATACATAATAGTATAATAGTAGTCTGTGTATAACAGTGGGCTGTTGGAGTGAAGGCCACAGTAAATCAGAGAAAGGTCCCGGGTGTCTGTGGAGAATGGCACAAATAACAATAAAATATAAATGATTTAAAATTAATTAGGAAATTTCACAGAAATGAAAAAAAATAAGTAAAAAGGCCAACTCAACCTTTTAAAATAATCAGAAAACAACGGATTTTGAATAACTAGGTTCATATGAAGAACAGATTATTGTGCTCAAATACTTTTTATTTATGCGTTGTTTTCTGTAGTCCACTTAGTAAAAACATCAGGTAAGAAGTTAGAGTTCACTGCAAGAAGATGATGAAGAAGAAGTGAAAAAGAACCATTTCATTTTTTTATATAGCCAGAGCAATTTATGGAGCAAATTCCTGCAGTGAAAATTGATGTGCTGCAATCTCTGCAGCTTATCTGTGTGTGTGTGGGGGTGTGTGTGTGTGTGTGTGTGCGCACCATCTATTGTCCTGTCTCACTAATCACAGCAGCTCGAGGCTTCTTTTAATCAGCGTAGCGCGGCGCAGCGTCCCGTAATAACTTATCAACAGTTGCAGCTTATAGATGAAGGTTTAATTGCTAAAATGCTGCAGTGCTTCTTATTATAATGTAAAACAAAGGGACAGTGGACACTGAAATTACCTGTTTCCAAATAATCACCATTTTGGGATTAGAATGTTATTTAAATAACTGTAAACCATGAGTTATAACAGAAAATCATTTTTTAAATCAGTGATGGATTAGAAACGGTGATGATTAAAGCAGATTTAAAATTTTGGAGAGCCCTAACCACCTAATGCTCGCATCACTTCTGATGTTAATCAGATCTAAATCATTTTCCACTGCGCCGTGAACGGTCATGTCAAGCCAGCGCATCCAGACAGGAGAAAGTAATCAGTATGTGAAACTAGAAAGTGCTGCAAGACCTTCTTCAAAGGATGCACAGTACTCAGAATTGGAATAGGATGCATTTTAATAAAAGACGCTGTCGAAAATGTTTTATCCTTTTCTGCTGTTCCTTGTTACGAAGCACAATGATCGTCGTGTCAGAGATGGATTTCATTCAGATCGCTGCACGATTTCATTAAAAAATGTTCAAGCTTGAACTGGACGGAGACTGATTCTGAACACTGATTCTTTAGTCCCTAAATTATACAGATTTATTTTACATATCCAGCTGACATGTACAAATATTATGCAGTTTAAGGTTTTTAAGATTAGTTTTTATTTCATTTACTTTTTATCATTATAATTGAAAACCTTTTTTTAAATGTCTGAATCTAAGTTGCAATCGTCATTGTTAGTTTAACTCACCAGCTAAATATTTAGTTCCCATTTTATCAGTTTTTTCCAGATGTTCCTGAAAGGTTTTAACATCTAGACAAGTATAGTTGCACCTTTCCTACGAACTGTATGAAAGCTCCTCCTTTTGATTCACTTTTGAATTATTTTGGATTTCTTAATGATGATTTGTAGCTTTTCAGCCCAGGTTTAGACCTCAGATATGGAGTTTAATCTGCAGTTCATCAAAATGAAGCTGATGTTCATTAGCTGTGGTGACCAGTAGCTCCGCTGCTAATTGCTGGTTATTTCCAGATGACCCTTCTTTGTTAGTTTAAAACCTAAATTGTTTCAAAATCTTAATGATGGTCTTAGATTTTTGCAGCATTATCCAAAGCAGTATGTGAGATGTCGTCTTTTTTCCAATTATTTTAGTAATGGATCAGTACTCTGGGCACAAATATACGCCAAACATATATTGCACTTATAAATCTAGCTTTGAAACGTTTTGAAATGAAGTGGTGGAAAAATATGGGTTTTTTCAACAGCAGAAACGATTTGTGCCTTTTATTCAGCAGTTTACTGATACACAACCGAAGAAGTGTAAAACTCTGCTACCTTCTGCATGTTTCACTGGAGTTACAAATGCAGATTTTCGCTCAAACTTTTCATCTCAAACGTAACAGCAACCAATGAAACTTGTCAGCAAGAAGAGAGCTGTGTTTCTTTTCCAGTTTCCTTAACGTATCACCCAGATTTGTTTTGTTTTACAGACGAAGTGTGCTCCAGGTCCCTATAGCCAGAAAATAGTGAGGTTCTTAGAGTTCATGCATTTTAGCTTGAAAAGCAAATTCAAAAATGTTGGCTCGTCATACAGTTTAAAAACGAATTCTACCATATGCTTAGTCAGTAAACCTCTCAATTTGAAGGAAGTTAGAAGTCATTTTCTAAAACATTCTACTTATTATTCCAGATTTACTCAGATTTAATGTCCGACGGTGGGAAAGAATTCGTTTTTTTAGACAGCATCTGTAAATATTTAGTATGAACTGTATTTTCCTGCTTTGTATCGGTCGTTAAATGCACAAAAACTGCACAAAACTCAACCACAGTGCGCAGTGCAAAAAGATTTTTTTAACATTAAAGCCTGTAAATGCTCCACTAATCTTCTAACTTCTAATAATAAAATCCAATGTAATTGAGCTTAATAGGAATACATGCTTATATTGTAGGTATGTGTGTGTTCTTGCATGATCTATTGTCCCGTTTCTATAATCGCAGGGACTATTGGTCCCGTTTTAATTCACTTTCAAATAAAATGCAACTTTAAACAAAAACCATTTACATGGATCAGAACAGAGAGTGCCAGCTTCTGGCACAACAATTGCTCTTTAATCCCTTTCTGTGCCCATATATGATTTATTTTTTTTCTGTTTAAGGTACTAATAATCTGAGTTCATGTAATACTGTGTTGTTAAACAAAACGGACACTTTTGAGTGTTTTTTGTTTTTTTACCTTTTTCTATCCCTTGTCCTTCTTTAGATTTGCCGCTATCACTGCTGCTGGAAACATACAGGAGGAAAGAATCTGAAGAATGGAGAAACAACTTTTTTTTTTTTTTTTTTAGTTAACAGATATTGTACTGTATTATTATTTTTTCAAACCAATTCTTATCTCTTGATTGTCGCATCCGAGGTCACGCACAACATCCTCCTCCATCCCGTTTGAGGTAACCTCGTCCTTGTTTTCCTCCTGAAGTGACCCCGGCACGGAAGTAATTTTCTGTTTAAATAAGTCTGGGCTTTAGTTGCGGCCGGATTTATTGGGGGCCAGCGCCCATACTGAAATATGCTCAAATAGAAAATCAGGGTCACAATCTGTGAAAGTAATTGAAAAATCCCTCCCTTTTTATTAGAGTTCATATTCATGCTTCCAGTTTTCATAGCAATGTGGGTTTAACAAAAGTATTATACAGGCAAAGCAGGAGGTATTAAGCTAATTTGCAGAGATGAGCTTTGGTGCACAAACATGACTGAGAGACTGATTTAAAATCCTGTAAACAATCATATTTACTAATTAAAGATATCAGTGTGCAGGAGCTCCAATTGAAAGTGTTTTTGATTACGACACGTTTAGTTTTCCATAAAGTCTAACTATTTACAGACCAGTTTGTGGGTTTTTTTAGCCTCTTCAAGGTTTTAAACGAATATGGTTTCAAAACCACTGCTCTATGGTTTAAAGTGCTTTTGATGTTTTTCTTTCTGCCATAACTTCCCACTGCCTGTCAGCTGGCTGAAAGATGGCTACCTAAACGATCTGTTTGAGTATGTTCCCTGTCCCAAAAAAATCACACAGGCTGGTTATCAAAGCAGGGAGCCCAACTAAGTATCCAGCTACTATCAGCTTGTTAGACTCCCAGCGTTACTCTATAACCAAATTCCAAAAATATATAATAATTTGTGCAATAAGCACCTGTGCTCATAATTTTAAAATCAAAATGACACAAAACAATGTTATAGATAACTTTATTAAAACCTGAATATTAAATATGGTTTATAATCATCAGAAGTAGAACAAATTGTTGCTTTTCCATTTTCAGTAAGAGCAGTTAGGTCATGTTGTACATTTTTGCCTTTTTTCTAAAGAACAAAACTCTTTTAATGCTTAGTAATGAACTGTTTTTTACATGCATTTATAATAAAATCACATGATGTCACACCATTCCTGGATTTTTATGAATTTGCCCATTAGTATTTTATTTTTGGACTTACTGACTGAATGGACACCATTCTAAAATCATATGAGGACCAGTTAGCTTTTTGGTACCATACCTTCAAATTCAAGTTAAACTGGGTCTGTTTAAAATGCAGAACAATGCACTAAAATTGCTGTTCTCTGACATTTTACAGACGAAATAAAGGTACTAAACTCACAAACTGTGATTTAATGAATCTGTGTTTAGTCTTGGATTCCTTATCTAACAAGTGAAAGGGTGTCGGTTTTGAAAAAACGCTGAACTGAGTCAACCCAGATGGCAAAGAAGCAGTGCAACGGCTGTGGGTCGTACTCTAAAAACTGGAAACGTGATTGTGATTAAAGCAAAAACTTTGTACTTTTTTATTCCAAAATACATTAAAATGAGTCCCTGATTAAAATGAATGGCAAATGGTGCACTTTTTGTGACAATTTGCTATTTGCATGTTAAATAACTTGAGAAAGATTTTTACTTAGCAAACTGTTGGACCAGAAGTGGTCAGATTGAAACTTTGCTCTTGAAGTTAAATATGTTAAACTTCAGATAACATCCATTCATTAAGTCCTTTTCTTTTAGTGAAGGGTTTGAATTTTTCTGAACCTTTCACCTAAAGGAACCCGTTACTGGTTGTGTTTTGTTTTTTTTTTACTTCCTGACCTGTTTGTTTACAATCTAACCATTGCATGTATAGGTAGACTTCTTTCATGATCTGTGCTTTACTATAAGCCCCTTAATAGCCCTGTTAAATCCCAGAACCCTTCCACGAAGTGAGTCTGTAGGAAGCAGATTAGAGCCAGCTGTTAAACTGGACCGATGGGGGGCGGAGTGACGGTTGAGCTGATGTTGTGCGTGACCTGCGTTGCTTTGGAGATGTGAGGATAATGAGGAGGAACATGAACCGGAGCACTGAATGTGTGCCTGCAGCAACAGTTTGACTTTACACACGAACCGACAGATCGACGGATCGACCGATGAATCGTCAGACAGGTTGGATCTAAAACAAACAAACAAACATGGAAAAAAAAGACAGACAAAACATAATCGCCGCGTGCCAAAGCTGGGATCTGCTGCATTCTCACTACACTTTTAAAAAAAGGGTTCTTCTTCTTCTTGTCATTGTAAATAGGATATACATGTTTGTTTTTTGGTTTTTTTTTGCCTGTATTGATAGATTTGTAAAATTTGCAGACAAATTTTGTTACATTTTGTAAACTGGGAGCAATTCGTCCCCCCGACAGCCCTCCTTTTAGCTGTTTCTTCATTTTTTTAAACCCCTCTTTCAGTTTCTTTCGACTCTTAAACGATTTCTGTTTGTTTGTTTGCTTACTTGTGATGATGGACTTTTAAACAAACATGATGAAAGCAGTGTAAGTCTGTACGTGCAACTATTTTTTTTTCTCTGTTCCCATCTCTCCTTCTCCTCTTTTTGTCCCAAACCGGAGTGGAACCACTACAAAAAAACTGAAAAAAAGAAAAAGACCAGTTTGGCAATGCTTCAGTCACTACTTCTTCGTCTGACCGGCACTGGCCTGCCACCTCCCTGCTGAGAGGAGGGAGAAAGGGGGGAGACGGGGGGACTTCGCTTCACATCAAATCAGATTTTAAAAAACTAAACACAAAAAAGCACCTTTGGAACCTTTTTTTCTGTCTTTTTTTAACTGTGCTGAAGTGAAGTCAAGTGCTATTATTATATTATTACTATTGTTAATATTATTATTGTAGCCACTCTGTCTGGAATCCTTTTTTTTTTTGAAGAAAAGCAAAGAAAAAACAGAAAAAAATCTATACAAACTTAAGCCAATCTGCACATTTTGTTCTAACGAACATATGCTTGTATGACCAAGTGACTGTCGTGGATCTTTTTTTTTAAACGATAAGGAACAAACGACTACATGAAAACAAGTAAAAGAAAAAAGAAAACTTAAGAAGCTGTCAAAATGTTGGCAAATGCAAAAGGAATCAATGGTAACGATCATGCAATCTACAAACTCAACAGCAAAAACCCACAATCAAGAATCTTCATGCTGCCTGAATCATACTTTATTCTTTCTGTCTTTCTTCCTCGTCTATCTATTTTAGTCTATTTATTCTTTTTTTCTCTTCTTCTCTTCCTCTTGTTTATTTTCTCTTTTTGACGTCCCACGCACCATCATAAACACCTGTGATAAATAAAAATAATAAAAAAAAGATAAATAGCCTTTTATTCGATACATTACTACATGTTGGCTCGGTAGACTTAGCTGAAACTAGTTCCATTCCAACAAAAAAAGCATAATATTAAAATATGAGCTTCTTTATGTATTGCTTCTGCCGCTGTAGTGTTCTGGTCAGAGTTAATGATGAAAAGACAACATATATCTGAAATACTGTATTTACAAATGCAAACCAGGGCTGGCCTCAGCAGAACAGTGATGGGTGGGGGGAGGGGGGTTGTGTTTTTCAAATCCATCCAGTTGCAGTCTTGAGGTTTTTTGCAGAGCTTTGTCAGCTTGTATGAATTGGTAAAGGTGCTTTTTTTCTTTTATTGCTTTGTAGATCCGAAAAAAAAAAAAAACCTCTGCATCACCAGAGCTCTCGTCCGTGGCGCTGTTCGACATCCTTGTGCAAAAAGACGGCAGCGCTGCAGAGAGCCTCGGGGTCGATGCTCCGCCTTAGAAAGCTAACCAAGAGAGTTTTATTTTTGCAAGTGAATAATTTTAGTTGAGTATATTTCTGATTAATGATTGAATGTATTTGCTTTGAGGAGTTATGTAAATGTTGTGAATGTGGCCGCAATATAAGCAGAAGAAGGAAATGATGAGAAGTCCTCTCTCATGCCTAAAAATGAAAATAAAAACTAAACCTGAGTATTTACTATTCTGGATCACCACTGCTTTATGTGTGAATTTGCACAACAGGAAAATGTTTTAGCCTCTGGCAGTCACATTAAATCCAACATGGCTTCTTAACACTGGACCATCATTTTGTTAAATCCACAACAGAGGTGTGGTTTTCTCATAATCATTAATCGAAACTTGATGCTTACAAATTTGGTAAGCTTTATCCTAACCATAGGGTTAATTTATGTGTAACAAAGTGGAACGGTGCAGGGAATCAGTATTGAACACGCTCTTTGAAATGTATTGAGAAAGAAACATTTTGGTTAAGACTTACTTAAAACTGTTTCCTGTATGGAGATACTAGTGCAGTGCACTACTCAGGTGTGATTTTGACTCCTGATAGAAAAAAACATGAAAGGACTACGTGGCTGTGCTTGGTTTGTATGTATTTGTTTTGTATTTATGTTATTTCCACTTGGAGAAACTGGAAGATTCATAAACGTGTTTGCAACCTATGCCAGGAGTATGTTTCTGCACAATAACGTTACTCTTGAAAGAACTCTTTGCTCTTACTCATTATGAAATGCTTCTGGTGTGATACCTCCGTAATGAGCAAGCAATTTCTAGGTCATCAATTAGAAGTGAACCAGCTGATTTTAATTGGCACTATTAGGAGGGAGAGTGATTTTCTACATACTAATAGATTTCACCTGTTTTTCGGCCTTTTTGCAACGTCTTTTCCAGACGTGTTTAATGTTTATTCCCTGAGTCATTCCAGTTTACTGCACCACATCTTTTGGCCTGTTTTGAGTTCTCTGTATGTGTTGATTACTTAGATTGTTATTAACATCAGGTGGTGATTTCATGCTAATCACCCCAATAGAAATATATTTACCCAAAGCAAAAGTTGACTATTTGTCTGATCCATCTCCTGTTAAATGAAATCTGAGGAATTGAATACACCCTTAGTCTTCATTCATAAACAATCAGTGCTGGTTTGGCATTTCGTTGGATATTACATGTAAACCAACAGAAGGGGAAAATTTAGCAAAGCTGTAATAGCTATACTCACTTCCTTGTCTTCATTTTAATTGCACTCCATGTGGATTTCCACTTGATAAATGTAAGACTTGTGACAATCAAAATTTGCACTAATTTGCACCAAATTTTATTCCCTTACTTCCAAGTAAAAAAAGTGGGACATTTTTGCAAAATATCACCAGCCTAAAAGTGTCTTAAAACAGGTTTGTGTGTAAGAAAAGAGTAAAAAACAAAAACAAACATACAACCCAGTTTCATTTATCTTAAAGAAAATCTGTAATTCAACCAAAGCAAAAATCACATCAGTTTGTCACGTGCATCTGAGAGGATGTTTTCTGGTTCCTTTTTTGGAGAAAACAGGTGCTGTAAATGTGTTTTTTTTTTTTTGTTTTTTGTTTTTTTTATCTAGTTGAGGGGTGTTGAGGCCAGCCCTGCTTCATAACAGAAAATCTGCTTCTTCTACTACTGCTACTATCAAACAACCAACCCTGGGCACAAAAACACATCTGGACACTGTTCCAAATCTCCTATATGAGGCGTTTGAAGTTTTTAGCTTTGCACGCCACACCAGCAACTTTGCACTGAAAACCCAAATTGATGTGGAGCACCAGCTTGTTTTTTTGTTTAGTTCTGAACACTTTTGTTAATCAGTTTTCGGCCTAAAGGATGTAAAGTCGAATCAGTTTGGGTTGAATGTGTTTTGTGGAGCTACACTGATAACAGCCATGACTATTTGTTTTTACATAGTTGGAGCGGTGTTCAAGCTCGGTTTCTGTAGCCCAGGTCAGCAAAACATGTTGATGTCTGCTGTATTTCAATAAAACACAGCCTTTTTCAAAGGGTACACCTTCTGCCTCTCTCTCTTTGTTTGCTCGATTTTAGGAATTTTAAATAGAAATCAAACCAATAATTTGTGGTCCTTAAAAAAGCTTGTTTTTTTTAAAAAGCTGCAGCATAAAATGTGCGTATTTGATAGATTATTCTGGGTTTCCTGTGCAGTCTGGAAAACATTTGTGTTTTCAGACTTTATTCTCAATCCCGTTCCCTAAAAATATGTCCGTTCATCAAGGTGCCTGTCATCTGTCCAACTTGCTATCTGTTTATCCATTCCATACATTTTTTCTTCATCTAGCCATCTTTGCCCACTATCCTTCCATCCATTGTTCCCTGTGGCCATTGGTTTACTTGTCATTAATCCATTTAACCATCAATATACCCATCAGTTTGTTCGTCACCCAACCATTTATCCATTTGTCTATTATGCCACCATCACTCTAGCCATATGTTTGTGTATCAAACACATTTATCCATCCTTTTATGTTTGCATTTGTGTCCATCATTTTGTTTGTTCATCATGTATCCATCTATTATTATATATACATTTGTTTATCATCCATCCACATCCATGCATCAGTTTGTTCCTGATCCATCCATCAGTCAGACCATCCATTTGTTCATATGTCCTTCTTGTCATCTGTTTGGTCATTATCTTACCATCCGTCCACCTTTGTCAATCATCCATCCTTACTGCACTCATCTGTTTGTTCAGCCCATTAGTCTGTCTATCCTTAAATTTGTTTATAAGATCCATGCATCCATATTTCAGTTTGTTCATGATGTATCTTTATGTGTGCCCCCCATTAATTTCTCCATCATGCCTTAAGCCATCCATCCTTCTATTTATCCATCTGCCCATTTTCAGTTTTATCCTTTAGAAAGTTGCTAATAAGGGTGGAAAAAATAAGTCTGGAAAAGTAGAAATAGTTTTGTCTTTTATTGAATATGTTAAATATGATCTCATGCATATTTCTGTAAAAAAGCTTGGCTCCTTAAATACATCACTATTCAATTCAATTCAGTTTTATTTATATAGCGCCAATTCACAACACATGTCGTCTCAAGGCACTTCACAAAAGTCAGGTACATACATTCCAATTAGTCCTAACCATTGAACAGTGCAGTCAGAGTTAGTTATTTATTCAAATTGGATAAAAAGTTTTTCTATCTAAGGAAACCCAGCAGATTGCATCAAGTCAGTGACCTGCAGCATTCACTCCTCCCAGATGAGCATGTAGAGACAGTCACTGGCGTTGACTTTGCAGCAATCCCTCATACTGAGCATGCATGTAGCGACAGTGGAGAGGAAAACCTCCCTTTTAACAGGAAGAAACCTCCAGCAGAACCAGGCTCAGTGTGAGCAGCCATCTGCCACGACCGACTGGGGGTTAGAGAGAACAGAGCAGAGACACAAAGAGAACAAAGAAGCACTGATCCAGGAGTACTTTCTATGGGAAGGAAAAGTAAATGTTAATGGATGTAGCTCCTTTAGTCGTTTCACCTAGAAAGAAAGAACAGATAAACTCTGAGCCAGTTTTCAAGGTTAGAGTATGAAAGAGAGCACATAGTTGGTCACAGTAAAAGCTCAGTCAATCACCATGTCTAGGAGAGAGAAAGGGTTAAACACTGAAAGACAGGGCCATGTGGATCTTCTGTAGAAGGTGAGCATTAAGTTGTTGCCAGCAGAAGCTCGGACGATGCCCCTCTCCAGAAAGGTGCCACAGGTAGACACAGAGACAGGCCAGGTGTAGCTTCTAGGAAGAGAAAAGAGAGAGAACAAAGTTAAAAGCTGAAATAACCGCAAATAATGCAAAATTGAAGAGTAGTGTGAGAATGTAGCGAAGAGGGTGTCACTGCCAGCATCTTCATTATTTGATGATATTTGATGCACAAATGAGCCCTTTGTTTTATTCCTGAGTAAAATAACCATTTCTTTTTAAATATATAAAACACAATGGTGCCTTCCTCCTGAACAATGTGAAATGTTGGCTAAAAAGGAAATGGTGAAAAGACCTCCACAGAAACCAGTCTATTGATGTCTAAACTTGCTAACCAAAGCTGGCTCTATGGACTTAAACAAATTCAGTTTTGGAATAACAGTGTAAACTAATGTATTTAGTTCGGATGTGTGGCAGAACCACAAGTAAAAATGGATGAGAGTGTAATATTAATATTCTATTTGTTAGGACTTTTCAGACCAACAAATGGATCATGTTTAGTCAAATCAGATGCTCCTATACAGTTTCGCTTTGTCTTATCTCAAACTGTGAATTAAATCCACTGGAACAACACAGATTACAAACAAACAGCTTGTTCCCAGCAGGCCAAAATGAAATTAAGTAGTTCTAGTTAAATTGAGTTTCCCCCGCAGGATTGTTCTACTCAACCTCAGGCAGAAGGTGAGGAGCTCAGAGTAAAGTTGCAGCTCTGTCTGCAAAACATCTCTTGTTGATGTGATTTGTGGGGGAATTTCTTTAGGGAGGTGTTTCGGACATACCCCTTGGAAGGGGTCTTGGAGCAGGCAAGGAGGGCCATTAGTAATTGTAAAAAGACTACATCCTCTAAGTCTAGATTTTTAATGAACCATTGATGTAGCCTTTACTAAATCTTGCCTCAAGTGTATAAAACCACACACCACAGGTCAAAGATGAAGCTGGAATAGAAAAGGTTTATGGAAAAACTAAGTACACCCCAAAAGCCTTACATATGTATAGCACACATAAAACACCTAGAATTTTTTAGGGTGTACTTTTTTGCTCCTTAGTCATCTTATTGTTTTTCAGTCACTCAAGGATAAAGCCAAATATAAATTTACAACGCTGGCCTGTAACTGGATTGATCAAGTCTTTATCAATTGTACTGCATGTTCTCCACCAACTCTCTCCTCTCCTTACTGCACCACAGTTTTATTACTTATTATTACCTTTGTGTGGTCTTAGGAATATGGTCTGACTTCATGTATTTCAGAGAGTCCTGCTTGGCTCTGATTGCAACTGCTGAAGCAAAAGGCTTGACTATCCCAATATTTAGTAGATGCCATATATTTTATGGGGACAGGCTTCACATCTTTGAACGACATCCAGGATATATACTGTTGATGTATATAAACTGTTGAAGCCAGATAGTTACAGTCTCTGTGCTAAAAGATGAATGACCTTTTTTTCTCATTGACATTAAATCAGACTAAACTTTTTCCTACTGTAGCTCAGGATTATCGAATGCTTTTCTAATTTATTAAACGTCAGAATAATAATATTTATTTCTTAAAGGAATTTTTAAAAGTTTCTTTTAAAATTCAGAAGTTTGCATGCATTCCAGATGGACCAGAATGGACTAGATGTCAGGTTGGTAGGCCACCGTGCTCAAACACACCTTTTCAGCTCTGTACACAAGTCATCTTCTTGACTGAGATCAGGGTGCTGTGATGGGCGGTGGAAAATACTGTCTTTGTTGTCTTTAAGCCACTAATTTGGCTGCATGTTTAAGGTCATTGTCCATTTGAAAGACTCATTTGTGCCCAAGCTTGAAGTTCCTGCCTGATGTCTTGAGATGTTGCTTCAATATTTCCACATAATCTTTCCTTATGATGCGATCCATTGTGTGATGTGTGCACCAGTCCTTCATGCAGCAATCACTTCCACAACATGATGCTGCCATCTCCGTACTTCACAACTGGGATGATGTTTTTAGGTTTTCAAGCATCCCCCCTTTTTCCTCCAAAGGTTAACGATGATCATTAATAGCAAAAACAACCATTTTAGTTTCATCAGACCTCAAGATAGACTCATAAAAAATCTTTGTCCCTGTAATAATTTACAAACTGCAGTCTGTCTTTTTACGTTGCATTTGGAGTGATTGCTTCTTTCTCTCCGAGTGGCCTTTTAGACCATGTCAGTACAGGACTTGTTTCACTGTAAGAAAATAAAAAGAAACACTCTTTACAGCTACAGCCTGGGTCTTCGCAGGGTCTTTTGTTTTTTTTTTTTTGGGGTTGGTCAACACATTTCTTCCTGAATGTTAAGATGGCTAGACATGATGGTCCCTTGAAATTGTGCATTTGTGACGGACAGAGTCTAATCATTGTCATCTTAATAAAATTTTCCATCCACATTAAACAGGTTCATGTTTTGTGCATATCAAATGAAATCTTTTTCTCCTCAAATCAGACCTTCAGCACAGATGCTGTAAATTACGGATGAGCAGCTTTAGAGATTTGTATGTTCAAACCTCACCAATTTATAGTTGTAGTTTGCTCAGCAGCATATTTTTAACAGCTTGACTGAAACCAATCTGTGTACAATCAGAATATGCCAAACGATGGACAAGGGGCAACATTGTGAACAAATTCAGATCCCAGTGCTATTTGTTAAAAAAAAAATAATATTTTTTTTTAATCCAGAGTCCAAAGATATTAATAAATCACTACATCTTGGTAAAACCTGTAAAAAAAAGACAACTAAAATTTCACTCATCTTCAAAGAAGAAATGTGCGTGTGAACAATCAAACAATCAAAAAGTCTGGATGTTTTCAGAGTGAAAAAAAAAATGTTTCTTTATCTTCATATAGTGATCAATTAGAAAATATAAAAGATTTAAAAATAAAATACATTTGTGATTTTAGATTTGACCTATGCACAGTGTGTGATTCATTTGTCACAGTTTGTGGATGAGATATGTTTACAGTGCCCTGCAAAAGTATTCACACCCATTAAAACTTTGCACATTTTGTCACTTCAGTGTATTTTGTTGGCATTTCATGTGATGAAATAGTACAGTGGGGCAGAACTGTGAAGTTGAGGAAATATGGTGCAGGTTTAATGTGTGTTTGCAACATGTCTGACTAAGCTGCAATCAAATCTAAAGGGCGCTGAGGTATTTCTTCACCAGTTTTGTGCATCTTGAAACTGGAACTATTGCCCATTTGTCTTTGCAAAATAACTCTGTGTCAGTCAGTTTTGATAGAGAGCAGCTGCAACTTTCACGTCTTGGCACATTCTCAGTTGGACTCAGGTCTGAGCCATTTTAGGTCTGAGCCAAGTTAAATACGCTATGATCGAAACAATTTATATAACAATTTATTCAAACCTAAACTGTATGTTTAGGGTTATTGTCCTGAACTCCTGTGTCACTCTGGCAAGGGATTGCTCTGTATTTAGCCCCATCCTTTTTCCCCATCAACTCAGACCAGCTTCTTTGTCCCTGCTAAAGAAAAAGCATCCCCACAGCATGATGCTGACACTACTGTATTGGACCATGTAGATGGCGTGTCGAGGGGGACATGTCATGTTGGTTTTCTCTTCCTTTAGGCCAGAAAGTTCAACACATTTTTGCTGTGTCCCCCACACAGCATGTGGCAAACTGTGAATGTGGCTTTCTGTCACAATTACTTTTATTTTGCCACGCTTCCATACAGGTCAGATTTGTGGAGGGCACGACTGATTCTTGTTCTGTTGACAGATTCTCCCACCTGAGCTGTGGATCCCTGCAGGTCCTCCAGAGTTACCATTGGTCTTTTCAGCTGCTCTCCTGATTAATGCTCAGGCTGTCAGTTCCGTTGGACTCCTTACATTTTCAGACAATGAACAGTGCTCTGTGAGATGTTTAAAGCTCTGGATATTGTTTTAGAACCTTCATGATATTCTTCATTCCCCAGCTGTCTAGCAATCCTTAAGGCCTTAACAGAACAGCCGTTTTTATACAGAGAATAAATTACACACAGGTGGACTTTACTAATTAGGTGACATCTAGAGGCAATAAATTAAACTGGAGTTTATTTGGTGGTATCAGAGTAAAAGGGGTGAATAAAAATAGGTTGCACTTTTCTTAAATGTTTTTACTATAAAAAATAGTTTTAAACATTGTATAATTTTCTTTCATTATTTTGCATTGGTCTACGACATACAATCCCAATAAAATACATTTGGGTTTGTGGTTGCAATGTGACAAAATGCAAAAAAGGTCAAACGATTGTGACTACTTCTGAAAGATAGTTAAATGTGAACATCTCTGTCTAACCTAACTGTAGGCATATTATAAGGTAACTTGTCCCTGAACATAGATTTACAGTATATAAAGCAGAACCTTAACTGATTAATAATCAGAATCAGCTTTATTGCCAAGTTTGTACAGACAAACAAGGAATTTGACTTTGCACTCAATAATAAAGAATATCTTTTTAAATGTACATATATACACAGTTGACTTTGAACACAGTTGAAATTTAATGTCTGATTAGTCCAAGTATGCATGGTGTTGTTCTACACTCTGACAGTCAAGTGTTCATCAGAGAAACAGCCTGGGGGAAGAAACTGTCTCTGTGGCAGCTGGTTTTAGCAGACAGTGCTCTGCAGCATGGACCTGAAGATAAAAGCCTAAATAGTTTGTGTGCAGGGTGTGTGGGGTCTGCAAAGATTTTAGCTGCCCTTTTCCTGGCCCTAGACCTGTTTAAGTCCTGAATAAAGTCCTGAATGATCCCTGATGATTCTCTCTGCAGACCTGATTGTTCATTGCAGTCTGGACCTGTCCTGTTTTGTGGATGAGCCAAACCACACTGAAATGGACGAAGACAGGACAGACTGAATTATGGGGGTGTAGAAGATGACCAGCAGCTCCTGTGGAAGGTTGTACTTTTTGAGTTGCCTCAGGAAGTACAGTTTCTGCTGAGCCTTCTTCTGAACAGTGTCTATGAGTGAGCGCTATCTCACACAGTGCTGTTGAGGATGGTGAGGGGGGTATGTTTGTATGGTGTGTCCAAAAGTCCACCATGATTGCCACAGTCCTGAGTGGGTTAGGTTCCAGTTGGTTCTGATTACACCCGTGTACCAGCCGATCCACCTCCCGTCTGTATGCAGACTCCTTACTGTCCTGGATCAGTCTAATAAAAAGTGGTGTCATCTGCAAACTTCAGGAGCTTCACAGACTGGTCCACTGAGGTGCAGTCATTTGTGTAGAGGGAGAAGAGTTGTGGGGAGAGAACACACCCCTGGGGGGCCCCAGTGCTGATGGTTCTTTTTGCGGGGAAAAGGGATGCCCCCCATCCTTTCCTGCTGGCGCCGGTTTTTCAGGAAAAGCTGGTGATCCCCCCCTGAACAGGTGGGGGCCCGGGGGGTTTTGAGGGGGATGAGCTTCTGGGGGGAGGTTTGGCCGGGTTTGATTGTGTTGAAGGGCCCCCGAGCAGGGCCCTTTGGGGTTTTATCCCGGTTTGGCCCCGGGGGGTTTTTTTCCCAGGATAAAAGTGAAGCCCCAAAATTGATTTGCATCATCTCCCACCTGTTTTGCCCAGTGGGGCAAAATGAAAGGGGTCCAGCGGGGTTTCCTCAACCCCAAGTCCGCCCCAAAGACCACAGACATCAGGGGCGCCCAGGGGGGGGCCTTCGCCCTTTTAATCCCGGGTAGGGGGGGGTTTCGGGGTCTGGGTTGAGGGTGGAGTTTTTCCCAAGGGGAAAGGGAAAAACCTCACACAGCCCCCAGGACTTGTTGAAGATCTCGGGTAAAAGATGGGTCCCCCATTTGGGTAAACGCAGGCTCCCCGGGCCATGGGGGAATACCTTTCAGGTCCTGGACCCCTTTTTTTGTTTTAACTGAAAGATCCTTTTTACATTTTCCCTTGAAAATTTAGTGCAGGCAGGGGGTCTGGAGGTTGGGGGGGGGTTGTTGGGTAGGGGAAAGGGAATTTGTGTTGAATGAGATGTAAAGAAGCTAAGTGGGGGTTTGAGGGTACTGCTCTTTTCATACATAACAAACCCAACAAGGATTTGCTCAGGGTGGGGGGAATTGTTTCGTGGGAAAGTGGGTTTTTTTTTAAAAAGCCATTTCCAAAAAACACCAGGCTTCCCCTGTTTAAAAACCCTTTTCTTTGCTTCCCCCCTGTAGTTTCTTTTTTGCTGCTTTTGTTTTTTTTGGTTCAGTTTTTCCCTGGCCTGCTTAACAAAAAAAATAATTTAACTTTTTTTGTCTCCCAAATGGAAAAATTTATAAATGTGAAATTTAACCCACCCAATTAAAGGGAGTAGGGGTGCCTTGTGGGCGCCTGGGGAGCTTTCCCAGGGGTTTGTCAGGGACCCAAAGTGGGGGCTGGGGGATTCAAACCCGGGGATTGGGGCCCCAATCTTCCAAGGACGCAAATGCCTGCTCTCTAACGAAAAGGCCCCCACCCCCCTAACAAATGTGGCCCTTAAACCCCCAAAAAAGGGGACTTTTTTAAACTGTCTTTTGTGTCATTTTTTACGGATTTGATGTTTTTTTGAAGGTGGTTTTGGGGCCCCTTTTTAATGTGTTTTTTGGCTCTAAAGGGGTTTAATTTCTATTAAAAAATTTTTCATATATTTTTTCCCCCAAGATCAATTTTTTTCCCTTTTACCCTTTCTTCAGCCGTCTTTATTGCTGTGAAAAATTTTAAGTTTTGAAAATTTTATTTTTGGTGTTTTTTTCAGTTATTGATTTGGGGGTTTTTAAATTTTAATTAAAGGGGTTTTTTCCCTTTTGTGTGTTATAATATTATATATAAAATTAATATATATATATATATATTATTTATATAAAATATATTATATATATATATATATATATATATGATGTATGTAATATTATTATATGATTTTATATGAAATTTTTGGTTATTATAGATTTTCATATAAAATTAGGGACTATGTATTATTTAATATATATATTATATATTTTTAAAATGTATATATAAAATTTTAATTAAAATTTTATGTTTTATTATGCTTTTTGTATGAAAATTTTATATTATAATATAAAATATAATTAATTTTATAATTTATATATATATAAAATATTTGAATGTATGTATATTTTTAAAATATATTATAAAATACTTTTAAAATATATTATGTATGTATATAAATATGTAATATATAAAATTTTATTTTAATGTATGTAAATGGTATATATTTTATATAAAATTTTAATGTATGATATGTATCCATATGTTTGGTATATATTTTATATTTTAATTTTTATATGTAATTTATAATATATATATGATTTTATTATATATATTTTATAAAATATTTATTATATATAATTAATATATAAAATGATATATGTAAAAATTATGTATATTAGGGGTTATTTATATATATAAAATGTAAAATATATGTAATTAATAAAATAGATATGTATATGTTTTATATGTTAATTTTATATATATTGTAAATATTTAAATGTAAAAATTTTTTTGTAATATATATAATGTTTATCTTCAGGGGGGGGTTATTTTTTATGTGTGTGGTGTGTTTTTTGCTCCTTTGTCCCTTTCCCCTTTTTTGTCATTGTTTTTTTAATGTTTTTGCATTTTTTTTATTTCTGCTAAAAAATTTGGGCCACTTTTTAAGGGCCCCATTTTTTAATTGGGTCCATTTTTTTTTAACGGTTTTTTTATTTTTTTGGGTTTCCTTTTTTGTACCAAAGAAATTTTTTATGACATTTATTCTTTTTTTTTTAGTTTTTTTTTGGGTTTTTTTTTTTAACTTTCAGGATTTTTTTAATTTATAACCAAAAACGGGGCCATGATTCGACATAAAAAATTTAAATTTTTTATTTTTTACATCAAAAAAAAAGGGCAATGCATTGAAGCTGAAAAATTTGTTGTTACATTTTCCCCCAAAAACTACCAAAATTTGTGATTAAAAAAAAACATTTTATCGGTTTTCCGCTCAAGCTTTTTAAAAAAACCCCCAAATTTCCTGCCCTTTTTTTTACCCCACCAACATTTTTAGTTTTTTCCTCTTTGTTAAAAGCTCTTTTTAAATTTTGCTCAATTTTTTGAAAATGGGGGACGCGAAAAAAGAAAACTTTAAATTTTAAGATGAAAACTTCAAACTTGCAGCTGTGAGGGGGAAGGGTTTGTCTGAGGAAAGCTTTTAAAGGGAAATGAGGAGGGGGCCCCCCCTCCCTTTTTTTTGCTTTTCCCACCCGGTTTCTTTTTTTGGAAATTTTTTCCCCACGTTGCCCCCCCCCCATCCCAGGCAAGCTGTAATATCTGGTAGGTATTCTCCGTGGATGTCACGGTGCTGGTGTTAATTTAAGTTGAGCTCTGCCTTTGGAATTACAATGAGAATGAAGGGGGCTGTAAAAAAAATTAAAAATGAACAAGAATAAAGGTGAGGAATCACACTTCGGCCTGATAGCAGCACAGAGTGGAATGGAGGCTGCCATGTCCTCAGAGCGTTCATTCTATGTGTGTGTGTGTGTGTGTGTGTAAAAGGGTAGCTCTTTAATGATGTGTGTGTGTGTCTAAATATTTACACAATGTTGAGTTTGTGTCTCAGCAGATAAATCGACCTGCGAAAGATGAACGTTATTTCTGAAAACACCTTTTGTGTCAGATGCTGCGTTTGTGGCCCTGGGGGAAATCAGGTAATTGTGAGTTCTGCACTTGAAACATGTTTTTTCCCAACACTTTCTATGTAGTAAATACTGCTTGGAATTCAAATCTTGATATAAAATTTAGATTGTTTTGTGTATTGTGTATTTCACAAAATGTCTTGATGATTTTGTGTACATTTTGAAATGTGACAGTCTGTCAGATCATAGGTCAAGGAATGACTTTTAAAGTTTGAAATAAGGTCTGGTTTTGTAAAAAGAAAAATCTTTTTTTCTTTTTCCAAAAGCATGTGAAAAATGTCTTCAGTCCAAATGTTAGACATTTAATTTGTTAGTGTCTTTAAATGATGAATTGAAAGGAAACACAATTTCGCAAACTGTTAGAAATAGCTTGAGTTACACTACGAGTCAAAAGTTTGGACGCATCTTTGTCATTCAATGGCTTCTCCTTATTTTTTAATTACTTTCCATTGTAGGTATATAGTGAACACATCAAAACTATTAACCAAAGATATATAGAATTGTGTAGAAAAAATAGATCTGGAAATAGCTCAAAACATGTTTTATATTTTAGATTCTTCAAAACAACTCCTTTTTGCTTTTATTACTGATTTGCACACTCTTGATATTCTCTTGATGAATAAGGTGTGTCCAAATATATATTTTTTTAATTCAAAGAAAGTATTCTACTGTAGAGATCAACTCTTGGTTCTAAAATTAATAATAATAATAATAATTTAGCCTTATTGATCTCACAATGGAGAAGTTATCCAGTGCATTTAACCCATCCCCTAGAGAGCAGTGGGCTGCCATTGTGCTGCTCCCTGCTGTCTAACCACTAGGCTACCACTCCCTCATTAGACCACATTAATTTATTTAGTCTCAAAATTTATAAAAAATAATTAAAATCTTGAGGATGATTTCTTGATCTGTCTGGGGAGCAATTTCTGAGGAATAAAAATGATTAGAATCAACACAAAAATTGACAGTCTAAGACGAACTAAAGAGATGTTATCAGTGGAAACAAGAATTAAATCTATTAATAATCAAACTAACATGCATTTGCTAAAATTTACCTGAGCAAAGAAACACACAAAATAACAAATATAAAGGCTAACAAACAAAGACAAGGAAATGAACTCCAAGCTGCATACCGATTTGTGGATTAGTGAATGTGTTTGTGGATCAGTGAATGTGTGTACAGCTGTGTAAAAGTGGCTCTAGTGTAAAGAACTTTGAACTGTCAGTATGACTTAAAAAGCTTTATATAAATTCAGTTTACCATCATTTTTTTATCTGACAAGGGTGCAAAGTCTATCTGGTGTTTGCTGGATATAGCCTCAACAGTCTGCTCCAACATGGGATTACCTAGGTTAACAAAGATGATTACTGTATAAGTTTACCTCTTCAGCTGGTCAACCTGATCAGTTGATTGGAATGGGCTTGGAAAAGTCCAAGAATGTACCATCTTTTATGCTGTTGCACAGGTAAAACCCTAAAGTTCCCTCCTCTCTTCGTGGACTTGGATTGGGGAATAGCAGCTGGTCAGGCAGATTGACACAGCCCACGGCCTTCACAAACGTAACTTTAGAGAACGTGACGTGAATATTTTGGCTGAGAAAACCGTTGTCTCTTGCAGAATTGTAAGCATTTAATATTCACTAATATAGTGTTGTTAATATTTTCAGCTCGAGTTGTTTTAAATTCTTAAAATCAGCTAAAACAGCTGTTCGCCCCTCCATCGCTCAAAAGAGTTATTGTCTTTTCCACAAACACATGATAATATGACATCTGTCTACTACAAGTAAAGGGAAACATTGCTGATAATAACTACTCAGAACCTCACTTTTAAAAGTACAAACTTTCCTTTTAAATCAAGTTTATTAAAGTACAGAGAATTTGAAACAACTGATATCAGTTTCTTTAAGGATTCTTCAATTTCTCAGTGTGATATTTTCAGTACCACCTGAATTAAGTGTCAAGAGACAGGGGTTATCCTAGGAAATCGTATTCATCCTTGATACTCCGACACTGGGTTAAATGGGTTAAGAGACCTGAAGCGGGGGTATCTATTAGTGTGGCCTTGAAGATTTTACAAAAGAAAGGAAAACTTCTGAAGATTTCTCAGTATTGATCAATAGATGTACTAATGTCAAAGGTTGGATAAAAAAATTATCTAAATCTGCACCAATCTTTTCTATCTAAATGAAATGACCTTAAAGCTGTCTTTTTTTTTTTTATTCATCTGCACCAATAGATTTCCAGGGCTGCCTCCCTCTTCCAGCTTCCCCTGAGAGATGTTCTTCAGCAGCCAACTGCCGATACATGCTCTGCTGTTTCCAGGTGTGAACAAGTGTAAGTGTGTGAATGTGAATCAGGACGTGGTTAAGAAACAGAACACACACCCAACGATCATCTCCACATGGAAAAAAGCCCATGAGAAATCTCTGCAGATTTACCAGCTAAACTCCAGGGATTAACAGCAGCTCCTGTATCTCCTGGCATGCTAAACAAAAAACACTAAACTGGCTGTGCACTTGGTATTTCTGTCTTTAAAACCAGTACATGAAACAACAAAGGACTCAATAGTCAGAAAGGTAAACAGATGGTGAATTGCTTGGACTGAGTCTACTGTATGGAATAAATACAGTCTTGTAATGAAATAAAGGAGTTTATACTCACACACAAAGATCTTCAAACAATAATTTCAGCTGTGCTTTACTGTTTAATGTTCAAGTAGTTTGCATGTGCATCTAAAGCAAGAACAGAAACAAAATCAAAGGCAATTTTCACACATGAACAGAAAAGATTGCAGAAAAGTGTGCACTCACTTCTGCCTTTTTTCTGCTGTTCGCACATGCACTTCACAGTGGGATATTGTGTGCTGCTGATGTGTAATCACCAGTGGAAATGCAAGGCAGGGACATTTGGGTAGAGCAGATAAAACCTGATGCAAAAAGTATGCAAGAATAGAAGATGAGACTCTTTAGGGGTCCTTTTTTTGGGTGTGTTGATATCAAAACTATATATATTAGAATTTATCCAGGAAACTGGAAGCGAGTAATAAGAAGCATGCAAAGCGATCATTCTTACCAGCCTGCATGCTTACAGTAAAATGCTTGATCTGTGCTAGTCTGAAGTAAATGTTAATAATATTCTCTGTTAATCGAAATGTATCCAGAACATTTCAGAGAGTAAAAACAGCTTAAGGTGGGGGGTATTAGCCTTTCCATTAATAAAAGATAAATGGAGATCAACAAAATATTTACACTGGTGCAGGGTGACATTCTGACTGTGCATCGATCCATGCGGAGCAGCTTCCACACTAAAGCCAGAGGTCAGGCTCAGCGGTCCAGCAGCCTGTAAAGATTCACTTGTCTCACTTTCTGAGATGGCTCTTTAGAAAAATGAAAATGTGCAAGATTTAGCCAGACCACTTTGGCAGAGAAAATGTTCATAATACTGGAACTTAAATGAGTTTCATCAAGCCCTTTTTAACTTTTTAATTCCCTGCAAAAATGCCAACTAATGTGCCTTCATACCACTTGAGCTTTTTCACATTTCATTAACTTACAGCCACATTGTAATTTATTGTGATTTTCTGTGCTAGACTAATACAAACTGGTGCATAATCGTAAAATGAAAGAAAAATAAAGTTTTTAATTTTTGTTTAAAACATAAAGAAAATTGAGTCCACTGTTTAATCTCTGTATAAATTAAGCTGTTATTAGAGGTTAGTGAACAGACAGTTTCACGTAGATTAAAGTGCCTGTGACATCGAATTTTTATGAAAAATCCAATTACATTTATAGAAAGGGAACATTGATAAAATATTCCAAAACGTATATTCATGTCACTAAAATGAACAGTTGTTGAGATATATGGTCTTAAATTTCACTAAAAAGGCACTTCCAGACTACTGCTTTGCGGACTTTTATGACTTCACAGGGGAACCCTGGCACGTAAACTGACCACTGCTACAATGGCTAGCAACACAGATAACAGCAAAGAATCGGATGTTTCTTTATATATGTTTCAGTCATCAGACAGAGATGAAGCAGAGTCAGAAGAAGACAGTAGGCTGTCATGAGATGCCAGAGCACAAGTGCTTCGACAAGTGGACAGCCATCCAATTTCTTCTATTTTTGCTGGATGCCAGAGCATGGCCGGAGTCAATGAAGATGAATCATACTGCACCACCAGGAAACAACGAGCACAACATCCGTATTTTCAAAATAAGTCACTAAAGACTGACTAGATCTCGCCATATATATATATATTTTTTTTTTTTACCGTGTCCTATCGGGCAGAGTAGCACTCAGACTTGTTTTCAGAGTGCCAAGAAGAAGCCCAACCGATTTACTTTCACAAGTGGAGCATTACAGCTAAGTCTATAATGTCAATTCAATTGAATTCAATTAAATTCAATTCAGTTTTATTTATATTGGCGCTATATAAATAAACTGAATTGAAATTGAATTGAATTGAATTATATAGCGCCAATTCACAACACATGTTGTCTCAAGGCACTTCACAACAGTCAGGTACATACATTCCAATTAGTCCTAACCATTGAACAGTGCAGTCAGAGTTAGTTATTTATTCAAATTGGATAAAAAGTTTGTCTATCTAAGGAAACCCAGCAGATTGCATCCAGTCAGTGACTTGCAGCATTCACTCCTCCCGGATGAACATGTAGAGACAGTGGACAGTCACTGGCGTTGACTTTGCAGCAATCCCTCATACTGAGCATGCATGTAGCGACAGTGGAGAGGAAAAACTCCCTTTTAACAGGAAGAAACCTCCAGCAGAACCAGGCTCAGTGTGAGCGGCCATCTGCCACGACCGACTGGGGGTTAGAGAGAACAGAGCAGAGACACAAAGAGAACAAAGAAGCACTGATCCAGGAGTACTTTCTATGGGAAGGAAAAGTAAATGTTAATGGATGTAGCTCCTTTAGTCGTTTCACCTAGAAAGAAAGAACAGATAAACTCTGAGCCAGTTTTGAAGGTTAGAGTCTGAAAGAGAGCACATATAATTAGTTACAGTAAAAGCTCAGTCAGTTGCCATGTCTAGGAGAGAGAAAGGGTTAAACACTGAAAGACAGGGCCATGTGGATCATCGTAGAGGGTGAGCATTAAGTTGTTGCCAGCAGAAGCTTGGAGGATTCCCCTCTCCAGAAAGCTGTTACAGGTAAACACAGAGTCAGGCCAGGTGTAGCTTCTAGGAAGAGAAAAGAGAGAGAACAAAGTTAAAAGCTGAAATAACAGCAAATAATGCAAAATTGAAGAGTAGTGCGAGAATGTAGCGAAGAGGGTGAAAGTGGTCATTATGTCCTCCAGCAACCTAAGCCTATAGCAGCATAACTACACAGAAAGTTTCAGTTCAGATTATTTAGTTAAACGGCGCTTATTTACAACAATGTCGTTTCAAGGCACCCCACAAAGGGTCCCACTGATGGTCATTGTTATACTAAAAACCACAAGGATTGGGATACCTCTCTCTGTCAGACTGATTATAACCATTGGAGAAGAGAGGGGGTCATACAGGTAGCAGAAATGGAGGGTGTGTTTGCACCTCAACCATAACTGAGCCGGTTTAGGCTAAACCTGACTCCCCTTTACTCCATCCAAAAGGAGGGAGGAAGGCTCCCTGCCTGATAAACTAAGCCACTCTAACTATAAGCTTTATCAAAAAGGAAAGTTTTAAGCCTTGCCTTAAAAGTAGACAGGGTGTCTGCCTCACTGACTAAAACTGGGAGCTGGTTCCACAGGAGAGGAGCCTGATAACTAAAGGATCTGCCTCCCATTCTACTTCTAGAGATTCTAGGAACCACCAGTAAACCTGCAGTCTGAGAACGAAGTGCCCTGTTAGGAACATATGGAACAATCAGATCTCTGATGTAAGATGGAGCTAAATCATTAAGGGCTTTATATGTGAGGAGGAGAATTTTTTTTTCTTTGTCCTACTTGATATTTATAAAAGAAACTTTATTAGAAACTGCTTTAGGATTATTTCAATTGAAATGGACACGGAAACAAAAAGGAAAAAAAGAAGCAAGACAGAGAGAGGTGGGGCAAAAAGGCAAAAGGGAGAGAAGGAGAGAAGAATAGAGGACAAAAAGAAGGATGAGACTGCTTCCACACCTGCAGAAATATACACAGCACTGTTACAGAAAAATGTACAGTACCAATGAATGCAAGATGTATTTAGTGGTAACTGCGGCTCAATATATAACATCTGTGTATCTGTTAACACTTGTAACTAAACACCCATAAATGTAAGTGTGAGCGTGCTTGTGTATGTAAGGTTTCTCCATAAAAATATGCACTAGCGAGTGTGAGGATCCACAGACCTGCTCCCCTGAACCCGAGACAGGCCCAGGCCCCGGCAAGCAGGCACTGGGAGTGAGCTGGCACACACCAAAGCTCCCAGCCCCGGAAACCAAGAACCACCAATACACCAGTGGGGAGAGACACCAGCCATTGGCAGGGAGTGTAGCGGGGAAGAAATACTGATTCAGGAGAGGGAGGAGCCCAAGACCCAACCTCATGCAAAAACAGCTACACACAGTCATAATCACACATTCCCACCCTCAGGCATACACATAAAAACACTCACATCCACGCACCCGATGTAAAGACACACAGCAATGGATGTATACTCACTCATGCTCCCCGTACATACTCTTTACTCCCAGGTCTAGGTATCGATACCCCAGAGGGGCAACCAGCCCCTGGACCCAGAAGGTGGTCCCCTTCCTTTCAGGGTTGAGACAGGCAGACCGCCCCAGCATCCCGTCCCAGATCCCGACAACCCCCATCTGGAGAGGGGGCCACGTACAAAAGAGGGGTCTACCTGGTCCAAGGGAGCCCGCCAAGCAGAGCCGTCCCAGGATAAAACAGTCCCAACCCAACCAATGAATTCCGATCTCAACCCCAAGAGCCCCCCACCCCCCATGAACCCCAACAAGAATCTCCCCACAGGGCCACCCCCAACCAGGAAACAGAACATATGCCCCCATACCTAAACGCCATGAATCCCCTACCCACAGGGGCCCACTCCCACAGATGAGCACCACCCTTGAAAAGGCAATGAAGACATACAGCGCAAGCTCCACACACAGCCCCACTCCAAGCATCCTGCCGCATCCTGCCCTCCACCGCTATGGTAAGGCAAGGGCCCTGCATAACACCACCCCAGCCTCTGCCCACAAGTACAACAGAGTAGACACTACTGAGCACTGTGCTCACAGACCCCCTGACCACACACCAAGATTGGACAAACTCACCCTGCAAGAGGTCCCTGGCAGCACGCAGCCAGGGGCCAGTGGCCCGCACCATGCCCCCGCAACCACACAAACACACCATATAACCGGCACTGTTCTCACCTGCTGAGCTTTGATCCGTTTAGCAACAGCATGCAACAACCTTTTCTTTGGCGATCTTTTCACATCAGATGCACCGAGTAGCATGGCAGCATCTGCTTTCAACATTCTCCTTCATCTGTAAGACATCCTGACCTCTGACATAATTTCTCTTGTGAATTCAGAGGTTTCTTGTTCAAAGTCCTCCAATCACAACTAGCTGTGGTTGGTGAGACCAGCTCATCTATCCCTCGTCAGTTTTCCAGCTCTGATCCAGGCAGCTCTGATCCTCTTCACTTTAGGAAAATAGTGCAGACTAACAGCTGCTGTCTCAGTATTGCTGCCACCACCAGCAATGCACCGTTTCACCTTATTAACGCTGTTTTTAACGCAACTTGGCTTCTACCTGAACAGTTTGACGCTCACACATTGAATGACCGGAGACTTCCCTTTTCACGTCATTTCCGGGGGACTTTGGACCTGCAAAATTTAACAATGAAATATGCCTATTTTGTGTGACAATTGTCTTTTATCACGTCTTTAACTCTAATATAATGTCAATTACTGCCCAATTTCTTCTATATTAAGATGTTTTCTTTCAGTTTCTGCATTTGTGGGAAAAGCGTGTCACAGGCACAACTCAGCAAAGAGGTCAAGGAGAAAGTTGTGGAGAAGTTTAAAACAGGGGTTGTTCAAAAAACAAGATTCTTTACTTTTTACACCTCACAGAACTCTGCAGGACCATTATTGGTTTTTCTTTATGGAAGAATGACAAAGGATACAGACATGGTTGGAAGAAATCCTATTTGTTAAAAAACATGCAGGGCTAACAAGTGGAATAACGGGCTCTGGTAAGAGCAATCAAAACTTATTTGGCCTGCATGCCAAATTACAGAAGCTCAATGCATTCACCAAAGAAAAAGAAAAAAAAACATCTTCTTTACAATTATCTTTTTTACAATTAGAAGATCCAGATCTCATAATTATGAGAAAGGGTCTCATAATTACAACAATGCTTCCGATTCAGGAAACAGTTCTAATTTTCCATTACCTTGAGCATCTTTAATCTGATCCAACTCAAAAACTACAATACTTAGACACTTCAAACCTGGACTAGATTGTTCTCCACTAATGGCAGAATGTTTGAAACCCAGTTTGGGATTTGTGAAACCTTTAATGTTGTAATTACTAGATCTTTTCTTATAATTACGACATAAGATCTCATAATTATGATATCTTTTCTCATAATTATAAGATCCACATCTCATAATTACGAGATTTTTTCTCGTATTTACGAGATAAAATCTCATAATTATGAGAAAAGAGGTCAATTTTTTTTTCCTTTGTTGAAAGCAATGAGCTTCCGTTCAAAATACTTTGTCATGGAAAACTAACACTGCACATCACTCTGAACATTCCACCTACGTGGTGAAACATGGTGGTGGCAGTGTCATGCTGTGCAAATGCTTTTCTGCAGCAGGGACATGGAAGCTAGTTAAAGTTCATAGGAAGAATGATGAATCTAAATACAAAGCAATACTGGAAGAAATATTTAGAGAATCCAAAAAACCTGAGAATTTCGTGGAGGTTCAGGGGGACAACAGTCCTAAACATATCGCCAGAGTGGAAATGGAATGGTTTAGATTACAGCATGCATTAGAATGGCCCGGTCAAAGTTCATACCTAAATCCGTTTGAGAATCTAGAAATATTTGTTTGCAACTGGTCTCTGACTTAGCTTGAGTTGTTTTGCCAAGTCTCTGTATGTAAAACGTTACTAGAGAAATCCCACTAAAGACTAATGGCAGTGAAGTATTGACTCAGGGAGACAAAATACAAATTCATATTTATACCACACATTTTCCTTGCACTTCACAAATATGCACTACTTTGTGTGTTGGTCTATCACATTAAATCCCAATTAAATACTTTGAAGTTATTGGTTATGTGACACTTTTGCAAGGCACTGTAAATGTATTTTTCAACAAATGTTTCCCCTTAGTTTATTTTTTATTTTTTGTAAAGAATCGCAAAAATAATGTGTACATGGTCTCATTTGATACATAATATGTCTGGTGAGATTTAGTTCACACAGTCCAGAACAAAATAACAGCATCAGGACCATCTCAATCCTGAGTCCTCAGTCTCACTGAGCTGTTGAAAAGCTTTTGTTGCTGCACGTGCGTCAGGACAAATAATAAAAAAAAAAGCTTGTTTTTTTTTCTCCATACATGTGGACAGCCCTTCTCTCTGCCTTCGAGCTTTTGCCTGCTGTTCAGCTTCAGACTATCACAATTTGTACAAAATGATGAAATGCATGTCACAGAAGAACAGAGTTGCCATTTAACGGAAGCAAATAGGCACGAGCACAGAGCGAGGCATTCAGAAATTTCAGGATCCAACAGAAAACGTAATGTCCTCTTAGGCTGCAATAATCTTTGCTGAAATCTTTTAGATTTATGCCAGACAAAGCGCTCACATCCTGTTTTATAAGATAGTCTGTAATTTATCTGAAGCAGTTTTTCAGCTTCTTAGTTTCAATCACTGTTGTGGGATTTTAAAAATGTAATCAAACCCCGAGCAGATTTGTTGATGGAGCTTTAATGGGCCACTGCTCGTCAACAGAGAGGCCGTTCCACTATCAGATGAGATATTCTGCCTCTCCAGGAAACCTACGAAGAGCCATCCTTCTTCACTTCATTATTTTTCAACCTCTGTGCACAGCAGGTTTGAGAACCACAGCCGCCCAGCTCCCATTTACATCACTTCACACTGGGAGGCTGCCATTATAACCGTAGCATCCACACTGGGAGGCTCCCATTATAACCCCAGTTTAAAACAGGTCAACACAGAGCTGATCCACTGAAGCAAACACTAACGCCTAAAGAGAAATCCCCACTCTGTTTGACCCATCATAAATATTCAGGGAGAAGTATTACCTCAGCACCCAGGCTTAGTGTTTTTTTTTTTTGTTAAATTTTTACCGGATTTTACCTAAAAAAAAAAAAAAAAAAAACAGCCAATCTTTAGGAAACCTTTTATCCCTCTATTGAATTTTGCAGGGGATACTGGAAAGTTTGTTGGAGGTGCTACCCACATTCCATAAGTTTCTCAAAGTAAAGGTGACTAATCAGGCTTCCTGATAATATAAAACACAACAACTGGGTTTATCAAAGCGAAGCATTGCTTAACTAAAATAACATTTCCAAGCTTTTCTGAGGACTTTAGTTGCATGGACAAGATAGGTTTATCCTTTTCTGCTGTATAAAACAGAGTTTACCACAGAACAAGTTGCAACAAACCTCAAATCAACCATCATGGAGCATCCTTAGTGTTAACATCTACTTGGTGCTAAAGTAATGATTCATTTACGTAAATCACTATGAAACTTTGGAAAAAACTTTAAATTGTTTTGGGAGTCATGTGAAAAAAAAATAGGACACTCCATAAATTATTCAATTCTTTATTAAGAAATGATCACATAGTGACAACAAAAATGTTTCATATTTAATATTGTGAAGAAAAAGTTAGGACACCCTGTCCCCTAACAGCTTCTGTTACCTCCTTTGGCTGAAATGACTTCTTGTAGGCATCTCCAAGTCTCTGGCGTCAGTCTGAGGAAAGTTTGCCCCACTCTTCTCACTTTCAGTGTGTCTTGCATTTACAGCCTGTTTCAAGACAACCCACAGAATCTCAGTGAGCCCGGGATTTTCCATTTCTTGATTTTCAGCCGGTCCTTGGATGATTTATTGGTTTGTTTTGGGTTATTGTCATCTTGCAGAGTCCAGTTCTGCTTCAGTTAAATTTTTTTTACAGATGACCTTACATTTCCCTGAACATTATCCGTAGAACATTATTATCAAAGAACATTATTGCAGAAGTCCTGCTCTTTGTTTATGTTATCTCTGGCAAACTTTAGCCTGGACTTTATCTTTTTCTTAAAGAGTCAAGGTTTCTTCCTTGCAAACTTGTGCATTCTCGTTCTGATTGTACAGGCATGCACTTTCATCTCAAAAGAGATCCTCCTGTTGGTCCCTTGACGTCATTTTAGGGTTTATGAAAACTTCTTCTAGTATCTTTCAATCTGCTTTCAGGGTTAAATAGCTTGGACGTCCAAACCTGGTCATGCTGGCAGTTGCTTTGAATGTGCTCATTTGTAGACTATTTTTCGATTTAAAATTCTTCTAAGACTTCTTTAAATATCTTACCTGACCCATAAACTGCCACCATCTCCTTCCTGAAGGGCCTCACCGTTGTGTTCACTCTCGCTTCAACAGTCAGGAGCACGCCAAAAGTAAATGTAAACACAGCAAAACTTCTTTAAATTTGTTGAGTCAATGATGTTCTAATCCTATAAGGCTGATGCCTTTGTGCAATTTAAGCAATTTTAAGTCAGAATAAATGTGGGGATGTCCTAATTTCTTTCTGAACAGAAGGTGCATGTTTTTTATTTACATTTTACAAGAGGTATTTGCTTCAGTTTTCATTTGTATTACAGACATTTTTAGGTGTTATTACAGTTTATATTAAATATACACATGTCCAAATATTTTGATAAAACACACAGACAGAATGTAATATTGTTTTCACTTTACTGTATGCTACTAAAGCCCCTGCTACTGCATTTGTAGTAGTTAGTACAACTCCCTCTTAAGAACGTGCCAAACTGAGATTACTCTGGCTGCTTCCTGATGCAGTCAAGTTACTAACCAACTGAGCTGAAGCATCCTTTCTAGTGTGACATTGGTCACATAAAATCACATTTAATGGAGGCTTTTACCTGGGACTTCCTAAAGGGAGCATGATGTATACTGTAACATTTTAAATGCTCTAAGCACAAATGGAAGATCATCAGTTATGAAAGTTACAACTGATTTCCTGATTTTCGTCTTGCGCTTAGTATTCAAACCAAAGGCCATATGTGTCAGTTTGTGTTTGATGAGTGTGATTGCTTGTGTTCAGTGTGGCTGCAAAGGTTAGTTTACGGTTCCTAAAATTTGCTGCATTAAACTATTCGTTTTTCTCGAGATGCAGCAAGTGTTTGCACCGATCTGTATCGTGTCAGCCATCAACTGCTGATGTGCAAGTGCTTGTCAAATTTGTCAAAAGAGTGTTTTCACCCATAAACCACGAGTCCTCCAAAACACACTCACACGCACACACACGCACACACTCCTGTCACCAGTGTCAGCACCCAGATGTGAGTGTTACTGTATCTGCTTCGCTGCAGACACACACACACGCATCGGGAGCTTACAAAAACACACAGACTTCAGTTTAATGGAGCATTTTACAGGGAAATCTCTGGCTCAATGAGGGAAAAACACACACACACTTTGCATGAATATGGAGCTAAAAGGCACAATGATAAGCGCACTCAAACACCTGAGGTACTTAGTCAAACACACAGACACACGCACGTTACAGCTTCTGGGGGCACGGCAGCATTCATTCCCGACTGCAGCTCTGAATCTCACGAAACACAAATTCACACTGAACTTTTCAACCCAGTCTTTCAGCAGAAGAAGAAAGACGGACGAAGAGTGTGAGCAGAAAAAGAAAAAATAACTCTGAACACATCAGTATTTTTGGCAGCTGGTGAGTGAGGCGATGCCCCCCAACAATGACACCCTCAACTGTTTTAAGGCTTTACGCAGCATATCAAGGTGCTAAACTGTGAGTTTGTGTGAGTAAATACGCTTTTTACCTAAAAGCTACCCCCTGTCACTTTAAAACAACAAGTCAGCGCTATTGTTCGCTTTGCCCTCTGCATGTACATATTCTTTTAATTTTCATGCACCCCTCCTTTTCAGTAGATTTAGCCTTGAATAAACCTGAATAACTTTTGTGATTTCTGTCCCCTATATATCGTGTGTCTTTCTTTGGTTTTCACTTTGACATATTTCAGTCTGGTAAAATTTGACATACTGTTGAACAAATACATATCCGTTCAAATTTTCCATAATTATTTTAAATAAAAAAACACAACGGGAAAATAAAAATTGTGTGCATTTTAGTGGTTAAGAGTAACTGCCCCCTTAACGTGGTTGAGGGCTTTGAGTGCTCAAATGATCTTAAAGGATATGTTTTTCAGGGCTTAAATGCCCCTGTTTGGGTCTCCCATGGCAAACAGGCATTGAGTGACGGGTTTAGACAAACAGCGGTTCAGAAGCCTTCATGAGGACCCCTAGAATGAGGCACGTGATGTCGCCCGGTGCGGAGGAGCCGGGGTCCCACCCTGGAGCCAGGCCTGGGTTCGGGACTCGTAGCTCCTCACCCTATCACCCTCAGAGATAGGGTGAGGAGCTCGGTCATACGGGAGGAGCTCGGAGTATAGCCGCTGCTCCTCCACATCAAGAGGAGTCAGTTGCGGTGGCTTGGGCATTTGTATCAGATGCCTCCTTGAACCCTCCCTCTGGAGGTGTTCCAGGCACGTCCCACCGGGAGGAGGCCCAGGGGACGGCACAGGACAAGCTGGAGGGACTATGTCTCTCGGCTGGCCTGGGAACGCCTTGGGCTCCCCCCGGAGGAGCTGGAGGAGGTGTCTGGGGAGGGGGTAGTTTGGGCGTCTCTACTGAGTCTGCTGCCCCCGCGACCGGTTCCGAATGAAGCATAAGTTGACGAGTATGGTAATTATAAATATTTTATTACTCATAGTTCTGCTGAGAAATTTACATACACTATAAACACCTCACATCTCCCCTATGCAATATTTGTTGCAATCAACATGGGTCTGGCCTGATTCTGGTTGTATCTTTTACTGCCCTTCTTGGTAGAATTGGTGCAGTTACTTTTAAATTGAAATTGAAATTTTCTGCCACAGACCTGGCTTTTAGTCAACATATTTTCTGTTGGGCTGAGGTCGAAGCTTTAGAACTCACTCACTCACTCACTCACTCACTGTCTTTATTTGTGTAGCATCTTTCAAGTAACTGTGCAACACAAAGTGGATTACACAATCAAAAACTGATTAAAACAGGCCCCTACCCCAAAAACACAAAATTTAAAAAAGCAAAAGGTGAGAAAAGAGATCTTATATTAGATAGTTCTAGAGGAAATGTAATTTTTCAACAAGGAAAATAAACAAAATACAGTGATAAGTCACTTCTCACCGGGTACTCCGGCTTCCTCCCACAGTCCTAAACATGACTGTTAGGTAAATTGCATGGTTGTTTGTCCTGTATGTCTCTGTGTCCCTGCGATGGATTGGTGACCTTGTCCAGGGTGTACCGTGCGTCTCGTCTGTAGACTGCTGGAGATAGGCACCAGCCCCCCATGACCCGCTATGGAATAAGCGGTATAGAAGATGAATGAATGAATGAATGTATCTGAAACTTAACAGCATAAATACAAAATAGTTTAAATAGAAAAAGTAAAAGATAGGTTGGCTAAGAAGATAATCCTTTATCAAAGTCTCAGCAAAAAGGTGAGTTAAAAAGATGTGTCTTCAGTTTACTTTTAAACATACCAACATAGCAACACTCTCAGTTATCCTCAGATCTTTAGGGGGTCTGTTGCTGACGTGAGAACCATAAAAAAAATGGAGACTTCACCGTATGTCTTGGTTCCGAATTTTGGAATTTGTAAAAACCTGCCTCCAAAGACCTCAGGGTTCTTGAGGGCATAGTTTATAAATAATACATTATCCCCTGAAATTATGTAATTTATCATTTATAAATGTATCTTATTTATTAAAGATATTAAAAAATATCGATCCGGAAGTCGAAAGGATAGCTGTTGTAGAACCTTTAAAATTGTTTCCATGTGTGCTCTCTTTCTGCTTTTTGTTGACATTATTCCAACCTAGGTTTAGAGTAGATATAGTTGATATTTTTTAGCATCACCAGACAAAAATGCATTGCACTAGTTCAGTCTGCAGGAAATGAAAACAGGCTTAAATAAATCAGTGGGGATGTTTCCATCCCTGTTGATTTGAGGTGCAGCTGGTGAAACTGGAGGTAGTCTTACTTCTTCAATAACCCATCTATTTTGTGCAAAGCATCAGAACCACTGACAGTAAAACAGCTCCACAGCATGATGCCTCCACCACCATGCCTGACAGTCAGTATATTGTTCTTTGGGTTGAAAGCCTCACATTATCTCCTAAAATGATACTTCTCATTGTGGCCAAACAGCTCAACCTTTGTCTTATCTGGCTATGAAACCTTTCTCCAAAATGCATTATATTTGTCTGATATTTGTCTCAGATTACTGTGCACAGTAACATAGGTCTTCAAGCAGTATTTATTTCATGATAGGCTTGAGCATTTAGGATTTACCCTGATCATCCTAATCAATTTTCCTCCTATTTTGATTCTAACAACCAATCTATGTTTTAGTATTTTTACACAACTCCAAAGTGAAAGTTTGACATTTTGTAAGCCACTTGTATTTTATTCGCCTAAATGAAGAATGCGTAAAAATGACAAATGAAGGTCAATAAAACATTTCTTTCTCTTTTTACATGGATAAAAGTAAAATATGCCACTATTGTTATTTTTACAGATTTCCATGCCAAAAAGGTTCCGTTTACAGCGCTAGGCTGGTTTAAATCTTATCTGTCTGACAGATTCCAGTTTGTTCATGTAAATGATAAATCATCTTTAAACTCCAGGGTTAATTGTGGAGTACCACAGGGTTCAGTACTTGGGCCAATTCTCTTTACTATATATATGCTTCCAATAGGTCAAATTATCAGGCAGCATAGAATAAATTTTCACTGTTACGCTGATGATACTCAGCTTTATTTATCCATAAATCCTGATGAACCCAACCAGTTAGATAGACTACAAGCATGTCTTGAAAACATAAAAACTTAGATGACTTTACATTTTTTGCTTCTAAATTCAGACAAGACAGAAGTCGTCGTCTTTGGACCGTAGTCTTTAAAAAAGAAACTACTTAGTCAATCACTGAACCTGGATGGCATTAAATTGATCTCCGGTAATAATGTAAAACACCTTGGTGTTATTTTTGACCAGGACATGTCATTTAAATCCCATATTAAACAGGTTTCTAGGATTTCCTTCTTTCACCTCCGGAACATTGCCAAAATTATAAATATCCTGTCCAGGATTGATGCTGAGAAACTAGTCCATGCATTTGTTACTTCAAGGCTGGACTATTGTAATTCTTTACTATCAGGATGTCCACAAAATGATTCAAAATGCTGCAGCAAGAGTTCTGATGAAAATGAAAAAGAGAGATCATATTTCTCCTATTTAAGCTTCCCTTCATTTGCTCCCTGTTAAATCCAGAATAGAATTTAAAATTCTCCTCCTCACATATAAAGCCCTTAATGATCTAGCTCCATCATACATCAGAGATCTGATTGTTCCATATGTTCCTAACAGAGCACTTCGTTCTCAGACTGCAGGTTTACTGGTGGTTCCTAGAGTCTCTAGAAGTAGAATGGGAGGCAGATCCTTTAGTTATCAGGCTCCTCTCCTGTGGAACCAGCTCCTGGTTTTGGTCCGTGAGGCAGACACCCTATCTACTTTTAAGGCTAGGCTTAAAACTTTCCTTTTTGATAAAGCTTATAGTTAGAGTGGCTTAGTTTATGAGGGAGGGAGCCTTTCTCCCTCCCTGTTGGATGGAGTAAGGGGGAGTCAGGTTTAGCCTAAACCGGCTCAGTTATGGTTGAGGTGCAAACACACCCTCCATTTCTGCTACCTGTATGACCCCTTCTCTTTTCCAATGGTTATAATCAGTCTGACAGAGAGAGGTATCCCAATCCTTGTGGTTTTTAGTATAACAATGACCATCAGTGGGACCCTTGTTGAAAATAAGCGCTGTTTAACTAAATAATCTGAACTGAAACTTTCTGTGTAGTTATGCTGCTATAGGCTTAGGCTGCTGGAGGCAGTGGCAGATGACCGCTCACACTGAGCCTGGTTTTGCTGGAGGTTTCTTCCTGTTAAAAGGGAATTTTTTCTCTCCACTGTCGCTACATGCATGCTCAGTATGAGGGATTGCTGCAAAGTCAACGCCAGTGACTGTCCACTGTCTCTACATGCTCATCTGGGAGGAGTAAATGCTGTAAGTCACTGACTGGATGCAATCTGCTGGGTTTCCTTGGATAGAAAACTTTTATCCAATTTTGAATAAAATAACTAACTCTGACTGCACTGTTCAATGGTTAGGATTAATTGGAATGTATGTACCTGACTTTTGTGAAGTGCCTTGAGACAACATGTGTTGTGAATTGGCGATATATAAATAAAACTGAATGGAATTGAATTTACTATTTCATATGCTTTTGCCAATATTGTGGCTTGCTGTTTAACATATTTCCAACTCTAAGCTTGGTCTCGCACACAACAGTTTTATTACACTCCACTATGTTTGAGCATCTGCTTGTCAGACTCACTGTTAAAAAGGATTTTGTCTGTGAGGTATGTGGTTTCAATTGGAAATCAATCAACTAGCAGTTTGTGAAGTTGCAGACCATGGTCTTTTCAGGATAATAGAAATTTTTTTTCAATTTTGTAAAATCCGAAAAGTAATTTCCATTCAGTCTTTTTAAAATCTGGTGAATGTGTCCTGATTTTGTGCATGTGCAAATTAATTTGAGATATTTGTGCCATACTTTCTGTTAATTTGGGTGCCCAGTAAGGAGCCACAAAAGACAAAAATGGACTATAGAGGATACTAGAGCAAGGTCGGGTTTGAGTTACCTTTAGTAAAACGAAATATCGAATGAGCTCTGAGGAACTCTAGGATAAATTACTTTAATCCTTTATTTCAAACCTGTAAAATGTTTTGTATTTCCAAATAAGACAATCGGAGAAAGAGACATTCAACATTTTTGACAATTTAAGATACTTTTTAATACGTCAAATAAATTTTGAGTATTTGCATTTCTCTACTTTGTAATGTCTTTGTTTCCTAACTTTCTGGCTCCAGACAAACTTTTTCAGATTTCCAGTTTGCAATGTGGGTGTGTTTGGAAAGAAATTCTGAATTTTAATAAATTAGATATATACTTTTTTTTTCTTTTCATGCCACATGTGAGAAGTATTTTGTGTGTGTGTGCTTTCTGTCTTTGTGATTGCAGTGAAGTTTTGTTCTTCATGCACTGGGAGAAGAAGAAGAAACAACAGCTGGGAGAGAGCACAGAGGACACATACAGCCACAGTGGAACGTAATCACACACACTGTCACATTCACAACAGCTATCCTCTTCACGTTTACACATTTTTCCTTCATATAACACACACACACTCACACAGCGTCACACTTTGCTCTCCTTTCGCACACATATTCACACATTTGTCATTTTTCACATTCTTCTTTTTGCCCACTCAAGCACGCAGACATTTATGCTTCCATTTCTCTCAATCTTACCACACACACTTACTCACTTACTCCACTTCTCACTTTCTCCGCTCTGCCTCTGACATGTACGAACATAATCATTCACTGTCAGATACCATGGGGGTCCCAGGGGTGGGGGTATGTGTTTGACTTCGCATTATCGACAATGTGTGTTTGTGTCATTTCCAACGTGTCACAAACCAACTTTCTGTCAGTTGAGTTGCATCTCAGAGATACAAACTCTAACTTCTACTGGTAATGCTTTTGTTTTGCCCGGACTAAACAGGTGAAGGCTTCTGCAACTCTTGTATTAATGAGACTTGTGGCCTTAATCAAAGGTATGCTTGTTTTAGACTACACCAACACTTTAATATTGCATTTCAAGTCCAAAATAAAAATACATTTAACGAAAATATTTAAAATATGTGTTAGATGAATATTGTATCTATAGAAACTACCAAAACCTTAGTGGTTCTTATGTTCTTAAACTACCTGTATTTTCTTCGTATTATGTGTTTCGTTGCAGGTTTTTCACAGTTTCACTGTGTTATGGCGGTAAGGTCAGTGCTCATGATTCAGCAATAGAAAAGAGGCTCTGCAAAAATGTCCTCTGTGGAGAGAGTTCCGGGGCAAAAAACACTGCTGGCCAAAAAGAAAACAAAGGCCTGTCTTATATTTGCCTTCAAACATCATGATGAAGACAGGAGAATTATCTGTGGACTGACGGGACACAAGTAGAACAGTTTTTAAAGTGTGTGTCAGTTTGTAACGTTAAGCTCAAGCATACATAGTTTATGCACCAGAACAATGATTTAAAGGACAAGGAAAGTTTAGGAGTGGCCTAGTCAAAGTCTGAACTTTAAGCCAATTGGGATGACTTTAAACATATTGTTTATGCTCAGAAACCCTCCAGTGTGGCTGAATTATAACAATTCTGCAAAGCAAAGTGGGCTGAAAATCGTCCACAGTGATGTAAAAGACTCATCGCCAGTTATGGAAAACGATTCATGGAAGTTGCTGCCTTCAAAGGTGACAAAACCGGTTATTCGTTTAATGGGCAGTTACTTTTTCACATTGGGCCAGGTTGGTTCTCCCTCGATAAATTAAATATTTGAAAACCAGCTTACTAAATTATGGTTAATAAATATTTAGATGTTCATATTTTTCATGCTAGACATATTTTTTGAGGTTTTAATCTAGGAGATTTGTTTTTATAGTAGACCTGAGCAACTCTTCTACCTGACTCCAGTGAGCTCTCATTAGTATCTTCATGCTTTACCAGGCTTATTGAGACAGTCTTATAGCTGCATCTTAGGAGGTGGACACTGATAAAATGCTGGACGGTGCGTCATTTTTTGTGTGTGGAAAATCAGATAGGTGCTTGTGCATGTGTGCATGTTTGTGCCAGGATACATATGTGGTCACTTAATCACACACATACTTGCAGCTATATGCACTGATACCACACCAGAGTGCTAAAACCTTGGACTCTTGGGAAAACCAGGATCACAATGTCCTCTTGTTGGAGGTTTTCTAATAAAAGGGATGTTTGCCCAAAAACAGAAACACACATACACCCCCCACAGAGCCATTCATTAGCTTTCCCCACAGATAAACACATCAAACAAATGTATATTCAGTCTTCATCAAGGTCGTTCAGCGGGTCTTTACAAAATAACCTGCTAACAAGCTGCCCTGCAGAGCTGGACGCTGAACCCCTGCAACTTCCCAGCATGTGACCTATGACCTTGTGTGTGTTTTTTCGAGCATCATTCATACAACAAAGAGCAAATGAATTTGATGTTCATGTCTGAATAAGAACCCTGATGCTGTTCTATAAAACTGCGGCAATAGAATCTGACTGGACTGGTCATAGAAACAGATTTTATGATTAGTATTTTTATTGTAAAACATCTCGTTTTGACAGCCAAAACTCCAGATACATTGTGATCACGTTCCCCTCCATTTGGCAGCTATGGTGTCACAGCAGTACATTAAAATCATCATGATTCTAATCTTCACTGCTGAGAAGCTTAAAAATATTGCTCCTTTCATCCATCTCTGCTACACAAAGCTAATGAACAATTACAGGACTAACGTATCTTCTTCATCTGAAGATATAACAGGCAGTGAACATACTGCAGCTTTATGAGGAACATTCTAATCAATAAAATATAATGAACTTAAACTTTAATAGATTGATTAGGTCATTAATGTTTTCTACGTTATGTTACACCACAAAGCTGGACATGTTTCTTGGGTTGGCTGTCAGTTTTCCACACATAAATTTAATTGGACAGAATATAATTTATAAAAACAGAGTTTATCCATCCACCATTGTCTAAACCCGCTTGTCCTTGCAGGGTTGAAGGTGGCTGGTGCTTGTATCCAACAGCCATTGGGTGAGGGGTAGGTACACCCTGGGCAGAATAGTTGAAATGTAATGTTTCATAAAAAATTTACTTTTATGCATACTTAAAAAAAAGAAAAACACACTGTTACTATTGTTTATCTTTTTCATAAACTTCAAAATTAATAACTGAACATAGAACCACAGGTGACTGAGCAAGTTTATGATTGATCCTCCTCTGATGGACATGTTCGTTTTTTAAATTCTGCGTTCAGCTTTTACCATTTAATACCATCATAATACAGCCAGATGCTGCTTCGTTTTTGGGTTTCACTCATTTCTGCATTCTTTCCCAACACACTTGCATTTAGATTCAGCTCATCTCTTTCACTAGTTTAGCTGGCTTGTGCCAATCTGAAGAAAGGTCTCTTTTGTCTTCAGTCCATCTCCTTCCTTTAATCACATAATGGCATGATCCTTGTATGCGTGCACCAGGGGTCATGTTAACCGAATATTTTCCGTTTTTGACCGTTTTTTTTTTTCCTAAGGCCGTCATTTTGACAGATTGCAATTCACACCCTCACCACTTGGTGGCAAGTTAGCATAATTAGCTGTTTTCTCACTTGATGCGTGACCTCTTTGGCCTCCATTAAAAACAAATGTCATGGTAGCTGAGTGTCCAAAGTTTATTCAAAAAGCCCAATAATGATGATGGTGTTGATAAAAGAGGGACTGATGGAGAGGAAGATTAAGAACGAACAAGTAATCGACCCTCGGCAACTACAGGGCGAGCAGGCAGCAGCAAGGTGGTTACGAGCCAAATTATCAACAAGTCATATACCACAAACGAGTAAACATGCTCACATTAGCCTCATATTAACATTTATTTTAGATCAGTTAGGTTATCAATTTTATTTCTATTTGCTAAATGCCCGAATGTTTTAAACTTTTTAAACTTTCTCAAATTCAAAAGCTCACATAATTAACATTTATATGGGGTGTACTTAAATAGATTGTTTCAACTTGTTTTCAAAGTCAATGTATTTTTATTTGTCGCCCTTGGGAGAAGTTTGTTTTGGACGGGGGTTTACTATACATTGCACTCATCCATAAATAAACCAGTAAAACCATTCCTTACAAAAAAACTGTCATTCAATAAAAACACTTCATTAAAACTAGTTGGTTAAAAGGGTTAATAAAAAAATAAAAAAGGAAAAACAGTGTCAAATTTAGTATCCTCCTGGTCAAAAGAGAACTAAAACAACCCATGCTCCTCCTACCCCTTCGGATACATGATCACAGAACCAAACTGGCTAATGAAGAATTAATTATCTGCGTATCTTTACAGGTTTCCTGGCTGTCTGTTCATCCCAGGCTAAGCACTCATTAGTGAGGTTAACTGATGATGGGATGAATGAATGTTGGTACTGGTTTTATTTACAGAAAAACTACACCTTCTTCCTGAGTTTGGTATTGTATATTCAGAGTACAGAATATGCGAAGTATCTGAATAAGTGCTGTCTGCCGGTCTGAGGGTCATCTGTTCAGAATGTTCTTTGGGAGCAAGAAGAGCTGTTGGAGCCATAATCTTACCTGCTGTCTTGATCAATCTTAGGCCTTGATATGACTGGAAAATTACCTTAAAGGGGACACAAGGTGCTTTTAAATTCTTCCCTTTCAGGCTTCTGTTTTACCCCTGTTCTGAGGTGCGTCTGAGAGCAACTGGTTTTGGTGTGGTCTCTTTAAATGCTGTGAAGGCGCCCCCCCCCCCACACACAATGGCCAGGACGTCATATCAATACACAATAAATTCATGTCTAGAATAAAGTTTGTTGTCATGTTAGTATTTGCAGCTCACTGCTCTGCTGTGTCCCTTGTTTCCATTGACAGAAGGAACCGACCCTTTAATCAGATGAAGTCTCTCAGCAAATCCTTCTTGATACTGGCTGAGGTTGCTGAAGACGTTTTCATTTCCCCACTAGTATGGGAACATTTCCATGAGAAATACATTTAACCAGGCACTTTGAAGAGGTTCTGATGCCGGGGGACGGTGTAATAAATTGTGTGGGTTAATACAACCAACAATCAAACAATTAGACTTATCCACTTGCAGCATCAGCATACTTGAGCTTGGACTACAAAATCACAGCGATAAATAAAAATGTCCGATACGTGAATTGGTCAGCTGGAAGTCCATGACCTTGTTTAGCAGTTCTGCAGCAAATACTGTGACATAACAGTTCAAAAAAATTTAACAGAGGATAGAGAAAACTGAACGGACTGAAAAATTTGACCCAAACAGAATATAATTATATCTATGCAGCACCTGGAGAGACTACATTCAACTTTTCTGCACTCCTACAGACTCCAAGTACACACAAAATGCATTTTAGGGCTAAAAAATTGGATTTTGCATGCACCTGGAGGTGATCCCCAACTGACCTAGGATCCACCGGCATTTCCACTTTCTTTTCTGTTTTAATGTGGAGTTGGTGAGCATCACACCAATTCACACACCTGTCCACTCCCAACATATGGCTTCTTGAGTTGGACAGTGAGAGTATGACAGTGTCATTTCATTTGGTTTTATGCATTTCACCCCCATGTTGTCCCTATTGTTTTAGATTTCTGGATGGACCTTCTCTATTTTGGATTTCAGTTGCTCTCGTGGTTTTTCAGTTTTTGTAAATTTGACTTTTTTATAAAACATTTTTACTGCCTCTGTTCAGCCTTCTCCCTGGATTTGGATTTGAATCCACAGATTATGATGTTTGCACGCTTTATTGCAGCAGAATTACATGACTAAATACATGTCTAATAGCAGTTTAAAAAAATGAACAAACATGCTTATTTTAATCTAAAACTAAAGTAGTCAGAGTTGTCTTTCGTTTAAATATTTATTCCAATTCCATGGAGGTGCACGGTGTCAACTGAAATGTGTTTAAATGTATTATAATTGGAAGGTAAACAACCTAATTGAACTCAATTAGGGGTTTATCTGCAACGATGGAAAAAGATAATGAAACACAGACACAATGTGCAGCTTGATATCATCTAAAAATATAGTGTGATTCACAGTTCCACAGTACTCTGTATGTAAAAAGACTTCATAACTGCAAAAATATTTACCAGCATGATGTGTTTAAATGAGATAAAATTTAAATCAAGGCTTTTATTCACAGGTTATAGAATAGTAGATATGTTTTGTGTTACATGTTGTTTTTTTTAATTGTGGCTAAATATCTACAACGTTTTCTATGAGAAACTTGTTAATTTGTCATTTTAACTACAGCAGATTCAAAGAAAAATGCAAACTGAGCTGTAAAAGTGGAAAAGAAGGGCTTTACTTTAAAATGTCTATTTTAGTTAATTATTCCTGAAATGTTTAATAAAGCTACTCACATGGGGAAATATGATAAAGGAGACCAGAAAAAGACGGAGCATTGCAGAAAAAAAAGAGAAACCAGGTGACATTTTCCTTTCTTGTATCTGTAGCAGCAGCGAGAGACAAAAACAAAGCCGTATTCAGTCCTCAGACATATACTGTGTCATTAAACGCAGCTTTTTATGAAGTCCAAATTTAATACTGTTGTCAGAGCAGAACAGAGGAGACAAGTGCTGCTGCGTCTCAGAATAACTATATTCTTTACAAAAAACAAACTTAAGTGACACAAGAGCTCTGAGACGTAATTTTCATCTTTTTAATATCAGGATGCAGTCGCTGTGTTGTTCCCACAAGGCTCTTCAGCACATTCTCCTAAAGTACCTTTGACTCTGTTTTTTTGTCGTTCCTTCTTTAAACTTAATTAAATCAAAACAAAACTCAATTAAACGTGAAACAAAAATTAGACAGGGAATGTGACGTTGGATAAGTCATTTTGCTTCTGTGTCTGCCCCACTGAGGACATCTTCAACTCAAGCATCAAACATGATCTTTGTTTTTTTACAGTGTATTTGCTCCTGTTTCAAACCAATTCTCAAAACTCATCTATTCATTCCAACGTTTTGCTGACACCAGGCACGCAACAGACCATTTTCAAAATGAAAAGCAAGATTTTTTTCGTATAGTTTAATTTAATTGTATTTTATTATAAGCCAAAATCACGTATAATCTCTGGGTTCTGTTTGCAGTGATTAAATGGAACCGTAGTAGCAGAAAAAGGTTGACAAGAATATTTACTGTGTTTGGAGTCTCATGAATATGTGATTAAGCGCTACCCCCTGATCACACAATTCGGTCAGAAGTTTATATACTCATCATAGATCTAAATGTCATATAAATTTTGTGCTTCTAGGATCGTTCAGGCCAGAAGTTTGATCACTCTTTTTGGCAAATTGGTGTAAGCCATTTCAGTGGTTTGGTCTCATGGCATAGATCCAGTTTACAAGCTTAGTCCCAAAAATTCCAATAGGGCTCAGGTGCAAGCTTTGAGAAAGCTATTCCAGAAACCTAATGCCATGTTTGTTGTGTTTGGCATCATCATTTGTTTCGGACTCCGACTGTTTCTAAATTAGAACCATCGGACCCAAACTATCACCCTCACATGAAAGGGAATTTGTGAGGATGTTGTGAAACAACCCGGAAACCACCAAGACTCAAACCTGGTGGTTCTACAGTTCCATGGCCGGAGAGTTTCTTGACCAAGAAAGATGTCCCTGCTCCAAAACATACACCCTCACGCTCTACTGAAATTTGCAGCCAACAAGCCAAATGCTGAGACAAACAGGGAGCTGTTTTGCTAGCATGAAAAGAATAATGTTTAAAATCCAGGTGAGGCTTTTAAACCAAAGAACACGAAATCAGCTGTCAAGCATGGTTGTGATAGCATCATAGTACAGGTCCGTTTTGCTGCCATCACAAAGTGCATGGACTATTGGAGGAGGGTCTTCACCTCCAATTTCACCTACTTCTCAGATCTTCAGCTAACTGAAATCGTGTTGTAAATCCACAGAAATTAGCTGAATGACAGGGTTTGGTCCCTTTTCTTTAAAGTTTTTCTACATAACTTTGCTATCACAATTATGCTTTTTTATAGCAACTAACACGGCCATCTGAGGGAGGATTAATCCTCTCCTGGCAAAGGAACCAGCTGCCACAGAGCCAAATTGTCAGGTCCAAGAACTGAATGTATGTGAAAAAGCAACCAGTCCATAGAAAATGTTCAAACTATTATTCAAGATTCCTTTAAAAGATTACAACAAAGTCTAGCTCTGTGTCAGGAATAGATAGGTAGAACTGTATAACTTTGTGGAAGTGACAGCTTAGGTTCCTTCACTTGAAGGAGCCAGTTGAGATGATTCAGGCACCTGGAGTATAACATTTACATTTTTGTCCAGTTGGATGGAAACTGAACGAGGACTTGGAGGAGAGATTATATGTCCCAGCTGGGTTGGAAGGAGCTGAAGATTCAGAAGAATCTTCAGCTCCCTGTCCTGATACCACACCCTTAAAATCAATTAAATCATTGTGAATGTCAGAAAAATGTATTGTATATTTAAAATGATCTGTTAACCTGGTCATATTTGCTGTTTCAGTGGAGACACTGATATTAGGGATCATTTAAAATGATTGAATTGTAAGGTTGTTCCAATCTACTCTTAAGCAACCCTAAGCAACTCTTAAGGAGAAAGAGAAGAAAAAAAATCTCACTGAGCGGTGAGAAAATGTTGGCATGTTGGGGTTTTCATAACTAACAGGTGTATTTACAGACATTCAGCCAACTGTTGGTTGAAATGTTTGCTGTAGTTTTCTTTTCAGTCTCCGAATCAGAATTACAAGTCTGTCAGTTTTCCAGAGCCATTCTCTGTAATTACTGTCTAAACATCATGTTGTGGACACAGTAGACATTTAAACCTGGTTACACAGAGAAAGTGAGAAGTAATTCTTGTTCTCCTTTGTCGCATGTAGCTTCTCTGCAATCTCTGTGCAAAACAAAAACACTTGCTCTGATTTAGCCTGAGAGTATAATTGATTTAGCATTTCTGTTTCTTTTAAAAAGATTTGTCAAAAGAAAACAGATTTTTTAATCGTTCGTCAGTTTTTTATTCTGCATAAAAGATGTTATGATTTGTTTAGCCTACTCTGTGATTGATTTTCTTTATTTTTTATCTCTTTGATTTAAGAAATAGAAATAATTATGTTTCACTTTTAATTAGACTACTTTTTCATCTAAATTATTAGCTCAGTTCAACTTTTCTTCTTGTTGGGGTGCTTTATGTGTAATAAATGACATAAATTTTCTATAACATACTTTTTCATGAGAAAAAGTGAAGAAGTAAGGTTGGGTGAAATGTATGTTTGTATGTTGTATGAGCTTTCAACTAGAGTTGAGAGGTCAGAACAGAGAAACAGAAAATAACACCAGCAGTACTTTCTATAAGAAGGAAAAATGAAACATTTTCAAAAATAACTAATTGTGTATTTCACACAATTAATTAATTTTTGTTGTACCAGAAATATATCTAAAAGTTGCAGGACACCAGCTCTCAAGCACTGGAGTAATGAAGAGAACATGGGGTCAATGGCATCAAACTCGATGTTGATCAGCTTGCTTTGACTATTGCAAACTGCAGGCTAAGTAATTTAAATTACAACTATGCTCAATATTCACCTGGACAACAGACTGGAGAGATGCAACTGTGAAGCCGTTTACAAGAAGAGAGAGTAGACTGTACTTCTTGAGGAAGCTTAGGTTCATTAAATGAAGAACATAATGGAGAACACTGAGCATCCTCCTCATTAGACTGTTGTACCACAACAGAGTGTCTTCAGCCTGAGGCTTCTTCAGATCTGCTGTAAGACAGACCACTACAGGAGATCCTTCCTGTCCACAGCCATCAGCATCTACAATGGCTCTTTGAAGAAACCTGCATATTATGAGCTACAACAACATTTGTTTCCCTTTGGGATGAATAAAGTACTTTTTAAATTGAATTTGAATATTATATTCTGTTTTACAGCAATGTCACAACAATCTAATGCTGGAAGTGTTGGATGGCCTTTTTTTTTGAAAATTTATTAGAATTTTTGCCTTTTATGTTCCCTTGCAGAGGCAACTCATAGTCAGCGAAACAGTTTTGTGCATCTAGAATTTACCTTAAGAAAAAGGTTAACCATAAAGAGATCATAAATCATCATCATAAATAATTAACAATACTGAAGAACTTGGAATAGAATCCTAACATAACATATACAATGTATAAGGGGTATAGAAGTCTTAGTGGATACAAATCAGAGGAGGCAGGTTTAATGCAACTATAAGTAAGAAAGACATTTCTTTAAAGTAGGTGTGGAAAAACAGTACAGAAAGTGTCAAGAGGATGTGCAGACCCATAAATACACAAGGAAGGAAGGTTAACGAGGCTCAGGTGAAAACTGTCAGGCAGTTAAATGTGAGAAGCGTGGATGAGGAGTGAACACATTATTAAAAAGAAACAGGTGGACAGAAGCCCAGAGAACAGAAAAAGGAAAACACCTGAAAACAGAACAAAGTAAGCACTTATAAAACACTCGAGTAACTCTGAGGTTCCAGCTTTTGCGAGATTGCATCTTAAATCTGGTTTAAAATATGTTGAATTTATTTTTAGAGAGGTGTTTTTCCAGGATAGGATGTGCATGATAAGTAATTCAGGGAAGTGAGAAGAGAATGACGTTATTTTTGTATGTATGTAGTATGTAAGTATGAAGTTTTATACAACAAAGGGAGAAACGAGTACCACAGATTTACAGTTGCTCACAAGCATTTTGATTGTTGCTTCTGGAAGTAACTTTAAACCAGTGGGGGAATGTACTGTAGTAAATGTAAGTCATCACTAAATGGGTCCAAACAATCTAATTTGGTGAGGCTGAAAATAAACAGTTTGGCAGAAAACAAAGTAGATTTTGGTGTTGGTGAGTTCAGCTGTCTGTAAATTTATTTTATCTTTATCTTTTTGTGGATCTTTTCTGCTGGTAAATAAACTGAATGTGCCACACCCAGAGTTTGCTTAGATTAAAGTCTCCTTCCTCCAAAAGCTTTAATTAATTTAGGTGCAGAGAGTTGTCTAATATTACACAGAGATGGTCAGTGTTTCCCCACGCACCCCGTTTGAATGAATGGCTCATTGGGAACTACTTGCAGAACTTAGAGACAGGATAAAGAGATGATTTTAGCTACTGCAGCCAGGTTAGATGGAGCAGAACCACGTGTAAAACATGCAGCAGTCCCAGAGCATGGGAACTATTCTCCTCTGATCTACATCAACCTATTCCAATGCCTTTAGTCGCTTTTAATGTATGTAACAAACAATACAATTCTGGACTAAATGTATTCAAAGTACTCAATTTATGAAATGAAACTGTATGTGAAGGAACTGAATTCATAAAATACCAAAACACGCTGAAAGCTTTTCTAAAAGGTTTTGGCTAGGTTTTCCTGATCGATGGTTGCAATATGCTGGAAACTAAAGGGAAATTTTCCAACCGTTTATCATCAGCTGACTTTGGGCTGTTCACTATCCTTCCTCTTCTTGGCTGCTTCTAGCTAGTTGGTTCTGGTTCTCAGTCTAAATGTTTTAGATGTGACTCTTTTCAAGCGCACCTTATTTAAATGATTTCATTACCTTCTTCAAGCCAACAAGAGCTGCTGTAGGACGTTGATCACCCATTTCTTTAAATCAAGAGTGTAGCAGTGGGGAAACACCAGAACAGAGAGAGTCATCACCTGACACAATTAAAAAAATAGGCTGCAGATAATTTAAACTGATCAAAAACAATCTTAAAACATTCTGAAAATGCTTTTTGTTTAACAGTTGGAAGGTTTGATAAACTCTGTGCTTAAATTTTAATTATAAAATTATGTTTTTTCACAACTCTGGATTAAATGGTCTGTGGATATTCAGGAAGCACGAGGGGGTGGCAACGAGTTGGGACCACTTTTAGAGATGACTCTACTTCCTGTGGTAACGACTGTAAAATGTCAGACACATATGAGTTGTACAGCAGTGCATTACAGAATCTTTTATTCAGCTTTACCTGAACTATAATGATGTGTAGAGCAGCTAGCAGCAAGCTATGCTTTTTTTTTTTGTTGTTTTCCAAGCTACAAGCAGCAAGTTCATGAGAGAAAATGCATAAAAGAGCCACTTCCAGGCAGACTGACAAGTGGGTCAGTGTGACACATTAGGTAGCAGAAGTACACAGAAACATCTTGCATATCTCCACCTGGCATCAAAACTCAAATCCAACGTCCATCAACCAACAGTGGGTGCCACAGGAAAAACAGAAATCTCAGAGGCAGCTTGAAGACACCACAGCCTCATACGACGATTCAAACTGACAAAGGAGCCGTTGTCCTGCTGCTTTCATGACTCTGGTGTTTGTGAGCCCGCAGGCAGGTTGTCAGACGCACAACAGCACCGAGACGTATTGAAATCTGCAGCTTATCTGATAATGAACGCGGAGCCAAGCAGTTTCTGCGCTCATAATAAAATACTAGTTTGGGGATGTCATTGTTACATGATGTAAAAGTGACAAATGGAGGAGAAAAGCAGCTCTGACAGCTTGTTGTGTTGCTGGATAATTGTTTGTTTTGACAAGATGATAAATTAACAGTTTTCTATGAAATGTTTATTTTTGGATGTCAGGAGAAAAGCTTGTTGTGTATAGGTCACGTAGGAACTTTCTTGTGATCACAAGCAAACAAAGTAACAAAGACGGTTGATTTGAGTTTTAAAGGAGCCGAGAGTTTTTCTTTTACAACCTCTGTCCTATTTTTATTTTTAAGCAGTTTTCTCAAGCTTTAAATAATGGAAAGTATTTTTTTTTTTTTTTTTTTTTATACTCTTAAATACATAAAACGTTCAGAATTTGTATTTTACAAGTGGGAAAGAAATCTACAAAGGTGAAAGCAAATACAAGTGTGTAGTAGTACCACTGTTTAAACAGATCCTAAAATCCTAGATGGAGTATAAAGATGGCGCTAAGCAATTTTAGGACATAAAGCCATAAGTCAAAAATCCATTAAGGAAAAGGAAAAAAGACTTTAATATTAATGAAGAGAAATTCGTTTTTAGGGGCTTCATCACAGCCATAAAATATATTGTCACACTCTGAAGAGGCATTTTTCCCCAACTTGTCTGTTGTGTTTAGTCCAATTTTTGCTTTGTTTTGGATTCATTCTGGTTTCTGTGTTTGAACAACTATTTTCTCGAAATTTCTCCACTCATTCGTATGTAAACTTTCTCAGAAAATCTTATATTTAATCACTTTCCCAAAGGATTTTTGTGAAAGCGTGCTCAAGTGCAACACACATTGTCTTGGAAAGTAGTTATACTCATTGAATTTGTTCACGTTTTGTCATGTTACAGATATATACTCTAACTGCAAACCTGCCAAGATGTGTCTGACCAGCTAAAGTGACAGGCTGGGAACGAAGAGAATCAGAGAAGCAGCCTAGAGGCCCATGTTACTCTGGGGGAGCTGCTGCACAGTTCAGGTGAAAAAATCTGCTGAAAAATCAAGTATTTGTCATGTGCTCCACAAGTCTGACCTTTTTATGAATGAGTTGCAATAGAAAAAGTATGGCTGAAAGAAAGTAAAGAGAAATCCAGTTTGTTTGTGTCAAGCAAACTTGGAAGAAGGTAATACGGCCAGTTGAAACCAAAGGTGAACTTTTTTTAAATGACATGCAAAAAACTATGTGTAGCAGAAAACAAACACTGCATGTCATACATTAACTCAATCATGACAGATGTTGGTGGCTGCATCTTGCTCTGGGGATGTTCTTCTTCCACGATGACCGGGAAGCTGATGGGAAGAAGGATGGCGCTAACAGGGCCCTTTCCTGGAAGAAAACCTGTCAGTGGTTTGGAAAATCAAGACTGGGGTGAGGATCCTTACAGCATGATGACAACCTTGAACATACAGCCAGAGCGACTGTCGAATGGTTTGCATCAAAGTATTTACATTTGTTAAAATGTTCCAGTCAATTTCCAGACCCAAAACCACTTGATACTGTGTGGCAGGAAATGAAAATTGCCCTGTGAACTTCTCCCTAACTCCACTCTAATGACCCCAAACAGGTAATGAGACATTCTGTATATTATATAATAATCAGATGTGAACAGACATCCATGGTTATTAATTGATTGCATAACTTTTTATGTTTAAGATCCCAGACTGCAGAGGCTATAAAAGAGCTTGCAGTTTTATCCATCCATCCATTTTCTTTACCCGCTTTTTCAGTACAGGGTCGCTGGGGAGCTGGTGCGTATCTCCAGTGGTCCCGGTAGAGAGGTACACCCTGGGCAGGTCGCCGGTCCATCACACGGCTTTACAGTATAATGACATGAAATGCGTCAAAGCATCCTAAAATGCAGTGCCATCATGTCTGCTTTTCTGAGGTATTTTTAGTTCAATTTCTTTTTTCCACCAGTGTTCTGCTGCTCTGTCAAAGATGTGTGTGTATATAAAGTACTGTGCAAACGTTTTAGGCAGGTGTGAAAAAATGCTGTAAAGAAAGAATGCTTTCAGAAATATAAATGATATAAATGTTCATTTTTATCAATTTATAAAATGCTAAGTGAGTGAACCCAAACATACAGCCATAGTCATTAAGAACTATCTTCAGCGTAAAGAAGAACAAGATTTACTGGAAGTGATGGTATGGCCCCCACAGAGCCCTGATCTCAACATCATGGAGTGTGTCTGGGATTACATGAAGAGACAGAAGGATGTGAGAAAACCTGCATCCACAGAAGATCTGTGGTTAGTTCTCCAAGATGTTTGGAACAACCTGCCAGCAGAGTTCCTTCAAAAATTGTGTGCAAGTTTACCCAGAAGAAATTATGCTGCTTTGAAGGCAAAGGGTGGCAGTTTCCTCAGGGAAGGCAATTTCTTTTTTGTTCATTCACTGCATTTTGTTGACTTAAAATAAATGAGTAACACTTCCATTTTTTAAGGCATTCTTTGTTTACAGCATTTTCACACCTGCCTAAAACTTTTGCACAGTACTGTATAGAAGACCTCAAATATTCACATCTTTCTTCATTGGTTCTTGCACCACTTTCTTTTACAACATGGCTTCAGGAGCACCAAAGTTGGGGAATAATTCTAAAATGGGCAGTTTACAAACCAATATCAGAGTCTGTGTTCGCTTTTTATATTTTTTTATTTACGTTATACAGCTTATATTTTCAAGCCAGTAAATCAGACAGCTTTCAGACAGTTGTGTACTGGGAAACCTTAAATTTGAGCTCAGTATTAATATCTGCTGCGCAAAATAAGTGTTTATTTTTGTTGATGATTAAATGGCTTCACAATTCATCAAGAGGGCTCCTAACTCTTCAAAAGGTTCTACAACTAAGAATGTGATAAAAAAAATTTCATCAAAGATAAATAGGCTCATCAAGCAAGGAAAGCACTCATTTTAGTTTCAAGGTAACTGGATTGTATTTGTTTCACTTAGACGCTCTCCTCTACTGACTGGTATTTCTTTCTTTTAATTTCCCCAAGTGGAGAGTATTGAGTAGAACCAGCTCGCATGAAATTAAATGTTCAGAATATTGTTTTTCAAGGCTTTCGACTCTTTGAACATATCAGTTTCTAAACTGTGCTGAATTAAAGGATGGCAACTGTGTTAAGACAAAATAAAATGCTATTAAATGTGAACATCAGTTTTAGGTAAACAAGCTGGGTTAACAGTTGGTGGCTGCACAAGCAATTACAGCTGCAGAGATCATAATGCGAGTCATTGGCTCAAAAAGCATTTCATTTATAGAAAACAGACAAGTTAGGAAAGGCGCCAAAAGTGCAGAGTTGGTTTTTTTTATCTTATGTCAAAATTGCAAATGCATTTTAAGAGCTGTTTAAAGAAACGTTCAACCCTTTAAATAATCTGTCTAGTCAGTGCAGATTTTAGGTGATTTGTTATTGCTGGATATTGTGCTTTTCCTACCTCAGCTGATCAGGGATCTGCTGCCTTTTGCAGCCATGTGGAGCTACTATTTTGCTTGAATCGATACTTTCTGGACCAACCTGTTACCATAGGTAGAAATGTTCTGTGCTGCAAGAACACCAGTATACCTCAAACTTTTCATGATTTGTAACATCGCAACAACAATTATTGGGATTTTAGGAGAGATAAACACAAAGTAGAGCATAATTGTGAAGAGGAAGGAAAAAGGATGACTAAGTTTTTTGTAATAAATGAAAAAAATCTGGATAGTGTTTTGGCACTAGTGGCCTTTTATTTTTCTCAGTTTTTTTGAAAGTACGCTGACAGGAAATTGAATGGAGAGAGGGGTAAACGTCATTAGGCCAGGACTCGAACCTTTGACGGCCGCAAGGTGGACCAAGATCTCCGTTACCTGGATCGCGTGCTTAACCCCTGTGCCACCGCTGTGCCCAGGTACAAGCTTTCTGCTGTATGTTTCTGCAAGCTTTGCATATCTGGAGACTTAAATTTTGATCAGTTCTTTGTAAAATAGCTCAAGCTCAGAGAAAAAAAAAAGCAATAGTCCGTGAACATAAATTTTCACATGTTGCCGCATATTCTAAATTAGATTTAGATCTGGACTTTGACTGGGCCATTCTGACACATGAGGGATTTCAGATGATGTCACCGTCCAGCTGGAAGGAAAATTTCTGCCCCAGTCTTGTGTTTTACAGCCTATTTTTTTTTTTATACCAGTATTAGCCTTTATTTAGTTCCATTCATCTACCCATCAGCTCTGACCAGTGTTCATGTCCCTGCTAAAGAAAAGCATTATGATGTTTTGTGGTGGAATGTGCAAAGCTTGGCATAAGTATATAACCAATCTCTGCTTTAAACTTCTCAACTTTCTCCCGGCCCCTTTCTGCTGTGTTCCCTGGTCTTCTTGATGCTATTTGTTTAATGAGTGATTTATTTTTTTGGTTGTAATATGTCAACATGTGGTGGATAATCTGTTTTTTATGTAAACTTTAGATCATTTTGTTGCAAAGTATTTGCAAAAATAAACATGACAAGCAAAACTTTCCTTGACTACATGAAAATGAGAAACAGAAACACTCAAGTGTTTCAGTTTTCTAAAACGACACAAAAGGTTTAAAAACTTCTTTGTCCTGCGTTGTTTATTTCTGACTATTTTGTCAGGAGTAAAAGTTCTCTTATCCTCCAATGAAACTATAAGGTAGCAGTGACAATATATTTTCATCTTGTTTTGCACAAGTCACTTCTGAGAAGTGGATGGGTTTTTCTAAAACTAAGTAAAAGCCACTAAATCACAAAATGTCAACAGTTAATCCTTGCTGACACCTAGTACCCCTCCTGTGTATCGGCATCTTTTTAAAAGGACATAAGAATACATAAACTAACAAGTGTATTTTCTTCTTATGGCAGTGTTACAAACTGTGAAAACCTAAATGTGTGCTCTTGGTGATTTCCTGTTCTGGGACAAGTAGTGGAGCTTTGCAGATGGAGCTTTTTGGAAACAAAGATGGTGCTTCATTTCTACGAAGGCCTCAGGGAAATCTGAGGAGATGTGACGACAGCGAACAGGTCATGCAAAACTCACATTAAACACACTCACTGATGGATACAAATGTAGATTGTACACATCGTACTGTATGTTCTTTGTTAACAGACATCATTTCTGTAACCACAGACACAAAATATCCTTTGGCCTGCTTAAACTGCAGCTTTCAGTAGAAAACAGTTTCATGTTAAGCAGATGTTGAGTTTTCTGTCAGGGGCATGACTAGTGATTTGTTTTTTGTTTTTTTTCGCTCAGAAAGAACTTGATGATAGTTATGGGTGAACCATTTAAACCCATCTATTCCTTGTGAATAGAGCCTAGCAACATATTTTCTTTATAATCTGATTAATCAAAAACTTTTGCAAAAACAGCCTAGTCAAAGAACTTGAAGTGCTTTCTGGAGAGGCAATTTTTTTCAATGTAACCATTTGTGATATGGTTGTTTTAAGGGAAACATTGTTCTGTATGGTCAAACAGTTGTTGGCAAGAAGGACCCAGGTTTGAATCCCATATTGGGGCCTCTCTTTGTGAAGTTTGCAGGGTATCCCTCTGTCTGTGTAGGTTCTGTTCAGATTCTCCAGCTTTCTGCCATCATCCAGTATCGTATATGTTGGGTCAATTAACCACTTCAGATTGGCTGCAGGTCTGAATGTATACATGTATGGTTATTTGACCTTTTCCTCTGTGTTGCTCTGTGATGGGCTGGTGAGTTGTCCAGGGTATAAACTGCCTCTCGCTCATTGACTGCTTAAGAGATGCTGAAGGGTTAAGTGGATATAAGAAATGGATTGATGGATGGATTCCATTTGTCTCCGCAAGACTGAGACCAGCCACACTGCAGGGGAGCTTCTTGTATTTTAAGATCTTATTCTTTAGGTCGAGATCCAGATCTTATGGCCATACTGTAGGTGAGGACTGGAATGTGGATGAGCCACTAAATGGAGAGCTTTGCCTGGAGCTTTCAATACAATAGAATGGTCCATTGGACCAATTTCCAAAACGGGATCGCTCCATGGAAGTAAGCATGCAGCCACCTCACTGTGTGTGCCTGCAATGTATGTCTGATAAAACTGTCATGCAAAAGTTGGCACTAAATACAGAACAAATAGGACAGAGTGAAATCAGGGCACTAGAGGATGCTCGGACTGTTTTAGTGAGTGCTTTTGCAATTAGCTTATACTAATAAACTTTTCAGCATTGCACTGCAAAGACTGCAGAGCTTTTTGAAAGAAGTGAACTGACAGCCAGTTCAGCCTTTTCTATATGTGGAAATAAAAATGTATTTCCTCTGTATTTTTCATTATGGAATTCTAATCCCCTTAAAAAAAAAAAAAAAAAAATCAAGTAATGTTTTGTTTTAGATGCAAGTCTTTTGGTTTCACTGGCTCTGCCACTCAAATTTTCTTAAATTTGGTCACTAAAACTCAGAGTTCAGGGTTAAACAAAAAGATTCAAGGAAAATATATTTGTCTTTAAAGATGCATGCAGTTCTTGAAGAGCCTTAAAGATGGCTCAATATGAGATTTTACAAACAGTTGTTCACATGATCATGAAAAGTTTGATGCTATCAAAGGGGACCTATGATAAATGAATTACTTTTTGTCTACTATAAAGCACATGTTTGACTGTCTGACGTCTCGACCCAAAACCACCGAGACAATTGGCTGATTTTGTTTGTTTGGAGGTTGCTAAGTTAGAAATAGGTCGTTCAGAGAGCAGTTCAGATTTGCAATCTTTGCTGTATTCATTGGATGTTTGAAGTGAGAGGAATAGAAAGTTTTCCAAAGTGGTTAAAATCAAATGCAATGGATGGTAGAACAGCCATGTAGTTCTAAAAATTCAGTTGAGACTAGATATTTACATACTCTCCACTCTTTTATTTTCTGCCCACGATCTGCCATTAAATCCTGCTAAAGGTTTACTGTTAAAGGTCAGTTAGGGTTACCAAAATTAATTCTGTTTGCTATTAACCAGAATAATAACTTTTGACTTTAAATGTAAAAGTTTGCATACTATTTCTTTAGTATTTGGTAGAATTCCCTTTTTAAAACTGGATGACTTGGGTCAAATGTTTTGGGTATCCTACCCACAAGAGTTTGCAAGGATGTTTCGCTCCTGACAGAGGTGCTACAGTTGAGTCAAGTTTGTAGCCACTACAAACACCTTTTCAGGTTGCCTACAAATCTTCTATGGCACTGAGATTGTGGCTTGTGGTTATATTTCTTTAGAATTGCTTGACAATATAAACATGACACCTACAGACATCTTTAAACTGTTCCTAACGAGGAACGGGACTTGTGGATATCCACAGTTCTCTTCCTGATACCTTAGACGATGTAACACAAGGAGTCCACAGGTGTAGTGACATGAGAACATGTTTTAAAGAGTCTTTTCAAATACAAAATGCAGGTTTATTTTTTTAAAAAAAAAAAAAAAATTTTAAACCTTTTAATTTCCCCGGGGAAAAAAATAAAACCCAAGGAAGGGGGGGGTTAAACACAACCAAAGGGGAAAAAGGGGCCCCCCAAAAAACAAACCTAACAAAACAAAAAAAAACCAAATCAAACAAAACCCCCCCCAAAAAATTTTTGGACGACGAGTAAACATTCAATTTAAAAGCCCAAAAGGAAAAAACCCTTTTCCATTGGTACAGAGGTTGAAGAAATCTTTTATCACAAAACCTTTCTTTTTGTAGAGTAATGGGGTTTTTATTTTGACCTAGCTTAAAAGAGTTAATGAAACAGGGCCCCAAAACTTCCCCAAATCCCCCCCCCCTTTTTTTTTTTTTTCCCCTTTCCCCCCGGGGCCCCCCTTTCCCCCCCCCCCCCCCCCTTCCCCCCCCTCCCCTTTTTTTTAAAATTTCTTCTTTTAAATAAATTTTTAAAGAAAATTAAGAAAATTTAAAAAATTTAACAAATGGGTGTCTACGCTTTGCATTGAATTATCTCACCGCAGTACACAGCTGCGCCTGGTTCGGTGTGTTTCGATTTGACACACCATTTTTGCTTTTGACAATGAAGAGACAGCATCTAAGGAAAAAACTTGAAAAAGCTCTCGCTTATGAAGACTCAATAGCTCAATCAGCAAAGCAGGCAGGTTGAGAGGTGATGAGATCAAGTCACATCTCTGCTTCTGAAAAGCTATTTGAAAGCTGACAACAGTGTAAAAGTCTGAAAGGCTGCCGGCATGTTAAGGCTCCCACTCAGTCAGCTGATGGGTGTGAAGGTTGTTGGTTTGAGTCCCATTTGCAGCCTTAGATATTCTGTTTAAACAGACAGGAAGCTTTTTATGTTCTAAACTACAGATAGGTTGTTTTATTTTCTGTTCAATGACACAAACGTTCCATCACCATAATGGAGAATTTGAGATGACTTAAAATGCTTGCCTGAATTATAATTCTACTATAACAATACTATTAATAAACAAAAAAATAACAAACAAGTGAACAAATACACCATTTGCTGTAACTTATTTGCCAATTTATCATTTTCTTTCCAGACACAAGAATATTTACAAAAAAGAAAGCGTTTAAAGTGCTTTTTTTTTAGTAAACAAATGAAGTTCATATAAAAAATACCCATAAATTAAAAAAAAAATGGTTAAAATGTTTGAGTGGAAATTCACAAATTCTTTCTATTGTTTTTTTGTTTTTCTTTTTTTTTTTTTTTTTTTTTTTTGGAAGGGGTGTAAAACTGCAGAAGAAGCCAAAAAAAGAATGTGCTTTAAAATGTCTTTCTGGTATAATAATGTCTTTAAAAACTTTTTCCATATTATTTTTTTCCCCTTATATTATGATTTTTCTTTGTTAACAAAAACCTTCTTTACTTGAAGGTTTAATTATTTGTAAGCTAAAAATTAACAAGCATGATGAAATTTAAAGGCCGCTTCACTCTGACCCCACTGGCAAATGAGGTGTGGTGACTTTTAGTAAGACCTAAGCTCAATAAAAGGTCTAAGTTACTGTTTCTGTCTCATGTTTCATAGAATATGTATGTATTCATCCTCAGTCATTTTGGTTTGGACATTGCAAGTTAAGTTGTCTGGAAAGAAATCCTCACGCAATTAATTCATTATATTATTTCAAAATGACTAGTTATTTATCTCAGAGCATGCTATATTAGGTTATCTAGGAAATCTCTAAAAGACACATTACCATGCAAAAGCATTCCTACCCTTTCAACATATTTCTTATGTTATACTCAAGTAAAAGTATTTTCTGGGGTTTTATGAGCTTAGCCAAAACAAAGTAATACTTGATTGTGAAGTGGAAGGAAAATGACACGTGGTTTTAAAATATCTTGTTGACCCACTCTGGTTGTTCTGGCCCATTTTTTACTTTGGTTTAGACCTAAAATCTGACTTCAACATTCAAATCCAATTGCCTGATACTTGAAAAGATGAAAACGCCTCTTTTAAGGCAGTTTGTATTTACATAATGCTAGAGGTGTTTTTAGTTTACATGGAGTTAACAGTAGTCATGTTGGGATTGTGAAGACATTGATTTATGTTTTGGCTTGTTTAATAGTAATTCCCCACCCTTGGTCCAGTTTATATGCTCCTTTTATTTCTATCATATATCATTAATCAGCTGTCACGTTATCTGGTTGTGTAGTTTGCGCTACACAAAGACTGGAGATCACTTTGGGCCCACCTGTCTTATTTGCAACCAGAAGAGCAGTGGGAAGTTAAGGCGTGAAAGAAAAACAAATTTGTGGATCTGCTAGGGTATCTGGTAGCATTTTTTTAAACTAACAGTTCAACAAACCTGAGTTCTCTTCCTTTTTGCACTCTCTTCACGTACACATTTTACTCCACCACTGGCTCACCTAATTTATTTCTGTTAAATATTCGATTAAGTGTTGGTATATGCCAACAACAATCTACGCTCCAATCAAGAATCTCTCCAGCACATTGATGCTAGAGTCTGTTAATGAAGATGTTTCTGTGATTCATCAGCAGGAGCTGTTTTCAGTTTGAATCTTTCAGTGTCTATTAAGGATGACGTGAGTCTTATTACTTTGATCAGCTGTCAGCTCTAAAGTAAAAATATAAAATAAAGTGGGCATGAATATGTTTCTTTGAAATTGGCCGATTGTGTATAAAGACATTTTATTTTAAACTGAAGAAATATGTCAGTTTTACTCTTAAATGCCTATTAATAATATAGTTGCAGTACCTGTGTTTCATTAAGATGTTCTGTTTGCTAATAGAGAACACATCATAATCCTGCATTTAAATGTAGAGTAACTGTTTAAGTGCTGAAATCTTTAAATTTTAAATCTACATGTGATTGAGCACAATGTTCGTATAAATGTTACAATTTTAGTTTTATATCTCGGTACTTGATGTGTTCTGCCAAGCTTTTGTTCTGCTTCTGTTATTCTTCAAAGCAGATGCAGTGAGAGATCACTGAACGAGCCTACATCTGGTGGTGGAAACGGTTATCTAAATTTGAGGATAAATTATTCCCAGATCTAGCTCTGAATTTCTTTTATTTTTTAGGAAAACCTGATAATCCCATATGGAAACAGGGATTTTCAAGAATTTCCTATTTAGAGAATTATTATACTACTTTTGTAATTTGCTTTAAAACATGTTAAGGATCAAGAAGTGAGGAATGCCAAAAAATGACCTTCATATTGGTCTGGTCTTTTCATAACTCGTACCAAAACAGGAAGAAGGTCTTCCTGAAAGTATCTAGTGAAAGAGGATGTTGATTCATACCACCTTAAATCTTCACTAATACAACTATGTTCACTGCTTAGCATCTCCTCTTTGGGGGATTTCCACTAAGCTGGTTTCAGTGCTTAGCACCAGTTCTTTGTTTCCACAACTAAAGCAAAACTCTACCTCCAAAGGGTGTTCCTCTCTTGGCACTCTTTCCCTGGGGGCTGAGGGTGTTTTCTGAGAAACAAACAACCACAAATAAACAAATTGTTCTTTTTTTTTTTTTTAGGCAACATTTTTTTCTTCAACCTGTTTAATGTCAGAAAACTAATTAAAACATGGAGCTTCTTCATTTCTAAAAAAATTGATTACCACTGAAAAGTATTGAAATAAATTCAAGATATTTAAATTACTTCATAAGGTTTATCGTAGAGGACAAGTATTGCATTCTCAACATGCTTGTGTTTACATTAGGAGTGATAGAGAAAATGGGAAAACCAAGAAAAACACCCATAATACCAAAGGATTTGGACTCTGTCAAACAAAAGGGACGCAAACACCTGTAAACTAATACATCGACATTAGAACACCTTTTAATTTATTTTTAGCATTTAAACCTGATTTCTATTAGTGTCCCACATTTCAACTTAACTGTCTGGTATTTGGAACTGTTCATAAATGCATCCACCTTGACAAAAACTTTACTTCAATCTGAAGAAAATTTCCCTCAGATCAGAATGCTGCCATCAGCATCTTTTACTGTGTATTGTGTACTTTCAATGATCTGCAGCATTTTTTATACTAAACATATAATTGGGAATTTTGGCCCTCTTGCAGCTCTTCAACTTAATGCAGCCATTTTGAGAATATGGGAGACTGCTCCATGTAAACTTCTTGCAGCTCCTCCAGTGTCGCTGTTGGCCTATTGGCAGTGTCCCTGATAAGTTTCAGTCCAGTTGTTGTTAGGTCACTGCTGTCCTCCATTTTCTGCAATAATTGGTGACTGCCTCCACCATGCCATGGTGTGTGTAAATAACTCTGGGGATTATTTATTTTTTTGCGTTCACTCTGCTCCTGACTAATACCTTTTTTAAATAATGATATCCTCTTGATATTTTGTAACTGGTCTGCTAAAAGATGCAGATGAGAAATTGTAAATCAAAAGGTGGTTCAGCGAAGTGTTAGATTTGGGGGGGGGGGACACCTATTCAACAGGGTTATTCCACCTTTTCTAACAGATTTGTTGTTGAGCTGAATTATTCAGGAAAAATGCCACATATGTGGAAAACACTGTTTCATTAAACTCTATTTGCTTTACGTTGCAAATCCCTAGCATTTTAACAGGGGTGTATACACTTATGCAAAACGGTGATTTGTGAGGTTAAACTATCTTCCTGCACTGTAATCTCCTACAGAAGCAGAGGGAGAGCCAAATGGTTATTAGAAGCCACGTTGACGCGTTACGACATTGCTCAAAGTGGCTCTCTAGCTGTAGAATACCGAACGGATTCTTATAGAGCCAGGTATAGAACCCGTCACAGGCTGCGTCGCCTTCATATGTTGATCACGCGCTCTGCCAGGGGTAATCTGCAACTTCAGAGCATGAGTTCACATCTTTAATTTACGTGTTGTTGGCTGCAGGTGCATTTTAGATACTTTTTACTGTTTGTCCTTGCTTTCTTTTGTTATTCTTGTCAAAGATGGGTGTTCAGACAAAATTAGAATCAGTAGGGAAGTGTTGTTAAAAGCAAGTCTTCTGGGAGACACAGCCTCTGCTGGATGACTAAAACCAGGAAATATCACCAAAGCTGTTATTTAATATATTGCATGTAATAACCAATGGCACTCTGTCTGCATTGAAAGTTGCTTCTTCTCAGCTCAAAGCTAAGTAACATCACACAACACAAACACGGTTAGATTCAAGGTGCCTCACAGCTCCTGAGGATACAATTAGCTCCATTGTCCACTGTGAATAAATGTGCATAAATTTGCATTAAAAAAGATTTGTCTTAAGTCGGAGACTTGCTTTAGATTCAGTTCATTTCTCAAATTTCTTGAATGTCGGAATCAACTGCTTGCACTTTCCTAAACATGCAGGAGTAGACTGCAAACAGGCGCGCTGAATGGCTAATTTGGAATACCTTTATTGCGGCTCAAGCATATAAAGAGGATCAGAACTACAATGTGGACTGATTAGGAGAAACTTTTTTATAAGGTAGAGTGCAAAATATATTAAAGTTGGACCTGGAAAAATAGCAGAAAACAGGAGATTTAGTGTTTGTTCATGTTCACTCCAAAAAATAACATTTAAAGCGATCTAAAGATGAGTGATGAAACGGTTTTATTGTATTCTTGTCAAATTATGAAAAAAAAACCCGGCTGAATCAAACTGACAGCAAATAGTGACATCTGCTGTGTATAAGAAAGGTCAGACTCAGGCTGACCTCAAACCTGCTCTGTCAGAGTCGTTTAAAACATCATCACACGTTCTCTCACACCTTTCCAGGAATAGACGGACACGTTTTTGTCGGCTTCGTTTCCAAGACAAATTGATCAGAAAGTGTACTGAGATACATCACGGTGACCTCCTCCTGTAGCTCCCATAGCTCTTCCCCAGGTGAGGCGGAGGGGGGAGGAGGAGGGAGGTAGAGCGATTCCAGGACGCGCTGTAATTCCCTTTGACAACATCTTAAATGGCTGCTGCTGATTTCTCTGCGGCTGAGCATAGATGGGGTGGGGGTGGAAGACAAGCGAGAGGGGGAGGGGGTTGATGTAACCAGGCTGAAATCACAGTTTTTAACATCCCAATCTGTCAGAGTATCTAAAGACAAGACATCTGACAGGCTGTGGCGCTGCAAAAGGTGTCAGGAACACAAAAAAAAGAGACAACACACACACGAGTGTAGATGCTCACACATGCACTATATTTACTCTGCCGCCTGCTGAACTTGCTGATTTTAGAGGTTTTACTGGATAATACGTCCCATACTGCTGCTGTGACTTCTCTATACTTGGGGATTTGATTAAAAGTCTTCTGCTCTGATCAGATACTCTTTGAACGCATCTATGGTGTGTTTTATAGTTCTTAGAAGCACCTGAAGTCACTTCAGTCTGTCTCTCTTGGTGATCAATGGCAGAATTTATGCCCTGTAAAATCATTGTAATGCTGTTTTTTGTCATATGCTTTGCTTTTTGTTTTTGGGATTTGGAGTGAAGCCTCTTTATGCTCTGATCTCAGCATCGAGGGACCAAAAATTGAAAAAAACATGCACAAAGTAATGTAGCACATCAGTCTTAGTCCATTAAATACATTACATGTGTTTGACTTTAGAGCTCTATTTCTTTAAATTTGATTTTATTTCACAACATTTCCCAAAGGTGGTCCATTATCAGGATTTTTTTATCCTATAAAACTGGAACAAAACAAACAAAAAAAAAACTCATTAAGACTTAAAGATTAAGGAATCATTTGCAGTTTTGTTGAATATTTGAGTAGGTAAATCTTTCTTTAGTTGCTGTTATGGTAGGAAAATGTTTTTTACCCTTTTTAAAACTATGGGAAAGTAATGCAAAGTTAGTGTCTTCTTTCCTTAATTTAAATAAATGCACCAGATCACCGCTTTTAAATTAAAAATCTAAGATTTACAGTGCTGTTAAAGTATTTGCACCCTTTTTAAGCCTGCAAAGGCTCAATTCAGTAAACCGCATTGAAACTCGTTAAATAAAAATGGAGAAAACATGGAACACCTTTTCAGGAGTGTCTGACCAACCAAAATTACTTCAAGATTGCATTACTGACTCCTTCAGGAGGTCACAAAAGAACCCTGGCTGCACTGTTCAATGATGAAGATTAATTGGAATGTATGTACCTGACTTTTGTGAAGTGCCTTGAGACGACATGTGTTGTGAATTGGCGCTCTATAAATAAACTGAATTGAATGGAACCCAGATCCACTTATAAATAACTGTAGGACTCATTTGTCTCAATTAAAGTTGTGGTTTATGATTCAACAACTGCAAAGAGACTGAGGAAAAAGGGCATCTGTGGGACAGGGTCATGACATTCACCACCGCTTGCCAAAAACCACACATTGGCTCATCTCACATTTGCCAAAAGCAAAACCCATCTTGATACCAGAGACTTGAGGAAAAATATTCTGTTGATTTGCTAAGACAAACGTGGAACTTTGGAGACGATGTGTGCCTGGGTGACTTGCCATAACCGATCAAACCATGAATTCTGCTCTCTAACATAACCTGAATCCTGTCCTGCCATCAGTTTGCGAACCGAGGCTTAACAGCAACTCAAACTCTGAATTCCCCCTGACACCCTGCTCAAACCTAAATAGAAAAAATTAGGTCTTGGTTTGGCTTTTTCAGGTCTAAAGTTAAATCAATTTGAGAGGCTGTGTCATGACCTAAAGTGAACCATTGATTTTTGAAAACTCTCCAATGTGGCTGAATTAAAACAATTCTGCATGGAAAAGTGCAACGTAAAAGATTTATTGCAGATACTTGATGGCACCTGGTATTACGTATAAGGGCAAGTCACTTTTTCATAAGAACCAGGCTGGTGTGGACATTTTTTGTTTTTTTTGTTTTTTCCCGTAAGAACAAAATCATTTAAAAACTGCTTGTTTTATCTGGTATTAAAATGAGTTTCACCTGAAACATTTCAGTGTAATAAAAAAAGCAAAAGAGAAGAAATCTGTGAGGGTGAAAATACTTTTTCATGGCTCTGTACTACTCTGGCTTAACAAATCCCTGTATTCACTTATAATTAATTGTGTTTTATGATTGCTGATTCAGTTTTATTTAAAAAAATGTTTCTATTTTCTACTCATTTACCACATAACTAAATAAGGACACAAACTGCATGTAAAAATTGATCACAAATGAAAATTACAGTGAATTCTTCAGGATGCTATATTATTAACATTCCACATGACACTTCTCTGAACCTGTATCAAGATAGTTGAATTTACTGAGATTTAACCCAGTGCTGCTGCATTAGACTGAATGCTTTTCGGTTTTCTTTCTTCTCCTTAACTATTGTGCCGATTCTTTTGGACCTTTGTACTTTGGTTAACAGGTTTAAAATGCTGTGTAAACATATGCAGCTGAAGCTGGGAGAAAACTATTACTAGAGACAGATTTTTAGTTTGCTGTTTGATCTTTTGTTCTAGAAAAGTTTGACTTTAATTTGAATTTTAGCTGCTAGTCAAATCAACTTCCTTTTATTATAACAATGGGTCCTTCACTTCAAAAAAGACGTTTAAACAAATATGATTTTGTGTCAAACACTAACTGAACTTAACTGTTTTTAAGATCAAAAAACAGATTTTTTATCTGATTCCTTAAAGGAGTGGAGAATGTGGGTCAACCTTTTTACTAGGGAGTCCAGAAAACAATTGGCAATAATGTAAACAGTTTTCAGTTTTAACAATTTTCTACTTGAATGTTGTCTAAAGAGTCAGATTGTTGGTTTGTGTTGTATAGCCACTAAACAAAGATATCAGAGCGGAACGGATTCAGTCAGTCATTTTCTACCGTAATGAAAATGTGGGTCGTAGGGAAGCTGGTGCCTATCTCCAGCAGTCTATGGGCGGGAGGCAGGGTACACCCTGGACAGGTCGCCGGTCCTTCACAGGGCAACGCAGACGCACACAGGACAAACAACCATGCACGCACTCATTCACGCCTAAGGGCAAGGTAGAGAAACCAATAAACCTAACGTTCATGTAGAAAGACGAGAACCCAGGACCTTCTTGCTCCAAGGCAATAGTTCTACGTACTGCGCCACCGTGCAGCCCAGGTCAGACCAGGTTTAATGATTACATTTGGACCGTTCTAAATCCAGGTCTGATCCAGTTTTTTTTTTTCTTGATAAACAAATCTATATAAATTGTAGGGATGAACAGATGAGATCATTTCCTCAGTCTGTCTGTGTGGCCAATTATACCCACTAGGACTGCTGTATTTATTGTAAAATAGGCTTTATATACCCGCAAAATGCAACAATAAGAACAAAAACTACTTGGCTCAGTCTAAATCGTGTTAATGTCAAACTAAAAATGGAATTTAGGGGATTTGATTTATTTGTTTTAATAGAAACCTAGGACTATAAAATCCAAGTTGGATTTTCCTAAATTATGCAGACTGAAATGATTCTTTTAGAACCTCAAGTCAAGAAAAGCTAAAATATTGTGGATTATGGATAATATAAAACAGTTTATCCATCATTAAATTGTTTCTTATATCATTTTGTGGTTTTGTGTGAGGATAAGTGGTAAATAATTTTTATACGTGGTAGCATTTACAACTGCATTGTATTTTAACCAGGATCAAATTGGAATGAATGTAACTGAATTTGAGCTGGCCCTTCTGTATATTAATTGGATCTATTCGTCTTGTTTTTCTGGAGATGTCATTAGTTGTAAAGTTACAGAATATAAGTAAACTGCATTGAATCGATTTGTTGGGATTGGCTCAAAGCAAGAAGGCCAGATGTTCAGAGCCCAGCTGGCGTCTTTCTGTGCAGACTTTGCATGATTTCCCCGTGCACGTGTGGGTGTTTTCCAGGTACTCCAGTTCTTCCCACAGTCTAAACAAACGCATCTTAGTTTGGTGCAGTGGGCAGCACCGGTGAACCGTGCATCCAGGCTGTTAGTCTTTAACACAGTTTTTCCTGCATTCAGCCCAATAACATATCATGGCTTCTTCTGCTCTCTGCCCGTCTTCCTGTCCACAAGCTGTCAAAGGCTTCCAGTACTAGAAAAATGTTAGGTTCAGTGGAGATTCTAAATCACTTTTGTTAGCTTTGCTGGACATTTTAAGTACTGAAACGAGTCCAGTTCTCTCCATAATTCTCAAATTAATTAAAAACATGGCTGGAAGTTTGTATGTGTTTGTAGGTTTTTTTTTTTCTGAATGTATTCTGCATCTTTAAGACCTTAGACTGACTCCATCATTCCTAAATCTTACATCCCTAGTTGCTGCAGCACTGCTGTCTTACTTTAATCCTGAAGACTTGATACTCCTGTTTGAGCTTTTGATGCCTTTTCAGGCTGAACCTTTTGCCTCCTTTTTGATTTGAAGTGTAAAATCTAGGATATAAGTAGTCAAGGCAGATACCTCATTCTTAACATGGTTCCAAGCACATAACATGTAGTGCCATGCAGAAGTATTCATAAAGAAAACTTTCCATGTCTTTTCACATTACAACTACAAGGCTCAATGGATTTTCTTAGGATTTTATAATCCACCACAAAGGAATGCATACTTTGTAAGTGAAAAGACAGGGACAAATGTTTGGCATAATAATGAGTCCCATGCTTGTCTAATCAGCTTCCTTTACTCTGGTAACCCTAAATAAAATCTAGTTGGACCAATTACCTTCAGGATATTGCCCTCCGAGTAGAAAAAATGCTATTATGTGAAGGTGTCCTTGGTTTCATAGAGAAATTTGCTGTGTTCCTAAGTCTTCATAATTCAATGTGTTCACCAGACAGATTAGGGAGAAAGCTGTTTGTTTACAGGAAAATAGCAGTGACAAGAAGGAAGTCACCGCTAAAAGAAATTCAGTTTGCCCAAAAACCATGTAGAGTACACAGGAACCAAATGCAAGTAGATGGTCTGGTCCATTGAGACATTTGTTTGTTTTGAACATTGATACTGAAAATTGCCCTAATCACACAATATCCACAGTGGAAGCATGATGATGGCAGCATCATGCCGTAAGGCTTAAAAAGACTTGATGCTAGGATTGAGGTTCACCTTTAAGCAGGACAATGACCCTTAACCTACAGCAAGAGCTGCAATAGACTGGTTTAGATCAAAGCTCATTCATGTGTTAGAATGGCCCAGTCAAAGGTGGAATTGTAACTTGAAAAAATCTGAAAATGTTAACAAGGTATGAATACTTTCCTAGACAAAACTAATCAAGTTTTTTTTAAACAGAAAATGTTTTGTTTGACATATTGTTAAACCGCACCCATCTGCTGCCCAGCTGAAGTTAGAACACTAAGAACATTATATAACCTCATTGCACCTCCCCACATCTGCACACAGATCTGCAACTAATTGCAGGCGATGCTGCAACAATCCCTCTTCAACATCTTGCATTACACAAGGGAGTTTGCATCTTGTTCTGGCGACCCTGTGACGCGTAGGGAATGTAAAGGGAACTACATTAGTCTAGTTAGATGTGACAGACTCAAACAGTCGCGGGGGGCTTTGATGCGCAGGAGTCAGGTGGTTTCTGTACCGTGTTAATATAGGTTAATATGACACAGAAACATAAAGGTATACAGCCGAGAATAAACATGACAGCACGAAAGGAAGAAGGCGCATACGCACTTGTCCAAATGTGGCCCGATGAGACAAGTGGAGCTGACAGGAGCATGAACGCTCTTGGTTTGTACATTCTCAGATGCACTTATAGACGCACACGTGCACATATATAAATAAATATATACTCAAGCTGAGAGAAAATCTGTGTTGGTGTAACTATCTGTTCCTGCGACAACGCTTTCATTTCAGCTCTGACCCAAATATCCACATGGCTTTCTGTGTGTGTGTGTGTTTTAGAGGCTTTTTTTTAAGTTTAAGTATAAAAAATATGTTTTGACCAACTTTCAGTTGAGAACTCATCCAAACAAGTTGTTATAAATGTATCTGGGTTTGCTATCACTGCTCGTGCATGGCCTGGGGGAGCACCACACCTCACTTTCACGCCTGTGTACCTTTTGCAAACAATTCTATCAAGAATTCCTTAGAGTTTCAACTCTTTACCTTCTTCTGTTTGCCACTGATTTGAGTCTGCATGCAGGTGAGAGAGGCCATATGATATAAACACACACAATCACAGTCTCACACACTGCAGCAGATGGTAAGTGCGATTCGGTGCAGAGCCTGGTTCTTAAAAAGTAGCACAGAGGTTTGAATACAGCCTTTTGTGCACCTAAGACCTCAATAGCTTCGATGCAATTGTGTAACGGACCTCCTTTCATTGAGATAGAGACGCAGAAAGAGGGAGGGTGAGAGTGAGAGAGAGCGTGGTGGCACAGGGGGTAAAATAGTAGAATAAAAGCGGGAGGAAGAGATGAGGAGGAAAAGCCGAAAGTGCACGAGAAATGGAAACAAAAAATGGGAGAAAAGATCAAAACTGAGAAAAGAGAAGGTGAATTGAGATCCGGAGGTCTGGATTTAGAAAAAATAAGGAATACAAAAGACTTTGAAGAGTGGTGAAGCAGAAGAATATGCATTTATGTTTATCCAAAAGGTTGCATCAGTCAGAGAAATACTCATGTACAAAGTTTTCTTCTGGTGGATATGTTAAAAATACACCTGAATGCTTCCCATTTGAAAACTTTGCAACCACAACTTGCAACTTCAATGTTTTTCATTGGGATTTTATGTAATTCAAGCATAATTGTAAGGGGAAGGGAGAGGGTACATGGTTTCTTTTTTTTTTTTTACTACTAACGAAACTCTGAATGGTTTGATGGGTATCCTTCCTTTTCTCAGTCAGTACTTTGTAGAACCCCTCGCTGCAAATATAGTCGTTTTGGGTATGTCTCTATCATCTTTGCACATCTACAGCCTGAAAATATTCCCTATATTTCTTTGCAAAATAGTTGAACCTCTGTCAGATTAGATGGACAACATCTATGAACAGCAGCTATTAGGTATCTCTGAACTGTATTTTGGTCTGTGATTGGCTTATTCTAACAAATTAATATGCTTTGATCTAAGCCATTTTAGGTTAACTCTGGCTGCATGTTTTGGGTTATTGACCTTTAAAGTGAACCACCACCCCTGTTTGAAGGCTTTTTCAGCCTTTAACAGGGGTCCATCCAGAATTGCCCTACATCTATGTTCCCTTCAACTCTGACCAATTTCCCCATCACTGCTAATGAAAAGCATCCCCACTCCATAATGCTGGAATCACCAGGTTTCACTGTGGAGATTGCATATCTAGGGAAATGTCCATTTTCGTCATAAACCCGAGAGGACAGGCCACCTCTGAGCTCCCTCTGACCATTCATAAGTCACAAGTGGATATGGCAATGACCCGCACAGCGGGTTTGAACAATCAGTCAACTAGAGTTTTTAGAACTCAGGGGCTTAATGCAATTTTTGTGAAATAGCCCAGGGCCAGAATATGTCTGTACTCACACTTGCGGCCATAACTTTGTCAAAGACACAGAACAATAAAGGAATTGGAGCGCACAGCTGTAGAGAAAGACTGAAATATGAAACTCTGCAAATGCAGATACACACCCAGAGTGTTGGACCCCTTTGTGTTTCAGCTGTAAACCAACATTTATTTTATCTCATCTGAGAACGTGTTCTATATAGAACTTTAGCATATTTAACTCATTAACACATTCACTTTAAAACAGCTGCCGCAATTGAGATTTTCCCGAGACACCTCAGCTACACAAATAACACAGAAATGTGACAGATAATGCAGTTCAGATGCCAGAACAACTGAGCTGCATGCAGCCCCAATCACACATTTCGTTTAATATAGAAATTGCTTAAATCATTGACTACATTCTCCTGTTTGTTTCCATACATGTCAGTGTTTGAGTTGGGCAACTGAGATTTCTTTCAAAACTATCATCTTATAACTTAACAGTTACATTTTTGCTACATTACAAGCTTTTAGCCACTAAACAGAAGCCAAAACAACAAACTGAACAAAGGACACAATTTTAGTTGAGGCAGCACATAGTTTTTATTGAAATGCAACTTGATGTTAAATCTATAGGTAGCTTTTATTAAGGCCGCTTTTACCCTGGAATTAAGACCACCGGCTTCCAGGACTTCTATGATCATTTAAAAGTGTTTTGATTGTCACAAATTTGGAATGTCTTATTTTATAGTGAAGGCTATCATGATGCTGCTGCATCTTTCATACTCACCAAAAAGTGTTTTCCATGCTGCTCCCCCAGCCATCCTACCGAAATGCTACCTAAAGTAGAGTATTACACATTTTGAGTATCATGCACTGCAGTGTTTCATCATAGTCTGCATTATCTTCCTATATACATAGGTTTCTGCACCTCCACTATGAATTTCAGCTTTGGTGTGGAGGAGGAAACACCATCAGAGCTTTATCAGCATGAGAGAATACAGGTGAAAGATTTTTTTTTTGGTTTGTTTTGGGGATTTTTTACACAGCATAGCACAACTGGCTTGGATGGCCAGACCTAGGCCCGTTAGCTATTGTTTCGAATGTTCTCTGCTTGTAGACTATTTTCCCAGTGGACAGGGGAAATAACCTCTTTAATCCCTCACCATGATCTTAAGAGTCAACAATCTTCTTTCTAAATGCCCTAAATGGATCTTACCATGATGTTCACTCTCACTTCAACCATCAAAAGCACACCAAACTAAATGCCTGATGTTTTAACAAGTCAATTCTTCTTCAAAATGCTGAGTAATGATGTTCTAATCATGTGCAACCTGATGTGTTCTGCCTGTGTGTAATGTTAGCGATTTCGGGGATGAATGTGGGCTATTCCAATTCAATTAATTTAGCAAACTCTTTAATCTTAGAAGAAATAAATCCAAAATCAATGTTTCATAGCATGGTGACAGAAACGGAAATAATTGATCTTATTAAAAAAGGTAAAAAATAAAAGACATTAATATGTCCTCGGTAAAATATTTGAGGGGATTTCAAAACAACTACAATATATCAGTAACCTGTCATTTTGACCTGGTTCATTTCCTAATAAAATTTTTAAAACAGCCAATTGAATCGCAATATGCAAAAATTTAGATACACATCAATTTTCCAACTATAAACCAACATTTCTGTTTCCCAAACTCTAAATATTTTAGATTAACTGTTCAACAGTAGACTGGAAACATTCTTAGAAAACCATAAATTAATATTGGAAGTCATAGAAGAAAAAACAACTGCTGTTGATGAGAAGAAAAGTGCTGCTCTAGTGTTATTAAAAAAGCTTTGACAGTAAATCATATTTACTGTCTAAAAAATGCTGGAATGCTATGGGTTTATGGGATGCATGCCTGTGGATGAATAGATGGAGAGATGCATGCATTGCAGATGGATGGTTGAGTAGATGGATGAATCAGTGCATGCATAAAGATGGATGACTAGGCGGATGTCAGATGCATGCATGCATAGGGATAGTCAAATCCCAAATATAAATTTAGATAGAGCTTTTTCTGTGACGTGAACTCCTACAAGCTATTTTCACTGTGGATGTTTTAATTTCCAATATCACAGTTCTAAGTGTTTGAGAGGTTAAAAGGTGGAGAATAGTAGTAAATATGAAGACATACTTGGATAGATGCATTGTCACTGGCAGATCCAAATAAGACCTTGGAACTTAGGTGTGCTCACAACTACACATCTTCTGTATATGATGGGGAAGAAAGTTGAATTTGTAAAAGAAAAACTAAAAATATTAGGTGTAAATTGTAATTTCCATCAAGCACTGACACACATGACTGCTAAAAAACATATAGCCTACCGCAGCAGAGTCGATATCCTGACTGTTCTCACGGAGTAGTGCTCATAACACAGATGATGCTGTGCTGAAGAGTCCTCCTGGAGGTCATCATGGACACAGTTGAATTTTTAAAAAAGAATGTCCCTAATTTTTTATTAATCATAGTTTCCAGCATGGACCAAGTGTTTTGGTTCATGTGCGTTCGTATTGTGTGTTCGTGCTGTAGTAGCACGGTTTCCCCTGTACAGATGATTAGAGATGTTTGAACCCCTTACACTGGCGCAATTTATCCATTGTTGTCCTCCCCTAAATGCCAGCATTTAATAGTTGCTTAATGTAATTCAATGATAGTTGCATGTATATCCAAGGTCAAAATTGAACGGTTAAATTGACCTGAAAATATAAGCACAAATTCAGATTTTGAGTACATATTTAAACTACAAACATAACTTTAGGACATCAACAGAAAATAAGACGTTTAAAGTAAACCATCAAAGAGGAGAGCCATCCATTTGTTCTCTGAAAGTCTGACTTTTATTCTTGTTGAAGTGGATGATGTACTTTGTATCCCTGTGTTTTGTTAATTGCTCGCACACTGATGCTCTGCACCGATGATGGATGAACAAACTTTGTGTTCTTGCATTGAATCAGTTTTATTTGCATCTATACTTAATTGATTCCTTTTGTATAATAAATGAGCCAGGTTACTTTAAACTGTACATGATTTTTAGAAATATGCTTCCTGGGGACTGGATTGCAAATAATAATGATTCAGTAGTTTAGTAATACAAGAATCCTTCTGGTCTGATACTTATTTCCGCTAACAATGTTTTTGTATTTATTAATAAAAAATAAAAAAAATCCAGTGTCAAACAGTAGTAATTATCCAAACGGTGATCTTTTATACTGACTCTGTGAAGAAAATGTGTACCTTGCTGTTCAAAGCTGGCACACAGGCTTAAAAAATAGTTTGCAGTCGAAAAACAATGATGACAATAATATTCTTCAGTTGGACTAATCCAGGTTTGCCAACCAAATTGTTTTGTAACATTAAGGATGATTTTATCTTATTTAGCAAGTACGTTATTTACTAAATAAGCAATTTGTTTTTGAACATTTTAAGTTGAATCAAACCTCATGTGCTTCAGCTGTCCATCAAATGTGAAAATTGTCATTCTTTGCAGAGATAACTGTTATAATTCAAGAAAAATAGTGTTCAGCCAAACTGTGTTTATTGCCTGTAAATAGATCATAGGAAAAGATGTTTATCGCTCATTGTGAACCTCCAAAAAGAAATGCCGGTTTGGTATAAAACCTGGAAGCTGTCAGAACAGCGGCAGCACAGACACTTTTTCAAGTTAAAGGCTCTGCATCTCGCTGCCTAAACTTTCCCCATAAAGCAAAGCATTATTTTTTTATTTATTTAAAAAAAACTATCAAAAATATCCACAGCGAGTAATTATTTATTGGTTTATTGCTAAATATTTGTAAAAAATCCTGCTTTCATGTGCGGTCAAGTAACTGGACTAGCTAGAAATTCTAAAACAAATTTGTACCTTTTTGCTACTCAGATTTGGATTAATTATAGAAATCCCACACATAAAGGCTGAGTGTCTGTCTTATTTTACTCAGATGCCCATGCACCTACCCTTATCCCTTGGTGGTCTATTCACAGTCACAGAAAGTTAAAATATCCCATGCATAGATTGGATACTCCTAATGACTCTTTGTCTCTTGAAGTTCTCTCAGGTTTCATTCTACCTAAACAAATGTGATGTTAACACTTATGTAAGTAAATATAAAGCCTGCTTGTTGAGTAAGAAAACTAATCCCAAACCATTGCCACACACCAGTTGCAGCCTTTTTTTAAACTGTATAACATATATTAGAAATAATGCTAAGGATCAATTAAATACTTCCTTTATAATTACCTGATCATTAGATGACAATTTCTATTTGTAAGTCATTTAGAATATGTCCTCCATTTCCAAACATTAGTGGTGTGCTAATTAATTAATCAGCAATCATTGCCTCATTACCTACTTACCCAAGTCTGATGTTGAGATGATAAGGCAGATAGAACTAGTTTTAGAGAAGAGTGAATCTGCATAAGTTCAGCTCACATAGAATGACTGTTCAAAAGTTCACAATATAGAAATCCTAATTTAAATTAACAATACTAACAAAGTAAAATGTATTTTTCAAATCTTTCTAAGACCGGTTCAGGTTCGTCTCTCACAGAACTCTAATTTTGTTCTCTTTAGGTTCCAGTCTGAGGGAAAGTAACAAAGCCTTTATATTACTATGTTTGCGGAGAATGGACAAAACATACGATGATGGAAATCCCAAAATAAATGCAGAAAGATGAAAACGGTGTGGAGTTTGGCAGATCTGTCTGCTACGTATCATGCAATGCTGAGATCATATTGATGTGAATGTGTTTTATAGAGCTGACTGTATTGTCAGCTGCATTGATTAGCTGGGCAGCTGAGTTTGAATAGTCCTGACAGGTTTTTCTGCTTTGTGAATTTCATCCTGTGGAGTTTATAAAAAAGTAAAAACTGATGATCTTGTTGTTTCTGTCAAGTCGCATTTCTGTTGTGCTCCCAAACATATTTTCTGCCAATTAACACATTTCATGACTCAGAACAGTATGTTTACTCAGACAATTGCGTCTTTTTGGAAGAGAAATAAAAACAAAAACGGTGAGGAATGCTCCATTGTGAACAACCACTTGTCAGTGAAAACGTATTAATACAGAAGAGCTATAAAATTGACAAGAGGCAAATAATGAGCATCTCTAGGCTGTCAAGTCGTTTGGAATGCATCTTACAAAGGGCCATGTTACAGTGAGGAGATATAAAAAAAAATCATTTTTCATTCAAATAAGAAACTGTTGCATACCTAGATTTCTAAATTCATATCCATCTGTTCACCATTTATTCCTCTTCATTCAGTTCATGTAAAGCTGATATTGGCTGGGTTTTAGGACTACTTTACACGGTCACATTTTAAACCGACACCTTAACAGGTGGAAATTGCCAGGCTATCACACTTATCCATGGGCTGTGGGAGGAGGTTGTAATGGGATCTACACAAACATTAAAAAAGGAACTCGCTCAAATTCTGAGGATAAAATTAGCTGTGATTATATTGAGGAGCAAATGCTTCAAATAATCCAACTAATTTTATTTTCTGAAAAAAATAACCTGATTAAATACAATCTAAACACTATCCAAACCAACCTGGCCCTATGTGGAAACGTATTTGGTAGCTAAACCTGACAGCTCCTTGTGCCACTTTTAGCAGGAACAACTGGAGACAAGTCTTTCACATCACTTTTTCTAAAATGTTGTTTGTGTAATGCTAGATGTAGCACGTTGCACAGCTTCCAAAATATTCCTAGGATCTTCTGGTTGAGAGCAGAAATCCTGGTTCTATCATTTGCCCAATGGCCCAGGTCCTAAAGCAGCTTCAGGTCATCACACTACCTGTCAGTATGATGTTCTTTTCATCTTCCATAGATTTCCCATTTTTGTCTTGTCAGTCCACATATTCTTTTCCCAAAAGTCTTAAAGATTAAAAAGATGTTTTTCTGGCAAATGTAATGTGGGCCTTTTTGTTCTTTTTAGCCAGCAGCGATTTTGGCCATGAAATTCTCCCATGGACACAGTTTCTTTTAACCAGTCTTGTTCTTACTGTTGAATAATGAATTCTTATTGTTGACCTTAACTGAGGCCAGAGGCCTGGAAGCTTCAGATGTTGGTTTGGTTTCTTTCCCTGGGTTAAATGGCTAGCCCATTCGTGGGAAGGTCCCGTGAAGCACAGCCCCGTGAAGTTGAGCCATTTCTGGTGCCCAAAAGCCTCACAAAAAGCTTTGTAACCCTTTCCAGACTGATATCTCTCTATATATATCTATATGTATATAGATATATACAGTATCTATCTATCGATCGATCGATCGATCTAGAAAGCGATCAGGCCTGGATGTTGGTAGGACAAGTGACCAAAGGAAAACTTGGTTAATCAGTTAATTCATTATAAAGCAAGGGGGCAATTACTGTTCCACATAGAACTGTTTTTTTTTGATATCTTATCCCTTAAAAAATGAAATCACAATTTGAAAACTGTATTTGTATTTACTGAAGTTATCTTTGTTACATAAAAAAAAATAATTTTGGTCTCTTTTTATAAAATGGTTTATTTTGAACGTTTCTCTTTTGCTATGAAGAGTGTTGACGCTGAAAAGACGATGCTTCAGCCTTCATCCCTCTTGTTTTTGGGCAGTTTATTGTAGATTTTCTTTTCAATTTATTTTGATATTCTATTTAGATATATTTTTTCTATTAGTTTAATTTATTTGTTCAAAAGAAGAAGTAAATAAAGGAAATAAACAAACTAACTAAATCAGAAATTCAAAACTAACTGGTAATAGCTATTGGGTTTTATACCATAATAGAAGCCAAACAATAAGGCAAAATTATTTTTTTAAAAGGAAAGCATGGTATGAATAGTAATAAAGTATAGCACACTCTCATTCAGCACTAGTATGCCTGCTCTCAGATTAACTGGAAACGGGTCTTATCTGTGATCGTTTCATGTTGCAACTTTGCAGAACTAAAAGGATCATCTGCAAGCACCATAGAGCAACATCTCATTGTCCACCTTCAGAGATATGACATTTAAACTTGATCCATTCCTTTTAAAAACACCTGTCAGCTGGAATCTAGTTCTGTTTGCATCCAACAATAACCCCAAAATACATTTCTAGGTATTTTCACCTCTTTGTCAGCATTGCAAGCTGTCCACCAGAGGACATTATGTGTTAACAGGGTCACTGAATCTAGCAGCCACTCTGCAATAAAGGTGTCAGTGTGTAGATCTGTGCGGTTGCTGTCATCAGTCACTGAGATAAAAGTGCTTCTATTTAAAGCTGTGGTGCTGTAGCAGCATATTAGGGGTCACCTGAGGACTCCGACTCGGTGGACCGGTCACTGATCCGTTTTCAGAGATGGTTTTTCTTCGATGGAGGATCAAAGTGTTTGTTTGCTTCTCTGCGGGAGCATTCTTGCATAGAGAGTGGGGTTAAGGTTTCATCGATGCGATGATCTAAAAGGTGGGTGGAGTGGATGGTTGTCAGAGCCCTTAAACACACAGGAGTGACGATATGCAATAGCCTCTCCTGACCTGGCGGCTCACTAGTTTGGGAATTGTTTTCATTTGTTTATTTATTTTTTTAATGGAAGGTCATATAGCCTCAAACAGAGCCCACATGCTAGCCTTACATGTCACTTTGCCCAAACGTGAGAGTGTTGAAGCACATTAGCATGTGTGTACATTCATTTGCTGCTTGGTCGGGTTTCCTGGGAACACACACCAGCTTTCCACCACATCACACACATAACCATGCACACGAACAGAATCATGTTTTCCAATCATTTTCTCAAAATCTAACCTTAGTTTTACCTTAAAACTTTAAAATATAATGAGTAGCATCGCGGGGACATGCCCTCTTACACCCCCCGAAGAGAGGTATGACCCTGCACATTCTGAGTGTGTCAACAGATTTATGTCTCCACACCATTAATATTACAACTGTGCACATATATAAGTGCACGTATGCCTGCAGGACTTTCTACTGTGTTACAAGTTATAAATAGTTGAGTTCTGCAGTCATGTACGGGTTAGAAGCAGATGGCATATACAAGTCCTCAGTTTCACCTTTAGATGAACTGTCTCGGTTCTTAGCTGAAAGTTTCTTCAGTCAATTTCCTCTTTTAAGCGTCAGTTGCTAGAGAGCAACAGCTACCACAAAATTATGAAAATTTCTCCGTCCTATGATGAATTGTGCTTTGAGTGTGAAAATTTCTGCATGACGGCAGCAACGTAACTTTACTGGGAGATCACAGCTTCAGTTCATGTACTTATGGAAAGGCTTGGACAGTGAAGTTGCAGCTCTGTTGTTTTTAGTTTGTTAATTTGAATAAAATGGCAAGTGGTCCAGATTTTGCACATGTCCTTATTCTGTCCATTTTAACATCTCATTTACAAAGCAAATAAAAAAATAATTTACTGGTGCAAGCATGTTAAAGTTCAGCAGGTGTGAGAAATGTGGACCCTTTTTGTTCCCTTCAGCCACAAACACAGATACATAGGTGACATAAAAAAAAGTTTCTTCATAGCCAGCTCCTAAAAATTAAATGTTTCAAGAAACATTTACAGTAAACATTGTATAACAACTTAGTGAAATGTTAAAGAACAGATCTCATCAAAACAATAAAAAAAAAAATCTAAGCATCTTTTGCTTCCTCAATAAAAGAAATTGTCAAGGTCAAAAAGTACACCCATTTTTAATTTTAGGATTTTGAGTCAGTTGTAAGTATCTAAGGTTTAAGGTGCTCTTTTACAAACCTTTTCAGTTTGCCATCATATTTTTATCTTCACCCTGCATGGGCAGCAGCTTCTGTCTCCTCCTTGCATACAGTTGTTTTGTATGCATGCAGACAGCACTAATACACACTACTCGCTTGGCATTGCAAAACTGAAAATGGGCTTTGTAGATAGATAGATAGATATAGGTTTTTTTTGTTGCTGTTTTTGTTGTTGTTGTTTAAGTATAAAAACTGTGCAATCCCAGTAGTAAATAAGGCCCAGGGTGTAAAATCTGCCATTTTTAGAACCGCAGCTACAAGGAATCATATTAGCAGTTTTCACCCTGAACAGAATGTAAATTAGTACTATTTAAAAGGAAAAACTACCTTAGAAACTGCTTAACAAATTACAGTTAATGTCTTTTTTCCTTGAATCAACGTAAATAACTCTCACTTACATAAACTTTTTTATTCAGCACAGAGGGTTTTCTGCATATGTACTATCTGGAAAGCATTCATTTTTGAATATATAAAACAATTATTTAAAAAAACAGACGTTTTTATCAGACATGACTAATTTCAAGTAATTTTAAGTCCTAGGTGCGTACATTGTTTAGATTGACAAATGTAAGATAGTTCCTTATTTTTTGTGCATAAATGGCTTTCCTGAGTCTGCCACAGAAGAAAAAGCCCTTATTAGTTTTTATCAGTACGGTATGGAGTAAATGTTTTCTTGTGAGCAGAAATTCCCGAAAGCAAATAAATAACTGTAGCAAGTAAACCATGTATATAAACATACATGTGTTCCTGACTTAAATTTACGAGGACTGAGAAAACAAACTGACGGTCTGTATTAGGACAAAACTCTGATGCTGGTTTGTTTTGTGTTTGCACATCTTGACAAAGCAAAGACATTTCAGACTGCACATGTTGCCATGGAAAAGACCAAATGTTAATAGTGAATTTGTAGAAGACAAAGAGAACCAGCAGACGAGGCAGCCGACATGGAACTGCAATTAAGCACATTCCATTTATAAATATGGCCGAGACAAAGACAGAAGCCCCTAAATGAGCCACTAAAACTTTAGTTATCTCTTGTGGCCATGACAGGAGGCAAAATAAATAACGTTTCTGGCATATAGGACTCTCGGAATCAATTAAAGTGAGTGACGTTGCCAGAAAATAATAAGTGCCACCTTTTCTTAGCTGTCTCCCTTAATTTCTTGTGGATCATAGCACAACTCAAGTGGGCTTTTCCCGTGGTTCATAAGTTTAGTTGTGTGTTGGTCATGACCTCATTTTGTTTTTGTTTTTTCTTTCTTTTCTCTTTTACCACTCACATTTGGGAAATTACTAACTTTCAAAACTCCAGGAATTGTCTCTTTTTAATTTCAGAATATTCAATTATTAAAGCTTTACAGATCCAAGTGGCTGCATTGTGCAAAAATGCCTGGGTATTGGGTTGTCCATTTTAAATGTTTTTTTTTTCTTTGTCCTTAAACATTTTTTGTAATTTTTATTAGGAATCGCCTCTGAATGCAAAATTATTTTCTAGGATGTCAAGACCCAAATCTAATTAAAGATTAAATCACCTAATTACTAGCAATTATAACTAGATAACTAGCAGTAAGGCTCGTTTGATGGAAATCACTAATGAATTAATGACCTCAATCTTCAACATGGAGTGTTTTTTTTAAATCTGGCAACAGAAATTGTTCACAATGATGACTTAAAATTGGTAAATTAATTAATAACCTCTGAGAAGTTTAACTATCCATTAGGCCAAATTAAAATGGTAGCATGAGAGTACTTACCGTGAGAGACCATTTAAGGACATTAAAGATCGTCATGCACACCATATAGAAACCCACCTTATACTGATTATATGTATAAGGATACTGTAACATAGTTGGAAGGGACATCTTATTGTTTTGTCTGCGTTGTTCATCGAAACTGGATTAACAGATTTATTAAAATATTGGTTGCCATAAATGATTCATTAGACTTAGCTCTGTGGACCAGATATAAGTCCTCAGTTTCAGGTGTGTATTGTACCTTTTAGTGAGTTTTAGTAGCTTTAGTAGCTCTGGAAACAATAATGCTTTCAGTCTATGCAGCTAGCCTTTTTTTTTTTACTTTATTATTAAGTTGTTGGTCAGTAAAAAAATTTCCCTGAAGCTGTTTCAATTAATATCTGAAATGTGCTTCTTTAGTTACATAATGTTTTAAGCTATATGTTGTTTAGATATTGGTGGGTTCATGGTTTCTACTTTGAGCTTTCATTTTAGTTTTTCACAGACTGCCGCCCAAATGTTGTTATTTTATGTTTAATTGACGATGTTTTTGTTTAGTGTAGATCTGTTCAGTACATTTTTTGTAGTTCCTGATGACTGCCCTCTTCTTTTGGTGTAGCTCTGAAACTAGAAGAAATCAGTGTTTTTCGAACTAGTCGGGAAGGAGAATGATTCTATTATCCAAAATGCTGCCTTTTAGGCTCAATTCCTTTTGATTTGGGTTAAATGCTGAGCAGAACATTTTCTGTTAAAATACCATAGAGAACACAGGTTTGTTAAATTGCTGTGGCCAGTGAAATTGGCAAAGATGTGAGCTGAGATTTAAGGAAGAGAATAATACATGACGGGTGCATCAAAATACAGAAAAATTCTTACGAAATAAAAAAATTGCACCATATTTATTCATGACCTGTCGGGATTTTTAAGTCAATAAGGCAAATTTCCCTAAGGGAAACTAGGGGTACAGAGTACCCTGTCGTTATCTTTAAATGTATGCAATTCTGGGTTTGTTTTGGTTGGATTATAATAGACAAAAAGATGTCACAACATAAAACATTTTGGTTTGTAAGGAATTGCTGGATTTTTGTCTTTTTAAATCAAGGATTTTTCAAAATTTAATATGATCACATGGGTTAATTGCACTTCTGTATCATAAATATTAATCCTTAATAATGTTAATACAATATTTGAATAAAGATTTGCATCACACTTTAATTACCTAAAGAAACATGATGGAAATAAACATATCTTACCGCAGTGCTTTCTAGAGCAGTCACTTATTCGAAACATTTGACACTATTGATTAAAAATAAAGCTCTAAAACTCCTGAAATACTGTTGCTGTACTCGGTATTACTTTGACTCCTGGAAATGATCTCCTTAGGTTCCAAACACCTAATAGAGTTGTTACAAGAAGAGCTGATGCAACATGGTGGTAAACCTTTCCTTTTCTCTTTTTTTTTTTGTAACATGTTGCTGCTGAAACGGTTATATCTTAGTTTCAGCACTGGATATGCTGGGGTTGCTGTCTGAAGGAACAAAATATGGCAACCTCATTTTAAAGCATTTTTTGGGCTGCACAAAAATTATTTAAAATATTAAAACTGATATTTTTAACTTATCTGCACAAATTCTTATGTTACTCCAAAAGCTGTTTTTATCATGCAGTTGTCTTTAGCTATTTGAGCTACACATACTATGTTCATTGTGAATGGAGACTTTTAAATGACAATCTGCACTGTTTGAACTTTTAGGGGACATGGCTTTACACAGCTGCTTTTACTGCCACTTCAAAAACAATCATCTTTTTTTAGCGTTTCAAAGTTGAAGCACTTTCAAACACTGAGCTACAGTTGAAGACTGAGGGCCATCAGCGTGAATGCAGTCTTCTAAGGACATTGCACTCCAGCCAAGTGATTTGTCAAAACTGAGAAATCCAGGGCGGGCAGTAGTTCATTCATGGAGGGTTTAATGCAGGGGGTCTATGGTGGTTGGATTGATGCAACAAATACCCCTCATCATGAAGGCATTATCACTAAATAGGAAAATAAAGGAACCAGACTACCATTTTATCCAACAAAGGGACTATATATCTGTGCAGCAGAATAAGAACCATTCTCACAGCTGTTTTTGCCATTAATCTCCTCAATAAAGAAAATTCAGTTTGCATTTAAAGTATAAATGGATGCAATTTGTTTGCTGTTGCTTTCAAATCTTGTAAACTCATAAAGGACCTCCAGGAAGTTTTAAAATGGATGGTTCAATGGGGTCCACTGAGGTGTCACCAAAAGCCCGAACAAAAATTTAAAAGTCTCATCATCCTATTGTCATATATTTAGGGGATCAGGACCAAGAAGTGGCACCAAGGAAAAAATATAACATATAAAAATGTGCACATTAATTATTTCAAAATAAATTGTGCTACAACATATTAAAGCTCGTTTTCCTCTTAAATTCATAAAAAACCAAACATATAAGAGTGAATGGCAAGGCTCCATCAAATCAATAGGGTACCCACTGCATTTTCCTTAACGCGATATTTCAAGTAAATTAAAAAAAAATGCTTATGGCATGTAACTGCCCGAAATGGCCATACCTGATTATAATCTTTCAGCTGCTGAAATGCTACAGCTCAGTGTGGTGGGAACACTGATCAATAGTAAAGAAAGAAAAGAGTCAGAAAAAATGTGGGTTAATTGATATCAATTGATATCATCATCACATTTTTCAGCAACAGCATCTCAATTACATGCTTTCCTGAAATTGTGCAGAGCTACTTTTTTTGCACATTTTAGAAGAAGCCATTTATATCTGCACAGTGCACAACACATTTATACAGCTCCAATTCACACTTTATAAGGCCAACAGGTCCGATTTATATCCAGATATGTAGTTATGTCCAAATCAATCCAGTTTATTCCAATCATATAGTGAGATTTATAGTCATATTCAATGAATTAGAATATTATTGAAAGCTCATTTATGAAACCCATTATATAGATTAATTACTCACACACATGTTTTCAAGCCTTTATTTCTGGTAATTCTAATCATTTTCTACTTAAAGCTAATGAATACATGACACTTAAGATTAAAATATTACATCGGATCAATAAATAAAAAAACACTTAATAGAAAAATGTGGTCTTAATGAAAAGTATAGGTTTAATACCTGCTTAACGGTACATTTAATTGGGCAAATGAGTCTCATTGGAATGCACAATCTAATTTATTGAATTTGACTGTATATACAAAAACAGGATAGTTTGATCCTAGTTGTGTGTGTACCATCAAACTTAGTCGTTCATATAGTGCCAAATGGAAAAAGAAATTTCTATCTAAAGAAGCCCAGCTGCCAGCATGGAGTTGTTGACCTTTTTAGCAAATCCTAATTCAGAGCAAGCGTGTGGTGGCAGTGGAGTGGAGCAACTCCCTTTAAACTGGGAGAAACCTCCTGTTGAGCCTCCTGCTCAGCATGAAGAGCCAATAAGACAGGAAAAGCACAGCACTGGTCCTCTGTGTAGTACTGCCACACAGTCATTTGAAGACCAATGGAAATGAATAGTTTAAAGCCGTTTTCTGATCTTTTATCTGTTGTATTTTTTGGCAACTATTTAGCACTTTATAGGATTAATTGTGTGTGCTGTGTTAATTGATTTTATTTGTTTTCCCTACATGACGATCTGAAATCTGTGTTCATTCTTTTTTGGTTTACTCCTTTTGGCCATGTGGAATGTCATATTAAATTTACAGAGGCTGACCTTTTTATAGCTGCACAAAATACTTAATCTCAGTCATTATCACTATCAGTATCTGCAATATTGCAATTGCAAATGACTGTAATACCATACATGCAATATTTGGTCGGCTGTCATGGTTTACGTGTCATCTTCGCTTGATATTATCATTCCTTTTATGTACTTTTACAGCCTTGACATCCTCATCTGATACATATTTTAGTGATTAGGATACTAAAGCTCACAGAGAGTGGGGACATATTAACGACAGAATAGAAACAGTGAGGAAAATGTGGGTTAATCACAACCAATATTGTTGAAATATTCAATGATAATATCACTAAAGTGTAAATCTCTTTCATTTCCGAAAATATCTGAATTATTTGCCAGCCTGGGATGTTTTAATGTCAGATTTCAGCACAGATTCTGTCAGTCAAAAGGAGCTCGAACTTGAGGCAGTGATATTTTTGCTTTCTGCAAATGTGCTCCACTGTGCTTGTTGATCTATGTTCTTTTATCCTCTCTGCAGGTCACAAGTTATGTGTATTTACCAAAAGAAATGGACTTGAGTTACAAGCGGCAGAAAGGAGCTTTCCAAAAAGATCAGAGGGTACCCTTTCTCATGTCTTAGGTGGAGTTTTTAAAAGACTTAAACAAACTGCTTCACTCAGTCTAAAAGAGGCGGTTTACGTGGTCCCAGCATATGTTTCTTAACTGTGAAGGCAAACAACTGAGCAGGCAGATGGTTCATAACAAAGCAGAAGCATTAATGTTAAGTACAACTCCATCTGTAAAGTGGATTTCCGCTGAATACTGGGGCACCACTGGCAGAATCAATTTGAACAATATAGACTGGATCAATATAGGAGAAAAAAATGTTAAGCTTTGTTTTCAGGATTCCTCAAAGACTTCATAGTTGGCTGAAGTGTCAGCAGCTTTTCTCTAAAAAAAATCTGTAATTATTCATTTTAATTTCTCAGTAAAAGCTAATTGGCAAACAGCTGGCAGTTGTGAACTAATGATTTAATGTCACATAAGAGAGACCCATGCAATGTGTGAACTTGACTCATGTCATGTATAACAACTTTATTTATTGTACTGGCTGTGTGGGGACATTAAGGCATTTTTTTAACAGAATGTGCCTGTAGACTTTAGTGATTCCTTTATCTTGTGTGTTGTTTTTTAGTCTCTCTTGTGTTCCCAAAATCCTCAAAGTTGGGTGGGGCCAAGGCCTAATGGACCTTATCCAGTTCCGAGATCCCTGTCCCACTTTACCAATCCTTTTATGTTCCCACTCTCAACTATGGTTTTGGATTATATGGTTATGGAATATAATCATCAGCAAGTCTTAAAAATAAGATCTGGGATAGAAGTGGATCACATAAGCCTCCTCTGTATAGTGTGGCGCCAGAAGTATTGTGAGGAGCTTCATCATCCAGGGCGAGCTGGTGAATCGAGCAAGCTAACATGGTTCAGCCATTTTAAAGGGATGCCTCCCATTAAAGGTTTTCCAGGCACGTCCAACTAGGAGGAGACCCCATTCCAGACCCAGAACTTCCTGTTGTAACACTATATCCCTTCTAGCCTGAGAACAAGTTGGGATCGCCCAGAAAGAGCCGTAGTGTTACTCAGGAAAACTGCATCCAGAATTCCCTCCTTCACCCATCACTTCTGAAACCTAATCTCTCATAAACAGTAGACAATGGATTGATGGAAGTTTTTTATCCTTAGTTTCTTTTAGCAAAATAAAACATGTATAACTAAAACTCGAACATTTTGAGAAGGTTTCTGTCCGTATATTTTAATTCTTGTTTATCTGCCTGCTTTCTTTATTTGGCTTGGGTATGTTTGTTCTTTCAGTCTCTCTTTTATATAGTTTAGTGATGATGAAAACCTCAAATAGTCAGGTGCCTTCGTCTGCATTTAAATCACCTATGTGAACTTTTGAAATCCAGGGTGGATTAAACCCAGAAAGCTGGGGTGACCTGTCTGTGAGCTGGCAGCAGTGGATAACTTATTCCCATGTTGGAGGGATTATCAGCGAACTGAGGAGGAGAGCTGCAACGCTGTGACAGGTAACGGGAAACTGGAAATGTACTGTGGAAGGAAAATCTGTCTAGTTTGCATCATCTTTTTCTTTCTCGTCTTGGCTGAATAGATATAGGTAGAGAGGTGTGACGACTGTTAGCTAGAATAATGATTTCTCCATTTATGACACATCTATTGTTTTAAAAAAGGAAAGACTGACAATATACAAAGGAGGGATATAGGTGCTGTTGCAGGTTGAAGCTGAAAAAAAACATCAGAAAGTTTTTTTAATTTGACAAAGTGAAATATGGCAAACATCCTTCTGTATCAACTATGAATCAGTCATGCAGTTACAGATATGCAATGTGACTGGCTGTTTTAAATATACAGGTGGTAACGAAGCTAGGCTGACTGGTGCAGAAATGGAAATTCTTTACATTTAACGCCAAGTACTGCAGCTTGAAGATGAGGATAAACACTTCATTCGCAGAGGCTGTTTTTCCGACTAGATAGATTATAGTTAGAGATGGGGCTTTATTTAAAGTTTTTTTTTTGACAATAAGTCAGGGATTCATTCACCTCTCTCTATAGCATTCAAATCAAGTCCTCTAAGAAGGATGATGCCACAAATAGAAATTTTGCTGTTAAAAATTCTCCCTTTTATATAATTGTGCATCTCTCCTACTTCAATGCCATTGGAGGATATAATTCAGTTTATTTATATAGCGCCAATTCACAACACATGTCGTCTCAAGGCAGTTCACAAAAGTCAGGTACATACATTCCAATTAGTCCTAACCATTGAACAGTGCAGTCAGATTCAGTTATTTACTCAAATGGGATAAAACGTTTTTCTATCTAAGGAAACCCAACAGATTGCATCCTGTCAGTGACTTGCAGCATTCACTCCTCCCGGATGAGCATGTAGAGACAGTGGACTGTCACTGGCATTGACTTTGCAGCAATCCCTCATACAGAGCATGCATGTAGCGACCGTGGAGAGGAAAAACTCCCTTTTAACAGGAAGAAACCTCCAGCAGAACCAGGCTCAGTGTGAGCAGCCATCTGCCACGACCGACTGGGGGTTTGAGAGAACAGAGCAGAGACAAAAAGAGAACAAAGAAGCACTGATCCAGGAGTACTTTCTATGGGAAGGAAAAGTAAATGTTAATGGATGTAGCTCCTTTAGTCGTTTCACCTAGAAATAAAGAACAGATAAACTCTGAGCCAGTTTTCAAGGTTAGAGTCTGAAAGAGAGCACATATAATTAGTTACAGTAAAAGCTCAGCCAATCGCCATGTCTAGGAGAGAGAAAGGGTTAAGCACTGAAAGACAGAGCCATGTGGATCATCGGTAGAGGGTGAGCATTAAGTTGTTGCCCGCGGAAGCTCGGACGATGCCCCTCTCCAGAAAGCTGTTACAGGTAAACACAGAGTCAGGCCAGGTGTAGCTTCTAGGAAGAGAAAAGAGAGAGAACAAAGTTAAAAGCTGAAATAACAGCAAATAATGCAAAATTGAAGAGAAGTGTGAGAATGTAACGAAGAGGGTGAAAGTGGTCATTATGTCCTCCAGCAACCTAAGCCTATAGCAGCATAACTACAGAGATAGCTCAGGATAACTTAAGCCGCTCTAACTATAAGCTTTATCAAAAAGGAAAGCTTTAAGCCTAGCCTTAAAAATAGACAGTTTGTCCATCTAGAGCCCACTGATGGTCATTGTAATACCAAAAACCACAATGATTGGGATACCTCTCTCTTTCAGATTGATTATAACTATTGGAAAGGAGAGGGGGTCATACAGGTAGCAGAAATGGAGGGTGTGTTTGCACCTCAACCATAACTGAGCCGGTTTAGGCTAAACCTGACTCCCCCTTACTCCATCCAACAGGGAGGGAGGAAGGCTCCCTGCCTGATAAACTAAGCCACTCTAACTATAAGCTTTATCAAAAAGGAAAGTTTTAAGCCTAGCCTTAAAAGTAGACAGGGTGTCAGCCTCACTGACTAAAACTGGGAGCTGGTTCCACAGGAGAGGAGCCTGATAACTAAAGGATCTGCCTCCCATTCTACTTCTAGAGACTTTAGGAACCACCAGTAAACCTGCAGTCTGAGAACGAAGTGCTCTGTTAGGAACGTATGGAACAATCAGATCTCTGATGTATGATGGAGCTAAATCATTAAGGGCTTTATATGTGAGGAGGAGAATTTTAAATTCTATTCTGGATTTAACAGGGACCTAATGAAGGGAAGCTAAAGTAGGGGAAATATGATCTCTCTTTTTAATTTTCATCAGAACTCTTGCTGCAGCATTTTGGATCAGCTGAAGGCTTTTAACTGCATTTTGTGGACATCCTGATAGTAAAGAATTACAATAGTCCAGCCTTGAAGTAACAAATGCATGGACTAGTTTTTCAGCGTCACTTCTGGACAGGATATTTCTAATTTTGGCAATGTTCCGGAGATGAAAGAAGAAAATCCTAGAAACCTGTTTAATATGGGATTATGGGGTATATGCTGCTTTAATTAAATTGTGCTCCCACGTCACCTTCATGTGCATCTGCTACTATAGTAAACACAAGGTGATCTCTGTTTCAGCCAGGTTAATATGTACTCAGTGTTAGAAAAATTCATTGGCATGAGCATCACACCACAGAGTCGACATATATATATATATATATCCCAAACATACAGTACTGTGCAAACGTTTTAGGCAGGTGTGAAAAAATGCTGTAAACAAAGAATGCTTTTAGAAATATAAATGATTATTTTTTATCAATTTACAAACTGCTAAGTGAGCGAACCCAAACATACAGCCATATTCATGAAGAAGTATCTTCAGCGTAAAGAACAAGACCTAATGGAAGTGGTGGTATGGCCCCCACAGAGCCCTGATCTCAACATCATGGAGTGTGTCTGGGATTACATGAAGAGACAGAAGGATGTGAGAAAACCTACATCCACAGAAGATCTGTGGTTAGTTCTCCAAGATGTTTGGAACAACCTGCCAGCAGAGTTCCTTCAAAAACTGTGTGCAAGTTTACCCAGAAGAAATTATGCTGCTTTGAAGGCAAACGGTGGTCAGACCAAATATTGATTTGATTTAGATTTCTCTTTTGCTCATTCACTGCATGTTGTTGATTGATGAAAATAAATGGTTAACACTTCCATTTTTAAGATTTATTCTGGATGTGAAAATCAAGTTTTTAGATGCTTATTGGTGGTAGACATGTTTAACCAAGATCAACAAGCATTAAAAAAACATAAAGTTCACCAGGACTGATCTCAGGACCTCTGGATTACAAGCATATGGTATCAACCAGCTGTGCTACACAACTACATACAGTACTTGTCCTATCTGCCTGACAAGCATCCTGTCAGTGCTGTCATCTCGGTGTTATGAGGGCGAGTTGGTTTTATGTTTCCTGGCATTTCTGTGTGATTTATGGGTTTGGGTTGTGGTCTTGATGAATTTTATAGATTGTTTGGAATTTGGGTTACGTGTAGCGTTAACATTGATTCAGGTCTATAAAAAAAAAAAAAAAAAAACTCTACATGTAGCCTCAGCGATGAAATCAGGTCTGTTGCACAGAGGGAGGTCAGGAGATAAAACAAGATGGTGACTTCACAGAAGACAAACTCTACAAAACACGGGCAAAGCAAAATAACACCGGACCTGATGTTTCACAACATTTACTTCATTTCCTCCTCTTAAGGCTCTTATAACACATTTTTAGATATGTCAACATACTTGGTAACATTGAAAAAGATTTAACAGCAGCTTAATAGTCTTTTTATTTATAAACAATTTGCAGAAATTAATCAGAAGAATTTCTCATGTCACTATATTTTGACAGAATAGTTAAGGTGGCTGATAACATTCTAAGAAGAGAATTAAAAGTTGCAGTCGACCTGTTCTTGTGTTAATATCCTTTTATAGTTTCATTTATCCCATAATTCTGCATGAATAACTTATTCAATGAGCGTGCCAGAATGAAAATGCTAACAGGAAGTTACTTGCCATTCATAAAAAGTACACCCAACTTAAAATGATTACTTGTGTACAGACCAACTTTCATACCTTAGACCTCTGTTTTTTGGATTAATTTGGAGCTGCTATAATTTTCTTTAATGTAACTCTTATACACTATTCATTTAAACCAGGTCAGTGGGAAGCATACACAAGAAAAATGTTTTCATGGCCTCCTATCCTATATAATCATGTGACCATAAGTGTTAAAAACTAATGCAACAGGTTTCAAAGTGAGGCTCATTAAGTGATGATAGGTTGCACACTTTTTTTTTAATACAAGTTTCATCCACACCCTGCGTTTTAATGATGGTCTTGTATCTTAATGAGACACTTTTTCTGTTTTCTCTATTGATTTGGTGTTGTAGTAATTGTCACCAGAACTGTAAAATCTCTATTAGAAACCCTGGGCAGTATTGTTCACCCTCTAAACTCACAACTCTGTTAGCCTCATTGGGTCATATTTCATTTACTGGTACCTGAAGAGACCATTAAATGAATAATTTAGTTAATAAGATGTGGTACTGTAATAAATATCTGTCCATCGCAGTCCAATCCCTAAAAAATAAAAGGCAAATAAACTTTTGAGAAAAGATTTTATATTAAATTGCATTCTTTTTTTTGCATTTACATTAGATTTAGCGCAGTTTATAATTACAATCGCAAGCTCCTTTTTTAACGTGACTCCTTGATATGTTAAAATTGTATACGTCTGTGGCTCAAAACGGTTGCTGTGACAGAAGCATAGCCTGAATTCATCTCCCTCTTTTTTTCATAACTGAAATGAAAAAGTGCATAAATGAATGAGTAGATGACTAAGCTGCCAGACTCGAAATGGTTGAATCTGTGTGTTCGTGCTGCAGCCAGCTTTGCTTGCAGCCACTCATACAGTCATACAGTGACCCAGGCTTTTGGATATGTAGGGCGATGCAGTGAGCCGGCAGGGACCGGGGGCATGGAGTGCAGATGTGTGGAGAATGGAGGTGGGAGGGGTTGTATAGGAAGAGTTAGGCATGAGGAAGGATTTAGGCATAAGTAGAGAATGCTGTAGAGGGAGAGTGTGCATGGATGAGGTGAAGCGAGGAGAGATGTCCTCTGGATGACCCACCCGGCACCAGACAGCCTTGGCCTTCCTGCTCCCACTCTTCTGCTCTCGCACTCTGTGTTTCCCCCTTGTTCGCTCACTCTTTGCTGCGTAATCAGCTGAAAAAAACAAAAGGGATTAAAAAGAATAGCAAGACCAGGATGATTGCACCCTTAGAAATCTACCCATGAAAACATTTAGGTAAACAAATCCACCTTGTGTTGTTTTTAAACGCATATTCTGACTTGAAAATATTACTAAATTACATGCTTTCTTCCGTTTGCTTTTAATACACAAATACATCTAGAGATTAAATTTGACAGCCATGAAGTAGTAGGATGTTAAAGCCAGTGTTTGACACTGTTTCCATTCAAATGTACCTGGTTTTAATCAAAGTTTTCAAACTACACATTGAGGATCACAATGTCCCAGATGTCTTTTAAGAAAAGCACAATCCTTTTAGATAACTCGAGGCTGCAAACAATTCACATTGGAGTTTTACAGCACTTATCCTACCCTGTTTTTCAAAAATCTTGGGGTAATGATGTAATATCTGTGACGCATTCGGTCTAAATACTTTAGATATAAAGAACTAAGACTCCTTCCCCCTTTTCTGATGGATGTATGGACAATTACAGCTGATAGATATTGAGGAGAATGTACGGTATCTGTTTTTGTGGGCTTTTTTATTTTGTTTTCTTCAGCAGGAGGAGAGAAGCTGGTCAGGGTTAATGTGAAGATAAATCAAGTTGCATACTTTGCATTCCAGGAAGAAAACCTATTAGAGGTTGTAAAGATTTGAAACTGAAATGAAGGTTCGCCTTTCAGCAGGAGAATGAGCTTAAACATACAGTTGGAGCTACAGGGAATAGTTTAAATCTGAGGTGTCCAACTCCAGTCCTCAGGAGCCAGTGACCCCAAAAAAAGTGAAAACCATCCGAAATTATCCTTCAAATTTACAATAATGCACAATGTTATGTTGGTCTATGACATAAATACTAATACAATACACTGAGGTTTATGTATTTTGCGATCTGTCCATCATTCTCATTAGTTTCATTTGAGTTTGGCATATTGTCCAGATCATTGCCTAAAACTATATGGTTAATATGGGCAGAAGAAAGGCCTAAGTATTTGTTAAAGATCTATTTTAAAGATAATCTACTCAACTCTGTTTAGCTGTTTTCTCGCTGGTAAATGAACCACTTATCACTTCATGGTGTTAATTTTGGGCCCTTTTACACACCAGTCTGGCATATAATTATAATCACGAACAGTGAATAACAATGATTATCTTTTCATCATGGCACCTGTTAGTGGTCCAGATATATTGGGCAACAAGTAAACATTTTGTTTTCACAGTTAATGAGTAAGAAACAGGAAAATGGGCAAAGGCCAAGTTGTGATGGCTAGACTACTGAGTCAGAGCATCCTCAAATCTGCAGTTTTTTGTGGGGTCTGCAGTGGTTGTCCATCTAGTGGGTTAAAGAAGGAACAGTGGTGAACCAAGGAAGAAAGTCATAGACCATCAAGGCTCATTAATGAACGTTTGGCTCAAAGACTGGCCTGTGAAGTCCAGTCCAACAGACACTTCTACTATATAAAACACTAATAAAGATGTTGACACTTGATAGAAAGGTGTCACAATACACAGTGCGTCCTAGTTTGTTGTGCGTGCAGCTGCATAGCTGCAAACCAATCAGACTGGCCAGCACATGCTGACCCACCAACCAACAAAAAAAACAACAATGGGCAAATGGCCATCAGAACGTTCAGAATGTTCTCGTGGAAAACTCTCCTGCAACCTATGTGGATATTTGTGTATCACCCACCTAAGTGTGGTTAATTCAATTCAATTCAGTTTATTTATATAGCGCCAATTCACAACACATGTTGTCTCAGGGCACTTCACAAAACTCAGGTACATACATTCCAATTAATCCTAATCATTGAACAGAGCAGTCAGATTCAGTTATTTATTTATTCAAATTGGATACAAAGTTTTTCTGTCTAAGGAAACCCAGCAGATTGCATCCAGTCAGTGACTTGCAGCATGCCCTCCTCCTGGATGAGCATGTAGAGACAGTGGACTGTGGCCACGACCGACCGGGGGTTAGAGAGAACAGAGCAGAGACACAAAGAGAACAAAGAAGCACTGATCCAGCAGTACTTTCTATGGGAAGGAAAAGTAAATGTTAATGGATGTAGCTCCTTTAGTCGTTTCACCTAGAAAGAAAGAACAGATAAACTCTGAGCCAGTTTTTCAAGTTTAGAGTCTGAAAGAGAGCACATAGTCACAGCAAAAGCTGTCAATTGCCATGTCTAGGAGAGAGAAAAGGGGTTTAAACCACTGAAAGACAGGGCCATGTGGATCATCGGTAGATTTGGGGTGAGCATTAAGTTGTTGCAGCAGAAGCTTGGAGGATTCCCCTCTCCAGAAAGGTGTCACAGGTAGACACAGTCAGGCCAGGTGTAGCTTCTAGGAAGAGAAAAGAGAGAGAACAAAGTTAAAAGCTGAAATAACCGCAAATAACGCAAAATTGTAGAGTAGTGTGAGAAAGTAGCGAAGAGGGTGAAAGTGGTCATTATGTCCTCCAGCAGCCTAAGCCTATAGCAGCATAACTACAGAGATAGCTCAGGATAACCTAAGCCCCTCTAACTATAAGCTTTATCAAAAAGGAAAGTTTTAAGCCAAGCCTTAAAAGTAGACAGTTTGTCCATCTAGAGCCCACTGATGGCCATTGTTATACTAACAACCACAATGATTGGGATACCTCTCTCTGTCAGATTGACCATCCTCTTGGTTAAAGATCATGTACATCCTTTCATAAAAACTGTATTCACTGATGGCTGTGGCCTTTTTTCAGCAGGATCATGCTCCCTACAAGAAGGCAAAAGAAAGTTCAGGAATTCTTCTAAGGATCAACAAGAACTTTAAGGTGTTGACCTAGCCTCTAAATTTCTCAAATCTTAAGATGAACATCTGTGAGATGTGATTTAGCAATAAATTCACTCAGATCCATGGAGGGCCCAATTTAGAGGACTTAAAGGATCAGCTGCTAACATTTTGGTGCCAGATACAGCTGCACACCTGTAGAGGTCTAGTGGAGTCCATTCCTCCACTGGTCAGGGCTGTATTGACAGATAAAGGAGTACCAAACACTAGAGGGCAAGTGGGCACCATAATGAAATTGTATGTTTTCTTTTTTCAGAATGAACCTTTGTAACCAAGAATACCTGAAAGATGCACGATGCATTAAGCACAGGAATAAACTACTGACATGAGCAGGTAAGAATGCTGATTAATCTCATTAAGGATATTTTTTTATATAACTGATATCACGTATCAAGTAATAGATGATTCACCAGGATTACAAACCCTAATGCATACTCTAGGAATTAGTGTTGTAATTTTTGTTTGTTGTTGCACCTAAATGCTTCACATCATGAAGTAAAATTTGATATCAGCCTGAGTAAATACAAAAAGCGGTTTTCAAATTATTTCATTTATAAAAGGGAAAAACGTTTTGCAAACCAACTTTGCCTTTTTTGAAAAGTTCAAGGTTATGATCCCCTCTCCTAGTTAAATTATAAACTGACAAATTCAGTCCAATATAACTAGACACCCAGGCCTGATAACTGCAGACATGTGGAATCCAGAAACCACATAAACAGAACGTGTCTGACATCATAAAAATGGGCAAAAAAGTTATTGGCATCTATAAAGCTGGAAAGTGTTGCAAATCTGTTTCAAACAAGAAATAGTGCAGAACCTTCTCATAAATGGCTGCCTTACCAAAATTAATTCGAGTGCCTTGACGACTTATCCAGGACGTCACAAAATTGACCAGAACCACATCTAAGGCACTGCGGACCTCACTCGCTTCAGTTAGGCTCAGTTTTCATAATTTAACAAAATGAACAAAAATGGCTTCCATGGAAGGGTTCCAAGGCCAAACTCTTACACCGAAAAGACAAAACTCACATTTCCCAAAAATCAAAACCATCTTGATCATCTTCATAACTTTTAGTTGAATATTGCAGATATGGATAAGCCAGAGCACAGACTAAAACATACCTACAGTCAAACAGGGTGGTGGCAGTATGATGTGCGGGGCTGCTTTGTTTCAGCAGGACCTGGACAAGGTGTAATTGATCAGACTGTGAATTCTGCTCTTTGTTAGAAAGTAGTGAAGGATAATGTCCAGCCATCAGTTTGTAACCTTAAGCTCATGCACACTTTAAAATGCAGGACAATTATTTAAGGCATATCAACCAGTACACCCCTTAATGGCTCCAAAATAAAAAAAAAAGGTTTTGTGGTGGCCTAGGTGAAATCGTGATTTAAATCCGATTGAAATGCAGTGGCATGACCTTGAACATGCTCAAAAACCCTAAAATGGGGCTGAAAAAAAAAATTTCTTAAGAAGAGTGTCCCAGAATTACTTTGCAGTGATTTAAAAGACTCAATGTCAGTTTCTACAAATGCTTGCTTCTACCAAGGGTGGGACAAGCAGTTATTAGGTTTGGAGGGCAATTACTTTGTCACATGGGGCCAAGTTGGTTTGAATAGGATTCCCTTGTTAAAAGGAGACATAATTTCAATGCTGTTTTTTGATTGCTCAGGTCACCTGATATTAAAGTTAGTGTGAGCTGAAACACAGCACTGTATATCTGCGTTGAATTAATATATGTGCTTGATGAAAACAGGACAACTAGCTCACAGTGTGTTCTGTGGCTAGGGAGAGTTTCTGAAGTGAATTAAACAAGAGATTTAGTCCTCACAGGCAGCTCTATAGATTCTCTTTGAGTATGTATGCATGTTTGAGAGAAGGGTGGGGGGGAGTGGAAGTAGGTCAGTAGTGGAAATGTTCACTGCTGTCCTCACATGGCCTCTGTTCGGCCCATCTCACCACTTGTGTCAACTCTAGTTTTCTCCTCCTCATCCCTCCGCCCTCTCTCACCCTCCCTCCTCCTTTATCCCTTTCTCTCTGCTCTGATTAGGAGGGGAGCAGGTCCTGCTTGGTTCACATGGGTCTTGTGCAGGTTAACTCTTCATTCGCCGCCTTTTAATTTAACCTCCCTTGTTTTTCCTCTCTTTTCTTTTCCTTAAACCTAAAATAATTACAATTTTTTTCTCCTGGAAGGCTGCTGCTGTGCCTGTGTATTCAAAGCGATCTGTGCCAAACCATTTGTGGTGTGTAACTGGTGTTTTTGAGGAAGAGTCGATGCCACAAAATGGGGCAGAGCTCATTTTTCTCTTGTAACTGAGGGCACGGATCAGTCTTTTCCCCTGAAATGTTTCATTAATTCAGACAAAAATCTTGAAGAAAGAGCCCAGAAACAGAGGGAGGGAAAAAAGCTCACAGTAGCAGCTGGTTTCGAAAAACCCAACTTCCAGTAAAGCTGCATAATTCCCAGATTTGTGAACAAATGGTGTATTACCTAACCTTAGCCAGATTTACATGATTTACAGTAGAGGAAGGACAGGCTCATGGTGGAGCTCACACTGCCATCTGCTGGAAATAAATACAAGAGGACAGCCTGATTTTACGTGCCAAAACACCCCAACGAGGCCCCCAAAAATGCTTCATGTAATCTTGTTCACACTTTCTTCTAAAGCCAAAGCTGAAAACCCAAAACAATTGAGCTACACCTAACTTCAGTGAAGCTGGAATGGAGGTGGAATATGCACTCCAAGTGGAATTTCATCATGAAGCAGAAGAACAAGTTATCTGGACCGGGTAAACTGGTTTCTATGGTGCTCTTGGTTTCTATGGCACTTCACCAGGCGAATTTGGCACAGGCAGCGAATACCTTGAATGGTTCAGGCGGGTTACAACAGCGCAGAAACTGAAGGAAGGAGGCAGCTGCTGTTTACGAGGAAAAGAGCTGAGGTGAAAATTATGATTTAACAATATGTTGTTCAAAAACTTTGTTTTTAGTAAGAAGAATCAAGTATTAGAGCTCAACATCAGCAAAAACTAGATGCTGTCTCAAACAACAACTGAATTTAAAGCAGAGCAGATCTGGAATTATTCATTATTATCCTGACCTTTATCCTGGAAAAACCTGACCTGCAGGTGTTCCTGGCAGAATATTGCACCGTGCCAAGATGAGCTGTGTTACATTACTTCAGCAGTCAAAATTTTAGGGCTTGTTTAAGGGAAATAGAACAGGAAGCCGGGAGGTAAATATGCAAAGTGTGTCATTCAAGGCACTTCACATTTGGTAGATTTTGGTCTATTGATCTTAAATTTAGCCTAAAAACGATACAAATTCATATATGCCCGAAGAGGTACAGGTTATATTCCTATGCCTCTTGTGCACAAGAGACGGATACGTTTGCAAAGAGAAAAGCTTCTGATTTCTGCTAAGGCGAATTGCTTTAACAATGTTTTACATTTTAAAAAGATAAATTGCTTTTGACTGTGGTCCTGTCCTGACTCCCAGCTCACACAGATCAGGCTCTGCTCCATCACAATGAAGAATCGGCGGGCTAAAACGTGAAGCTTTTGATCTACTGGCCCATCTATGTATGTTCCGATCCTCACTTCTGCTCATGAGTCGGGGATCTTGGCCAACAGAACGAGATCTTGGATACCTCCTTAGGGTGGCCGGACTCTCACAGGGGGACCTCTGTCATCCGTGGTGAACTTGGAATAGAGCTGCTGCTCCTCTACACTGAAGGGAGTCGGTCGAGGTGGTTTGTGCATCTGATCAAGATGCCTCTCGGACCCAGAACAAGCAATAGGATTAGAATCCGACGGAATAATCACAGTATCTATGTGAGTTTTACTGGTTTGAAATAAGTGGGACTAGAAAAATCAAAAGATTTTTATGTAGCCCTGAAAGTTTCCAGGCACTAACAAAAAAAAAAAAAAAAAAAAAAAAAAATATATATATATATATATCTTATATATATATAGATAATATATATATAGATAGATATATAGATATAGATATATAGATATATAGATATATAGATATAATATTATATATATAGATATATAGATATATATATATATATATATAGATATATATATATATATAGATACCATATAATATATAGATATATAGATATATATATATATATATATATATATATTATATATATATATATATATATATATTATATATATATATATATCTATATATATATATATATATATAGTGAGAACATTTGGAGCTCTTTGCGTTTGGAGTCTAAGACGACACAAAGCAGCAGATCTTCATTCTGTAACTCCAGCTCTGCTTTCAGATATAAAGACGGAGATACTGAAACTTCCATCTAGACCCCACATTGGAGTGTTTTAGCCAGGCTTTTACTTCAGGTAATTAACAGAAAATACACTTTCTACAGGGGGTAAATAATAACTTAGTACATGTCACTTTTGCAGCGTTTTGGAAGGACTGCAACAGCAGAGTGTGTAGGAGGAGAGAGAGGAAAGGGGAGGAAGGGGGGGGAAGGTGGGGGGGGTGTTGGAGGTTTTTTGTTGTTGTGTGTCTTTGTGGGGGGGGTTTTGGGGTTGTGTGGGTGTTGTGTAGTTTATGGTTGTCTTGTGTTTGGTGTTATATGTTTGTTGTTTTTTGGGTTGTGTTTTTGCGTTTGGGTTTTGCTTTTTGTTATGTTGTGTTTTTGTTGTTTAGGGATTTTATTTGCTGTTTTTGTTTTTTGGTTTTTTTTTTGTGGTGGTGTTTGTTTGGTTTTTTTTGTTTTTTGTGTTTCCCTTTTTGTTAGGAGGTTCTGTGTTTTTTTTTTTTTTGCCTCTTTGGTTGTTGGTTTTTGGTTTTTGTGTTTTTGCTGTTTTTTTTTTTTTTTTCTTTGTTTTTTGTGTTTTTTTTTTGATTTTGTTTGGTTTCTTTTTTTTCTTGAGGGTTTTTAATTTTTTTTTTTTCTTTTTGATTCGTTCTTTTGTTTTTCTTTGGTGGTTTTGGATGTTGTGTCTTTGATCTTTATTGGTTTCTTGTTTGGTTGTTTTTTTTTTTTTTTTGGTGTTTGTTTGTTTTTTGGTTGATTTGAGCGTTTTTTTTATGCACTTAGTGGTCTGGGTTTCTCGGGTTTTTCTTTTCTTATCCACAGTAACACTCTGGTCAACCAGGTTTCTCCTATCTTTGTGTTTTTAAATCCTGATAGGCGTTCCTAAGAAAATGTGTTTGCTCTTGTCTAAGAATAAAACACCTAAAATCCATCATAGTTTTGGCGAAGGTATTCACCCCAACTTCTTCTGGTCTTTAATAATTTGTCCAAGGTTGTGGTGGTTGGTGTCTACCAGGAGTGGTTGATGCTTTTTCCTTACATAAAGCACCAGATTGTATTAGAAGAACTTTACCGCCATCTAGTGGTTGGCGTTGTGCCTAATTATATCTTATTAGTTTGTCTAGCTGTCATCTACTCTTTTGTATATTGTATGTACTGTATCAAAATGAGAAATTTCTTCTTAATTTAGCGTCTGCTTGACAGTAAAAACACTAATAGTGTTTTTTTTTATGTTACTTTACGGTAACATTTACCATTACTATAAATAAATTCTGGCATTATGGGGTTAAGTTAGAGAATGTTAGAACTATTCTTCCCTTAGCTTTTAATAGGATTTATAAAGCTTGAGTACATATTGTTCTTTTATAAATTGCAATCATTGAGAATTTGTAAGAACAAAAACAAGCCTGATTAGCATCCCTATCTGTGTGCACAAATTTAATTAGCATAAAACAGCTTTGCTAGAACCACACTGAAGATGAAAGCAAAAAAGTAACATGAAACATGTTTTGTATATTATGGTTTTTGCTCCGGAATTGTTACCAGAAATCAAGAAAATTTCTAAAACTCTAGGAAAGGACTAACTGTGTATTTTTTTTTTTTTAAATCACCCAAAAAATAAACGGTCAAATTACAAACAGGATCCAATTAACAGTGCAGCCATGGAGACAAATCTGAACCAGGCCAGATTTCTCACCTCAACATATTGTTTAAAATGATGCAAAGCAAACGTGGAGAAATATAACGATCACTTGAACATTCATTGTGCAAAAAAAAAATCAAATCAAATCATTCGAGGCTTAGAAAATAAAAGCCAAACCAAATACAACTCAATTTTTCACTTTTTATTGTTTATCTCGCAGAGAAGAAAAGGTATCCGTGAAAGTCCAGATATAATAAATAAATTAACTACTAAAAACTGTTGGCTATTAAAGCAATTACAAAACGGCAGAAAAGGCGTAACTTTGCAAAATTACAGCGCTCACAGGAGGATCTTTGTCGCAGATGAAATGAATACAAACCAAACAGACGTTGATTCGACAGTCCACCAGAACTGATCGTTCTGCGATGTGTGTACATGTCCTGACATGGTTCAGTAAAAACAGGAAGAGAGAGCAGAGGAAAGCAAAGTAAAACTTTTTTTCCTTTACATTTCAGTATTTAGAAAGGTAAAAATGGAGCCAAGTGCTTATAATTTCTTGTCCCTAAAATATTGTGTAATTTACGCGAAACAACCTGAAAGATTTAGTTTACTAGTTCACCCGTATCTGAGTCGATAAAAGCACTAAACTGTCTATTTTTTTTAGTTTTCTAAAGATATTCGCTAACTTTGGTGGCGCAGACAGAAAAGAAAAACGTCATTTGAAAGACATAATTACTATGTACTTGTATAATCATGCATACAGTATTGAGCTTTGAAAGAAAAACCACTGTGTGTATTTGCAAATGTCACAATCTTACTGAGTTTGTAGCTTAACTGACTGAGGTAATGTTGCTTGTTTCCTGAAGAAGAGCAGACGTGTGTTTGTATTGTTTTCTGAGCGTGAAACGGACAGTTTGGGTTAAAATCCCTTTTTCATTCAAACATGATTATTTAGACCTGTTTATGAATGCTACAAAATAACGAAGGCAGTCAGTATAATATTACATCCAGATCCTAATAACTGGTTTATTTTTGTTTTTTAGCATAATTTTCTCCAACAAACCATCTACACGTTTTACAAAATACTTAAAAATGCTTTTTTTCTTGGTTTTGCCAAAAATCCAAATGGTGTTTCTATAATAAAATTGACAAAATGTAGGTAGAGTTCATAAGGGCCAGCCCAGATATTCGCAAGTAAATCATATGAAATTATAGTTTAGAAACTGAAGGTCGTCAAATTAGGCACTTCCTTTTAAATGCAATTCAAAGGATTTTTAATTTTTAGAGGGGTTCTGTTCAGAGGTTATGTCCAGTCATTTCCGTACCTGCAGTAGTTGATGAAACAGATGTATTTTCTAGCTAACAGCTTGTCAGAGTAAAGTCGAGCCAAAAGTGGATATCTCCATGTTAGCAGCGCCAGTTGTCATTTTTAATGTAACTTCTATGTAAACATGCATCGAATGCAGCGGTGATTTAAGTTTCTAAAATGCTGTTTGCATGAACCAGTAAGCAAAAGTGTGACCAAGTCATTTTTTTAATGCGTTTTAAAACTTTTTGGTCTTAGCCTTTAATTTAGAGTCTTTTAATATATAATTTAACCAGATACGTAATTTTCTGCAGAGTAACAACAGACCATTTATAGATATTAAAGTTTCCTGCAAGGTGTCTTTTATCTGTGAGAAATTTGGCAAATACTGAATGTGATTTTAAAAAGCGCTGACATTGCATTTTACAGTAAATATGAACTTATAACTACAACCATTTCTTAATGAAACAATGCCTGGAGAAGAATATACTGTATGTGCAAAACTATTTAAAACTTAAGTGCCGCCATCTCTGGCTGTGTGTTGTCTGTAGTAAATAAATATAAAATAAGAAAATATAAAAACATTACCTGCTTTCAATAAAATAGTCCTAAAGTTACTTATGTAGACATGTGGGCACACAGCTATTTTTAAGAAATGATGTTTTAGATAATGTTTTAAGATTGCCGACCGTTCTGTCCGCTGCATTTAAACTAAACCTTTACATTTGTGAAGCATTAACTATGAAATATTTTAAATAAACATTTTACTGCTTGTATATTTCAATTGAAAAAAGTGAATTTTTCATAATTTTGAGTGTTTGCAATAACTTTTATGGCACTTTTTATTACTTGTCAAAATTCAATTCCCTCCAACCACCAGTCATTAATTAAATCTGTAGTCTGAGTGGTCAGTGTAAAGTAGCCAGAAATGAAGTCAATGTGGGTTTATTACAGAATCATATAACGAGGTGCATTTTTAGTATCAATCTTTGTTTGGCGTAATTAAAGGCTAAAGTCTACATGCTGGAGTTAAAGTTTGTGTCAAGTTGATTGTAATGTCCTAAATTTGGCTCAGTCTTGTGACTCGATTCCAAGCAAAAGCTTCAGCGACACTTGCACTAATAAACCAACTTTAGTAACAGACCGACCTATCATGGTTGACCTTGATGAAGGCCCAAACCCAAACTAAAGTTGGTTTCTAGATTACTACAAGGGTCGCTGAAGTTCTCCCTTTTGTCTCAGACACAATCTGACAAGAAATTGACAGGAAAACTTAAATGTTTCATCAAAGTGAAAAGATAAAAACAGTTTTTTACTGATCATAAATTGTGAAGAGAACCCATCATCAAAATTTCCCAATTATCCCTTTATGATGAGCACAAGGAATATTTTTAAACAGCCTGTTTTCATACTTCTTGTTCTATAGTCCTTCTTTTCAGTTTATAACATTACATTTTTGGTTGCATTGAAAAGGTGGAGTTTCCCTTTAAATATTTGGCTCTGCTGGGATCACACCCAGCTTCCTGTATTAGTTTTGCTTCACAGACAACTAAATGGACCCGAATCCCAACATTTACAGTTTTCAAAATATTTAGTGACAATTTTAACAGTATAATGGTTCCTGTTTGTATTATTATAAACGTCGTTTTAGGACTGTAAAATGACTTATACAAAAAGGTTAAAACACTGACGTTAAAAATCCTTCCGGCAGTAATTTTTCTTCTTCTTAAAACAAAGTTCCTAACCAAATGGCACTAAATTGCTTTTTTAGTTCACAGAAAACTGAGTTTTCAAAAACCTTTTTTTCTGTGAGGCAACAAAATAGGTCACTGATGGGTTTGAGCAGAGAACGTTTCCTTGAGAAAAAATGTTTAGTTCTTCCATGATTCACAAAAAGAGACAAAGCATGCAAGGTCTCACATTAGTATAAATGTTTTGGATGTTTTCCCTTTATACAAAGTTTCTTTTTTTTTTTTCTTTTAAAAAGGACCTAAAGACCCAAAATAAAATCCCGTTCCTCGAAATAGGAACTTTCTTACATATTGTTTGGTGAAAGGCTTCGATTTGTGCATCCACTCGTTCCCCACTGTCAATCATCCAGAAGAAACTAAATCCACACAGGGTGTCCTGAATCGCCTCCGGCTTTGTGTTCTTCAGCTGCGTCATTACCCAAACCTTACTGCAAGACACCACCCTTGATCATGTCCCGTTGTCTGATCTGGCATGACCCGTCTTGAGCTTTCCGTGGCCCTCTGTGGGTCCTGACTCTCCAGCTGAGAAACACCAACTTGTATCGTCCTCTGCGTTGTCTCCACAGTGGGGGAAGCAATGCTGAATCTGTAGATTGAAGAAATACACACAGTAATTGTAATTTTGTACAGCTGAACACATACTAAAAAAAGTTACAATTGTGGAGACATTTTATGAACATATAGGAGGGTAAATGTAAGAATAATTCAAAACCCTTTCTTAGGTTTGGTTTCATGTGTTACTACCCATGACAGACCCCAACATCGAGGTTAAGATAAAATGTTTTAGTTCAAAACTAATTACATGTTTTATTGATAATTTTACCTGCTTTATTGGAGAATTTTACATTCTCACTGCTCTTAAAAACTGCAGGCCAGTATGTAAAATCTCCAGACTAAAGGCCTTGTGCACACCAATAAAATCCATTAAACAGGATTGTTTTTCTGCTCTGAAACAAAGACGGCATGATTTGGCCACAATGACAAGAAGTATTTTTGGACGAGTCAAGGCGAGGCTTTCAGACCTAAAAACACCATGTCAACTGTCAAGCATGGCAGTGGTAGTATCATGCAGGTGGGCTGTTTTGATGCCAGTGGTAATGGTTAATTGCAGGGTGGGTGGAATAAGGAAGACACAGTATAACCACCAAACTCTTAAATTTCACCAGTACTCAACAGCTAGATGTCAAACAGGATAATGATGCCAACTGGTTTTGGGGTTGGAAGAACAGGCAAAGCCCCTGGGATGGCTCCAACCTTACAGAAAATCAATGGACTGTGACTGGACTTAAAAAGCCAGTTCAGTGGCATTAAAACAAACCAAATAAGCTTTAGCGATTCTCAAAAGAGCGTTCAAATAACCTGCCAGAAGCTTGTTGACGGCTATAAAAAAGTCCTTGGCTTTTACCGCAGCTTGTTAGTAGACATAGAACAAATGGGGGTGCATGTCTATATTCAAGATCGAATGTTTTATTTTGAACTTTGAACCCTTGTCTTGTTTTTAAAGATCACTGTAGTTGGATGTTGTATATTTGATCCACCCTGCAACCAGAACTGTCTAATCATTCTAAGCATCAATGATGAGTGTAAACTTCTAAAAGTAACTACACTAATGCTTTCACAGGTTGATGTTTCAACACCTCCAGAAAATAAAGAAACATGGCCACCTGTCTACTCATGTCTGCTCCTCAGTCTGAGGCTGTGAATGGCTGAGACCTTCAGATTCCTCCTGAACTGCATCATCATCCTCCTGATTGGGGTCCTCCTCCTCCGCTTCCTCCTCCTCTTCTTCTTCTTCTTCTCTGACACACTCATCATTTGATGCCGCCGTTCCTTGTTCTTTTGCCTCCATTTCTCCTTCACTGTCTCTACACTCAGCTGTCGCCAGCTCATCCTCTTCCTCCTCCTCCTCTTCGTCATCTTCCTCCCCCTCCTCATCACTGAACGGCTCCTTTCCCTCCTCCACCTTTCTGATTGTCTCAGAGAACCAGTCTCTCACCTGCTCGTAGCTCATTTTGGACTTTGACACCAGATCGTCCAGGTCTTTCTCACTCAGAGCTCTGTGCTTGAGGTAGTAATCCTTAAGAAACGTCTTACCAGACTTCACCTGGAAAAGAAACAAAGGCAGTTAAATTACAGACCAAGATGTTTATAGTGTAACTCTGATGAAAGTACGAATAATCCTTGTTTCAAATCACAATATGTTGCTGAAATAGATGTGCAGTAAGAGCATGCCTCTAACTTTCTACCAATTTGCTTTAATTTTTGGATTCAGGATTGATACCACAAGAATATTGTGGTCTATTTTCGATATCTGATCAAAGCTTTGACCCGACTCATTTTAGTAGTTTGATTTCTTTAATACCTAGAAGAAAGCTAGCATTTCCCCTATGAACGGTCAACAAATATTGATACGAGAAGCACAGGTAATGTCATGCTATCAATGTGAGAGCCAAGTACTGGGAAAGCTTTGCTAAAATTTTAAAGAGTTTAACATTTTATGTGGTTGATTAGTAAGGTTAGTGCAGCTAGCACTAAAATAAACTAAAAATGTAGACCCTTGCATTAACGCTGAGATTTCCAAAAAGCTGTGTTTGGCCTTCCTGTTATCTGCTGACGTCTTGCTCTCTCTTGCAACCTGAATGAACAGACATGTCTCGACACGTCTTATAAACTACAGTTTCCTTTTAGCTTCTGACATCTCTGTGCTTCCCTTTTACAGCATTACTGACACTGACAGTAACTTTAGGTTTCCTTCATTTCGCAACAACATCCAGACCGTAGTGTCGGTGTCAACGCGACCTGGTTGAACTTTAGTTCTACGATTCCGGGCCGACCAAGCTGAAAATCTTTTGAGTCGAGTCGTCAGCTGATTTTTCTTTGCTTCTCTATATAACATGTTACATTTATACGTCACAATAAAGTGAGTGCTGATATCGTTTAGGTGTACAAAATTTGATAAGATGATGTCAACTTGAATTAATGAACAGACCTTGATGGCTCCTACGCAACCTTGTGGGGAACGTTTGCAGGGGTACGACCTGCGCGTCCTCCTGGACCAACTTCGGAACCGTTTCCTGGACTTCTTTTTTCCTCCACCGTTCAACGCCTCATCCACCTTAAAGCCACAAAATAGCAAATACCTAAGACTTGAGGTGCCTCAACAAGCTACAATTATTGTCATGGAAAGATGGCATCCCACAACGGTAACGTAAATAAAGAAGAAAGCCTCTGCACCTTGCCACTCTGGTACAGGTAGTACCACTTCAGGTTGCTGTTTTTGCAGGCGTAGCGCGTGTCTCCAAACCAGTTGACGATGTAGGTCCGCGGCAGGCCGGTCTCCTCTGCCATCTGATCGTACTCCTCAGATGTTGGCCACTGTGTGCGAACAAAAGCCTTCTTCAAAATATGGAGCTGCTCTGGGGTCTTCTTTAGGATCTTCCTCACAACAGGTGGAGTGGTCTGTCCCTCCGGAGATGCTAAAGGCGTAGTAGTCGCTTTGACCTTTTCTTCCATCTCCGTATCACGGTCTTTTAATAGTGCTGCTAAAGGCGTTTTCCGTCTCTCCGAGAACCAAGCATCCACCTCCCGTCTCGTCAGCTTTGTTTCCGCACGCAGTCGGCTCAACTCTTCGTCTGAAGGCATTTCTGATTTCTGGAAGCTGGACTCCAGGATGTTCAGCTGCTCTGTGGTCTTTTCCTTGAACTTCTGTGGAGTGAAGTCGGGAAAGGCGTGGCGGAATTTCAGACGTGGGTCGCTCTTTGACACAGAAGAACCTGGAGCGTTGGCTGTAGTGGGGGAGGAGTCGCTGGCATCGTCGCTGGAGTCTATAACGATGGTTGTGTTAGTCATGGTAGTTGTAGTGGTGGTGGTGGGTGTGCTGGCTGTGGTGGTGGTTAAGTCTGACAGCGTTTCGCTGCTGATGTTTTCAGTGAAGCTGGTGCTGCCGCTCCTTCCTCCTCGCCCTGCTCCTGAGAAAGCTGCTCTGCTGGATGAAGTTTCACTCAGCAGCAAGCTGTGGTGATCCCTTGAGTTTCTCTGGTTGTAGCGTGTGTCGCTGAACCACTTTTTTATTGCCCTTTTGGAGAGTTTGGTGACCTCCATTAGCCTTGAAATCTCCTCCTCCGTGGCAAACTGCCTCCTGCTGTAGCTAGCCTTCAGCTCTGCCAGCTGTTCTTTGGACTTCTTCGGTTTTGTAGCTGCTGCATCCAAACTGAGCGACATGCTGGCAGACGAAGCTGAAACCTCAGCGTTTGATTCAGGCGCCGACGCTTCGGCCGCTTTGGGCTGGTTTCCGGGTACCCCTGCCACGGTCAAAGTGATGGGAGAGGCCACAGGCACGGTGCTCCCGCTGCCGGCCACCTGAGTGAGGACAAGACCTGGCTGTCCAACAATCTGACAGGTCTGAAAGATGGACTGCAGTCCATTTGTTGCTGCACCGATGTTGGCAGGAATGACTGTGATGGTCTGGGGAACAGTCTGAACTGTGCCGTTAAACTTCTTTCTCCTTGCCTCCTCCACCTGCAGGGAGGAGAGCACATTCTAACCTTACACCTTGAAATAACTGGAGGATGTAGTGCCAGGTTCTAAACTTTTAAAAAACTATATTAGAAAATGATAAATTTGCATCTATTACTTTTAAACTGTGGAAGAATAAATCAATCGCTGACTAAACATTTATTGCTGAAGCTGCTTCTATCTACCTTTCAAACTGTGAGTGCATTATTAAAGGGAGAACCAGTGATGAAGTTTGGGTTTTACTGATCTGTTTCCAGTTAATATAGCATTGTAGAGATGAAGATGAAAGTGTAACAGGTGCATTTTGTAGTGTGTTTCCTGCTGAATAAGTTCATGCAACAAGATAAAAAGTTCCAGAAAAGAGGTGAATGTGCTGCTTTCTGGTATGCACAAAGTATGAAGCCAGCTAATATATTTAGAGGACTAATGTTAAGATCTGTGTTTAAGCACATTAAACTTTCACACACATACACTGCTCATCTAAATGAAAACAGCCATAAGCCCCACAGTGAACAGTACAAAGAATTTGTTGCAAGCCTCAGTGGGCCAATGACCATAAGAAATTATAGGAACTGGAAGCAGATGAGCTAAAAGGCAGTAAAAATCAAGCACCACATAAACCAGGTCACATATTCAATAAAGTCATCACTACTTTCCAGCAAACCAACACAAATTACTTGGAAAAATCATTTGCCAAACGGCTCCAGGTCTACCGGGCGGTTTGCTCCAAATTGCTGGGAGTTAATCAAACACATAATGTCTCTGTAACACTAACGATAAAATCCAATCCTGCCTCTACATCATCAGGCTATTACTGAACTGCATCCTTTGACGGGGAAATCGTTTGTTTACGTTATCATAGCACGGCATGAAAAAAATCTAAATGTAAAGCTGCAGCATGAAATGAGAAGCGTTTGTTGAGAGGACCAACCTCCTCTGGTGTCCAGCTGACTCCATGTTTGAGCCTTTGGGCAGAAAACCAGACCTTGATCTGCTCCTCACTGAACTTTGTCTGTGCCGACAAGCCAATGATCTCCGACACTGAAGGATATGGAAACCTGCAAAAAATGTATTTGGTGAGAGAAAGAAAACAATTGTGATAAATAGTAGTTAAATTAGTAGTTTTGAGACTGATTATCTTGATTTTCACAAAATTTACAGCTTAATTTTTATTGTGCCAACGTTCATGAAGTCTATTGTGATACGAAGCACGACCAGATGAAACGCAATCAGTTGCAACGTTAATGAAAGTTACTGGAGCAAACTTCAAGGTACAAGGCGGACGCTACCATGAGTTTTATGTCATGTCGACCCTACAGGTTGCCTCACGTCCAATGGAATGGACTCCCTCACAATCATGACCCTGCCATGAAAAAAGAATGGGATCATAATATTCCCCAACAGCAACCAGGAGAAACTGGCTAAGGAGTAATACTTTTCCAGCACAATGGAGGACCAGGTCAAAAGGCAAAAGTAACAACTAAAGCTGCACAACCTATCGAATTGGAAATGTTATTGCAATATCAGTATTTCTCAATCGCAAAGTCAGCTTGCATTCATTGTTTGATAGGTGATAATATTTAAAAAGGACTGTCCATTAAATCTCAGCTTTCTAATGATATATTCGTGCACTGGGATTGATGTTTATTGTCCATCATGCCCACAGCTGATGATAACTCCATAAAACTCAGGTGGAGCAGTGGGGAAACTTTAGTGACGAAAAAGAGGATTGTACTGACAAAAATGGGCGGTAAACCTAATCGATATCATCACCTTAGTTTTCAACAAAAACATTGCAATGTCATATTTTCCTAATATCATGCAGCCCAGGTCCAAACTTCACACCTCCCAGAACAAAACACAGACATTTCAGGTCCATAGCCACGGTCCTGACGCTGAGGTCAATCTTCCAAAAGTGAGAAGGCAAAATGTGACAACCTCAAAGCACTGACGAAGCAAAACTGGGTCACCATCAGTCAGGATGTGGCCCAGAAGCTGAAGATCAGTGAGCCAGGACTGACGCTTTGCAAAGGCTTTAAAAACATCTGTGAAAAACAAACTTTTGGTTACGACTCTACGTACTTGAACTAACAATTTTGAGAGCCTAATGTTAGAAACAAATGACCTGTCCACTGTTTATAACAGATATTCTTAATAGATTTCTATTTTTGACCAAGATGACATCTTATACAGTTCTCTATATTCATTAAGACCGTTAACTTGTCCACTGCTACTTGATCTGCTTTTGATGGCCGTGTTACAGGTGTTGTGCTTTGCCTTTTTTAATAATGTGTTCATTAAATATGTGTGTTTGTGATTCACTTATATAGTTGTATTTGCTCATCAGTGGCTGGTGTGCTGAGATCTGAGATGCAAACTAACACTTACTTGGTTTTAGTCAGTAACATTAATAAATACAAATAAAATAAACATGAGGTGAATTTACCTGTTGTAGGCGCTGACAAGCAGGACGTTGTTGTCCATGGCACTGTTGTAGGTGGGGATGCTGCTGATGGGGATCAGTAGCTGGGTCTGAGTGCTTTGTTGGTTCTGCAGGGCGGACAGAACCTGGGCCAGAGTCCCCGGCGGTAGCACGGGACCACCCCCAGTGGAGCCACCTTTAATCTGCAGGATGTTGGGGCTGTTCACCATGATGCCTTGAGGGATGGCCTGGAGCTGCACCGGCGTGGAGACGGGGATGAGACGCGGCGTACAAGCAGCAGGAGTCGTCGGAGCAGGCGACAGAGTGGGCGGCTCCTGGCTCTCGTCGTATTCATCGTCACTCTCCACTTTAATGACACAATCGACTGGCAGTTTTTGGGCCGTGCCAAACTTTTTAGGCTCAGGTCTGCTCTTGATTCTCATGATGGGAGTTTTGCTGAGAGGGATGGCTTTGTGGGACATTTCCTCCGCCTCGTCTTCCTCCACTTTGACAAAGCTGCCGTCAAAGGTGAGATCGTTCACCGTCTGCTGGAAGATGGTCTCGTTGTTTCTTTTAACCATCGTCCGTGTGAAGTTATCCTCCCCAGGGTGCAGCCGAGCATTATGGGTCTGCAGTGTGTCATAACTGAACACAAAAAAGCATAACAGAACATGAAATATAAACATAACATACAACAGGAAAAGGCCAACTCTGTATATTTATCATTCCCTTAAAATTATGGCTAAGATTGTATTTTACCCTGAGATTCAGTGCCTTAATTTTTTTTGTCATATTTCAATCAGACATTTTTATGTCTTTTATTGAGATTTTATGTGATAAACCACTGCTAACTATTGCATATAGGTGAAAGGTATGAATCAAGTTGTTCTTTGAAGCCCTCAAACCAGACAGGTCAGAGATTAATTTATGGAGATGCATCACCACAAACCTACCAAGCCGTGCCCGTCCACTGAGAGGACGGGTAAGGAAAGCTCCGGAGGAGCTGCAGAGATCCACGGCTCAGGTGGGAAAATACACTGACAAGGTTATTGGTCGTACACACCACAAGCCTGGTCTTAATGAAAGAGTGGCAACAAGAAAGCCACTAGCCACACTAGAAAAAAAGATGTGAGAAGTCCTATTTGCAGTTTGCACAAGCTAAGCAGGGGAAACATGTGGAAGAATGTGCTCTGATCAGAAGAGAACAAAAAAAATGACATTTTATGCCCTAAATGTAAGACCCTATGTGCAGAGACAAAACTAAGACTTTATATCACCTTGAATACACCAGCCCCACAGTGGCACATGGTGGTGGCTGTATCATGCTGCAGGGGGAGTTTTCTTGAGCAGGGACTGGGAAGCTGTTCAAAGCTAATGAGAAGATGAATGGAGCTAAATTCAAGGCAATCCTGGAAGAAAACCTGCTGGAAAGCTGAAAAGGACATGAGACTGGGTTGGACGTTCACGTTCCAGGGGAACAGAAATTCTAAATGCTAAGCCAGAACAAAAATGAAAGAGTTCTGATCAAAACATATTCATTTGTTAGAATGGACCAGTTAAAGTACATGCCTAAATCAAATTGGGGAAATAGGGCAAGACTTGCTGTACGCAGAGACTTTCCTTCCAATCTGACTGAGCAAAAACTAGTTTACAAATAAGAATGGCCACAAATCTCAGTCTGTAGATGTGTAAAGCTGGTGAAGAAACACTCTGAAAAACTTGGTGAAACGTGAGCTGGTTTTAAAGTTCAGGGCTCCTACACATTTCTCACTTTAAAATTCAAAATTTTTCTAGATTTTCTGGATTTTTTCCTTCATGTTTTATAACCTTCTGCCTATTTGAATATAATTATTAACCTTGAACTTACTTTGACAGTAGTCGAGTCTCATGTGAATGTTCCACAAATAATTTAACAAGCAATGATAAAATTGTCTTCTGATGTTTGGGGTGTGGTAAAGCGCTTCTGTGGCATCTGGACCAACCTAGTTTAGCTCCGTTTCAAAATCTCCATCTCTTGGAGTTGTCAAATAAGGAACAGAGCATCTTAGACTTATTACATGGTCTGTAAACTTTAGTACAGTTACTGCATTTCTCAAAATTCCTTAAAAAAATAGCAGCTTAATGCTTTCTTAGACGTTTCAAACCCAGTTGAAAAAAAAAACACAGGTCCAGATCAGCATGAATTTAAACTGATCTACAGACCTAATAGGAAGTAAAAGTGTGTGTGCATTAAGTCAAAAAAATGAAAATGTTAACATCTATGTGAAATTTGGCGAACCAAAAAACAGGTGAAACCAATATAAATCAGTGTGAAAAGCACAACATTTATTAGATAGATAGATTTGTGTCCTATCTTGAAAGGCAGATATTCTGGAAAAATAAGCATTTTTCCCAGCTCAATTTCCTTTTCCCCCTACTTCCCGGAAAATGACAAGCAAATTCAGCGCTGCTTTTTAACATTGCATAGGAACCCTAAAAGTATTGAAGGTAGAGAATAAAACAAACAAATGCCAAATTTTCTGATTTTTTTCTTGCAAATATCAGAATGTTCCTTCACTTTCTTTTTTTAAACGCAATACTTTGTGTTGGTCGACCACATAAAATTTAACTAAATAAATAGAAATTTGTGAATACTCATGCAGGGTGCTCTACCTCAGGAAATTCTTGAATATAGTCCAACCAAACTGAATATTGTTAAATAAGCACAAACTCTGCAAATATATGAGGCCAGAAAACTAATTTACAACTCTGGCACAACCCCCCCCCCCCCCCCCGTTAATACCCAGTGTGATCATTTTACCTTTTGGTGTGGAAGTCACACTCCACACAGACGTAGGAGGTGTTAAGGACGACATCAGGGTGCTCAGTGTCCACATGGATGGTAAACAGGTTAAGCTCTGAAGTCTGGAAGCTGCAGTATTTGCACTCGTATCCCCCTTCAGCCGTGTTCAAGTCCAAGTATAGGTCCGAAACCGCATCCTGCCTGATATCAGCGTCCTCGGCTTGTTCCTCCGGCAAAGAAGGGCCCTCAGAATTAGCTGCAGTCAATTCGTTGCTATCCTCAGGGTCTGTGATGTCCATAACGTCCTCCACCTCCTGATCCGAGTCTATTTTTTCCTGAGGAGGAACCATGCAGGGAATGGTAGATTTTCTCCTGCTCGCCATCCTTGGTTTTGGTCAGCTTAGCAGAGTGCAGAAATAAGTGTAAGATGTCCTGTTAGGGTTCCATAAATACGGCTGCTAGCAGTTGGACTCTATCAGTTATTTTTGACTCCTGAGGGGAAGAAAGGCAACGATTGTTAATATTAACTTCTTCACAAACAAAACCTTGACATTTCAAGAACATACCTGGTAAGTGTGGTAGCCTCAAAAACAACATACAAAAAAATATTTTTCTTATAATTTTTTAAAAAGCTGTTAGTCAATGAGAATAAAATTTCATTCTGACAGACTCTTAATGGTGACCTGATGGCTGAAAACTCAAAAATCCAATTCTTCGTTTGAATGGTGAAAACACCATACATGCCAGGTCATGCTAACAACAACACTCTTTAGCGCACACTGATATCGCAATGACAGTTCAATTCAATTCAGTTTATTTATATAGCGCCAATTCACAACACGTCGTCTCAAGGCACTTCAGAAAAGTCAGGTACATACATTCCAATTAATCTTAATCATTGAACAGTGCAGTCAGATTCTGTTATTTATTCAAATTGGATAAAAAGTTTTTCTATCTAAGGAAACCCAGCAGATTGCATCCAGTCAGTGACTTGCAGCATTCACTCCTCCCGGATGAACATGTAGAGACAGTGAACAGTCACTGGCGTTGACTTTGCAGCAATCCTTCATACTGAGCATGCATGTAGCGACAGTGGAGAGGAAAAACTCCCTTTTAGCAGGAAGAAACCTCCAGCAGAACCAGGCTCAGTGTGAGCGGCCATCTGCCACGACCGACTGGAGGTTAGAGAGAACAGAGCAGAGACACAAAGAGAACAAAGAAGCACTGATCCAGGAGTACTTTCTATGGGAAGGAAAAGGTAAATGTTAAGGGATGTAGCTCCTTTAATCGTTTCACCTAGAAAGAAAGAACAGATAAACTCTGAGCCAGTTTTCAAGTTTAGAGTCTGAAAGAGAGCACATAGAGTTAGTTACAGTAAAAGCTCAGTCAGTAGCTATGTCTAGGAGAGAGAAAGGGTTAAACACTGAAAGACAGGGCCATGTGGATCATCGGTAGAGGGTGAGCATTAAGTTGTTGCCAGCAGAAGCTTGGACGATGCCCCTCTCCAGAAAGGTGTCACAGGTAGACACAGAGTCAGGCCAGGTGTAGCTTCTAGGAAGAGAAAAGAGAGAGAACAAAGTTAAAAGCTGAAATAACAGCAAATAATACAAAATTGAAGAGTAGTGTGAGAAAGTAGCGAAGAGGGTGAGAGTGGTCATTATGTCCTCCAGCAGCCTAAGCCTATAGCAGCATAACTACACAGAAAGTTTCAGTTCAGATTATTTAGTTAAACGGCGCTTATTTACAACAATGTCGTTTCAAGGCACCCCACAAAGGGTCCCACTGATGGTCATTGTTTATACTAAAACCACAAGGATTGGGATACCTCTCTCTGTCAGATTGATTATAACCATTGGAAAAAGAGAGGGGGTCATACAGGTAGCAGAAATGGAGGGTGTGTTTGCACCTCAACCCCCAAATGAGCGGTTTAGGCTAAACCTGACTCCCCCTTACTCCATCCAACAGGGAGGGGGGAAGGGCTCCCTGCCTGATAAACTAAGCCACTCTAACTAAAGCTTTATCAAAAAGGAAAAGTTTTAAGCCTAGCCTTAAAAGTAGACAGGGTGTCAGCCTCACTGACTAAAAAAGGGAGCTTCCACAGGAGAGGAGCCTGATAACTAAAGGGATCTGCCTCCCATTTAACTTCTAGAGACCTAGGAACACCAGTAAACCTGCAGTCAGAGAACGAAGTGCTCTGTTAGGAACGTATGGAACAATCAGATCTCTGATGTATGATGGAGCTAGATCATAAGGGGTTTTATATGTGAGGAGGAGAATTTTACAATTCTATTCTGGATTTAACAGGGAGCCAATGAAGGAAGCTAAAGTAGGGGAAAAATGATCTCTTTTTAATTTTCATCAGAACTCTTACTGCCCGATTTGAATCAGCTGAAGGGTTTAACTGCATTTTGTGGACATCCTGATAGTAAAAAAATTTACAATAGTCCAGCCTTGAAGTAACAAATGCATGGAATTTTTTAGCATCAATCCTGGGGACAGGGAATTTCTAATTTTGGCAATGTTCCGGGGGAAAGAAGGAAAATCCTAGAGACCCGTTTTAATATGGATTTTAAATGACATGTCCCCGGCAAAAAAGTAACACCTGGATTTTTACTTTATTACCGGGGGTCAATTTAATGCCATCCAGGTTAAGTGATTGACTAAGTAGTTTCTTTTTTAAAGACTCCGGTCCAAAGACGACAACTTCTGTCTTGTCTGAATTTAGAAGCAAAAATTTTGAAATCATCCAAGTTTTTATGTCTTCAAGACATGCTTGTAGTCTATCTAACTGGTTGGGCTCATCAGGATTTATGGATAAGTAAAGCTGAGTATCATCAGCGTAACAGTGAAAATTTATCCTATGCTTCCTGATAATTTTACCAATAGGTAAAATTATAAACCAGCCTAGCGCTGTTCCCCTGATCCCTACAGCATATTCCAGCCTTTCTAAGAGAATATTATGATCGATTGTATCAAATGCAGCACTGAGATCTAACAGAACCAGTACAGACACAAGTCCATTATCTGAGGTAATAAGAATATCATTAGTGACTTTCAGCAGAGCTGTTTCAGTGCTTGATGAGCTCTGAAGCCTGACTGAAACTCTTCAAACAGGTCATTGCTGTGTAAATGCTCACACATTTGATTAGCAACTATTTTCTCAAGAATTTTAGATAAGAATGGAAGATTGACTATAGGTCTGTAGTTTTTTAAGTTGCATTATTATATAGTGTGCAGCTTTATATATAATACTTAAATGAAATCCCTTTGCTCGTAACAGATCTGAAAGCGATTCTGAATCATTCTAAATCAAATGAACCTGGAATATGACATGGATCATTTTTCCTTGTAAGGTGCTTTACGATGATGTTTGTTGTGAACTGGAATTCAGTGATGCACCGATCAGGCTTGTCCTGGTCTCTACCAATGTCTGGTTTTCTTTAGGTTTGACCTTATGATTTTAATTTTGACACATTTTGAGTTTATTTTCCTATAGGACTATTTAAGGAATGACTTGTTTGCAGGTTGTTTGATAGAGGCAGTAGTTTGGAATCCAACCAAAAATGATGGGATAAAAAATTATCCATCAGAGCATACACCTCTACCTTTCATTTGGTTGTAATTCAAATGAAAAAGTGCATTAACTCTACATGCTGTTGACTGATGTGTTTACAGACTGAAAAAGTTGAGAGGAAGAAAAAAGATCACATTTTTCAGTATCTGGTCTTGCAATCAAGAATCAGAGCCACTCAAGGAAAAATTTGGCCCACTGATCAGTGATTGTGGTAACTATTGAATTTTCGACTGAATTTGGGTCATTTACTGTTTGTTTGTTTTTTTTCTTATATTTATACTTTTTTTCTAAAACCGTTTTGACAACACCGAGCTGGACTCTCAGGTATGAAGTTTACTCAACCTTTTACATTAATCTCGTGAGGGACCACATGACCGAAGTTGGAAAACATGTGGTTAAAAAAATAATAAACAGTAATCACAGTTACATTCTGGTCATAGCTGCAAACTAACTCCACCATATTTGACTGCAGTTTGCGTTGTTGGTGTTAGCCCTGAAGAAAACGCACCAGTAGACCACACCGTCATGGTAACCGACACACTCAGCCCTTATGTCCCGTGTCTCCACAGCTAGCTTTCTGGCTGACAAACACCCAGAGGAACATCTTCCTTGCTAACGTTAGCTATCCCGTCTTTTGGTGACAATGAGCCCCAGTCCATGAGTGGCAGTGGGTAACAGACACACGCAGCCACCGCAAACACTCCCCTGTCAGCTGCAGGTATTTACCTGCCCTGTCGGTTTCCGCTTACCTGCATGTTGGAACAAACGGTTAGCAGACTAGCGGCTGTAGCTGTGTAGCATCTCTGGTTCGCCCTGTTGATACGCAGTCTTCCGCCTTTTACCCAAATTCACCAAGGATCCCATCTGCTCCAGCCCGTCACAGAGGCGCTCTAACAGCCGGGCTGGGGCTCACCACCACCCGCTAGCTGTGGGTTTTGCAGGCGTCGCTTCAGCACGCATTGTTTACTCCGTTGTTTTGCTTATGGAGAGGACATTTCCATAAAAAATGCACCGCTAGTTTAACGAATCCGACCATTTTTTTGTGTGTTACTGGAAACTAGCAGGGGCTGATAAATGCATCCGGTTGTAGGCTTCAGAATAAAACTCGTACTAAACCTTACTATAAATAAAAGGCACAACAGCCAATATTTAACTTTCTTTTTCAAACGCTGTGCCAGCAAAGAGGATTGTACTAGGTGCTTTATTTATTCATTTTTTCACAAAACCGTAACTTTTTAAATGCAAAGCATATAAGAGTCTTTATTAGAACATTTTATATTGTTGATTTGTTTCTTCTGTAGCCTTTCCCAGTACTTGCTTAAGGATTGATGTTCAGAAGTATTTTTTTAAAGATTTATGTTTGTTTTTTATGATATGGACCAATTTTTGTCTGGAATATAAGTGAATTATGTCTATATAATTTTCCAGAGAGGTAATATTTTAATTTATCTCTGAATGCTCAATAAAAACGGTTTTAAAAAAGTTTAATGCATGGTCTTGTGTGAAATTCAGCTCCAACAGACAAATAGGCAGATTATAAATGATAACACCTAAATATTTTTGTGTGAGTTCTTATTTAATATTAATCACCCATCTCAAAAAAAAAAAACACAAAAAAACCCGCATTTTTCTTCTTGCTGCAGGCACAAAAAGAACTGATAATTTTAGGGGAACCATATATAGCTGAACACCTCAAACATAAAGACTCATAGAAGCTATCCAGTAACAATATAGAAACCTGAACTATTTATTTTGAAAGCAGTCAAATAAAGCGGAAGCGTAATGTTGACGTTATGAGGTCAAATTTGTTATTTTTTTCCATGCATCGGCGTCAGGTCAGAAGGTTCATGTGTGTTGTTGCGTCAGACAGACAACACTTTACTGCTTTCAGTTCGGTCATATAAAAGTAAAAACTTAAAAATTAAATACTCTACTTACTACCAGCTGTATTATTAATTCTATTGAAATCAAAATTTCAAGCACATTTAAATATCGCATTAGAAGACTAAATAATATCAAAATACTTGAAACTCTCCCAAAATGTATAAATCAAACACACAGCTTCTCTTCATTTAAAACACTATTTATTTAAATCATGTGAACTTTCAGCACGAGGAAAGAGAAGACATGAAAATGTAAAATAATTTAATCTTAAACTTAGATACATCTGAAGCTGAAATCTAATGCTAATAGATCACTGAATGTAGATCCTGTCTCGTTTTCAAGAGCATAAAGACTGAACCAACACTGAAAATGAACAACTTTAATCGGCTGCCGCACAAAACACACCAAGTCAATATTTTAATTTACTTTGAGCAGCACTTTCATAAAGTGCATTTTATGATAAATTTAGTCAATAAACAAGATAATCATAAGCAAAATGTCAAAGTAATAATTAGTAATAGAATTTGAAGTAATACTTTATATACTGAGGTATTTAGATTTTTTTGTTACACTTTATAAATATGGCTTAATTTAAAAACAAGAGAAAAAACTTTACATTTAAAGTGACTCAGGTTTTATTGTAACAGGTCAGGAGAAGTTTTCAATCTCATTCTTCATTTCCTAGAGAAAAAAAACAGAAAAAGAAATAATTAAATAAACCACTTTTTTTTCCAAATCAACTCCTTCTCAACATTTGTAAGTTTGCGTTTTGTTCTTTACATGCAACTAAAAGCAAGACTTGTTTTTCAGCAGCTATGTCGTGGGTCGTAAAACTATAAAACAACAGTATGTAACAATCTTTAGCACATTCTGAACTCTAAAAAGTAGCCTCCGTCCTAAAAAGTACCTGGATAAAAGAAGCTGTGAGGTGTTGCTGTACCTTAATGAGCTCCGTTTTGTTGTAGTTGTTTCTGTGTCTGTAGATGCATTGAGCCAACAGAGCGTAAAGCTTCTCCAGAGGCTCCACCTCGGCGCCCTCCGTTTTAGCTACAGCTCTGTTCAGCAGATCCTGGAAAAAAAAAAAATCAGGAATAACAACTGTAAACAATAGTTACTTATATCCACTTACATAGAAATATATAATGAAATAAATTATGTTCAATTACATGCAGATCAATTTGACCCCTAATTATAATACAAAACAAATCCCTGGCCTTTTCTTTCAAACCTCTCAGATTTTTATTTTTTTGTTTAAAATTAATCTAAAACTGACAATACAATAAACACAGAAAACCTGAATTACTCAACCTTGAAATACAAATCAGTATTGCTCCAGGAAGAGAAAGCAGCAGCGGCAGCTTCAAGCACTGAGGCAAAAAAACATCAGCTTTCCCCGTTAAGTTTTTCTTTTTTTGTCAGCAACACTATTGATACTGGAACACCACTGACTGGCAAAGAGGTCCCAGAAATAAGGTAAAAATAAGTATTAAAAGAAGTAAAAAAAATATGCTCCAGCATTCACAGGAGGGTGGAGCTCTGGGTAACATCACTTCCTGTTTTCGCTGTTGCACTTGGTGAATTGTTTGGTGTGTGAAGGCTCTCGTTTGATCTGATTTCTCTCTACTGTGATATCTCTTACTTGTTCTAATACATAAGCATGTTAAAACACATACTTTCTGTTGCTGCTTTTAACGTTTGGGGACTCTCTGTGTCTTACACGGTTTTCTAGTAGTGGTAAGGGGTCGCTAGCTTAGCATTAGCTTTAGCTCCACCATGGCTACCCGTTCTGCTGTTTCTCTCCCTGAGTCTCCTCCTCTCTCCTGCTCTCTGTGTCAGATGTTCAGTTACTCCTCTGCCTCCTTTAGTGATAATGGTACTTGTAATAAATGTAGCATTTTTGTAGTTTTGGAGGCGAGGGTGTCGGAATTGGAGGCCCGGCTCCGCGCTGTTGAAAAACCAGCAGATAGCTGAGGCCCCTTAGCCAGCGCGGAGCCACCGAGGGTAGCTCCCCGTAGCAGTCCTCCGGCAGAGCCCGCGCAGCCGCGGCCTCAGGCCGGCTGGGTGACGGTACGTAGAAAGCATAGTCCTAGATCCCAGCCCACAGGTCACCACCAACCCGTCTGCGTTTCTAGCAAATTTTCCCCACTCAGCGAGAAGCCAACTCTGGTAATTGGCAGCTCCATAGTCAGAAACGTGGCACTAGAGACACCAGCGACCATAGTCAAATGTCTGCCAGGGGCCAGAATGGGCGACATCAAATCCTACCTGAAACTGCTGGCTAAGGATAAGCGTAAATACAGTAAGACTGTATAACACGCTGGCGGTAATGATCACAATATTCTCTTAGAAAGGCTGGAATATGCTGTAGGGATCAGGGGAACAGCGCTAGGCTGGTTTAGATCTTATCTGTCTGACAGATTCCAGTTTGTTCATGTAAATGATAAATCATCTTTAAACTCCAGGGTTAATTGTGGAGTACCACAGGGTTCAGTACTTGGGCCAATTCTCTTTTACTATATATATGCTTCCAATAGGTAAAATCATCAGGCAGCATAGGATACATTTTCACTGTTAGACTGATGACACTCAGCTTTACTTATTCATAAATCCTGATGAACCCAACCAGTTAGATAGACAACAAGCATGTCTTGAAGACATAAAAACTTGGATGACTTGGATGATTTTCTGCTTCTAAATTCAGACAAGACAGAAGTTGTCGTCTTTGGACCGGAGTCTTTAAAAAAGAAACTACTTAGTCAATCACTCAACCTGGATGGCATTAAATTGACCTCCAATAATAAAGTAAAAAACCTTGGTGTTTTTTTTGACCAGGAAAATGTCATTAAATCCCATATTAAAAGGTTTTTTAGGATTTCCTTGTTCACCTCCGGAACATTGCCAAAATTAGAAATATCCTTTTCCAGGAGTGACCACTGAAAAATTTAGTCCATGCATTTGTTACTTCAAGGCTGGACTATTGTAATTCTTTACTATCAGGAATGTCCACAAAAATTGCAGCTAAAAGCCTTCAGCTGAATTCAAAATGCCTGCAGCAAGAGTTTTGATGAAAATTTTAAAAAAAAGAGATCATATTTCTCCTACTTTAGCTTCCCCTTCATTGACTCCCTGTGTAAATCCAGAATAGAATTAAAAATTCTCCTCCTCACATATAAGGCCCTTAATGATCTAGCTCCATCATACATCAGAGATCTGATTGTTTCCATACGTTCCTAACAGAGCACTTCGTTCTCAGACTGCAGGTTACTGGTGGTTCCTAGAGTCTCTATAAGTAGAATGGGAGGCAGATCCTTTAGTTATCAGGCTCCTCTCCTGTGGAACCAGCTCCCAGTTTTAGTCAGTGAGGCAGACACCCTGTCTACTTTTAAGGCTAGGCTTAAAACTTTCCTTTTTGATAAAGCTTATAGTTAGAGTGGCTTAGTTTATCAGGCAGGGAGCCTTCCTCCCTCCCTGTTGGATGGAGTAAGGGGGAGTCAGATTTAGCCTAAACCGGCTCAGTTATGGTTGAGGTGCAAACACACCCTCCATTTCTGCTACCTGTATGACCCCCTCTCTTTTCCAATGGTTATAATCAGTCTGACAGAGAGAGGTATCCCAATCCTTGTGGTTTTTAGTATAACAATGACCATCAGTGGGAGTAAATAAGCACCGTTTAACTAAATAATCTGAACTGAAACTTTCTGTGTAGTTATGCTGCTATAGGCTTAGGCTGCTGGAGGACATAATGACCACTTTCACCCTCTTCGCTACATTTTCCCACTACTCTCCAATTTTGCATTACTTGCTGTTATCTCAGCTTTTAACTTTGTTCTCTCTCTTTTCTCTTCCTAGAAGCTACACCTGGCCTGACTCTGTGTCTACCTGTAACACCTTTCTGGAGAGGGGCATCGTCCGAGCTTCTGCTGGCAACAACTTAATGCTCACCCTCTACGATGATCCACATGGCCCTGTCTTTCAGTGTTTAACCCTTTCTCTCTCCTAGACATGGCTACTGACTGAGCTTTTACTGTAACTAATTATATGAGCTCTCTTCAGACTCTAACCTTGAAAACTGGCTCAGAGTTTATATGTTCTTTCTTTCTAGGTGAAACGACTAAAGGAGCTACATCCATTAACATTTACTTTTCCTTCCCATAGAAAGTACTCCTGGATCAGTGCTTCTTTGTTCCCTTTGTGTCTCTGCTCTGTTCTCTCTAACCCCCAGTCGGTCGTGGCAGATGGCCGCTCACACTGAGCCTGGTTCTGCTGGAGGTTTCTTCCTGTTAAAAGGGAGTTTTTCCTCTCCACTGTCGCTACATGCATGCTCTGTATGAGGGATTGTTGCAAAGTCAACGCCAGTGACTGTCCACTGTCTCTACATGCTCATCCGGGAGGAGTGAATGCTGCAAGTCACTGACTGGATGCAATCTGCTGGGTTTCCTTAGATAGAAAAACTTTTTATCCAATTTGAATAAATAACAGAATCTGACTGCACTGTTCAATGATTATGATTAATTGGAATGTATGTACCTGACTGTTGTGAAGTGCCTTGAGACGACATGTGTTGTGAATTGGCGCCATATAAATAAACTGAATTGAATTGAATATTTAACTAAATACATTTTACTCTGAATGAAATCACATATTAAACATGGCTGAATGTGACAAAGCATGTACAGATATTTTGACCAGCTTTCTTGTCAGAACCGGCACAGGACCAATCAGAGCAAAAAGGGGTGGGGTTAAGATTTAAGATGTCATTTTACATTAGCCGTTCAGAAACAGATATTTTTCTGAACGGCTACCTACCTTTAGCTTTTTGTGATCGACTACCAGCAGGGGGGCTTGCTCTGCAGCGACCTCTGCAAACCTCTCCTTGTTGAACTGTTCCATTTGCTCGAAGACAGCCTTGTTTGCTCTCATCTCACTCTTTTTCTGCGTCTCTGAGGAAGAAAGAAAAGAAAGGCAACAGTACTTTCCTTTCAGTTAAACAATGCTGTTTACGTTTATCGCTGTTCGTAAAAGGTGCATACAGATAACAACTACATGACCCGCAATTACATATTTTCATATAGCAGTAAAGTTAATAAAATATACACTTTAATCCTTGTTATTTAAAACACATACATCTTTTTTCCCTAACTTAAAGCTTCATTTTTGTTTGCATCTAAAGACACCTATTACCTGCATCTGTTAAATTAAGGAAAACAAGCTGCAACGCTCTATTTGTTTGTAAACAGGGTACAAGTACAAGCACCTTTCAACATTTCAACCGAAAATAATCCTGTGTAAAGTAAATCAAAGAAAGCCGCTCTTTTGACTTGTTTGGAGTGAACATTTCTGCGACAGAATATCAGAGAGCATCTGTTCTCGGCTCAGCTTTGTGCCAGGTTGGCTCTGAGCCCAGAGTTCTGCCTGACTGGGAAATGTTTGCTCTTCAGATCTTGCTTAGCAGCGGCAGCAGAAGCGAAGCAGGAACAGAAGAAGCACTTTCACTACCTGTTTTGCTCAGTCCACTGAAGACCAGTTAGCAGGGCAAAGGCAAGGTGCTCACACAGCCTCAGTTAGAGGTCCAGCTTCCACTCTAAATCTATTAGACACACCTAATTTCTTTAAATAAAACTCCGTCAGTGCCTTCCTTCGGGTTGGGTTTGACTTTGAAGGCTGGTTTTGCTGCCTGGGGTTCAGCCTAATTTTGGGGGTGCTCCTGCTGGATTGGTTGTTCATGTGTTTTAGGCTTTTTTGGAGAGCTTTGAATGTGTGATGGTGCCTGTTAATGGCCAGGAAGATGTTCTCGTCATCGTCGCTGCTATCTGACAAACTGGATGAGCTTTGGCCAGCGGAACCATTCTCCCCTCGGATTCCATCTGTACTTGAATCAGAACTGGTCATGCTGGACATTGAGGAGGAAGAGTTTGAAGCCGTCTTCTTTTGTTGACGTTTCTTAACACCACCAGTGCTCCACTTGGATTTTCGGCTCGGTTTGAAACACTTTTTCTTACGCACTGAAAGAAGTCAGAATAGGGTTGGGATTGAGGGAAGAGACAGGACAAAAAGAGTCATTACACAGAGAGGAAATGAGGTGGAGAGGAATCTCAATTTGATCTTCTCTTCGACTTTTCTCCCTGAGCTTCAGACTCTCTACCATTCACTGTTCTGCTTTCTGTCAGCTCTGTGGATGCTACCTCTTCCTCTCATCTGCTTTGTGACTCTAATGCTTTTATGTTTAAATAAAGACTGCAGCTCTCTTTCCTGGCAGCTTCGTCTTCATCTCCTCTTTCTTTTGGCGATTTATTGAACAAAGACATTTTTTCAACATGACAATGTGAGAGGATCCGTGTTGTCTATTCAAAATACTGTAATATTAAAAATGTTAATGTGATTGTAGTTATTCTTTTTTGGTCTTTTTTTTTAACGGCTCAAGAATTGCGGAAAAAAAAGCTATATAAAATTTCTGAAACTTTTTCTTTTCAGCTTTGTTCTGGCTTGTAGCCAACATTATTTATATTAATTTCTATGACCAAAAGTGAGACTAAAAAGGAAAAAAACTAGCAGAAGGCAAACAAAAACTAAGAAGCTGCCAAAGATCAATGATGTTACGTCTGGAACCCGGAACTTGGGCATCAATGAAGAAACACAGTGACCACCTAAGACAAATGTAGTGACAGCAAAGTCTCCAGGCCAAATTTAACTTATAAATGCTAAAACAACCTATTCAATTCACCGCAAAAGGAATGAAAACTTGTGACAAACACTGTAATTCGAAACAAAAAAAATGATGTCAGCATTCAAACAGATGTTGTATTTATTTCTTATTATAACTTCAAACCTTATAAAAAGTTACATTTTTGTGTTAAGTTACATTTTCTTTTCAAGACACAGAATTTGTAACATTAGCTTACCTTGAGGTCCAGTGCTATTTCTGGTGAACACCGAGTTGTAGAAGCCATTGGTCAACTCTAGATTGGCTCTGGCCCTGTAGGATAATGCTGTCACAAAACAAAAGTCCTAATTTGTGGTTTGGAGACAATAAACAGATAAGCAGCGACTCAGCTTTAACATTTTCAATTCTAAAGGGTTTTTTAAACATGCTGTATGATTTATGACTTCCGATCTCATTTACCTTAAAAAAAGAAAGCTGAAAGTCCATGCAGAACCCCGGGTGTATTTTGGCTAAAGTGAACACAAGTAAAGTTTTACCTCTCTCAATCCGGGACTCTCGAATTTCCTCGCAGACCCTTTGAAAATCCTTGTCCAGTTCGTGTCTGATGATGGTTCGCATTGTGTCCTTAAGGGCGCACGCACGGTGACGGATGTGACGATCTGACACATGCAAACGATGTCACATAAATATTCAAATATATACATTTTTAATTCATGTTTGGTAAAAATCTAAGAGACAATCTAAACGTTTTTGGCAAAGCAAAATGGCAGACTGGCGAGAGAGAGCACAAACTGCAGTGTTTACTTTTCATCTACTGAAACAGCTCTGCTCCAGGTCATTTCAAAATGTTATCACTGGATATTAAGATCTAGTCACAACAACTTCTAATCCACACTAATTGCGTCTTGAGCTCAGAAAACTTGCTCAGATTAAGACATTTAGTTGAAAATTAGGATCAGAGCGCCTGTCAAAAGAAAGATAATTTCAGTCCTAGTTTTAATTATTCATAATGGTTCATGATCATAATGATCAGGGCCAGGACAGAGATACGAAATGTCATATTGTAAGACAAACAGACTGAAAGAAAATCCTTTATCCCCGTTGCTATTAGCCTGCTCATTCCAGGTCCACATTGTAAGGACTTAATTTTTGTTGTTGTTTTGTGTGTGTGTGTGTGTGTGTGTGTGTGTGTGTGTGGCTGTTTTTTCATGTTTTCACTGCTGTCTGCACAAATTACCCCTTGGGGATAATAAAGTTCACTTGACTAGACTTGATTCATTTAATAAATTTATCCAATGAATGGAAATGACATGCTTCAAATTTCAAGACAAGTTGACTCATGGCTAATGTAAAAAAAATTTTAAAAAATAAATTACGACTTTATTGTCCTCTGCATTTAACCCATCACTTAGGGAGCAGTAGGTTGCCTTTGTGTGGTGCTCGAGGAGCATTCAGGGGATAAAGGTCTTGCTCAGGGACCCAGAAAAGCAGGCTGTGGGATTTGAACCAGGGTACTTGTGGCCTTTCGAGGACGCAAATACCTCTGGTTGTAGTACATTAGTTCAGAGGGAAGTAAAACTTTCCATATAGGAAGTCACGGAACCAAGCCAGTGGTCCATCAGATCTTTGGGGTGGGCTGATCAAAGGAACCTAGTTTGACTGTTTTGAAAAATCCAGCACCACATGTTGGTCTTTTTGCTACTGAAAGTCTGTCTGTCATTCAGATTCCACTCGAAAGACTGTTTCCAGCTCAAATCCACACATTTTCCCCTTTGTTTTGTTCATAAAAATTAAATGTGTGCCAAGATTCCCCATCAGCACAGCAGTGACTGAGCAGGACGGGACTGCATGCCTGTCAAAATTCTGCTAGTTCTGCTAGTGGGAATTACACCTCAATATGGGGTGGTCTTTTGGTTCTGTTTAGTGTTCTGAAAAGACTAAAATTCTTCTTTGTCCATAAATTCTTTCCTCTCAGTGAGATTAGGAATTATAATCAAAATTAGGCCTAGAACTTGCCTTTATTGTTTCTGATACTCATGTAAACTCCAGCTAATCCTTATATTTGAATCAGTTTAGATGATAATATTTTGACCATTCATGTCTGATTCAGAAAATGTGAGATTTTGTTTCTTACACTTCTAATTAGACACTATTTGAGAGCAGAAGAAATGAGGTTTATAATAAGTTTTATTCTGGTTCAATTACTATCGTCTGATTCTCAGAAAAAATCTTAACTGAGGAATTATATCTGATTGATCCAAAATTATTCTTAAACTGAGAATTGTAAAGAAATCTCATTGCCCCTTTGATTTGTGATAAAAATCATTAAATATATTGGTAAAGAATTAATAAAGAATTGAGTTGATATATTATGAGATTGACTAATCTGTATTGTGACATTGTCAGAGGTTAACTTAGTTTATCAACACTACTGAATATGAAACTGAATTTCTTCATGCTCTTTTCGGCCTTCTCATCTTTTTTAAAAGAGCTTTCAACTCATCTGCTTTATGAGTAATAAAAAGTGACAACCGCAGTCTATGCATGATCTGAGACTACACTTGGAATCATCAGCTCTGATTGAGATAGACAGCACACAAGCTCTCTGGATTCTAATGGAAGAGGACTTAAATTCTTCAAATCTCACTACTTCTTCATTTAGTCCCACCTTCCGGGTCTCTGTCTGGGTTGTACTCGAGAGCGTTCTGCCAGATGAGGTATGCGTCTGACATGAACTCATTAACGGTGACATATTTATGCTCATCGATGTTGGACAGCAGTGTGGAGAGGTCCATGGGCTTCTGGATCACCATGAGGTAGTCTGGGACCTGGAAGATGAAGGGTTTTAGAAAATTTTTTCACATCCTGCAAGGAGAAGTAGCGCAGCTTAGGTATACCTAATGTTTACCTTGTTTTAGTTTTACACTTTATTTCTACAGGTTTTCCATAAAAATAACTGATACCTCATCTTATAAATGCCACAGTATTGTTGTCATCTAATATCTGTGTCTGCAGTTTGCCTCTCAGCAGGTTGTGTGCTGTGGCTTTTTGGAAGCACCATGATGAAAACAGCGTTCTGTTCTGCTTCCAGTAAATCAGTTTACCTCCTCTATATCGACAGGTTTGGTGAAGGCCTTGAAGCGGCGGTCCAACATCAACCGCTCTGTGAGGTTACGGAGGAAGAGGCGGAGCTCCCTCAGCACGTCCTCCTCCTGCTCCTCCAGACGGAGGCGTTCCTGCTCGGACATCTGTCTCAGGGGAGGGAGTGGAGCCACGGGAAGGATCTCCAAGTTCTGCGTCACTGATGGCAGAGGACCAGGTAAATAAGGCTGAATGCTTTTACAAGTTTAATTGACCTTTACTGTATACTTAGTGCTATCAGCGTATGAGTGGAACAGAGCACAATGACTTGAGACCTTCAGGAACACTTAGTCACACACTTCCTTTATTCTTTGATAGTGGAGGCTCAGCTGCCTGGTTCAGAATGAGATCCTCGAAGAACTCTGTTCTCTCCTGCCGGGTGGGAACAGTCATGGTATATATCTCCCCATACTCCTTCCGAAACAAAGATTGTATCTGATGATAAAACACAAAAGATATGTTTAAGTAATAATATGTTAACATTTCTTTCTCAATAGGTTTGTTTCTAATTTTGTTTTCCTGCCTTCAAAAAGGTTAAAATGAATTACAAGAATCATCATAAAAACAGTGAGAGCACAGAAGAGTTAAGGAAAACTTTAGGTGTTCACCTCTGGGTCCAGCTGCTGGTGGGGCAGGCTGCAGGTTGCGAGGAGGAGGATGGGAGAGAATGAGGGGATGCTGCCCAGCAAGCTGAGAAACGAGGCCTTGAGAGCTGGTCCTGCTGTGTCCCACCACTGCTGGATGTGAGGAATGTAGATGATGCTGGGAGATGTTCGTTTGGCCTCGCAGAACACCTGATCAGGGGAGAAAGTTCCTTTGAAGCCCTGCTTCAGATTTTGATGTTTTTCTAAATTGTCTTGTTAATTCTTTTAAATTCCTACAGCAGGTTGTTTTTACCACCACTAGATGCTGTAAAGACAGTAGCCCTCCTTATGATGTGCAGGTTGGTAAATAAAAAAGCCAAGTTTTCAGTCTGTATGTATAAATTACAATTTTTACAAAGTAGCTAAGAAACAGGACCCAAATTCAAAGTAAGCTTGTAAACCATTTCTGTTTTAAAAACCTTTTTAAGTGAAAACTTTATAAAGAACTTTGCCATTTAAACATCGCAGCAAAATGTATGATTAAAACGTCTCATTAAAAATGTGCTTATTAAAAAAATAAGACCTGATTTAGATATGCCCCATCCAAATTTTAAATAAATTTGCATCTAATCAAATCATGCAGATGAATACTGACATTTGTGTTTTTCTCATTTCTCTTTTTGTGATCTAAAAAGCTTCGAACTGAGTATAGATGTTTAATAATTTAGATCGAATTAAAGCCTGTGAAGTTGTGTTAGCTTTTTTGTGGGGTTATTTAACAGTTACCTGTGCACAGGCTTCCTCGGGCGAGGTGCAGCTGAACCCGAACAACACAGCAGAATCCAGGCTGTGGACAGTGAAACGCTCCAGGGCGTGCAGAATTGCAGGGGCCAGGTGGGAGGTCTGACCAGAGTCAGGGCGACCAGCCAGGAGCATTCGAGGGCGGTGAGATGTTGGGTGTTTGACTGCACTCCTGCAAGAGCCAGCAGAGCAAAGCAGTAAAAGATATTTTAACAAGATGAGTTTACTTCGGATAGCTACCACATTCTTTTATATGCGATGGAGTTCTGTGCCAGCACACTAAAGTTTTAGATTTGTCTTTGTACTAATGTCATCATGCTGGATTATTTATCTTCCTTTACCCAGATATACACTGGTTTTAATCATGTGGTGTTCAGGTTCACCTGGCAAAGTGCAGGAAGGTTTTGTTTTGGGAGGTGGAAGGAGCAGAGATGCTGGAGGTTGAGGAGCCTTCGTCTATGCCACTCATCAGACCATCATTAACGATATCAGAGGTCAGATCTTACATAAAGATGCAGATATAAAATTTCAAATAAGATTCTATATAATAACTCAACAGAGGCGCCTCCAGCCTTCAGCTCTTACTCACCCGGCTCCCTCTTCCTCTTCATCCCCTGTTCAGCGTGTGGAAACAGCTTCTGCAGAACCTCCAGTATGTGGCTCAGTGCGTCGCCCAGCAGGGGCTGAACCACCGTCGACAGCGGTTTTGTAGGACAAGCGTTGGACCGTTGAGAGGCTGGCTTCATCTTCCTCATGGCTGCCACAAAGTCACAGCTGCTAACGGAGATGGAGGAGACGTCCAGCAAAAGCTTCTGTGAGGTGGCGTAGATCTGTGGGTAGCGACGACGCAGTGCGCACAGCGCCGCTTCGGTGCACACCGCCCTAATGTCAGCACCACAGTAACCTGTAAAAGGTCAGAATTTAGTGAGGTCCTTTCATTAAAAAAAATAATGTAACAAATAACATAAGATATGTAAATTTTCATCCTACCTACCAACACATTTTTCTGCAAGTTCATCCAGAAAGTCTTCTGAAGGAGGAGGTTTCCACAGCCGGGTGTGGATCTTCAGGATCTCTTTGCGAGACTAAAACATAAAGAGTTGAAATCATGAATACCTTGGTGTAAATATAGTTCGGCTTATGAATTCTAGCAAAATTGCACAATAAATACAGAATTATTAACAGATAACATACTCTCAATTAAACACTAAAAACATGTGATACCTCCAAAATTTTTCATTAACTAAAAAGAAATAATACACAATGCTTATATTAATATTCATAAACAAAATATCATAAAGTCTTAATAAGTTAAACTACCATATAAAACATTAGAAACTAATTTAGAAAGTACGGGCAGATCATGAAAAGCAAGACAACATCAAAGTTTTACCTCTTTGTCAGGAAGGCCAAACAGAAACTCCCTGTCAAAGCGTCCGGGACGCCGCAGAGCCGGGTCGATGGAGTCCAGCCTGTTTGTGGCTCCGATCACCACAACTTCCCCTCGACTGTCAAACCCGTCCATCAGAGCCAGCAGAGTCGACACAATTGAGCTACAGAGGGTTGAAAATAAGTCTGTGATTATTTACAGCCATAGAAAGAGAAGGGGAAACGATTTAAATGTCAGGTTTTTAATCTGTCTTATTGTTTTATTGATTTTGCTCTTATTGTTGGGCGGCTGTGGCTCAGGCGGTGGAGTTTGTCCTACCACCGGTGGGTTGCCGGTTCGAACCCCCGCTCTGTCTGTATCAGTCGTTGTGTCTTTGGGCAAAACACTTTACCCTCCTTGCCTGCTGATGGTGGTCAAAGGGCTTAGTGGCGCCTGTGTATGGTAGCCTCACTTCTGTCAGTCTGCCCCAGGGTAGCTGTAGCTCACCACTGTCAGTGTGTGTGTGTGTGTATGAATGACTGATTTTAGTGTAAAGTGGGTCTCTTGATAAAGCGCTCTACAAGTGTTCATTTCTTGTTTTATGTATTATATGGTTCTTGATTTTACATGTGTTGCAGCTGTGGTTGCTTTAAGGTTAAAGACTATGAAGACCTGTGAATCTGATCTTGTTTGCTGGATCGAACCGGAGCCAAGCCATCAATCTCATCAAAGAAGATGATGGAGGGGCGTCTCTGATAAGCCTAATGAACAGGCAAAGGGGAAAAATGGACAGATGAGAGGTGATCATTCAGGAGTATCAACTTTCTCTATCATCTCTTTTTCTCTGTGGTCTTAAGCGAGTCTCTGGATGCTTTTTAGCTATTGAGGTGCTGAAAACATTCTTAAAGAAAAACTACATTTACCTTACGTAAAAAATTACATCATTATTTTTGGCTGTATTTGATTAAGGTTAATTAAACTGTTTTCAAAAACCTATGATGTTGCTGAAACCATTTCTTGAACCTGTTTTTACAGCAATGTCTGCAGTAAGCCAGCAGGGGGCAGCCCAGGTACATCAGATAAATCTGCCACTGAAGGTTTAAAGTTACCTGCTCAAACAGCAGCCGCAGCTGCCGCTCTGACTCGCCCACCCACTTGCTGAGGCAGTCGGCTCCCTTCCTCATGAAGAAGGATACCTTCCTGTTGCCATGGCTACATTCACTGGCCAGCGCCCGGGCAACCAGCGTTTTTCCGGTCCCAGGGGGGCCGTAGAACAGACAACCTCTGAAAGTGACAAAAACAACTTTTTTTATTTGTTTTTAATAAATAAAGCTAAATGTTGCTTTGCGGTTGAGAAGGTATATAAATCCTGTAAAGTTGTTCATCATCTGTGTGAGTTACCTGGGAGGCTGAATCTTGAAATTGTCAAAGACTTCTGGGTAGAGAAGAGGAAACATGACCATCTCCTTTAGAGCTGAGATGTGACCTGAGAGTCCACCAATGCTATCAAAGCCCACCTGAGGAGAGAACACAGTAAACAAGAAAAGAAAAAAAGATAATCAAGCAGAAATATTTTTGGGGATGGGCCAAGAAGAGAACTAGATGGGAAACAGGTGAAGTGTAGCAAAGGGAAAGCATGAGGCTCTCATCCTGGCCAGTGACAGATTTGATGTTTTTCCCACTGGGAGCTGTAACTTACCAACTGATCAATGGCCATGGGATCGATGTCTGCCAGACCAGCTCCCGCAGCCAGCTTGTCTCTGCGAGTACTAAAAAGTTCCTCTGTACGCAGACCGAGTGCGCGGCAGCTTCAAGGGTGGAGTTTAAAAAACATGATCATCGGTGAAATAAAAGAAGACACCAATCAAAGAAAACTGCACTTAATGTTTTTGAGTACGAAACGATTTAAAAAGTCACATCTGGTGCATAAGGTGAAAACATAAGCCCAACATTGTGGAAAATGAACTCACTAACTTTTGGACAGTTGCCAGTGAGTTAGTATATTTGTGAAAAAAATCTGAAAATTTTTAGTAAATATTTTAGCACACCTGCACACTTTCTATCAACTGCACAGTATACTGAATAGAGATAATTTATGTTACAGCCCTCAGTGAAGAGATCTGGTGTCTCTGCCAACCTGCTAGAGGCCTTTTTATCCTCATCATCTGAGTCATCGTCATCAGAGTGATTTGACCACACGCTCTGAGTGGTTCTGATGGAAAGAAGAAAAGCAAATGAGTGATGAGGGTCTTAGATCGAGCAAAAAAGATGCAATTCCTGTCAGAAGTTCACAAAAACACACTTCGCAGGCATTAATGCTATATTCCTGCTGGGCTTTTAACGTTGTATTTGAACTGTTCTTTTCCAGGGGTGAAAAAATACAACTGCAATGAGTTTTAAAGACATTAATTTTGTGCAAATTTGCAGAATTATGGTCGATTTTCTCTAAACCAACTAAGAAGTACATTTTACATACTGACTCAAATGTATACATTCATTAGACCTAAACATTTTACAGTGAGTGTTTTCAGGGGTCACAAATGTAGTCCTATTATCTTCCCATAAGTCAAGTCAAGTCAAGTTTATTTCTATAGCGTCTTTTAGCAACAAGGCACTCAAGGTGCTGTACATAAGGCAAAACATTACAATGATACAGAGAATCAAACAACAGAGGTAATAAAAAAATAAATAAAGAGAATAGAATGAGGGATAAGAAAACGAAAGGAAAATTGGACTGAAAACTTAACTAATAAGGTTTAGATAACACATTCAAAGGCCACTCTAATCAAATAAGTTTTTAATCTTAATTTAAAGCAACTTAGGGTTTCGGCGCTTTTACAGTTTTCTGGGAGATTAGTGGAGCATAAGAACTAAAACCTGCTTGTTTGGTTCTGGTTCTGGGTATGCAGAGTAGATTTGAGCCAGAACACCTGAGAGGTCTGGGTGGTTGATACACTGACAACAAGTCTGTAATGTATTTTGGTGCTAAGCTATTCAGTGATTTATAGACTAACAGAAGTATTTTAAAGTCTATTCTCTGAGCTACAGGGAGCCAGTGTAGCGACTTTAGAACCGGGCTGATGTGCTCCACTTTCTTAGTTCTAGTGAGGACTCAGGCAGCAGCGTTCTGGATCAACTGCAGCTGTCTGATCCACTTTTTAGGCAGACCTGTGAAGACACCGTTGCAGTAATCAATTCTACTAAAGATGAATGCGTTAATTAGTTTTTCAAGGTCCTGCTGAGACATTAGTCCTTTAATCCTGGAGATGTTCTTTAGGTGATAGAAGGCTGACCTTGTTACTGTCTTCATGTGCCTCTGAAGGTTCAGGTCTGAGTCCATCACTACACCCAGGTTTCGAGCCTTACTGGTGGTTTCTAGCCGTATTAACTGAAGCTGTGTGCTAACTTTTAAACACTCTTCCTTTGGTCCAAAGATTATTACTTCAGTTTTGTTTTGATTCAGCTGAAGAAAAGTTTGGCACATCCAAGCATTGATTTCTTCTAAGGATTTACCCAGCACTTGAATGGGTTCATAGTCACCTGGTGACATCGTAACATATAGCTGATTGTCGTCTGCATAGTTATGATAACTTTTGTTGTTGTTTATTAAAATCTGAGTTAGGGGGAGCATGTAGATATTGAATAGGAGGGGCCCTAAGATGGACCCTTGGGGAACGTAACGTGATTTTTGTGGTCTCTGATGTAAAGTTACCTACTGACATAGTTTATTTGGTGAAATTGGGAAATTTGGTCAAAATCAGTTCTAGTTGGAGACAGCTTTGGTGCTGGAGTTGATGTGGATGCGCTGACTGCCCCTCTGATCTTTTGGGTTTTGTCAGTGAAGAAGTTAGCAAATTCATTGCAGGCCCTGGTAGAGTGGAGTTCAGATGCTACAGTTACAGGAGGGTTTGTTAACCTGTCGACCGTAGCAAATAATGCATGAGCATTGTTAATGTTCTTGCTGATGATCTCAGAAAAAGAAGATCCCTTTTCATTTTTTCAGTTGTAGGTTATCTGTATAGTCTTTTTTAAAGATAATATAGGAACCTGGAGTCCATTTTTTGCCACCTGTGTTTAGCTTTTTTTCGAAACTCTTTTTTTTAAATTTGACTGGGGAGCACGTGTCCACGGAGACATTTTTTTTCCCCAGAAACGACTCTTTTTAATTGGAGCAATTGAACAATGATGTCCGAGATTTTAGAATGAAAGTTATCTACCAGCTCATCTACAGTGTTAGGGGCAAAGTGGAGGTAGAAGAGTAAAATCTGGTTAAAAGGTTTCAGCAGCACCGTCCTTAAAGATGCGTTTTTTAATAATGTCTCTTGGCAAACTGAGCATTGGAGACGATGCTTTCAAAAAAACAGAAAAAAGGGGGGGTCAAGAAATAGGGCCAACCTTTCAGTTAGACCACATTGGGAAATATTTAGACCCTTAGTGTGATCAAGTCCAAAATATGTCCCTTTTTTGTGCGTTTGCTGTTAACATTTGAGTCAAAAAAAAAATTTGTAAGGTGTCCATAATCTATTGCATTCTGTCTTAGGTTTGTCCATGTGAATTTTAAGCCCCCCACAAAAATTTAAACCAAATCAAAATATCACAGATAAAAGCTCATTAAAATCACTGAAAAAGTTTTTTTTTAAATGAGGGGCCGTAAATATTCAAAAAACATGGTTCGGCCCAGGGTCTTCCCCGAGACCCAAATATTCAAAAGAGTCAAATTTGCCAGAAATACTTTTTTACACTTTAGTAAAATCTTTAACCAAATGGCCCCCCCCCACCTTTTTTTTGCTGCTGCTTCACAAAGAAAATTTTAGTTAGAGGCGTCGACTATCAGAATGGGAGCTTCATTAAATTCATTAAGAGTAACTCAGATCGTGGTCAGTAATGAATATTGATTAAAAAACCTTTTCCTGACAGAGACAAAGTTCAATAAGCCAGTTTTAGATTTGGTGTGATATTTAAAGTTTAGGCTTTTTTTTAGTTTATTACTGTTCCCTTTTCCTTTTGGGTTTTTCTTTCTGACACTTTAAGCACAGAGATTTTACAACTATCTCCATTAGGGGGCCCCAAATTTTTCCTGGACATGTCATTTTTAGTTACCCCTGGGGGGCCCCGCTGTTCACAGAGAATTGATTTGAAAGGGCCTGATTTTGAGGAGATAGATTTGGAGGTGGGGGGCTTCCCCGGCATTTTGGGAAAATGTTTGGTCAGTGCAGGGGCCCGGCTACAGGGGTGTTGAATGGAGAAGATGTCAGAGCCATTTGGGTCCCGATCGTAAGAGCTCCTTTCATGTTATCAGAATCCAGTAAAGCAAAAAGCGGGCTCAGTGGGGAGATTGGAGAGTTCTGTGCGGTCTGGGTCAGGGTCTGGGGTGAGGGGGGTATAACGGGGGGTCCACTTCTCCTGTGGGTTTCAACAGGTAGACCTTTTGTGATGACCTCTCTTTCTCAGCCAACTGGCCGGTTGTTTCTGCTGGAGCTGTTGGAGGCAGCGTTATCATTGTTGTTGATACTCCATGTTCTCTGCTGAAGGTCGAAGCTGCTGCCGGATTATTTACCTAATAAAAAGACTAGATGTGAGACTTCTGGCTCCCGGCTCGTTCAAACAGAAACCATCTTGCTTGAAGAGGCGTCTTTTTTCCCAAAAAATATTAAAGTTGTCGATGAAGTTCACAGATGTGGTAGCACGTTTTTTTTAACCACTTATTAATCATCAGAAGTCTCGAAAAAATCTAATCTCCACAGAAAATCGGTGCAAAGGGTCCGCTGAGAAACACCTTAATATTGAGACCTCCAACAATATTCAGATGAAGAGTGAAATCCTCCTTCAGTCCTTCTTACGTCATCCATGGCTCCACAGTGTATAAGAAGGTTTTCTAGAGACGGGCGCTTTTCTGTGATTCCCAGAATATTCTCTGAGATATCAGACACGTTACTGGTACCAATCATAACTTCTGAGTTTTTCTTGTTGCAGAAGTTTTTAATCCCATCCACAGCTGTGTTGCCCACTATTAGGGTTCTTGGTCCGGTGGGGCGCTTTTTCTCTGGCAATTTAGGAGAAGACTGTTTAGAATGAAGGTTGTTCTCAAACCTTTTATTGTTCTCAGAAGATGGATCATTTTCCTGGTTTTCATTCTGTAGTGGGGACAATCTGTTTTTGAGGGAACTCCATTATTTCCAGCTGTCTCACTCCTATCAGTTGTTGTGACAGCAGCTCGCTGTCGAAGTCTCCTTTTTCCAGGGGAAACGGGGGCGTTTCTCTGTAATTCTGGCCATTCTAATTTATTTAATTGCTGAAATCTTCCAGTGAGTCGTCCACCTTGATTTTTTGGGCATGCGCCTCAAACACGCCAGGAGGGTAGATTTATTCTCCGTGTTCTGTTTGCCTACTGAGTTGTTGAGCTGGCTGTCACTGTTTGGGATCACAGGCAGAGTTGAATCATCGCTGTACCCCATATTCACTTCCACATTCACTTCTAGTCGATGGATTTTCATCTCCAAAACAGCCAATTTCTGTAAAAGTTTGTCGAAGTCCTCTGTGGTGAAGGGAAGCATTTTGTGCTGATTAGCTGTCGTCAACTTGTCCTGCTTTTGAGTTCGATTATAAAAACATCAAAATCCTTTAGAAAAAAATAAATTATAAAAATAATAATAATAGAGATAAAAAGTTAAGAGTAAAAGAATGCAAGCAAGCAGGCAGCTTAGGAGAAAAGCGTCTGAGCAGGCAGAGAGGAGGAAGTGGAAAGCTTGATAATTAAGTGATCATTATTGACAGCATCATAACTCATAATGATGTAAAAGGAACTCTAAAGCAGGACTGCACGGTGGTGCAGTTGGCGGCACAGTTGCCTTGCAGCAAGAAGACCTCCGGCCTGGGATCTTTCAGCATGGAGTTTGCTTATTCTTCCCATGCATGCATGGGTACTCCAGCTTCCTCCCACAGTCCAAAACATGACTGTTAGGTGAATTGGTCTCTCTAAATTGACCTTGGGTGTGAATGGATGTGTGCATGGTTGACTGTTGTGTGTGTCTCTGTGTTGTCCTGCGATGGACTGGCAACCTGGCCAGGGTGTACGCTGCCTCTCACCAGTTGACCACTAGAGATAAGTACCAGCTCCCCCATGATACACATGGAAGAATCGGGTATAATAATGGATGATGGAACTGAAGCTTTCAGAAGGAACATTTAGAAGATTTAGACAAGCAGAGAATGTGTATTTCTAAAATAAGAGCATTCCAAAATTATTTCAAACATTTACATAAGTACCAGTTATTCAAATGTGTCACCACCTTTGCCAATGTCTACTATAAGACCCAAACTGTGAACCTTAGATAAGAAGTTACATAAATTAGAGAAGTTGTTAAGAATAACCCAGAGACCACCAGGTCTCTAGCCTAATGTAAGGAGGAAACTGCTGCAACACCAGCACAACTGTCCACAATGAGGTAATTTTATTATCTCCATTAACTGGGAAAGGTGCTAACCAAGTCCCTGCTACAAACTGACCCCTACCTACAAGGACATGCTGAATACCTCCTAGGGAGAATTGTATATGATTTATGCTCAGACAAGACAAAAATTGAGCTGTTTGGCCAAAATGACCAGAAATATATCTGGTGGAGTCAAAATAAGAGGATTCAAGCCAAAGAACATTGTACCAAATGTCAAGCATGGTGGTGATAGCAGCATGCTGTGGGCTTGTTTTGCTATGAATGGTACAGGTGCACTGCACAAAGTGAGTGAAATAATAATTGTAAGAGAGCTAAAAAAAAACAAAGGCCAACACCTCAAGTCTATTGAAAATGTATGAACTGCGCCTAAAGGCCAACTCTGTGGAAGGAAACTGAGCAATTAAAATGAACTCAGCAACTGAAATGAACTCTGGCCAAGATGAGGGGTCAAATTTCCAGCCAAATGATGCCAGAATGATGTTGATGGCTACAAATAAAGTGTCATCCATTCTTGTTATTAAAAATCATTGAAGTTGCATCTATATTTTCCCGTGGAACTTTTTAAAATATGTCAGAGAAGTATAGGAAGCACAGCATCATTATGGCATCGATGATAATTACATGTAAACTTAGAACAGCAACTATACCTGTGTTTTGTATGCTTCAATAAATGGTGGAAAAATATTACTCTCTTCCAGGTGGATTTTTTCCTAATCTGAAAACATTTTGACTTATTTAGACAGGTCTAATTGTGTATCCAAAATGTTTTTTGTTCTTCAATTAATTTCCTGTTTAAAGATGAGACAGAATGTTGTATCCACGGTGTCACCTGAAGACTCGCCTGCGGGTCGTGTTGGTTCCCGACGGGTTGATCTGGAAGCTTCCTTTCAGGAACTCTAAACATTAAATAAATAAAAACAGAAATCATGATCTGGGTCAACATATTACTATTTAATAGTAACAGTAAAAACATATTTAATATGTTTTTAATAAGAAAATGTGGTTAACATCATATTCATTTTTCATGTTTCATGTGCCGAGGGTATAGCCCTGTATATGAGGTCTCTGTGTGGAGCGGTGAGCAGAACTGACCGCTGCTGGGTCCTTGGTACAGCGATGAAGCTTGGCCCAGTCTGGTGTTAAAGTCCTGGTTCACACTGCAGTTATTGTCCTCATCCGCAGTTGTTCCAAGCCCACTATCTACATCAGCGGTATCACCTGGAAATACCAGAGAAGAAGAAATTTGATAAACGCCCGTCCTGTTTCTTACTCTCCTCCGGCTGCTTCATGTTTACACAAACCGTTGTCATCTTCAGTGTCACTAAGGTCTCGTTGCAGTGGTACTGGTGTTTTCTTCTTCTGGGCTTTAGAGTAAATCTTCTATAAATAAATAAAGACATACAATTAAAACTTGATCAACAAAATGCAAGTATTGTATTAAAAAGACTCAAATTACATCAGCTTTTATTTTCAAAACAACATTTTACAGTAGTTTAGACATCAGACTGCGTTCTTTTAGTTTAATATTTTTAAATTGTAAAACTAGACTTATATTATTGACATATGTGCTTCAACTTATTCTGAAACACTCAAATAAAACCTCCACCACCCTATCTTGTAATTTGTTAAATAGCTTTGCTGTTGGCACAAGTATCATTTAAACCATAAAACAGAATTCCCCTGTNAGGTTTGGGTCTCAGTCGCAGGTCATGGGTCTTGCAACAGGATACTGACCCAAAGCACACAGCTAAAAACACCCAAGAATGGCTAAGAGGAAAACATTGGACTATTCTGAAGTGGCCTATATGAGCCCTGACCTAAATCCTGTTGAGCATCTTTGGAAGGAGCTGAAACATGCCGTCTGGAAAAGGCTCCCTTCAAACCTGAGACAACTGGAGCAGTTTGCTCATGAGGAGTGGGCCAAAATACCTGCTGAGAGGTGCAGAAGTCTCATTGACAGTTATAGGAATCGTTTGATTGCAGTGATTGCCTCAAAAGGTTGTTCAACAAAATATTAAGTTAAGGGTGCCATCATTTTTGTCCAGGCCTGTTTCTTGAGTTCATTTTTTAAAATAATTCTGTTGAAGCATGTTTGAAAAACAATGTCTGACTTTCATTTGTTCATTTTCATAGAATTTTTATTCATTATTACCTTTGTCAGATTCAAGTTATTTCTGTGACCATTGTGGGTTTTTCTTTCATTAACTGAGAGGTACCAACAATTTTGTCTACGTGTGTAGAGGCTACACATGTATTTGTGAACAGAAAACATTGAAAACATTTAATGGGATTCCAAGAAGTGCAAATAAACAGTTTAAACACATTGCAGCCATATTTTGATTTTGAGGTTGAGGTATGAGAGAAACCATCTTTCTTTCTTCGATTTCTGACTCCTGCAGCCTTCTTGCTTGTTTCTGCGGCTTGAAACTTTTACTTCAAACATGGATACAAATGTAAATTTTCTTTAGATTGGTTTGTGACAAACAGAAAATGGAATTAGAGTTGTGTTAATACTTTTAAAGGTGTGAAACAGTATTTAAGAAACTGATATAGTAGAAATGCATCACTTCAACCAAACTGAAACATTATTGGGAGCAAAAATGAAACTTAAATGTACTAGTAATAACTTGTGCTCAACAATAAAACCACACATTACATGCCACCACGCTAATATTAAGCTCATAATGAAATGAAATAAATAAATGAATATAAATAAATTAAATAAAACATATTGTATATAAAATGGACTTCAGAGGAATTTCACATCAGGCAAAAATTAACATTAGCTGTATTTTGTTAAGGGGAAAACGTCTGAAACATCTTAAACTCGTCATTTCTGCATTTTGGTAGTGGTCGCCAACCTTCTCTGCAAATCATCATGCCTGTATGTTTGCACAGAAACATGATGAAAAATGATTTATCAGAAATATTTTCCAGATCATGTTAAAAACTAGATGCTGACAATCCAGTTTGTTTTACTTTTTCCTCATGGATGTCTTTAAAGTTGTTCTAGGAAACAGCATCAGCTTAAAGTTAAGTGAGTTGATCACAGTCATAATTGTGCTGCATGTCCTCTATGCTGGAAACATAAAGATAAACTCAAAGAAATCAGATGTTATTTTCAGTAAAGCAGGTGTTAAAGTACTTTAGTCTAGAAAAAAGCTGCAAGCTGGTCTTTAAAGACACTCAAAGAGTTTGTCTCTACTACTGTGACTCTGTTATGTTACTTCTGCTGATACTTTTATTGTCATTCAGTGATTCTCAAAGTGTGGGGTGCAACTCCTGAAGGCAACGATGTTGCAACCCAGACTTCACAATCAACAAAGCAGTGTTTCCATGGTAACAGGACAGCACAAGGCAGCTCTAAGGGAATCTTTCCAGCCATCTTCCTGTGGTCTGAAGCTCCATGACAAGCAGCACAGAAGAAGCTGATTTCCTGGATGGTTTTAGAGTGAAAACCTTTCAGCGCTGCCTTAAATAAGGTCATGACCTTTCTGAGTGCTGATGATATAAGCAGCGGGAACTGAGGTGTCCCTATGTGAGACCTTTGAAAGAGGAGGACAGAAACAGATGAAGAAACAACTAAACTCATGAGGATGGATACCTTGATGCTGAAGTTACAGTGAAGAGAAAAAAATGATCAGAAACCTGTTTGGTGACCGACGGTCACCTAGCAGCAAACATCACCCTCTGCTTGTCGTACTCCTGCAGGTTCTGCTACAGAGCGTCAATGCTGTTCACCTAAGCAAGGGAAGAACACAACTGTACACGAGGACGCAGCAACATATAGGTGAGAAGTGTGTGTGGATGTAGCAAGCAACAACACATTACTGACCTCCTGGTTGTTTAGTGTCAGAGAAGTTTTGTTCGTCAGGCTCACCAAATACTCTTCTAACCTGTCAACTTTGTCCTGCCCTGGTATGCCTGACTCATCTACACCTTATAAAGACACAACCAACATAACAGATCTTAGTTGCACACAATATTTTTTAGCATCCAATTATTTGTCTTCTATTTCTACCGTTCACTATGTTTTTCACACCTCTGACTCCTCTGGCTGTACTGAAGGGCCAGCGATGGTAGCAGCAAGCTGGATGGAGGTAGCAGCCTGGTAGGTGGCAACAGGCTGGATGGAGGCAGACGGCTGGATGGAGACAGCAAGCTGGTAGGTGGTGGCTGACTGGGTGGAGTCAGCAGAATGGAAGGAGGCAGCAGGTTGGTCAGAGGCAACAGGCTGATAGGTGGCAGCAGGCTGATAGGTGGCAGCAGGCTGGATGGAGGCAGCAGGCTGGTCAGAGGCAGCCGGCTGATAGGTGGCAGCAGGCTGATAGGTGGCAGCATGCTGATAGGTGGCAGCAGGCTGGATGGAGGCAGCAGGCTGGTCAGAGGCAGCAGGCTGATAGGTGGCAGCAGGCTGATAGGTGGCAGCAGGCTGGATGGAGGCAGCGGGCTGGTCAGAGGCAGCAGAATTTCTAGAATTGTGCCGCTCAAGGTGGCAGCAAGTTGGAGTATCTCTGTTAATTTTTTATCCTGATTGGTTCTTTTCGGGAACTCAAATTCCTCCTGGGGTGGACGATAGACCTCTTTGGTATCAGCTGGGAGGATTTTTCCTAATTGTTTTCTACTTTTGGACATTTGTTATGATACTTCACCATGGCAACGGGGTTGTTTCTTACAACCGGGAGCAGCTGATCTCAAAAGCTCAAATAATACTTCACCTACAACCCAAAATCCCTGATGGGTTGAATAGGAGACGCCGTGGATGCAGAGCAGGAGCAAAGAGTAGAGAGAGAAGGAGAAAGTTCAAACCATCTCTTCTGTCGATTATGATGGGCAATGTGAAATTGTTGGGAAACAGGTTGGATGAACTCCAAGCCCTACAAAGGACCCTGCCAGAGTATTGGGAATGTAGTATTATATATTTCATTGAGACATGGCTGCAGGATCATATCCCTGACTCCAGCGTCTCTCTGCCAGGCTTTCTGACCATACAAACAGACAGAGATTTAAAGAGGAGTGGCAAATGTAAAGGAGGTGGACTGGCATTACTTGTGAACAACAGATGGTGTGATCCTGGACATGTTACTGTGAAGTGTCATCTCTGCAGTCCAGATATTGATCTGTGAGCAGTAAGTTTTCGTCCATTTTATTTACCCAGAGAGTTCACCAGTGTTATTTTGGCAACAGTATACGTTTCACCTTCTGCTGTTGCCGACACCGCATGTGATGTCATCAGCTCAGTTGTTGCTTTACACACAACATCTCAATGCGTTTGTGGCAATATCTGGCTATTTTAACCATGTTTCACTCTCTGCTACACTTCCAACTTTTGAGCAGTTTGTCAGCTGCTCTACCAAAGAAAACAAAACATTGGATTTGTTTTATGCAAATGTCAAGGACTCATACATTTCTAAAACAATACGTCCTCTAGGCAAATCAAATCACAATCTTGTTTTTCTCAGTTCGAAATATAATTCCCTTGTCCAGAGGCAACCTGAAATAAAATGTGAGATGATGGTCACAGGAAGCTGAAGAAGCCCTGCGAGGTTGCTTCGAGGCTACAGATTGGGTGTCATACCTGCTTGTGTTTTGAGTTCTTGAGCTTGTGTTTTTGTTATATTACCTGGTCCAGTCCTTTGTTTTCTGTCTCCCTGCACCCCAAACCCACACCTGTTCTGTGTTTTCCCCTTATTGTCTGGCCACGTTTGTCATTGGTTCCCCCTGCTGTTCAGTTATGTATTTAAGCCTGTTTGTTTCCTTTGTTCCCCGCTGGTTTCTTATGTGAAATTATGTCTGATCTTGTGTGTTTTCTACCCTGTCTAATCCAGCCACCTGCAAACTTTGAGCTTCTGGAGTTCTTCCCCGCATATTCCTCCATCATAAAACCAAACTATGACAGAAGGAACCAGCCAACGGTACCAAGCAGGGAGAATGGAGAGGGAATTCGAAAGGGGTGAGAATCTGGTCAAAAGGTGCTCTCACCAGGTGACCTCTCCCAGCTCACCATGGAGGAGGTTGGAAATAGCTGGCAACCTTCAAGACTGGCTAGAGGTGTGGAAGGATTTTTTTTCCAGATCCTTGGATTAACAATACCATTGAGGCTGAGCCTCAAAGGGCCCTGGGTGAAATCGCCGCTTCTTTGAGGAGGGCTCCTACCCCGCCCTCCGCTCGCCTCTCCACCGAAGCTTGACACGACTTTCCGGCTCATGATTTAGCTCCTGAGAAGCCATCGCCACTGCCCCCGACTCCTAGTCCTGTTCCTGAGTGGTCCAAAGATGAACTGGCTTCACACCCTGATCCGGTCCCTGGTCATGTTCCGGAGGGGTCCCAAGCCGAGCCGCCCTCACACTCTGTTCCTGTCCGTGAGGGGCTCGTGGACGGACTGCCTCCACTTCCTGCTCTTGTTCCAGGTCCTGTACTGGAGGGTTTCGAGGACGAACTGCCTCCATCCCTGGTTCCCGTTCCGGAGGAGTTCGTGGACGAGCTGTCTACACTTCCTGTTCTTGTCCTTGAGGGGTGCGAGAACGCACCCTCCCCGCCTGCTGTGCCTCGCCGGCTCCGCCACAGATCTCCACGGCCTTGCTGAAGGTCCCAACGGTCTCGGCACTGCTTGCCTGGGTTCCAGCGGTTTCTGCACCATGCCTCTGAGCTCCACCGTGGATTCTCCTGGTCCCGCCGCCAGCCGTCAGATCGGCTCCTGCGTCGCCGGTCTGCAGACCGCCTGCTCCTACATCGTCAGCCTGCAGATCGCCTGCTCCTACATCGGCGGCTTGCAGATTGCTTGCACCTACATCGCCGGCCTGCTGATCGCCCACACCTATGTCGTCGGCCTGCTGATCGCCTCAACATGCTTATGCTCCCTTTGCCTTCACCTTCCACCTGTGTGTCTCAAGAAGTCAGGTGAAGCAACAACTGTAAAGACTGAACCACAATAATGCTGCAGGTCCAGATAGTGTCAGCTCTAGAGTCCTTTAGGCCTGTGCAGAGCAGCTCTGTGGAATTCTGCAGCACCTCTTCAACCTTAGCCTGGCCCAGAAGAAAGTTCCTGTGTTGTGGAAGACCTCTTGTCTTGCTCCAGTACCCAAGAAAACTCACGCATCAGTCCTCAATGACTGTTGCCCTGACATCCCACACCATGAAGGTCCTAGTGAGACTCCTGTTGGTCCACAACTTAAGCTTTTGCTTATTCAGGTGATTGTCGCTTGAGTTGAAGATGCCATCATAAACCTGCTTCAAAAAACCCACCGTCATCTGGACAAAGCCAGCAGCACTGTGGGGATCATGGTCTTTGATTTCTCCAGAACATTTAACACAATTCAACCTGATTTGCTTTGTCAGAAACTCCAGAAGACTCAGGTGGAGGCCTCAACAATCTCCTGGATCAAAGACTATCTGACAAATAGACCACAGTTTGTGAGACTGAAGGGTTGTGTGTCTAACCAGGTAGTCAGCAGCACAGGAGCACCATAGGGGGCTGTACTCTCACCATTCCTCTTCACTCTGTACACCTCAGACTTCCAGTACAAGACAGACTCCTGTCACCTGCAGAAATACTCAGATGATTATGCAGTTATGCACATTTTTCTGCAACATTCATTTTTTTCTCACTAGAAAATTACTAACATTTCTGCTTTGCCTTACAATGTAATTCCTCACCCAAGGAAAAATAACCTCCACCAGCTGGTTATGTTGCCAATCTGGAAAGAAAGTAGTTAGAATAGAAGCAGTTTCAATAGGAACAGGGACCAAAATGGTTGATCATTAATAGCATGTGGAATCAAACAACAAACATAACAACTGTCATTCCTTATCTTCCTCACAGTTTGACGCATCAAGTAATGAATCCCTCTTCGAATCAGCTGATGAGTATTATTGGCATAATTACTCAGATTAGTCACACATTGTCTTAGCTGTACCTTTTCCCAAATAAACACAGGAGTAATAAAAACTTGTAATACCAATCATCAGCATCAGAACAGATCATCTTCCATATAGCTGCATCGTGACCTTGAAGTGGAATGTCCTTTCTTCGGTTACTGAAAAAACAAACATTTTTTTTCCAAAGAAAAAAAAATCATAAAAAAAATTATAAATCCTGTTTCCCCTCTCCAGAGTGGCTTCTGCGCTTTCAAGCTCCCCTTTTTTTACCCAAAATAGTACAGTGGGGGGTCGTTTTGGAAGCCCCTCAGGGCAGGGGTTTTAAAACCCCAGGATGCTGCTCAGGTGGTTTTCCCATGAAACCCCTTTTTCCAGTGTAGCATAGACCCCGGGGTGTCACGTTCTGCTACCCCTTTGGACAATGGTGTAGGATCTGATATGGCCAACCCAGCATCTGGACTTCAACTGTGTTCTCTTTGGAATCAAGGGGAGTGGATTTGGGAAAAGGGGTTTTTTTTTCAGCAATGCAGCTTTCAAAATCTGTGAAATTTGAAAAAGCACAGTGGACAGGTTTTTTTGACAGTAAAAAAAATCCTCTTCACACAAAGATGGGAAAGGGTTTTAAGAAATCTTAGCAATACCCCATGCCCAAAAACTAGGAGCCCCTGTCCAAAACAGAACTTCAAAAGTCTCGCTCATAAAAAAAAAAACCCAAAAAAAGCAACCCCTTCCCAACCCTTGGCTTAATTTTTTTAAATTTTAAAAGTCCCTTTTTAAAAGCCTAGGTGCTTAAATTACATGAACTTCATCAAAACATCCAGCAAAATCAAAAAGAATTAATCTTCTCACTCCACCTAGTATACTAGCAGTGCCCATCAACTAAATATTTAATATTAAAAAAATGTGACATATGAAAGGGGTTTTTGGGGGAAGGTCAATTATTCCCTATTTTTCAGAATACCCAAAAAAAAAATTTTAAAAAAAATGGTCTAATCTTGTGGGATGTAAAATTTAAACAAAAAAAATCAAAACCATACTTTTCAGAATTTTTTTTCAGAATTTTGTGATCTTAAAAGGGAAAACAATGCACCATTTTTTAAAAAAAAAGGGCCCAACGTCTCTTTCGCTTTTTGTCACCTAAGTCCTCACTGGAGGTATGAGCTACCCTTTTTTTCCCATGAGTGCTAAAAATTTTTTGTAATTCATTCTGACATTCCTCTCTTCTGGCGCAGGGTCCAACCCATGCGAAAAATCCAGCAAAAAAAGTATAAAAAACTTCCAGTCACCAGGATCACATTACATAAAAACCACAGAAATGAATTCTGACAAAAGGTTGACACTATGAAATTAAAAAAACGCAACAAAACAAAATAAAATCCAGATGTTTCTAACCCCGTAATTCAGTTCCATTAAAAACAAAACGCAAAACTTCAGATGTTGTGCCAATTCATCAATGTCTCACTTAGAAATAAGTCCACATATCATCCTGTTTTGTCTTTGTATGAAGATGAGTATTAGATTAAAATGGACATCCAATGTAATTGAGAAAATGCATAAACTCTACAAAATTAATCTGATAAATTTTAATTCCCCAAATATAAAGTCATGACTCAGATTCTTTTTATCAAAAAATATTTCTTACTTTTTAGCATATCTAAAACCTGTCAGCTAGCCTTAATGGCAACAGGGAAAACCTTCAACCTAAAAAAATCACCAATGCCCCTTTCATGCAAAAAACCAAATTTCCCTAAAATTATTTTAAAATTTATTTCATTAACCTTTTAATAGTAAAAACACATAAATCGAAATTAAAGGGCCTCATCCTTAATTATTAATACAAAAAAAACTGTTAAGGCAACAATCACTACAAACCCTTTTTGGGATTCTATTGTCTCTTAAAAAGTTTTTTAAAAATCAGGAAGGGAGGTGCTGAGCGTCACCATGAAACAAAGACATGGAAAAAAAACCGTTTTAAAAGGGCAAGAGTCAGGCAGAAAACTAACCTCTTATGGGCAGCTTATAGGCGGGACCCCACATTTTCTTCATTTTCCCCAACCCCATCCTTAGTGTTTTTTTTTAAACTGCAAAAAAAAAATTAACACAACATACCTCAAAAACGAGCTGCTTTTCCAATTCTCCTGAAAAACTCAAGGGTTTTTTAATCAATTTTGGGATTTTAAAAACCATTATTCTAAAACATGCATTTTTATTTCATGCAACACATAAAAAAACCATTCAGCCCAACAAAAAAAAGACAAAAAATCAAAGACAGACAAGGGCCAAATTTGAAGCTTCAAAAAATTTTCAAAGGGAAATTTTTAAACAATCCTTTTTTAAAAATTGTTTTCTCAGCCCCCCCATATCTCTTAATGCTGTAAATTGATCAATTTTTTTAAAGAAATCTTCGGATCCTTTTTAAAACATGAGTGCCACATAGTCCCAAAGAGATCTCAAACTATCTAGAAAACCAAACCAGCAAATTTTTTCTCTAACATGAATCCAAAATTTTTACTGATGCTGAAAACCCTTTTGGGCCAATTTCTTTATACTGTAAATCTGTAATAAAAAAATAACTACAATCCTGAGAGTTATTGTTATAAATCTCTTTTTGTTTTTTAAATGGAAAAAAGTATTTTCCCGTCAGCATTGACATCTTTATGGCATTAACCCAAACTAAAAAAAAAATGCAGTGTTTAAAATTAAAACCAGAAATTTTAAGATAAGGAAGCTTAAAACTCCAAACTGGACTTTGTTTTCCCACATAACGTTTTAAAAAAGGAAAACCCAAAACATCATTCTCTTTAAATTTTGGGCTATTTAAAATTTTTGAGATTTGGGGAGAAAAATTTATTACTAGAACCCTTTTTAATTTTTTCAAAATTTGGATAAATGTGTCAAATTTTTTTAAATTCCTTAATAATCTGAAAATTACCTTTTTTACCTTTATACTCCCCAAGTAATTCTTTTAATTTTAAAACCCCTAAGAAAAATAAAAAGGAGACTGTAGTTTGAGCCGACCATCCCTCTTAAGTGTTTGTGAGAGACTTTATTTCTTTTTTTTTTTCCCTAAAAAAAAGGAGGGTTTTTACTTCTCTTTTTTCCCCATTAAAAAGAATCCTAGCCTTGGGGCCTTCCAAAACAAAATTTTTCCCAGCCCCAATCTTTTTCCCCCCAAAAGAGTAGAAAAATTTTGAGTATTTTTGCATTTCAAAGCCACTAAAATGAACTGGAACTCATCATTGGCTTTTAGATCCGGTTTAATAGGTAATCGGTTTAAACCCTTTTAATTAAGTATTTAAAATTTTTTTAGGGAAACCCAAAAAATCTATGGCTCACGGGCTTCAAGAGTCCAGGAACCACAGTTTTGAGTAACGCTGCCATTAAAAATGATGCTAGCTTTCTGCAGAGATTGAAGGATTGGCTTTTAATATCCCCCAGACCTATTAGTGTATTTTTTTTCAAATTTTTCAAAAAAAGGAAAACCCATGCTTAAAATTTGTTACTGTGGTGGGAAAAAAATTCCACAGTCCTGAAGGGCCCTTTTTCTATGCCAAAAATTTTTTTTAAAGGCAAACATCAGATTTTTTTTTTTTAATTGTTGTGGGTTTTTCCCACTGTCCCCCAAATTAGATTTTTTTTAACATTCAAAAATAACCCAATTCTTTTCCATTCTCATTTTTTAAAAGGGGTTTTTTTTGCCAAGGAAAAAAGTTTTTTTACCTAAACCCCAATTACTCTTAAAAGTTTTAGCTGGTGTATTTTTAGAAAAAAACAAGTGTTTTTAAAATTTCTATGCAACACAAAAACTGATTAGATTTCCTTTCTTCCCCAGAGGAAAAAAATAAAAACCAAAACCCCAAACCCTTTTTTAAAGCTTTTTGTCAGGACCTGATATAAGGTACAGGTTTTTAAAACCCAAAAACGCTGCACTGAATCAGAAGAGGGAAAAAAAAAAAACTAAAATAACCCCCCTTCCCCCGCAGCGGCTGTAAAAAAAAAAAAAAATGAAATTTTTACCCTTTCCCTAAAAACCCTTTTAAATTTTTTAAATTGCTGACCAAAAAATTTCAAACCCCCCTGTAAGTTTTGTGTCAAGATGTTATGGAAGACCATCTTCATTAAAAAATTAAACCCTTTTTAATGAGGGTCTCTTTCCCATTGAAATTTTTGGGGTACCAAAACTCGACAACAAAAAAACAATTTGAAGGAGAAGCCCACCGGGGTTACGCATGATGAAATTTTTTTTAAAATTTTTTCCCTTCCCTGAGATCTGTTCCCTTTAAAATAAAAATAGAAAAAAACAAAGATTACTGCCCGGGTTTTTTTGGAAAAGTAACTCCTTTTTTTCTGCTTTTTTAAATTTTTTTTTAATAAATAGAAAAATTCCCCGGAATATTTTTCCCCGATGAAAAATAACTTGCTTCTCTAAAAAAAAATTGGGAATGGAAAAATATTTAAATTTATAAGGGTTTCACCCTTTTTTAAAAAAAACTTTTCTAACCCTAAAATAATATTTTTAAAAACCCCCTATATCTGTCAACGTCCCGCAAAAACGGCCATGAACAGCGGTTAATAAAAAGGTTTTTCGTTGCGAAAATAGGGGAAAAAAAATGCAAAAGTGTGTGTTTTTTTACATTAAACCCCAATTCCGGGTTTTTCTTAATTTGCTCTGTTTGATAGCCCCGACGGGCATGGCCCCACAGGGCCTCTAATCAAAAAAAAAAAAAAAACCAAAACCCTTTTCCAGGGGGCGTTTTGGGACCCTTTTCCCCCTTCCCCTTTTTCCACCCTTTTAAATTTTCCAAAAAAAGAAAAAACTTTTTCCCCCGGCCCCCTTTCCCCTTTTTCCCGCCCGCATTAAAGGTTTCTTTCAAAAATAAATCCAGTTTTATCGCCCCTTCTGGGGTTTTTTTTTGGGGCAAAAAGCCCCTGGATCCCTTTTCCCCCTTCATTGGGGTTTGGGGGCCCCCACTTGTTCTGAGTTTTGTTCTGGTGGAAAAAACCCTTTACACTGTCCATTTGCAGCAGGCAGGCAGCAGACCCCCCTCTCCCTTTAGGCCATGCTGAAGAAGGTCTTCCCGGTGGGGGTAGCCCCCTGGGAAGGGCAGGTTTTTAAAAATCCAGACTAAAAAAGCAGATGGTTTCAATCAAATTCCCCCTATATGTGTAAAATGTGTTTATGTATTTAGAGACCCGAAGAAAAAATTTAGTATAGGTTTTTAGATTTTCCCCACAGAAAAATTTTTCAGTCAGTCCCGTCATTTGTCCTGTAACTTCCCCTTCCAGAAAATGGACTATACTCCCTTTCCCCCCGAAAAAACTTTTTTCACCCTCCCCTAATGTCCCTTTTTTACTTTCCCCCCTTACTTTCCAATTAATCGCAGCATTTAAGAACAAAACGAAAAATTTTCCTGCGTTAAAGTTTTTTAAATCTTTAAACCCCTCATTTAATAAATGCTTTTTTTTAATGTTTTCCTTAAATTTTTTTTTTTTGTTTTCCTTCATCTCCCCTTTTTTTTTAACTGTTTTTTACTTTTAAAAATATTTAAAAATTTTTTTTAATTTACCTTTTTTTTAAACCTATTTCACTTTAAACTTCCCCGTGGGGAAAAAACCAAAAATTTTCCCCAAAAATTTTAAAAACAAAAATTTACAAATCATCCCCCCTTTTCCTTTCATTTTTTTATAAACGCCAGAGTTTTTGGGGAAGGACGCACCTCTGATGCCTTTGGGGTTCCGGAACCCATTTTGCTATAGCCTTTTTTTCCCTTTTTCAGCGGCACGTCTGCCCTGGCTTTTTTTTCCCTTTATAAGGTGGTTTAAGAAAATTGGCTAAAAAACCCCCCGCAAAACCCCCCTTTTTTTTTGCTTGTTTTATTGTTACCAAAAAAAAAACCCTCCCTGTATACCTTTTTCAGGGTAATCAGCCGATGTCCTCCCTTCCCCAAAACCCCGGAAAACCCTAATCAATTAATTTTGGAGATGATGGTTAATGTGCAATAAAAAAATTATATAAAATTTTTATATACAGAGCCCCCAACTTCTTTACCCCCCGATACATTTAAAGACAAATAATTTTTGAATGGCCGATCAGCCAGAAGCCCCCCAGGCAGGCACCAGGATCCCCTCCCCCGAAATGGAGGGGGCTGAAGGGGAACGTCCCCCCCCAGGCTGGCCAGAAAGCCTTTCCCCCTCCTGCGTTTCTCTGGGCCATGTCGGATTCCCCGTTTTTGAAAGCCCCAAAATTTTAAAAAGAAAATTTTTTTATCAAAGTGGGAGAGAAATTAAATCACAAATAAGAGGAAAAAACCGGACTTTGTCCCCTTTAAAAAGTTTTATTCAAAAAGGCATTTGCGTTTGAAGCCCCTGTCGCTGACGAGTCAGTGAAAACAGAGCCCAAAAAAAACACAGTTTACAGACAGTATTTATAGCAAAAAGAGGGGGTTTGTCCAACCTCAAAGAGCTTAAATTTTGGGCCCCTAAAACCCCCCCAGGACAGAGATAAGACAACTATGAATGATGAACCCCCAAACCCCCCCCCCTTAGGGAAATGTTAACCATCATTCTTTTACAAAATGACTAGAGAGCCAAACCTACTCTAAATACCTTGAACACTAAAAAAAAAACACTGAGGTCAGAAGGAGAGAGGTTAATGAAAATTAACCCCACTTTTTAAAACCCTTTGTAGCACTAAAAAAGAAGAATTTCCATAACAGGAACAGCAATAGGGTGGGTTTTAAATCTTTTAAATTTGTGCCCCCCGACAGATTCCCCGTTTTTTTTTCATGTAAATGATAAAACCTTTTTAAGCTCCAGGGTTAATTGTGGAGTTAAACCCCAGGGGTTCAGTACTTGGGCCCAAATTTTTTTAAATATAAAATTTTGCTTTCCCAAAAGGTAAAATTTTTCAGGCAGCCCTTAGAATATATTATACTGGGGTTTACGCTGATGATACTCAGCTTTTAATTTTTCCATAGATACCTGATGAGCCCAACCAATTAGATAGGGCTACAAGGATGTCTTGAAAACATAAAAAAAATTTGGATGACTTTTTTAAAATTTTCCTTTCTTTTAAATTCAGACAAAAAAAAGAAGTTTGGCATCTTTGGGCCCGGGGTCTTTTAAAAAAAAAAACCTGATTAGTCCCCCAAACCCCTTAACCTGGATGGCATTTTAAAATTTTTCCCCTTTGGTGTTAAATTTTGACCAGGGAAACCCCGGTCATTTAAATCCCATATTAAACAAGTTTCTAATTTCCTTCTTTCACCCCCCGGAAAAATTGCCAAAAATTAGAAATTAAACCTGTCCCCGGATTGATGCCCGGGGAAAAACAAATCCATGCAAATTTTTTTACTTTAAAGGCGGGGCCCATTGTAATTCCCCCCCACTATCAGGATGTTCCCCCAAAAAAGAGGGTTAAAAACCTTCCCGTGGGTTCAAAAATGCTGCAGCAAGAAATTTTTTTTGATGAAAAATTTTAAAAAAAGAGATAATATTTATCCTATTTTAGCTTCCTTCATTGGCTCCCTGTTTTTAATCCAAAAGAAAAATTTTAAAAATTTTCCTCCTCCCACATATAAAACCTTAATGAAAATTTAGCTCCATCATACATCAGAGATCTAATTGTTTCCCCCCTTGTTTTCCTAACAGAACACTTCAATCTCAGACTGCAGGTTTTTCTGGTGGTTCCTAGAGTCTTCTAGAAGTAAAATGGGGGGCAGATCTTGTAGTTATCAGGCTCCTCTCCTGTGGAAAACCCGCTTTCCCCCCTTTTTTAGTCCCCTGAGGGGGACACCCCCGTCCCACTTTTTTTAAGGCTAGGCTTAAAACTTTTTCCTTTTTTTATAAAGCTTATAGTTAGAGTGGCTTAGGTTATCCTGAGCTATCTTCCTTTTTTTTTTAACCCCCCGTCTTCTTCTCCCCCCCGTTTTGGATGGAGTAAGGGGGAGTCAGGTTTAGCCTAAACCACCTCAGTTATGGTTTTAGGGGCAAAAACCCCCCACCCCCATTTCTGCTTCCTGTATGACCCCCTCTCTTTTTCCCAATGGTTTTGGTCAATCTGACAGAGGGGAGATATCCCCAAATCGTTTTTTGGTTTTTTTTTTGTATTAAAAAATGGCCACCATGGGCTCTAGATGGAAAACTGTCTACTTTTAAGGCTAGGCTTAAAACTTTCCTTTTTGATAAAGCTTAGAGTTAGAGTGGCTTAGGTTTTCCTAAGCTATCTCTGTAGTTATGCTGCTATAGACTCTATGGACTTGTAAAAATGGCTCAGAGTTTTCTTTTTCCTTCTTTTTTAGGTTTAAAGACTAAAGGAGCTAAAATCCATTAACATTTACTTTTTCCTTCCCATAGAAAGTACTCCTTGGATCAGTGCTTCTTTGTTCTCCTTGTGTCTCTGCTCCTGTTCTCCAAAAACCCCCAGTCGGGCGTGGGGAGATGGGGCCCGCTCACACTGAGCCTGGTTCTGGTTTTTGGAGGTTTTTTTCCTGTTAAAAAGGGGGGTTTTTTCCCCCTCCACTGTCGCTACATCCATGCTCAGTATGAGGGATTACTGCAAAGTCAACGCCAGGGGGCTGTCCCCCCGTCCTTACATGCTCATCCAGGAGGAGGTGAATGCGGCAAGTCACCTGACTGGATGCAAATTACTGGGCCTTTTTTCCCCCCTTTAAAAAAAAAACTTTTTTTTTCCAATTTGAATAAATAATTGAATCTAACTACACCCGTTTTAATGGTTAGGAATTTGATTGGAATGTATGTACCTTTACTTTTGGGGAAGTGCCTTTTTAGACGACATGTGTTGTGAATTGGCGCTATATAAATAGACTGAATTGAATTTAATTGAATTTTTTGAGCAAATGTGGGCAAATTTTTTCCGTGTGGACCCAATTTGATTTTGTGGGGTGTAAGTCCATGTAATTACAAGTAGCCGTCATTTATTTACTCTCACCACTAGATGCATTACCCACCACTGATCACGTCTATTGGTCATGTCCTACAATTGTATTAATGGTCATTTTTACTCCAAAAAGTATCTTACCTGACAAATGTATTACATTTGACCATATTTTTTTACGTACCTGTGGGTGGGTTTTGCTACATAATCCTGGTCCCGCAGTAGCAGCTTCAGCCTGGCTAGCTTGCTGTGAGAGGGAAAGCTGCCGTTTTTCAGCCTCTTCAAAGGCAGACTCCCTCTTAGGTGGTACGACAAAGTTGTTTTCCCGGGGAAAAAAGAGATGGAACAGCTCCAACTTTTTTTAAAGGGGGCCCTTTTGTGGATCCGCTGACAAAATCCTCCGAAAAAAAGTGCCGGGTCAAAAACAAGGTGCTCCCTGCCTTTTTTGCAGAAATCCCTGGCTTTTTGCAAAAACTTTTTTTTGGGGGTTGCCCCAAAGAGCAACCAGGGGGAAAAGACAAAAATCAGCCGCGCCGAGACTGAGCCATTTTCATCACCGTCTATTCCCTTAAGCTATAGCCCCCGGAAATTGTCATGGGGACCACATCCGCCTTTTAAAAACGCGGGGGAAGCCTGAAAAACCCCCCATGTTGGGTTTTAGCTGCGGAGGCCCCCAAAACTAAAACTCTCTTTTTTCAGAGCAGGGGGGGGTTTTTTATTTGCCCTCCCCACTGGACAACAGACGGTAAATGCAGCTATTTAATAAAGGTAAAAAGTGAAAAATGATTGAAAAATGTTAAACAGAGAAGTGGTTTTTTTTTTGGGAAAAAAAAAAGAAAATAAACAATAATCTCATAGGTTTTTCTTATTTTTGAAAGGTTTTTGTAGCCTTTTAATATTTTTTTGGTGTCTGAAACCTATTTCCCTTTTTACTCTGCAGTTTTATTTTTGGTTTTTATTATTAAATAAAAAAACTATATTTCCATTTTCCCCGGCTTATTTCTTACTGGTGGTTTAAATTTTTGGGAAAAATAGCTCACACCTCAGGACTAGACCCCTAAAAGATGCAGGGGTGTGTTTACTACCTGTTTTTCTTTTTATTATTTGGATGTAGAAAAACTTTTACTGAAAACCCCCTTTTGGGGTTTAGGTTGCTTTTAGTCTGTTAAGTTTTTTAGTGAAAAACCCTTAGTCTGTCGTCTAAAATTTAAAACCTTTTCTGCCCCTTAGTTACATTCATCCATTGATTGATTTTTTTTCTTTTTTTTGTTGTGGGCCTTTTTGTAAGGACAGCCTGGAACTGTCTTGTACAAATATACCTGGCAATGACTGGTGTGTTTTTTCTTCCTATTATATCCCCCTGCCTCCCTTCTTCTTTGTCACTGACTCTTCCTTATTTTGTTTTGTAAAACAAGATGATTTTTAAACCTTACTTTCACACTTACCTCCAAACTTACTGTTTGTGTTTTCTTAATATTACTTTAATTAGTTGACCAATCCAACACAACTTACAAGACTGTGCAAAATTGTGACTAAGGTCCCTGCAAAAATTAATTTGTCGTTCTAGTTTAGACGTTTACTACATTAAGTTCAACTACATTTCAAGTAGTACAGTTGCTGTTTCTAAAAGACAGTAATTGTTGGTCCTTCAACTGTATTAATTGAACACCGTATGTTAACAACAATCAGTAAGAAGGTGCCCTCTTCTACATTAATCTGTGACAAAAATAACGTTCCTCAGTGAAGAAAAATGAGTTTTTCTAATAGCTGTGGTATCCACAAAGGTCAACTCATGTTTTAATACAGTGCAGACAACAAACATGGAGTCCAAAAAAACTGACATAGGTAGAAGAAAAATGGTCAAAAATCAGAGCTTCAGGACCCTGGACAGCTCTATGCTTTCAAAATAACTGATGAGCAGCTGGAAACTCTGCCTCATTTATTGGAGTCTTTGTTAAATCAGGAATTGTTTGACTTTACCTGAGTCCAAGAAGGTCTCACTGTGAGGATCCAAAGCTCTGAAAGCTTCCATGTATTTGTGACTCTCTCACGGTTTAAACCGTGACGACCAGAAAGCCAAAGATGCAACAGCAGCTACATTATGCAAGATCAGATGAAGCTGTGCAAAGAAAGTGAAGGTTGTTTTATAACATATATTATATTTACATAAGTTCTGAAATAGGTTGTCTCAATAAAAACTGCTCCTCTTGGTAGATGTTTAACAGCTGGTCTTCCTTTCCAGGACCCTAAAATTATGCGCTGTTCCCCTGATCCCTACAGCATATTCCAGCCTTTCTAAGAGAATATTGTGATTTACTGTATCAAATGCAACACTGAGATCTAACAGAACCAGTACAGACACAAGTCCATTATCTGAGGCCATAAGAATATCATTAGTGACTTTCAGCAGAGCTGTTTCAGTGCTATGATGAGCTCTGAAGCCTGACTGAAACTCTTCAAACAGGTCATTGCTGTGTAAATGCTCACACATTTGATTAGCAACTATTTTCTCAAGGATTTTAGATAAGAATGGAAGATTGAAAATAGGTCTGTAATTTTTCAAGTCATCTCGATCAAGCGAAGGTTTCTTAAGCAAAGGTTTAATTACAGCTACCTTAAAAGCCTGTGGTAAATATCCATTTACTAAAGATAGATTAATCATATCTAAAATGGGGCTGATAATCAGAGGGAACACCTCGTTAAATAATTTGGTTGGGATTGAGTCTAACATACAAGTAGAAGGTTGTGTTGATGGTGTAGAGGTGGATCAGTGAGTCAGATAAGACTCTGTAGAAGGACAGAATGCCAGCAGGACAGTCCATACACACACTGCTACTCTGTTAGAGACAGAGGAGGAGGAGGGGGAGGAGGAAGAGATTGATGTTTTCTTCTTATTGTGCCAGACAGAGTAACCACCATCAGAGCAGCTCAGACTCCAGGACTGATCATTTAATCCAAACAAACAGTCATCAGTGTCTCCTTTCCTCCTGATTCTTCTGTAACTCACTGATATATAAACGATTCCTCTCCACTCGACCTCCCAGTAACAGCGACCAGTCAGACCATCACTACACAGCAGCTGATGCCAGTAATCATTAAATCTGTCTGGATGATCAAGATATGACTGAAGCTCCTCCACACGTGTCACCTTCCTGTTGTCTTCAGACAGTTGGAGGTTTCTGTTCACTGTGTTTGTGTCGATTCAGTTTAATTCAATTCAGTTTATTTATATAGCGCCAATTCACAACACATGTTGTCTCAAGGCACTTCACAAAAGTCAGGTACATACATTCCAATTAATCCTAATCATTGAACAGTGCAGTCAGATTCAGTGATTTATTCAGTCAGTCAGTCATTTTCTACCGCTTATTCCATAGTGGGTCGCGGGGGAGCTGGTGCCTATCTCCAGCAGTCTATGGGCGAGAGGCAGGGTACACCCTGGACAGGTCGCCAGTCCATCGCAGGGCAACACACATATCAACCATGCACACACTCATTCACACACCTAAGGGCAATTTAGAGTGACCAATTAACCTAACAGGCATGTCTTTGGATTGTGGGAGGAAGCCGGAGTACCCGGTGAGAACCCACGCATGCACGGGGAGAACATGCAAACTCCATGCAGAAAGACCCCCGGCCGGGAATTGAACCCAGGACTTTCTTGCTGCAAGGCAACAGTGCTACCAACTGCACCACCGTGCAGCATTCCCTCCTCCTGGATGAGCATGTAGAGACAGGGGACAGTCACTGTCGTTGACTTTGCAGCAATCCCTCATACTGAGCATGCATGTAGCAACAGTGGAGAGGAAAAACTCCCTTTTAACAGGAAGAAACCTCCAGCAGAACCAGAACCAGGCTCAGTGTGACCGACCATCTGCCACGACCGACTGGGGGTTAGAGAGAACAGAGAAGAGACACAAAGAGAACAAAGAAGCACTGATCCAGGAGTACTTTCTATGGGAAGGAAAAGTAAATGTTAATGGATGAAGCTCCTTTAGTCGTTTCACCTAGAAAGAAAGAACATATAAACTCTAAGCCAGTTTTCAAGGTTAGAGTCTGAAAGAGAGCACATATAATTAGTTACAGTAAAAGCTCAGTCAGTAGCCATGTCTAGCAGAGAGAAAGGGTTAAACACTAAAAGACAGGGCCATGTGGATCATCGCTAGAGGGTGAGCATTAAGTTGTTGCCAGCAGAAGCTTGGAGGATTCCCCTCTCCAGAAAGGTGTCACAGGTAGACACAGAGTCAGACCAGGTGTAGCTTCTAGAAAGAGAAAAGAGAGAGAACAAAGTTAAAAGCTGCAATAACAGCAAATAATGCAAAATTGGAGAGTAGTGTGAGAATGTAGCGAAGAGGGTGAAAGTGGTCATTATGCCCTCCAGCAGCCTAAGCCTATAGCAGCATAACTACAGAGATAGCTCAGGATAACCTAAGCTTTATCAAAAAGGAAAGTTTTAAGCCTAGCCTTAAAAGTAGACAGTTTGTCCATCTAGAGCCCACTGATGGCCATTGTTATACTAAAAACCACAACGATTGGGATACCTCTCTCTGTCAGATTGACCATAACTTTGGGGAAAAGAGGGGGGTCATACAGGAAGCAGAAATGGGGGGGTGTTTTGCACCTCAACTGTAACTGAGCTGGTTTAGGCTAAACCCCTATCCTCCTCACTCCATCCAACAGGAGGGGGGAAGACGGAGGTAAAAAAAAAAGGGAAATAGCTCAGGATAACCTAAGCCACTCTAACTATAAGCTTTATCAAAAAGGAATTTTTAAAGCCTAGCCTTAAATGTAGACGGGTTGTTTCCACAGGAGAGGAGCCTGATAACTAAGGATCTGCCTCCCTTCTACTTCTAGAGACTCTAGGAACCACCAGTAAACCTGCAGTCTGAGAACTAAGTGCTCTTTTTGGGAACATATGGAATAATCAGATCTCTGATGTATGATGGAGCTAGATCTTAAAGGGCTTTATATGTGAGGAGGAGAATTTTAAAAATTCTATTCTGGATTTAACAGGGAGCCAATGAAGTGAAGCTAAAGTAGGGGAAATATGATCTCTTTTTTTAATTTTCATCAGAACTCTTGCTGCAGCATTTTGAATCAGCTGAAGGCTTTTTAACTGTATTTTTTGGGACATCCTGATAGTAAAGAATTACAATAGTCCAGCCTTGAAGTAAAAAATGCATGGACTAGTTTTTTTCAGCGTCACTGCTGGACAGGATATTTCTAATTTGGCAATGTTTCGAGGTGAAAGAAGGAAAATCCTAAAACCCTGTTTAATATGGGATTTAAATGACATGTCCTGATCAAAAGTAACACCAAGGTCAATTTAATGCCATCCAGGTTTAAAGTGATTGACTAATCAGTTTCTTTTTTAAAGACTCCGGTCCAAAAGACGACAACTTCTGTCTTGGGGTCTGAATTTAGAAGCAAAAATTTAAAGTCACCCAAAGTTTTTATATCTTAAAGCATTTTTTGTAGTCTATCTAACTGGTTGGGCTCATCGGGGTTTTATGGATAAGTAAGCGATATCATCAGCGTAACGTGAAAATGTACTCTATGCCCCTGATCATTTTTCCTATTGGGAACATATTATAGTACAAAAATTTGGGCCCCCAGTACTAAACCCCTTTGGGGGAAACTCCAAAATTACCCGGGGTTTAAAGATATTTATCTTTACAAAACATCGGGAAATCTGACAGAAAAATAAATTAAACCACCCTACGCTTCCCTATCCTACAGCATATTTCAGGCTTTTTAAGAGAATATTAGGGTCGACTGTATCAATCAGCCTGAATCAAAACGGAAAAGTACAACACAAGTCCTTATCTGGGGCCATAAAATATCATTATTGATTTTCAGCAGAGCTTTTTTTTCAGTGCTATATGGGGCTCTGAAGCCTGACTAAAACTGTTCAAACTGTCTTGCGTGTAATGCCACACTTTTGATTAGCAACTACTTTCCCAAAGGATTTTAGATACTTTTGAAGATTGATATAGTTTTAATTTTTAAAATCATCTTGATAAACAAGGTTTCTTAACGGTTAAATACAGCTCCCTTTAAAAAGCTTGTGGTACTATCCTTTCAAAAGAAAAATTAACCATATCTAAAAGGGGGCTGGTGTTGGGACCCACAGCCAGGTTTCCATTAACACTCCGGACGGACTCTTGGGGAATTTTTCAAAATAAAGTGCTTTAAACCTTCTTCCGGCACAGCCGGGAAAACGGGATAACTGCGGTTTTCCTGTGACGCCACTGCCCAAATAAGAGCACAGCTTTCTCACCCACCCTCTTCCCCACCCTGTTTCCATCGGGAGGAAGAAAAAAGCCCTAATGTCTCTTTGCTGGCAAACAACCTAACCTTCAACTGGACCAAAGTTCATACGATCACCGTCAATCCCACAATTAAGTTGATGAATACTTATGTGTTCTGGGGTATTTTCATTCAGGAACGGGTAATTAAGGAAAACTTGCTTGACTGTTCTCTCTAGCTGCGATGAAAACAATTTCCAGAGATTCCCCGCACAACGCCGAGTGCAGCTGTTTACAAAGAGGACAACGGAGGCCGCATCACCGTGTTAACGTCAGTTGGCATCAGACAGAACGGGCCGTCAGCCCAGCTCCGGAGGTTGGCTGGAACAACCCTTTTGTTCACAGGCGCCGCACATTAACCACCCCCCTTGGGGGTAGTTTAGTTGGATTTTTTTAGCTAGTAAATTCGTTGATTGAAATATGTTTGACTTTTTTTTGTTAATAAAATTCTTGTTTTTTTTTAGAAAATTTCGTGAATTCATTTTCCAATTTTTGCAGAGTTTTCCGTTCAATTTCAAGCTTGTCTCACACCTTTCCTTTTTGTCCTAAAACCTCCCTTATTGGCTGGTATTCACAGGCAACCTTTTTCAGACCGAAAAAGTATTTTTATAAAAATTAATATTAAATTTTAAAAATATTTTACAGATTAATACCTTACTTGGTAATCAAGTGAAAAATTTTGTTAAAAAAATTTTGGGTTGGGGTTGGGGTCTAAATACAAGTTTTTGTTTTAGATGAAGCTAAAATTTCGTCACTCAGGAAGGGGCCCCCTGGATCAAAAACTTCAAACACAGATCAGTTCTACAGTTACTTCCAATTTTGTTCATTGCTGAGGGGAAGTAATCATCTCCGGATATGTCAAAGATTTTCTTCTTAAAAAAACAATTTTTTTTTAAAAAAGAAAACCATATATCATGACGGGTGAAGCTAAGGGAAAGGATGGCTCAAAAGAGCTATGACCGGTAAATTTTTTGCCAAATGTACTAAAAGAAACCCAGGGTTATTTTTGTTCTCTTCTATTAATGATGAGAAATACGCTTTTTTAGCTTGGGGAAGTGTCCCTTTTTGTACAACATAGGTTATTTTCCAGATTAATAGGAAAACATCTAGGGGTGTAGAGGGCCATTTTTTTCTCCAATTTTCTAAAAATTGTGCTTTTAAAATCGCAAGCTTGAAATTTAAACCAGGGAGCTACCCCTATGAATAAACCTTTTTTTTAAGGGGGGCTGCATTGTCTAATGCACCACCATGATGAATAAAAATCCTAAAACCAAATAAAATTCCTTATTTGGGGGAATACTTGGGGACCCCTCAAGGGAGTGTTTAGATTAGCCAGAAAAAGCAAAAAGTTTTTTTTATTAGTGTTAAATCCCTGCCCCCAGGGAAACATGTGATAGATGGTAGTTTTTTTTAATATGGTCAAAATAAAGGAATGCTGCTTTAAAGAAAAGGCCCCCATTTCTTTTTGTTAAAAAGGCTTAAAGTTTTTCTAATCATAAATTTTATTTTTTTATGAATGTGATTCTTTTTAAATTTTGCCCCTATGTGGCCTTTTTTGCTGCTCAAATATTTGGGTTTAATCAACTCTACTCGGTTTAATCTATCCATAACTTCAGGTAACTCTGTGTATTGTAAGGCTGAACCTCCAAAGGGGCTTTGGGGGTGATGCCATCTGAGGGGTGTGAAGATGGCGAAAACGATAACATTTTTGGGGCTACATTAACTATTCCATGATGTTATAGAAACTTCGCTGTCTTCAGGGTTTCCTTTCTTTTTCTTTTTTTTTTTTTATCATCACAACAGGTTTGAGGGGTTACAAATCTCCTCTAGGGGGGTTTTCACCTGTTCTTTTGAACAACCGGGGGCCACCGGGGAGATGGCTTCCTCCTGGGAGAGGGGGGGAAACCACGTGCTCTGGAAGGAGATTCCCTGGTCTATATAGGTTTAGCGCACACATCGGGGTTTAATGATTGTTTGGGGGTGGTTAGCCAGTTGCGATGGTCCCAAGATCTACCCCCTGCCTATGGGGTTTAAATGGTCCTAATTAGTGAGGTTTCCTTTTAATGACACCTCCGGGGAGTTTGGGGTAAACCCTTTTTTAATATGACTCTTAGCGTTTTTCCTACTTATACCATAATTTAAAGCTAGTTCTAATGTTTTTCCCCTTTTTTTAAATAGGAAAAAAAAATCTCATCGACTACTTTCAAAGGCAAATGGCCCAAGGTTTGCATAATGAAGTGGCTGGGGGGACTGGGTTTAAAAGTGAGCAACTTTAATGGGTTGATTAAAATGCCGCAGCACACTTAGATTAAGGATGGACACAAGCTACTACACCATTACATAATCAGAGACATCTGTAGTCAGAGCCACAGGAGCCGTACGAGACAAGTGGGTTAGGTTGATTTTAGTGGCTTGGGACGAGCCCCAAGGGCATTGTTTTAACAAGTTTGGCTTAAGGCAACCTATGAAAACCTCCTAAAATCATTTGGAACCAGGCAACAAGACTTTACCACCAACGAAAAACCCAAAAATAAGGTGACTCAAATAATGGACTGTCCACAATAAATCTAGAATTTTATATGCTTTCTTTAATTAGTAATGCTTTTGCAGGGGTCAGTAAAAGCTTAACAATCAGCAAAACTTAAAAAATTGAATAACAGAAATAAATCAATCAACTTAACCTATCTTTCCCTAATGCTGAAACTGGTAAGGCTGATGAGGCTTTGGAGACGGAGGCTCACCATGGATCCGACTGGAATGATTTCTATAGTAGGCAAGAGTGGTTTTCTTCTTGGGTGAAAGGCAAATCTTCAGTTTTCTTCCTCTAAGTGGACAGGCGCTGATGGTCGGGGTTTCGATGGTCAAGTTGGAAAAAAAATAAAAAAATGTAAAAAACAGAAACTCTGTTGGCATACGTTTCAAAAGTTGGTAGCTTCCAGACCCTGAATAGTTGAAGGAAACCTTTGAGGTGTAATTGAGGTGGGTTCAGGATTTTCAAAAGCCTGAAACTTAGAGCAATCAGTTGTTCACTGACCAAGTTCACTTCAGTTGTCTTGGGAAAATGGAACAGATGAAATTCAGATTCCCAATTCTGAGTTGCAGCTCTTCTCAGGGCACACGGGTTGATCCTCTCTATAATGCCAGCGGGGCTGCGTCTCCGGTCTTATGATTTATCTGTAGCTTCTTTCTTCATGCAATCTTGTTCGCTGGTCTTCTGTGAGGAAACAACCCCGTTTCTTTCTTTGGCAGTTTTTATAGTGCAGATAGCCTCACTGCTCATCCCGTTGCCGGGCAAGCTATCCCATCATTGAGTTACATGGTCGCCGTGACTTTTCGGTGCTGTCTACTGGCCTCCGTAGACAGAGTTGTAAACAGCCCGCAGCTGGCTCCCTGTGGTTACGACTTTTGCCTGTTTTTCGACCTTCATGAATCCCGCTCCCATCCTGTTGCCATGACTTTTGCCTGTTTTTTGAAGTTCAGACTGATGAAAAACAGCCTGCACCTGGCTTCTCGTTTCTCGCTCCCATGCTTGTTATGACTTGAGTTTGCTCTTGACCTTCCATCCATGCCCAGTTCCCGTGAGCTGGCTCTGCTCTGCCCCTCCCGTCCTAATGTTATCTCTGCCGCCTCTGGCTCCCAAGCCATGGTGCCCTCCTTATCTGCTCAGCCTCAAGCTTTCTAACACAATATTTCTCTGCTTCTTGCTCTCACACCAGTTACAGCTAAAAAAAAAACATCACTTCATTTTTATTCATACATCACAATTGATTAACATTACCACTCTTTATTACATTTAATAATTGTAGAAAAATAGAAAATCATCATACATTTTGCTTTGATTATACTTGTAGGTTTCTACTTCTGAAAAAGATAAGACAGTCACAGTTAATGTGTGACTTTTCCCTTTAAAACTGTATTATAATCTTAACTGAGAAAAAGCTTGTTCTTACTCGAAAACCCTCCAACGTGGCAGAATTACAACAATTCTGCAAAGACGAGTGGACCAAAATTCCTCCATAGGGCTGTAAAAGACTCATTGCATGTTATAGCAAATGCTTTATTGCAGTTGTTGCTGTTGAGGGTTAGCTCAACCAGTTATTAGGT